>CANSNZ010000968.1:0-600000 GCA_947646795.1 Beta lomatogona
GCCAAAATCGGCCCGAAATGGCCTTCATTTTCCCAAAATGAGTTTCAAAGCATATAAGTGGAGTTTAATTGACTCTTATAGTTATATATGTACCTATTGGGACTATATATGACCTAACAAGCTGCTAGATGCAAAAAACTAAGTGAATTGGAGTGTAAAGGCCAAAATCGGCCCGAAATGGCCTTCATTTACCCAAAATGTGTTTCAAAGCATATAAGTGGAGTTTAATTGACTCTTATAGTTATATATGTACCTATTGGAACTATATATGACCTAACATGCGGCTAAATGCAAAAAACTAAGTGAATTGGAGTTTAAAGGCCAAAATCGGCCTGAAATGGCCTTCATTTACCCAAAATGTGTTTCAAAGCATATAAGTGGAGTTTAATTGACTCTTATAGTTATATATGTACCTATTGGAACTATATATGACCTAACATGCGGCTAAATGCAAAAAACTAAGTGAATTGAGGTTTAAAGGCCAAAATCGGCTCGAAATGGCCTTCATTTACCCAAAATGTGTTTCAAAGCATATAAGTGGAGTTTAATTGACTCTTATAGTTATATATGTACCTATTGGGACTATATATGACCTAACATGCGGCTAAATGCAAAAAACTAAGTGAATTGGAGTGTATAAAGGCCAAAATCGGCCCGAAATGGCCTTCATTTACCCAAAATGTGTTTCAAAGCATATAAGTGGAGTTTAATTGACTCTTATAGTTATATATGTACCTATTGGAACTATATATGACCTAACATGCGGCTAAATGCAAAAAACTAAAGTGAATTGGAGTGTAAAGGCCAAAATCGGCCCGAAATGGCCTTCATTTACCCAAAATGTGTTTCAAAGCATATAAGTGGAGTTTAATTGACTCTTATAGTTATATATGTACCTATTGGGACTATATATGACCTAACATGCGGCTAAATGCAAAAAACTAAGTGAATTGGAGTGTAAAGGCCAAAATCGGCCCGAAATGGCCTTCATTTACCCAAAATGTGTTTCAAAGCATATAAGTGGAGTTTAATTGACTCTTTATAGTTATATATGTACCTATTGGAACTATATATGACCTAACATGCGGCTAAATGCAAAAAACTAAGTGAATTGGAGTGTAAAGGCCAAAATCGGCCGAAATGGCCTTCATTTACCCAAAATGTGTTTCAAAGCATATAAGTGGAGTTTAATTGACTCTTATAGTTATATATGTACCTATTGGAACTATATATGACCTAACATGCGGCTAAATGCAAAAAACTAAGTGAATTGGAGTGTAAAGGCCAAAATCGGCCCGAAATGGCCTTCATTTACCCAAAATGTGTTTCAAAGCATATAAGTGGAGTTTAATTGACTCTTATAGTTATATATGTACCTATTGGAACTATATATGACCTAACATGCGGCTAAATGCAAAAAACTAAGTGAATTGGAGTGTAAAGGCCAAAATCGGCCCGAAATGGCCTTCATTTACCCAAAATGTGTTTCAAAGCATATAAGTGGAGTTTAATTGACTCTTATAGTTATATATGTACCTATTGGGACTATATATGACCTAACATGCGGCTAAATGCAAAAAACTAAGTGAATTGGAGTGTAAAGGCCAAAATCGGCCCGAAATGGCCTTCATTTACCCAAAATGTGTTTCAAAGCATATAAGTGGAGTTTAATTGACTCTCATAGTTATATATGTACCTATTGGAACTATATATGACCTAACATGCGGCTAAATGCAAAAAACTAAGTGAATTGGAGTGTAAAGGCCAAAATCGGCCCGAAAATGGCCTTCATTTACCCAAAATGTGTTTTCAAAGCATATAAGTGGAGTTTAATTGACTCTTATAGTTATATATGTACCTATTGGGACTATATATGACCTAACATGCGGCTAAATGCAAAAAACTAAGTGAATTGGAGTGTAAAGGCCAAAATCGGCCCGAAATGGCCTTCATTTACCCAAAATGTGTTTCAAAGCATATAAGTGGAGTTTAATTGACTCTTATAGTTATATATGTACCTATTGGGACTATATATGACCTAACATGCGGCTAAATGCAAAAAACTAAGTGAATTGGAGTGTAAAGGCCAAAATCGGCCCGAAATGGCCTTCATTTACCCAAAATGTGTTTCAAAGCATATAAGTGGAGTTTAATTGACTCTTATAGTTATATATGTACCTATTGGAACTATATATGACCTAACATGCGGCTAAATGCAAAAAACTAAGTGAATTGGAGTGTAAAGGCCAAAATCGGCCCGAAATGGCCTTCATTTACCCAAAATGTGTTTCAAAGCATATAAGTGGAGTTTAATTGACTCTTATAGTTATATATGTACCTATTGGAACTATATATGACCTAACATGCGGCTAAATGCAAAAAACTAAGTGAATTGGAGTGTAAAGGCCAAAATCGGCCCGAAATGGCCTTCATTTACCCAAAATGTGTTTCAAAGCATATAAGTGGAGTTTAATTGACTCTTATAGTTATATATGTACCTATTGGGACTATATATGACCTAACATGCGGCTAAATGCAAAAAACTAAGTGAATTGGAGTGTAAAGGCCAAAATCGGCCCGAAATGGCCTTCATTTACCCAAAATGTGTTTCAAAGCATATAAGTGGAGTTTAATTGACTCTTATAGTTATATATGTACCTATTGGAACTATATATGACCTAACATGCGGCTAAATGCAAAAAACTAAGTGAATTGGAGTGTAAAGGCCAAAATCGGCCCGAAATGGCCTTCATTTACCCAAAATGTGTTTCAAAGCATATAAGTGGAGTTTAATTGACTCTTATAGTTATATATGTACCTATTGGAACTATATATGACCTAACATGCGGCTAAATGCAAAAAACTAAGTGAATTGGAGTGTAAAGGCCAAAATCGGCCCGAAATGGCCTTCATTTACCCAAAATGTGTTTCAAAGCATATAAGTGGAGTTTAATTGACTCTTATAGTTATATATGTACCTATTGGAACTATATATGACCTAACATGCGGCTAAATGCAAAAAACTAAGTGAATTGGAGTGTAAAGGCCAAAATCGGCCCGAAATGGCCTTCATTTACCCAAAATGTGTTTCAAAGCATATAAGTGGAGTTTAATTGACTCTTATAGTTATATATGTACCTATTGGGACTATATATGACCTAACATGCGGCTAAATGCAAAAAACTAAGTGAATTGGAGTGTAAAGGCCAAAATCGGCCCGAAATGGCCTTCATTTACCCAAAATGTGTTTCAAAGCATATAAGTGGAGTTTAATTGACTCTTATAGTTATATATGTACCTATTGGGACTATATATGACCTAACATGCGGCTAAATGCAAAAAACTAAGTGAATTGGAGTGTAAAGGCCAAAATCGGCCCGAAATGGCCTTCATTTACCCAAAATGTGTTTCAAAGCATATAAGTGGAGTTTAATTGACTCTTATAGTTATATATGTACCTATTGGAACTATATATGACCTAACATGCGGCTAAATGCAAAAAACTAAGTGAATTGGAGTGTAAAGGCCAAAATCGGCCCGAAATGGCCTTCATTTACCCAAAATGTGTTTCAAAGCATATAAGTGGAGTTTAATTGACTCTTATAGTTATATATGTACCTATTGGGACTATATATGACCTAACATGCGGCTAAATGCAAAAAACTAAGTGAATTGGAGTGTAAAGGCCAAAATCGGCCCGAAATGGCCTTCATTTACCCAAAATGTGTTTCAAAGCATATAAGTGGAGTTTAATTGACTCTTATAGTTATATATGTACCTATTGGAACTATATATGACCTAACATGCGGCTAAATGCAAAAAACTAAGTGAATTGGAGTGTAAAGGCCAAAATCGGCCCGAAATGGCCTTCATTTACCCAAAATGTGTTTCAAAGCATATAAGTGGAGTTTAATTGACTCTTATAGTTATATATGTACCTATTGGAACTATATATGACCTAACATGCGGCTAAATGCAAAAACTAAGTGAATTGGAGTGTAAAGGCCAAAATCGGCCCGAAATGGCCTTCATTTACCCAAAATGTGTTTCAAAGCATATAAGTGGAGTTTAATTGACTCTTATAGTTATATATGTACCTATTGGGACTATATATGACCTAACATGCGGCTAAATGCAAAAAACTAAGTGAATTGGAGTGTAAAGGCCAAAATCGGCCCGAAATGGCCTTCATTTACCCAAAATGTGTTTCAAAGCATATAAGTGGAGTTTAATTGACTCTTATAGTTATATATGTACCTATTGGAACTATATATGACCTAACATGCGGCTAAATGCAAAAAACTAAGTGAATTGGAGTGTAAAGGCCAAAATCGGCCCGAAATGGCCTTCATTTACCCAAAATGTGTTTCAAAGCATATAAGTGGAGTTTAATTGACTCTTATAGTTATATATGTACCTATTGGAACTATATATGACCTAACATGCGGCTAAATGCAAAAAACTAAGTGAATTGGAGTGTAAAGGCCAAAATCGGCCCGAAATGGCCTTCATTTACCCAAAATGTGTTTCAAAGCATATAAGTGGAGTTTAATTGACTCTTATAGTTATATATGTACCTATTGGGACTATATATGACCTAACATGCGGCTAAATGCAAAAAACTAAGTGAATTGGAGTGTAAAGGCCAAAATCGGCCCGAAATGGCCTTCATTTACCCAAAATGTGTTTCAAAGCATATAAGTGGAGTTTAATTGACTCTTATAGTTATATATGTACCTATTGGGACTATATATGACCTAACATGCGGCTAAATGCAAAAAACTAAGTGAATTGGAGTGTAAAGGCCAAAATCGGCCCGAAATGGCCTTCATTTACCCAAAATGTGTTTCAAAGCATATAAGTGGAGTTTAATTGACTCTTATAGTTATATATGTACCTATTGGAACTATATATGACCTAACATGCGGCTAAATGCAAAAAACTAAGTGAATTGGAGTGTAAAGGCCAAAATCGGCCCGAAATGGCCTTCATTTACCCAAAATGTGTTTCAAAGCATATAAGTGGAGTTTAATTGACTCTTATAGTTATATATGTACCTATTGGGACTATATATGACCTAACATGCGGCTAAATGCAAAAAACTAAGTGAATTGGAGTGTAAAGGCCAAAATCGGCCCGAAATGGCCTTCATTTACCCAAAATGTGTTTCAAAGCATATAAGTGGAGTTTAATTGACTCTTATAGTTATATATGTACCTATTGGGACTATATATGACCTAACATGCGGCTAAATGCAAAAAACTAAGTGAATTGGAGTGTAAAGGCCAAAATCGGCCCGAAATGGCCTTCATTTACCCAAAATGTGTTTCAAAGCATATAAGTGGAGTTTAATTGACTCTTATAGTTATATATGTACCTATTGGAACTATATATGACCTAACATGCGGCTAAATGCAAAAAACTAAGTGAATTGGAGTGTAAAGGCCAAAATCGGCCCGAAATGGCCTTCATTTACCCAAAATGTGTTTCAAAGCATATAAGTGGAGTTTAATTGACTCTTATAGTTATATATGTACCTATTGGAACTATATATGACCTAACACGCGGCTAAATGCAAAAACAAAGTGAATTGGAGTGTAAAGGCCAAAATCGGCCCGAAATGGCCTTCATTTACCCAAAATGTGTTTCAAAGCATATAAGTGGAGTTTAATTGACTCTCATAGTTATATATGTACCTATTGGAACTATATATGACCTAACATGCGGCTAAATGCAAAAAACTAAGTGAATTGGAGTGTAAAGGCCAAAATCGGCCCGAAAATGGCCTTCATTTACCCAAAATGTGTTTCAAAGCATATAAGTGGAGTTTAATTGACTCTTATAGTTATATATGTACCTATTGGAACTATATATGACCTAACATGCGGCTAGATGCAAAAAACTAAGTGAATTGGAGTGTAAAGGCCAAAATCGGCCCGAAATGGCCTTCATTTACCCAAAATGTGTTTCAAAGCATATAAGTGGAGTTTAATTGACTCTCATAGTTATATATGTACCTATTGGAACTATATATGACCTAAGATGAGGCTAAATGCAAAAAACTTATTGAATTGGAGTGTAAAGGCCAAAATCGGCCCGAAATGGCCTTCAATTACCCAAAATGTGTTTCAAAGCATATAAGTGGAGTTTAATTGACTCTTATAGTTATATATGTACCTATTGGGACTATATATGACCTAACATGCGGCTAAATGCAAAAAACTAAGTGAATTGGAGTGTAAAGGCCAAAATCGGCCCGAAATGGCCTTCATTTACCCAAAATGTGTTTCAAAGCATATAAGTGGAGTTTAATTGACTCTTATAGTTATATATGTACCTATTGGGAACTATATATGACCTAACATGCGGCTAAATGCAAAAACTAAGTGAATTGGAGTGTAAAGGCCAAAATCGGCCCGAAATGGCCTTCATTTACCCAAAATGTGTTTCAAAGCATATAAGTGGAGTTTAATTGACTCTTATAGTTATATATGTACCTATTGGAACTATATATGACCTAACATGCGGCTAAATGCAAAAAACTAAGTGAATTGGAGTGTAAAGGCCAAAATCGGCCCGAAATGGCCTTCATTTACCCAAAATGTGTTTCAAAGCATATAAGTGGAGTTTAATTGACTCTTATAGTTATATATGTACCTATTGGGACTATATATGACCTAACATGCGGCTAAATGCAAAAAAACTAAGTGAATTGGAGTGTAAAGGCCAAAATCGGCCCGAAATGGCCTTCATTTACCCAAAATGTGTTTCAAAGCATATAAGTGGAGTTTAATTGACTCTTATAGTTATATATGTACCTATTGGAACTATATATGACCTAACATGCGGCTAAATGCAAAAAACTAAGTGAATTGGAGTGTAAAGGCCAAAATCGGCCCGAAATGGCCTTCATTTACCCAAAATATGTTTCAAAGCATATAAGTGGAGTTTAATTGACTCTTATAGTTATATATGTACCTATTGGGACTATATATGACCTAACATGCGGCTAAATGCAAAAACTAAGTGAATTGGAGTGTAAAGGCCAAAATCGGCCCGAAATGGCCTTCATTTACCCAAAATGTGTTTCAAAGCATATAAGTGGAGTTTAATTGACTCTTATAGTTATATATGTACCTATTGGAACTATATATGACCTAACATGCGGCTAAATGCAAAAAACTAAGTGAATTGGAGTGTAAAGGCCAAAATCGGCCCGAAATGGCCTTCATTTACCCAAAATGTGTTTCAAAGCATATAAGTGGAGTTTAATTGACTCTTATAGTTATATATGTACCTATTGGGACTATATATGACCTAACATGCGGCTAAATGCAAAAAACTAAGTGAATTGGAGTGTAAAGGCCAAAATCGGCCCGAAATGGCCTTCATTTACCCAAAATGTGTTTCAAAGCATATAAGTGGAGTTTAATTGACTCTTATAGTTATATATGTACCTATTGGAACTATATATGACCTAACATGCGGCTAAATGCAAAAAACTAAGTGAATTGGAGTGTAAAGGCCAAAATCGGCATCGAAATGGCCTTCATTTACCCAAAATGTGTTTCAAAGCATATAAGTGGAGTTTAATTGACTCTTATAGTTATATATGTACCTATTGGGACTATATATGACCTAACATGCGGCTAAATGCAAAAAACTAAGTGAATTGGAGTGTAAAGGCCAAAATCGGCCCGAAATGGCCTTCATTTACCCAAAATGTGTTTCAAAGCATATAAGTGGAGTTTAATTGACTCTTATAGTTATATATGTACCTATTGGGACTATATATGACCTAACATGCGGCTAAATGCAAAAAACTAAGTGAATTGGAGTGTAAAGGCCAAAATCGGCCCGAAATGGCCTTCATTTACCCAAAATGTGTTTCAAAGCATATAAGTGGAGTTTAATTGACTCTTATAGTTATATATGTACCTATTGGGACTATATATGACCTAACATGCGGCTAAATGCAAAAAACTAAGTGAATTGGAGTGTAAAGGCCAAAATCGGCCCGAAATGGCCTTCATTTACCCAAAATGTGTTTCAAAGCATATAAGTGGAGTTTAATTGACTCTTATAGTTATATATGTACCTATTGGGACTATATATGACCTAACATGCGGCTAAATGCAAAAAACTAAGTGAATTGGAGTGTAAAGGCCAAAATCGGCCCGAAATGGCCTTCATTTACCCAAAATGTGTTTCAAAGCATATAAGTGGAGTTTAATTGACTCTTATAGTTATATATGTACCTATTGGAACTATATATGACCTAACATGCGGCTAAATGCAAAAAACTAAGTGAATTGGAGTGTAAAGGCCAAAATCGGCCCGAAATGGCCTTCATTTACCCAAAATGTGTTTCAAAGCATATAAGTGGAGTTTAATTGACTCTTATAGTTATATATGTACCTATTGGGACTATATATGACCTAACATGCGGCTAAATGCAAAAAACTAAGTGAATTGGAGTGTAAAGGCCAAAATCGGCCCGAAATGGCCTTCATTTACCCAAAATGTGTTTCAAAGCATATAAGTGGAGTTTAATTGACTCTTATAGTTATATATGTACCTATTGGGACTATATATGACCTAACATGCGGCTAAATGCAAAAAACTAAGTGAATTGGAGTGTAAAGGCCAAAATCGGCCCGAAATGGCCTTCATTTACCCAAAATGTGTTTCAAAGCATATAAGTGGAGTTTAATTGACTCTTATAGTTATATATGTACCTATTGGGACTATATATGACCTAACATGCGGCTAAATGCAAAAAACTAAGTGAATTGGAGTGTAAAGGCCAAAATCGGCCCGAAATGGCCTTCATTTACCCAAAATGTGTTTCAAAGCATATAAGTGGAGTTTAATTGACTCTTATAGTTATATATGTACCTATTGGAACTATATATGACCTAACATGCGGCTAAATGCAAAAAACTAAGTGAATTGGAGTGTAAAGGCCAAAATCGGCCCGAAATGGCCTTCATTTACCCAAAATGTGTTTCAAAGCATATAAGTGGAGTTTAATTGACTCTTATAGTTATATATGTACCTATTGGAACTATATATGACCTAACATGCGGCTAAATGCAAAAAACTAAGTGAATTGGAGTGTAAAGGCCAAAATCGGCCCGAAATGGCCTTCATTTACCCAAAATGTGTTTCAAAGCATATAAGTGGAGTTTAATTGACTCTTATAGTTATATATGTACCTATTGGAACTATATATGACCTAACATGCGGCTAAATGCAAAAAACTAAGTGAATTGGAGTGTAAAGGCCAAAATCGGCCCGAAATGGCCTTCATTTACCCAAAATGTGTTTCAAAGCATATAAGTGGAGTTTAATTGACTCTTATAGTTATATATGTACCTATTGGAACTATATATGACCTAACATGCGGCTAAATGCAAAAAACTAAGTGAATTGGAGTGTAAAGGCCAAAATCGGCCCGAAATGGCCTTCATTTACCCAAAATGTGTTTCAAAGCATATAAGTGGAGTTTAATTGACTCTTATAGTTATATATGTACCTATTGGAACTATATATGACCTAACATGCGGCTAAATGCAAAAAACTAAGTGAATTGGAGTGTAAAGGCCAAAATCGGCCCGAAATGGCCTTCATTTACCCAAAATGTGTTTCAAAGCATATAAGTGGAGTTTAATTGACTCTTATAGTTATATATGTACCTATTGGGACTATATATGACCTAACATGCGGCTAAATGCAAAAAACTAAGTGAATTGGAGTGTAAAGGCCAAAATCGGCCCGAAATGGCCTTCATTTACCCAAAATGTGTTTCAAAGCATATAAGTGGAGTTTAATTGACTCTTATAGTTATATATGTACCTATTGGAACTATATATGACCTAACATGCGGCTAAATGCAAAAAACTAAGTGAATTGGAGTGTAAAGGCCAAAATCGGCCCGAAATGGCCTTCATTTACCCAAAATGTGTTTCAAAGCATATAAGTGGAGTTTAATTGACTCTTATAGTTATATATGTACCTATTGGAACTATATATGACCTAACATGCGGCTAAATGCAAAAAACTAAGTGAATTGGAGTGTAAAGGCCAAAATCGGCCCGAAATGGCCTTCATTTACCCAAAATGTGTTTCAAAGCATATAAGTGGAGTTTAATTGACTCTTATAGTTATATATGTACCTATTGGGACTATATATGACCTAACATGCGGCTAAATGCAAAAAACTAAGTGAATTGGAGTGTAAAGGCCAAAATCGGCCCGAAATGGCCTTCATTTACCCAAAATGTGTTTCAAAGCATATAAGTGGAGTTTAATTGACTCTTATAGTTATATATGTACCTATTGGAACTATATATGACCTAACATGCGGCTAAATGCAAAAAACTAAGTGAATTGGAGTGTAAAGGCCAAAATCGGCCCGAAATGGCCTTCATTTACCCAAAATGTGTTTCAAAGCATATAAGTGGAGTTTAATTGACTCTTATAGTTATATATGTACCTATTGGAACTATATATGACCTAACATGCGGCTAAATGCAAAAAACTAAGTGAATTGGAGTGTAAAGGCCAAAATCGGCCCGAAATGGCCTTCATTTACCCAAAATGTGTTTCAAAGCATATAAGTGGAGTTTAATTGACTCTTATAGTTATATATGTACCTATTGGAACTATATATGACCTAACATGCGGCTAAATGCAAAAAACTAAGTGAATTGGAGTGTAAAGGCCAAAATCGGCCCGAAATGGCCTTCATTTACCCAAAATGTGTTTCAAAGCATATAAGTGGAGTTTAATTGACTCTTATAGTTATATATGTACCTATTGGAACTATATATGACCTAACATGCGGCTAAATGCAAAAAACTAAGTGAATTGGAGTGTAAAGGCCAAAATCGGCCCGAAATGGCCTTCATTTACCCAAAATGTGTTTCAAAGCATATAAGTGGAGTTTAATTGACTCTTATAGTTATATATGTACCTATTGGAACTATATATGACCTAACATGCGGCTAAATGCAAAAAACTAAGTGAATTGGAGTGTAAAGGCCAAAATCGGCCCGAAATGGCCTTCATTTACCCAAAATGTGTTTCAAAGCATATAAGTGGAGTTTAATTGACTCTTATAGTTATATATGTACCTATTGGAACTATATATGACCTAACATGCGGCTAAATGCAAAAAACTAAGTGAATTGGAGTGTAAAGGCCAAAATCGGCCCGAAATGGCCTTCATTTACCCAAAATGTGTTTCAAAGCATATAAGTGGAGTTTAATTGACTCTTATAGTTATATATGTACCTATTGGGACTATATATGACCTAACATGCGGCTAAATGCAAAAAACTAAGTGAATTGGAGTGTAAAGGCCAAAATCGGCCCGAAATGGCCTTCATTTACCCAAAATGTGTTTCAAAGCATATAAGTGGAGTTTAATTGACTCTTATAGTTATATATGTACCTATTGGAACTATATATGACCTAACATGCGGCTAAATGCAAAAAACTAAGTGAATTGGAGTGTAAAGGCCAAAATCGGCCCGAAATGGCCTTCATTTACCCAAAATGTGTTTCAAAGCATATAAGTGGAGTTTAATTGACTCTTATAGTTATATATGTACCTATTGGGACTATATATGACCTAACATGCGGCTAAATGCAAAAAACTAAGTGAATTGGAGTGTAAAGGCCAAAATCGGCCCGAAATGGCCTTCATTTACCCAAAATGTGTTTCAAAGCATATAAGTGGAGTTTAATTGACTCTTATAGTTATATATGTACCTATTGGGACTATATATGACCTAACATGCGGCTAAATGCAAAAAACTAAGTGAATTGGAGTGTAAAGGCCAAAATCGGCCCGAAATGGCCTTCATTTACCCAAAATGTGTTTCAAAGCATATAAGTGGAGTTTAATTGACTCTTATAGTTATATATGTACCTATTGGAACTATATATGACCTAACATGCGGCTAAATGCAAAAAACTAAGTGAATTGGAGTGTAAAGGCCAAAATCGGCCCGAAATGGCCTTCATTTACCCAAAATATGTTTCAAAGCATATAAGTGGAGTTTAATTGACTCTTATAGTTATATATGTACCTATTGGGACTATATATGACCTAACATGCGGCTAAATGCAAAAAACTAAGTGAATTGGAGTGTAAAGGCCAAAATAGGCCCGAAATGGCCTTCATTTACCCAAAATGTGTTTCAAAGCATATAAGTGGAGTTTAATTGACTCTTATAGTTATATATGTACCTATTGGAACAATATATGACCTAACATGCGGCTAAATGCAAAAAACTAAGTGAATTGGAGTGTAAAGGCCAAAATCGGCCCGAAATGACCTTCATTTACCCAAAATATGTTTCAAAGCATATAAGTGGAGTTTAATTGACTCTTATAGTTATATATGTACCTATTGGGACTATATATGACCTAACATGCGGCTAAATGCAAAAAACTAAGTGAATTGGAGTGTAAAGGCCAAAATCGGCCCGAAATGGCCTTCATTTACCCAAAATGTGTTTCAAAGCATATAAGTGGAGTTTAATGGACTCTTATAGTTATATATGTATCTATAGGAACTATATATGACCTAACATGCGGCTAAATGCAAAAAACTAAGTGAATTGGAGTGTAAAGGCCAAAATCGGCCCGAAATGGACTTCATTTACCCGAAATGTATTTCAAAGCATATAAGTGGAGTTTAATTGACTCTTCTAGTTATATATGTACCTATTGGGACTAAATATATGACCTAACATGCGGCTAAATGCAAAAAACTAAGTGAATTGGAGTGTAAAGGCCAAAATCGGCCCGAAATGGCCTTCATTTACCCAAAATGTGTTTAAAAGCATATAAGTGGAGTTTAATTGACTCTTATAGTTATATATGTACCTATTGGAACTATATATGACCTAACATGCCCCTAAATGCTGGGAATAAAAGTAATTCAGTTAAAAAATAAACTTACACAAGTGTCTTCCCATAATGATTTCTTCATTGCATCGGGCACATCTTTCCACCCCACCAAAATGCTCAGTTTGCCCACACATAACCCTAAATGCTGCCCATACCTTTTATGCCATTGACCACAAGGTTGACCCATATCATCATACTCGAGGGTCATAGGGGTGTTATAATTCAATCCCTTGGTCGCACCCATTCGTTTCCGCTTCTTTGTTGCAACTTGGAGTTTTGGTACTATGAACCTCTTTCCCCGCATTTTTGTGTGCCACAATGACGGATGAAATAAAAGGATAATCTTCCCTAGCATTGTTGTTAATGGGGGGAGCCTTATCGGCGAGCTCCTCATTTATTTCAGCCAAGTGAAGTTCCCTTTCACGCAAGCGCTTCTCCTTATCATTCGCTATGTCTTCCAAGTCACCTTTATCGCTCTCCTTCTCCACATCATACTCATCATCATCATCCAATGACTTATCATATTCATCATCGGTTTCTTCCTCCACAATCACATCATATCGGACCATGTTTGAAACTCCTGAACTTTTAAAAAACGATATTAGAAACGCGTAAGTCCACAATCACATCATATCGGACCATGTTTGAAACTCCCGAACTTTTAAAAAACGATATTAGAAACGCGTAAGATTAAACAAACATATGATTAGAAACCCCCTGCATGACCCCCACCCCCGCACTCCCCCACCCTTGCCCCCCTCGACTCCCCCACCCTTTCACCGCCCCCGCACAGCCCCCTTCCTCGCCCCCACAGCCCCCGCCCCCACCCTACACAGCCCCCCGCACACGCCCCCCCTTTCACTCCCCCGCACTCCCCCCCACCCTTCACCGCCCCCGCACGCCCCGCCCCCACTCTGCACAAATCCCCCCCCCGCCCCCACCCTACACACAGCCTCCCCGCACACTACCCCCCCTTTCACTCCCCCCGCGCCTCTTACCCCCGACACTCCCCCACCCCTTCACCGCCCCCTGATCGCGCCTCCCCCGCACAGCCCCACCTTGCCGCACACTCCCCCTGACGGATTGCCCCACCTTGCACTCCCCCACCCCTTCACGCCCCCGCACAGCCCCACCCTCGCTGCACACCCCCCCCGAACGCCCCCCTGCACAGCCCCCTTCCGGTGCCCCCCCGCACAGCCTCCCCTTCACTTCCCCATTGACTCCCCGGCACGACCCCCCCGCACACTCCCTCAACCGCACACTCCTCCCCCTTCACGCCCCCCCGCACTGCCCTCTTCACTGTCCCACCCCGCTTGCACAACACCCCTTGCACAGTCCCCTCCCCCCAAAACAATCCATAATTACACCCTAAACGACATTCATCTACCCAATTCGGTTTTCAAATCATGTGACCCGACTTTAAGTGACTCTAATAGGCCCGAAATGACATTCACTTACCCAAAATGGGTTTCAATACATGTGAACCGAGTTTAGTTGATTGTAATACATATATATAGTAATTGGAACTATACATGACCTCAAATTCGGCTAAAAGCGATAAATTAAGTTAATTGAGGTTGAAAAGCCGAAATTGGCCCGAAATGACATTCACTTACCCAAAACGGGTTTCAATACATGTGAAGCGAGTTTAGATGATTGTAAAACATATATATATACTAATAAGAACTATACATGACCTAACGTGCGGCTAAAAGCGATAAATTAAGTTAATTGAGGTTGAAAAGCCGAAATTGGCCCGAAATGACATTCACTTACCCAAAATGGGTTTCAATACATGTGAAGCGAGTTTAGTTGATTGTAATACATATATATATATTAATTAGAACTATACATGACCTAACATGCGGCTAAAAGCGAGAAATTAATTTAATTGAGGTTGAAAAGCCGAAATTAGCCCGAAACGACATTCACTTACCCAAAATGGGTTTCAATACATGTGAAGCGAGTTTAGTTGATTGTAATACATATATATATATATAGTAATTAGAACTATACATGACCTAACATGCGGCTAAAAGCGAGAAATTAAGTTAATTGAGGTTGAAAAGCCGAAATTGGCCTGAAATGACATTCACTTACCCAAAATAGGTTTCAATACATGTGAAGCGAGTTTAGTTGATTGAAATACATATATATACAGTAATAAGAACTATACATGACACTACATGCGGCTAAAAGTGAAAAATAAAGTAAAATGACATTGCAAAGCCGAAAGCCGGAACTCACTCACCTTCTTCATGCACATCGTTAACAATGGCATTTCTACCATCATACATACCCTCCTCACCGTGCCATAGTCTTGTCTAAACCCGCTACAAAAGATATGCTCCCTAAGCGACTCAATGCTACTAACGATGCTCACATTACCACAATCAAGACAAGGACAATAAAACCCCTCGGTTCCCTTTGCAGCCTGATGACTTAATGCAGCATCACAAAATTCAAAGACCCCATCCACGAATTCACACGTGTCACGACTACCATACATCCATGCACGATTCATTTCAACCAAACCTAGCTCTAATTAAACACAAGCAACAAGTACCCAATGTCAATAACGAATTTCACTACATTATTAGAGTTTATACACGATATATATTTAATGAAATTAGGCATGCTTTCCAAGGGTCCTTATCACTCCAACCTAACCCATCCTTAGATGTCTAATCTCACTAGTGAATCTATTGCCTTCAGTTCGTATCTACGGAAAATCCGGCAGCATTTCCCTACAGTTCTCCAAGTACACGATGTAGATATATAGTTATTTATATCTACATATGTACCCAGAGAACAAAAGTAGGGAAACGACGAGCCAAGATTTTCCTCTAGAATCGAACTAAAGACATACATTCACCACCTAAGTGAGATTAAACATCTAAGAACAAATCCAACCAGGGACTATTCAAGACTTACTCCTAACGAGTAAGTCTCGAATGGGTATCTAGGCATATGATATGGTGATGCAAACATAGGTTTTTAAAAACAGCAAAACATTTTACATCTAATCTCAATTCAACGATAAATATATACACATTTGCACATATATATAAACCAATTTACTATGTAAGAAAGTTAAATATGAGGGATAACATACCAATATCAAGGTTGTGAATAGGGAAATCGAGCTCAACACTCCGTCCCTAGCTAGCTTCAATAATCAACAACAAAGTTTAAAAGTTAACATTAGTATAAATTAGCAATTCAAACAAAGCTAAACTAAACTAAGCTAAACTAAATATCTAAAGCAATAATCAACAACAACGTTTAATGTTCAAACCTAACTAGTTAGTAAGTACTACAACAACAACAACAACAACAACAACAACAACAACAATAATAACAACAACAACAACAACAACAACAACAACAACATCAACATCAACATCAACATCAACATCAACAACAACAACAACAACAACAACAACAACAATAGCTACTACCAACAACAACCACAAAAATAGCAACCACAACAAAGCCCTAGTTTTTTTAGTCTAAAAATCAAACTAACTACTTTAAATAAAATAATTAACTCAAATCAATCAAATTTAGACCCTTTAACTATTATACAACCTAATTTAATTAACAATTATTCATAAAAGAACAATTAATTATAAACTTGAAGCTTCAAATATGAGAAGGAATGGTGGAGGTAGAGGTAGAGAAGGAATGTAGGTACCTAAGAAGAGGTAGAGAAGGAATGTAGGTGTTTAGGAACGGTGGAGTTGCGGCGGTGGTGGTGCAGCCACGGAGGAGGACGCAGGTGCAACCACGGAGGAGGACGCAAGTGGGGTTTGTGGTTGAAACCCACCGAATTGGAGAGGAGGACGCAGCAGCTGGTGGTCGTCGGGGTCGGGGGAAGGTGGAACCCAGTGGTGGCAGTGGTGGTGGAACCTAGTGGTGGCAGTGGGATCGGGGGAAGGTGGAACCCTTGCATGAATTGGAGGGAGTCGTTTTTTTTAAAGGAAGGAGGGAGTTAACGGTGATGAGAGGGAGCCAGGCCCCTTTGGCGAAAAAAAAAAAAAAAAACCGCTGCGGTTTATAAAACCGCAACGGTTAAGAGAGAACCGTAGTTAACCGTTGCGGTTTTTAGCTGGTTGTTAGCATTTTAACCGTGCGGTTTTATGAAAGCCGCAAGTGGTTTGTTAAGCCACTTTTCCCACCCAAATTTTCGACGATTTACCGCTGCGGTTCTCTTAAGGACCGCAGCGGTTTTGTTGTAACATATAGCGTTTTTTCCACTAGTGGTACGACCTCCTAGTATAGTACTACTATACTAGATGATTAAAAACCTATAAAACACGTTTAAATCATAAAAACTCCGTCAACAATACTCTTTCTAAATTTCCAGCAACATAATATACACTAAAAATCTTTTTAAACATATAAGAAAACCCAAAACCATAAACTATAACATGATACTATGATTTTCCAACTTATAAAACCCTAAAAATCCATGCTTTGATATTTTTAAACCCTATTTTAACATAACAAGTAAATCTGAAATTCTATTTCTTCAATACATAATTTATATAATCTGAGATTCATAAACAAATCATCAAATCATAAGTTTTTAAACATAAACTTATTAAAACAAACCCTAAAGATACAAACTTTGCATTAAATAAAACTTGAGGAGGAAGAAATAACAACCAAACAAAAAGGAGGGAGGAAGGACCCGGCGGCCAAGGGGTGGCGGCACGAGTCGACGACCGACGACGCCGCCGCACCACTGGTGGTGGTCGGCGGGTGGTCCGCCGGAAAGAGGAGGGAGAAGGGCGAAGAGGAAGAGAGAGAAAGGAAAGAAGAGGAGGGATGAAAAGTGAGGGAGAAAGAGAAGAGAGAAAATAATGTGTTTAATGTGTGGCGATTTGTATAAATAAGGGTATTTATAGTTTTCCCCATTAGGGGTCCAATAAAGAGTTGGGCTTTGATGGGTTAGTTAAATGAGAATGAACATAGGTTAAGCTAAAAGGTTTGGGCTCCTTACACCCATTTAAAAATCCTTTTCTAAATCCAATAAGTGTTTCAAATATTTCAAATACTTTTCAAAGCATGACTTTAATAAAATATATGACTTGCATAAGTTATTAAAATAAATCCTTTGACTTTCAAATAGTCAACCTTGGAAGAAATAAATCATTAAAATGCTAAAATATATTTAAATAATGAATAACTATATATCAATATATATTTATAAAATTCAATAAATTTACGGGGGATTACAATCTGCAGGTTTTGGGAAGGAACCACGGCAATAGGTTGCTCTATTCTTTGCGGTTAGGTAATTATCTATTGTTGCGCCCTTAATTGTTACGCGGCCAAAACCACAGCAATAGGCCACTTATTGACCGCCGCAATAAACAATTATTCTACTAGTGTGCATATCCTATGTGCTTTCTTCATACCGTGGATAGTTTCAAATAAATCTATGATGAACAAAGGTTTAGATATGATAGATCCATGCTTACTAGCTAATTAACTATCAGGTGGTTATATTATTGTATACATCAGTTATTAGTATATATAGTCTTGATACTCTCATTAGTGACTTGTATTGATTAATTTAATAGACATGCTGAATTTTTCCAATTCTTACAATATGAAAAGTGGACTTAATCAGATGCAGTTTTTATATGTTATAATGCCAAAAACACTAGAGTCCTTAGCTATTCATATTTTTACTACTTGGTAAAATAATTTACATTGCTAATAGCATGATTACTTCGTCTATAATTTGTCATTTGTTAAGATCTATGAGTAAGTGCCTGCAGACATTATGCATAACTAGTAAGAATATCTGTCTATTATGCTTCTTTATTGAGATATTAATAGAT
The DNA here is from genome assembly GCA_947646795.1 of Beta lomatogona. Classification (NCBI taxonomy): domain Eukaryota; kingdom Viridiplantae; phylum Streptophyta; class Magnoliopsida; order Caryophyllales; family Amaranthaceae; genus Beta; species Beta lomatogona. The sequence goes on from CANSNZ010000968.1 coordinate 18,780, forward strand.
CTATTTTCAAGTTACCATCAACCTCCTGCATAAATTATTTGGTTTTCTAAAATTTCAGCACTATGATAACTTGTAATCTATGCAAAACAGTATGACTTAAAGTAACTAGGGATAAATTAAGAGAATGAAAACTAAGTAAAGGATAACTTATTTAAACTATTAACTTATTGTCATTCTATTAAGTATAATATTCTGTTATGTCCAGCTACTTATACTTAGTATATTCTTCAATCTGTTTTCTTTTTGCTTGCACACTACATTTGACTCACTGCATTTTTTCATAATTGGTCAGCTAACCTGGAGGAATTCTAGGATATGTGAATACTAATAATTCGAATAATGATATGCAGACAATATATTGAATATATTCTATTGACTTTGTGTTCTACACTCATGATTCGTTTTTCAGTGCAACAAATAAGTTTTTTTGGGGGGGGGGGAGATATCCATTTTTGTTTATATGGTTTCAGCTATGATTTTGTTTCTCTAGATATTCAATGGTTATCCCTAAGTCACATAATTTCATGAAATTCACTTCTAAATTTTCTCTTTTCTATTTTTAGGTGCATGAGTTTAGATACTACAACCAAACTTCAACTAATAAGCCAGTTCATTGAAACTCTAAACAACGCAAGCTCAGAGAAATTACTATACATCTTTCAAGACAAATCAATCGAAGACTCAGAGATGGGTGATGAAATAACCTTAAAGGAATTGGGAGCTCCCAAGCTAGATGATGAACCTCTCTGCATTGTCTTCCAACCTTGGGAACTCAGGTTTTCTTAATCTTCTTCCCAAATTCTATGGGAACGCATGTGAGGATCCTCATAGACATTTAAAAGAATTTATAGTCATTTGTTCAACTATGAAACCTGAAGGAATTGAACAAAATCATGTAAGATTGCATGCTTTTCCATTTTCCCTACATGATTTAGCTAAAGATTGGTTGTATACTCTGTCTTCTAGTTCCATTACGACTTGGGACGCCTTACAAAAAGCTTTTCTTGAAAACTTCTTTCCCGCAAGTCGTATTGGATCCATAATAAAGGAAATATGTGAAATTAGAGAACATGCTTCAGAATCACTTTATGAATATTGGGAACGTTTTAAAAGATTATGAGCTTCATGTCCACAACATCAAATCAGTGATCTACTGTTAATTCAATATTTTTATGAACGATTATTGCCTAATGATAGGGGTATGATTGATGCTGCTACTGGTGGTTCATTAGTAGACAAGACACCAATTAAGCTAGGAACTTAATTGCTAACATGGCCCAAAACACTCAACAACATAGCACTAGAAATGATGTTAAAAGAGTAAATGAAATTGATTTAAGTGTTGTTAAATCTCAATTGCAAGAAAATGCTCAACCAATTGCTACTTTGACCACTTTAATGTCTAAAATTGTTGTTAGTAATGAGTCTAAAGCTAGAGTATATGGTATATGTTCAGCTTTTCTCATGTTACTCATGCTTGTCCTACTTTGCAAACTGAAGATGTTAATGCCTTATGTGGTTTTTCAAGTCAAAGAAAATATGATCCTTATTCACATACTTATAATGAAGGTTGGGAAAGATCCCCAATTTTAGGTATGGAACTAGACCACAGTTTTCACAAATTAATCAACCGGCAATTTGGGCAGCAAAACCCTCCACCCTAATCTTCTGGCCCGTCATGAGAAGACTTACTAAGCAATTAACTACCCAAATAGGTTAAGTTCACAACCATGGAGTCGAGTATCAAAAGAAAATTCATAATCACCTTCGTCACATAGATACTCAAATAGGACAAATTTGTACTTCTCCAAGTAACCTAGAAACTCAACTTTCAGGTAAACTACCATCACAACCACTTCCTAACCCAAAAGAAAATGCCAAGGTTGTGACCCTTAGGATTGGGAAAGAGTTGGGTGAACTGAAGATAAAGAGTCGGGAGATTTAAAAATAGATAGGGGTTAAACCTGAAGATGAACTTAATATTAGAGGAAATGGAGAGTTGGGTGAACCGAAGATAAAGAGTCGGGATATTTAAAAAGAAATAGGGGTTAAACCTGAAGATAAAGGGTAAGATTAATTCTGAAATTAATGCTTCTCGTTTTAGAGATGTGCCCCCTTTCCCTTCCAAATTTGTTAAAACTAAGAAAAAGGCTCTTGAGAATGAAATTCCACTAGTGGAAAAATGTCCAACCGCTGCGGTCAAACCGAGCTTACGGGCTGCGATTTTGGGCCACGGCGGTTGGACACGTAGCGGTAGCACTATATTAACTGATGCGGTTGTGGACCACAACAGTTTGTGCTTTGCCGCCAAAATTTTTGTATGCATTGGAACATTAACTGATGCACTTCTCTTAGTAAACCACATCAGTTAATGCTATATATATATATATATATATATAAAGTGAGTTCATATGAGAATGCATACTTACATGAGAAATGAGAATGAATTTTAGGCGCTACAACTCTAATGAACAAATGATGTAACTCTAATGAAAAAATGATGTAACTCCAATAAAAACAAAAATTAGAAAAAAAAATTTCGAAAATTTTTTTTTTTTTTTTTGGGCTCGAAATTTTTTCGGGGGTATAACTCTAATGAACAAGTGTTGTAACTCTAATCCAATCGTATGGTTGAGATTGATTCTCATTTCTCATGTAAGGAGCATTCTCATGTGATCCCCTTATATATATATATATATATATATTACTTTGACTTGTATACGACACGCTTGTGCATATGCATCGACCTGATCTCGAAATTAATCCTAAGTTTGTTGAATTTCTGGGTTTGGTTAATATTGAGGATTATTAAGATCTTTAAGGGCTTAATTTTCTCTAATCTAGGTGGTAATGAGCAAGAACAAGCACGACCTAAGCTTAGGAACAAGGGCACTTGTATCCGAAGCTAAAGTTCTTTTTTTGGCTAAACAAGATTAAGAGAGTTAATAGGAATTAATTAGCAATAATCTTGTTTAAGAGTTGTATAATTATCTTTAAGTAGCTTATTAGTACTAAACTTGTTTTGAATTAGCTTAATTAGTTTAGTTATATGCTTAAACGTGTATTGGAGCTAAGCTAGCAGCTTCCCATGAAGGATGTAGAGGTGCTTGATATTAATTAGTGTTGGTTAAGTCCTAAACATGCTTAGCTTATACTAACATAACGAATCAGCACTAAAACAGGAGATTGCATCATCTTGGCAAAGAGAAAGCTTTTCATGATGTAATGAAGTAAGAAGGTGAAGCAAGGAGATTATGCACGCTTACATAGGTGTATGCAACCAAGGGTCCAATCACACTATATCCTAGCAAGGAAGGAAAGCTCCTTATTGGAGTGTTTTGTTTCACGTCATTTTAGGCGTTGGAATTGCTGCTACTTGTTCTATTTTGGGCAGCTACTTTCCGTCATCATCTTGGGGCCTGTGACCTATGGTTGGAAAGATCATCAAGTGTAGGAAACACTCCAATTGGTTTCGTGATTAAATTTGCATCCAATCAAAAGTTATAGCCAAAGGAATGGAGAAAGGTCTTTCTGTCCGAGATTCCAGCTGCTTAGTCATGTTTTAGGATATCTTTAATATATTTGTACTTCTTATTTTTCCGTTATTTTTGGATATGTTGTACTATAAATAGTTTAGTATTAGCTTGTAAAATTTAAGCCTTGTTGAATTAAAATTGAGAGAGTTATCTCTTTTAGAAAACAGTTGTGTTTTCTGCCCAAAACCGGGAAGGTTTTGTTTATCTTCTAAATCTTTGATTGTATGCTCGTCTTTCATTGAACCGAGAGCTAAAATTCAAAGTAGGTTGAATAATAAGTTATTTCACCTTATTATTACCTTTGTTTGGTGGTTATTTGGGTTGTGGAAGTGGTGGAAGTTTGTGTTTAATACAAACCAGCTTGTTTTCTTGTTCTTGTTAAACCAATTTTTATCGTCTCTAATCCATATGTATCATTTGGTATCAGGGCTGTAGGTTGGTTGAGAGCATCTTAAACACCTCCTAAACTAATTCCCTAAGCCTAAACACATAGCTACAAAAACGCCTAAACCGAAAACCTTTAAACCTCTAAATATCCAACCTTTTGGTGAGTTTTTGTCTTGTTTCTTTGAGATGGAGGAAGGGAAAGGCACAAACTTTAGGAGAAACATGACTTTAGAATAAGCTAGGTTGGTTGGAGTGGAGAACAAAGTAGAACAACTCACTGATCAGATTATAGAGGTTCTAACTCACTTAAGAGACCTTCAAGTGGGGGGAAGGCGTGGAACTCCAAGGAGGGAGGATGAAGAAGATGTAGGAGGCTATGATACTAGTGAGGAGGAGTTTGAACGTGCCTTTGAGAGGAGAAGAACACCTAGGCCTAGAGATGAATTCAAAGATCTCAATCTAGATGTTCTGGAGTTTGATGGAAACCTTAATCCAGATTCATTTTTGGAATGGGTTACTCGATGTAATAGGATTTTTGAGTTGAAAGGCTATGATGATGAGAAGTCTTTCAAGGTGGCATACTTAAGGGGTATGCTTCATTATGGTGGGAGAATGTCGTACTCCTTAGAAACCAAAAGAGAAAGAGTAAGGTGTGTAGTTGGAAGAAGCTTAAAAAGCTTATGAGGGAGAGATTTTTACTATCTACCTAGACCCTTGATCTTTATAATCAACTCTCATCTTTAGAACAAAGTTCTAAGAGTGTTGAATCATACATTCATGAGTTTGAAAAGCTCTTGATGAAGCTGGATGTGCAACAACGTGAAGAGCAAACTGTGGCTCGTTTTATTGGTGGTCTTGATAAGAGCATTTCAAGGAAGTTGGAGTTGCAACCTTACTCTACTTTGGATGAACTTTTCAGGTTGGCCATCAAGGTGGAGAAGCACCAGCAAGAGAAGAGAAAGAAGAAGATGGCGTGGAGATATAACAAGGAGGAAGGCTCATCTTACACTCCACAAGATGAACCAGCAAAGGCCGAAAACCAAGGCCAAAAGAAGCTCACAAAGAAGGAGGATGTCAAGTGCTACAAATGCCAAGGCTATGGCCATTATGCAACTGAATGTCCTAACAAGAGAGTCATGACTCTTGTAGACATTCAAGCCATAGAAGAAGAAACATCCAAGCAACAAGAAGAAGAGGAGCGGTGGACGAAGAAAACGCTCAACTAGAAGTGGTGATTGAACCAATCCAAGAAGGTCCTGCACTCATAACAAGAAGGTTACTCCATGAAGAGGGGTGCTCCAAAGGCCTCACGAAAAGGGAGCAGATTTTCAAGGCAAGTTGTGAAGTGGGAAGCAAGAAATGTTCACTTGTGATAGATAGTGGGAGTTGCGCCAATCTAGTGTCCTTAAACATGGTTAAGGAAATGAAGCTTCCATTGATCCAACATCCAAAACCCTACCTTCTTCAATGGGTTAATAATGAAACTTCAATTGAAATTTCTAATCAAGCACTAATTTGTTTTTCTTTTGGCAGCTACTATGAAGATAAAGTGCTTTGTGATGTGTTACCCATGGAGGCGTGTGAAATCTTATTAGCAAGGCCTTGGATGTATGATAGGCGAGTGCAACATGATGGTTATGAAAACACTTATAGCCTAGAACCAAACCTTCAATCCATTACACTTGAACCGTCCATTTTAAAACCAAAATCCCATGAAAATAGTGAGCTACATGAAAACAAATCGAGTGCAAACTTTATACCTTCAAAAGAAAAGACTGAAAGAAAGAAAAACTAAGAAAGAATCCAAGAAGGGGAGTGCACTAACAATAAATTTCATGTTTCATGTACAAAAGAGAAGAAGATTCGAGGACGAATCTTACTTCAAGAAGGGGAGAATGATGCATATGCATCTGACCTAATCTCGAAATTAATCCTAAGTTTGTTTAATTTCTGGGTTTGGTTAATATTGAGGATTATTAAGATCTTTATGGGCTTAATTTGCTCTAATCTAGGTGGTAATGAGCAAGAACAAGCACGACCTAAGCTTAGGAACAAGGGCACTTGTATCCGAAGCTAAAGTTCTTTTTTTGGCTAAACAAGATTAAGAGAGTTAATAGGAATTAATTAGCAATAATCTTGTTTAAAAGTTGTATAAGTATCTTTAAGTAGCTTATTAGTACTAAACTTGTTTTGAATTAGCTTAATTAGTTTAGTTATATGCTTAAACGTGTAATGGAGCTAAGCTAGCAGCTTCCAATGAAGGATGTAGAGGTGCTTGCTTGAGGTGCTTGATATTAATTAGTGTTGGTTAAGTCCTAAACATGCTTAGCTTATACTAACATAATGAATTAGGACTAAAACAGGAGATTGCATCATCTTGGCAAAGAGAAAGCTTTTCATGATGTAATAAAGTAAGAAGGTAAAGCAAGGAGCTTATGCACGCTTACATAGGTGTATGCAGCCAAGGGTCCAATTACACCATTTCCTAGAAAGGAAGGAAAGCTCCTTATTGGAGTGCTTTGTTTCACGTCATTTTAGGCGCTGGAACTGCTGTTATTTGTTCTACTTTGGGCAGCCACATTCCATCATCATCTTGGGGCGTGTTACCTACGGTTGGAAAGATATTCAAGTGTAGGAAACCCTCCAATTGGTTTCGTGATTAAATTTGCATCCAATCAAAAGTTATAGCCAAAGGAATGGAGAAAGGTCTTTCTGCCCGAGATTCCAGCAGCTTAGTCATGTTTTAGGATATCTTTAATATATTTGTACTTCTTATTTTTCCATTACTTTGGATATGTTGTACTATAAATAGTTTACTATTAGCTTTTAAAATTTAAGCGTTGTTGAATGAAAATTGAGTGAGTTATCTCTTTTAGAAAACAGTTGTGTTTTCTGCCCAAAACCGGAAATGTTTTGTTTATCTTCTAAATCTTTGATTGTATGCTCGTCCTTCATTGAATTGGAGCTAAAATTTAAAGTAGGTTGAATAACAAGTTATTTCACCTTATTATTACCTTTGTTTGGCGTTTATTTGGGTTATGGTAGTGGTGGAAGTTTGTGTTTAACACAAACCGGCTTGTTTTCTTGTTAAACAATTTTTTATCGTCTCTAATCTAATGCTCTCATGTGCTTAATCCATATGTATCACATTCACTTACCAAAAATGGGTTTCAATACATGTGAAGCGAGTTTAGTTGATTGTAATACATATATGTAATAATAAGAACTATAGATGACACTACATGCGGCTAAAAGCGAAAAATAAAGTAAAATGACCTTGCAAAGCCGAAATTGGCCCGAAATGACATTCACTTACCCAAAAATGGTTTCGATACATGTGAAGCGAGTTTAGTTGATTGTAATACATATATATGTAATAATAAGAACTATACATGACACTTCATTCAGCTAAAAGTGAAAAATAAAGTAAAATGACCTTGCTAAGACAAAAGCCGGAATTGGAACCAAAGAAGTCGAGCCTATTGTTTACTTTTGCCACCTCCATTTGAAGTTTCAACCATTATCCCTTCCCCGTGATCTGAACGCATGTAACTTGTCGCTAACTCCGCATCTGTGACATCGGAGTTGGGAATGGTGAAAGGCGGGGTGTCTTCAAACGCATCATACTCCTCCTCATCCTCAACATCACCAACTCCAAGTATACTTGTTTTTCCCGGGACAACAATTGACCACTTGTTATCAGAAGGGTCAGTTACGTCGAATACTTGCTTAACTTGTGATGCAAGCACGAATGGCTCTTCACTATCACGCAACCGACCCAAGTCTACAACAGTAAATCCACAGGGGTCATTTTTCTTATTTAACGCCGGTTATAATCAACCCACTTGCATCGAAATAAGCAGAACGTGAAACCAGAGTAGTCAAGCTCCCATATATCGGACCATTCGTAGTTCTAGATGGATGATTGAAACGTTTAAGGATTGAAGCTTTGATGACCGTTTAATTGGTTTGGCAAATGAAGAGTCATGGATTTGGATTCAAGGTTAAGGGTTTTGATGGATTGAAGGATTGGAATAAGGGGTAGAACTTGTGTGCAAGCCCCCTAGCTTGACTTTTTATTTCTTTGCCTTTGGCTTTTTCTTTTGAATCTTTTCTTTTTATCCTGTGCGTTTCCTTTTGCTTTTTTCATTTTTTTTCCGCACTTTGAATTTTTTTTTTTTCACTCTTTTGTTTTTGCATGGCATTGGTTTTTTTGTATCTAGTAAGGCTTGCACACAAGTTTGGTTTAGGGTAGTGGAAGGCTTGAAGGTTATTTGTGTAGCATTGATTTTGAAAGGTTAATTTCGTTAATGGAGATGATGGTTTAAAGGATTTTTGATTGGATTGCATGGATGGCTTATGGAAGGTAATAGAAGGGCAGGGGGAATAACTCATGATCCAAAGTATGTACTATTTTTTTATTCTTCTCTTTTTTTATTTCAAATCTCTTTTTGTTATTATTAGTCAAGTTCATTAGGTGATTCGAGATTCATCATTGAATTAGAAGCATAGATAAAAATGATGGAAGGCCAATGAAAATGAAAAGAAAATGCGATTATTTTATTAATTGAAAATAAATGAAACAAGGCTGATAAAGATCATAGTCCTAAAGGACATAGACTCGACGGGAAAGGAAATGAAGGAGCTAGGGGAGGGACTCTTCGACTCAACCTAGAAAATTAGCGTTAAATGACTAAGCCCCGACGTTGTTTACGTGCTGCCCAAGGGATTGCTGCTATTGCTGACTTTTTCTACAGGTGGAATTGGCAATCTACCGTCTTCAACCATATTCTGCAGGTGATTCTTTAAGGTCCAACACGTAGATGTTGGGTGTCCATTCCCTTGGTGGTACTTGCATTAGGCATTTGGATCCCACCTCTTGGACCTATTCTCGGAAGCAGGATCTAGAGTAGGGCCAATAGGCTGAAGTGCCCCCCTTGCATGAAGTCTAGTGAAGGCTTCTTCTAAGGACATGCCTAAAGGTGCGAATGTTCTTTGAGGCTTTTGATAGCCTCTCTTTTCAGCAGCTATGGCATTGACCTCATTGCTTTTGGACCTAGAAGGGCCATCGTTACTCTTCTTGAAAGAGTTGTTGTTGTTGTTGGAACTCTTGTTCTTGTTGGCCTGTATTTCTTCTTCAATCAGCAGGCCTACCTTATAGAGCTTCGTGAAAGACTCTATAGGTTGGAACTTGATATGATCCCCATACTTCGGCTGTAGGTTACGGATCACCAGTTGGACTTAATCCTCCTGAGATGGCATGTTAATCATTTGTACAGCTTTATCCCTCCATCTGTTAAGGAAGGTGACGAAGTCTTCGTTGGAGTTTTGTTTAGTTAACTCCAACTCACGAAGGCCAACGGGAAGCTGAGTATGGTAGATGTATTGTTTATGGAACTCTTCTCTGATGTAGTCCCAGTCATTCAGTTTGGCCTTATTCAGTGACCTGAACCACTTGGATGGATGTGCATCCCAGGTTAAAGGAAAGACATAAGCAAACAGGTCCTTGCTCATGCCCTTGAGAGCCATAGAGATGGAAAACGCTCTCTAGTGGTCATCAGGGTCTTCGACCCCCTTGAATTTTAGGAGGTCACCCAATGTTACCTTTTTAGGGAGTTTCTCCATTAGTTTAGGATTAATGATGTCATGGCCATGAGCCTGACTCTCGAGTGCAGGAATTGACTGGGTCAATTGTTCGAGTTTTTCGAACCTTAGTTCTATGTTGGTTTTGATCAGTGATGGAGTGTCGCCTTGCTCGTCTTCCTCAGTGAGCTTCTCCCTTAGTGCCTTGATCTATTTGTCTTGTTCCTCAAGACGAGAGTTCATCAGTGTGAGTTGATCCATAATGGCACTAAGTTGTTCACTAGTATCCCCCATTTTGGATGATGATTCAGAAGAGTTGGAGGATTCGTCTGAAAAAGTGAGGATGCGCTTGACGAGTCTAGGAGTAGGTTGACCTTGTTGCCTTGCTGTTGGACGTTCCCAAGTTATAATCTCACGACCTGTCCTAAACAGATTTCGAATGGACCTCGTGTATTTTAAGAAATAATGTTTTCGAAATGAGAAATGGAGATGGGAAATGGAAATAGAAGATGAGAAATGAGAAGTGAAAATGGAAATGGAAATGAAAATGAAAAGTGATTTTGAAATGAGAATGGTTATGTGTTTTGGACGGGTATAGACTTGACCATGATGGAGACATGGGCCTAACTATATGCAAATGCAGACATGGACTGGACTAGACTGTGTAAACAGAATGGGCTCTACGATTGGGTTTAGGAGAGACTGGACTCTGAACTTACGGGTGAGCAAGCAAGCTAGAATTTAGGGAAAGTTTGACAATAAAGGAGACTAGACTCTTAACTTAAGGCAAGCAGGCTAGGCACCTAGAAGTTTGAACTTAAGGGCAAGCAAGCAGGCTGAAAAACTAGACTTCAAAACTTACATTAGACTAAGCGGGCTAGACTAAAAAATTGCCTATGGATTTATGGGATGCTAGACTTTGAACTTACGGTTGAGGAAGCAAGCTAGACAACTAGGAAGGCTAAACTCTTAACTTAAGGCAAGCAGGCTAGGCAACTAGACTTTGAACTTACGAGTGAGCAAGCAAGCTAGACAACTAGACTTCGTAACTTACATTAAACTAAGCAGGCTAGACTCAAAAATTGCCTATGGACTTAAGGAATGCTAGACCTTGAACTTACGGGTGAGCAAGCAGGCTAGACACAACAATTGCCTATAGACTTATGGAATGCTAGACCTTGAACTTACGAGTGAGCAAGCAGGCTAGGTTTTAGGGGATGAACTTTTATAGTTCTAAGACTGAATTTTTATAGTCCGAAGACTGAATTTTTATAGTCCGAAGACTGACTAGGGCTTACATGGAGATGCAAACTGGACCTAGGATATGAATTGGGCCTAGATGGACCTAAGATTTGGAATGGACTAGACTTAGACTTAGATTGGAATTGGTAGACATGGACTGGACTTCACATAAAGATGCAGATGGGCTAGATTTTGAGACGAACTAGACTTATATAGGCCTAACATGGACTCTAATGCTAGCAGGCCTAATATAAATGCAACATGGACTCTAATGCATCTGGGCCTAGAATGAATGGAAATGAATTGGATTGGATTGGCGAAGGTATTTGGAATGGGCTTAGAATTTTCGAAATTCATTTTTGAAAGGAACCCCTTGTTTTATCTTTTGTTAGGAAAAGATGATGGATTGATTTAAAAAATATATATATTTTTTTTTTGAAATGTCGTGGTATTATGATGATTTGTAAATGTTTTCGAACAAGGTAGAATAGAATATGGTGTAGGATTGATTTTGAAAAACAATGTAAGTTTTTGAAATTGATTGAATATGATTAGATAAGATTGGTAGGGAGAAGGTAGACATGCATGACAACTCTAACTCTACAATGACCATTTTTTCTAGATGCATTTTTTAGGACAGACTCGACCTTGCATGAAAATACTAACCCTTTTTTTGAATATTATACTGATGCCAACTTGTTATCTTAGACTCGAACAAAGGTCAAAAGATCAATAAGCATGGGACGAATAGGTTGCGTGCCACGCAACTAGTGCGCGCGGCGCACAACCTATGCGTCTAGCGCGGGTGCATTGCACCAGGCACAACTTAATGTGTTTGGCGCAATGCTTTGCGGCACGCGTATTGATAAATTGACGAAAGTTCATGCTAAAACGATGATTTGTTTTAGACGCGATTTGCGATAATTTCGGACGGAAAGCATATTAGCAGGCAAAAATTGCAATCACACATAAATGTCAGGTAACATGGATGCAAATGTTCTCAACCTAAAGTCCAGTACTACATTCAACTATTGGTCAGGTTTAGGTTAAGGCTGAAAAGGTCCATGACTAAGAGATTGATCCCACGCTTTGTACCCCTACTTAAAGAGGTGGCCACATGTAAGATGCACTCCAGTCTCAAGTCAGGAACAAGAGAACAATGCCATGGTTGGGTAGGTTTGCTTATGACTAAGATCCAACACTATCGCTTATGAAGCTTTTTGGAAGGACAAAGCGCAAACCCCCTCTAGGGTGACCTCATACATAGAACATGTGCTAATGAGGCAAGGTAGATTGTCCTTATGGTGGCTGAACAGTAGCCATGCATATGCAAAACTGTATATTATTCTAAGGCATAAAAATAAGAATGAATCGTATTTTTCAAGTTTCACCCACTCCTTTAAAAAAATTAATTTTTTTTTTAAATCCTCCCCAGTGGAGTCACCAAATTGTAGGTGTGTTTTTATTTCGCCTACGCGGTGTGAGCGCATATTAGATTTGACTACCCCACTGTTAAGGTTTTATTGAAAATTGTTTTGTATTGAAAGAAGTCCCCAACAATTCTTTTTAGGAAGAATCATAAACCTGATTGTATAAACGAAAATCATAGGGACAAATTATCCAATGTAGATTTCCTCGTCATGACTCCGTAGATGGTCAAAATGAACCAAAGATTGATTTCGGGGGTGAGGGTACGAATATTGTCAGGAACCATATTGCCCATTGCTGGCCTTTACTAAATATCGATTCATTTGCAGATTTTATGCCAAAGAATAAACAAATAATGTTTTAAACACCCTAAAAATATTTAGTCTAAGTAGGTACAGGAAACACATAAAAAGACTAATTATAGTGACATGTTATTAGGCAATCAATATTACAGGGAACCTAGCAGGTTGAAATTAATCTGATTAATGTTAGAACAGTTCTTTAGGTCTTTGATTAGAAAAAATAACATGTGGGTGATAAAAGAAATAAAGCAGGACAATCATATAATATGCATATTATGATCAGGCAGGCATATAATATACAAAGGCATGCATAAATATAATATAAAATAAAGTAAAGAAAAGAGGTTAGAATATACTGTAGAGCGATTTTACATTAAAGATCTACATCAAGAAAGAAAACTGTTCGTAACTTTAATATAAAATTAATTTATTTAAGGACCCTCGGGATTATACCGTGGCTTGGGTCTGCGAGATTTACAACCTTCGGGACGAGCAATCGTGAAGCCTAAAATCTGAATGACTGAAAGTATGTAGATTGAATGTATTCGTGTTTGAAAGTATGAGTTTTTGTAGGGAAGTTTTGTATTTCGCAGAGAGGTTTGTAAAGTATTCGTCGAGCTCGAAATCTGTTAATGTGGAAAATCCGTTCTGAAATCTATTCTGAAATCAGGCCTATTTATAGGGAAAACGACATTGTGCCTCTCGCGCTGGCTGCGTCTGGCGCAGCTGATGTGGCAAACACATGACGCGACATGATCGGTAAAAAGCGTACACGTGGTACGCGCTTTTGGTAAAGATAAGAAAGAAATTCCGCGTCTCAAGCAGAGAACTGCGCTTGACGCAGGACTCTAGATGAAACAGAAGTCTACATGGCAGTTCTGGTGCGCTTAGCACAGGTTGTGCGCTAGATGCAGCTTACGTGGAAGTCTACGTGGCAGGACATGTGCGCTCGGCGCAGTAACTGCGCTCAGCGCAACACTTGTTTTTGACATGTTTTGATAGTTTTTTGATAAAAACGTGTTATAAAAGATTTTGTTTTATCTTTAAACTACGAATATCTTATTTTACGGGATAAAATCTGATCTTGACTTAAAAAATATATCTTTTGAAAATATTTTTTTATTAAACTAAATTAATTTATTGGGCTTTTCAAAGAATTGAGCTCAAATACAAATAATTATCGTGAATAATTAAATGGGCTTTAAAATAGGACTTTAATACTTTTCGAAATGGTTTTGAATAGCTTTATGACTGCTCTACCCTTGGATCGGACCAATTAAGACCAGGTATGTTTCATCATCAGATCCTTAAATGGGGAGACACGATTATGTGTCTACAATATGAGTGATAGAACCGATAATGTTCCTTTACTATTGGCAAGACCTTTCTTCAAAACTTCTACGACTAGAATTGATGTTCATGAGGGTAATTTGACGATGGAATTTGATGGTGAAATAATTAAGTTCATTATTTTTAATCCTATGAGATACCCAAGTGATATCAATAATGTTACTATTGATTCTTTGGATGCTTTTGACTGGATGGCTCGAGTTTTTGATAACTGGTGTGAAAAATTGTTTGAGACTGATGATTTTAATGATAGCTAGGAAACTAAAATGTCTATTCTTTAGCAGCCTTGTCTGATGTGGCTAGCCTTGATTTGCGGAATGCTGAAAAAGATAACTTTGACCTTTCTTTGCCATTGTTTGTGCCTAAACTAATCACTTCTATTCTCAAAGCACCTCAATTAGAGTTGAAACCACTTCCCTCTAATCTAAAATATGTTTATTTATGTGATAATTAGACTTTACATGTGATTATCTCAAATGCTCTAAATCAATCTCAAGAAAATCAATTGGTAAATGTGCTAAAAGACCATAAGTAGGCTATAGGATGGACTTCAGCTGACATAAAAGGAATTAGTCCCACCTTGTGCATGCATAGAAATTTCTTTGAAAAATATGTTAAACCCACTAGAGAAGCTCAACGTAGGTTAAACCCCTCCTTGATGGAGGTAGTTAAAAAGAAAACCTTAAGTGGTTAGATGCAGACGTGATTTATCCTAATTCTGATTCTCAATGGGTCAGTCCTGTTCATGTGGTCCTTAAAAAGAGTGGACTAATTGTTGCTTAAAATGCTAAAGGGGAGCTTGTTCCAACTATAGTGTCTAAGGGATGGAGGGTATGTATTGATTGCAGGAAGCTTAATCAAGCTACTAGGAAAGATCATTTCCCTTTGCCCTATTATTGATCAAATGCTAGAAAAACTTGCTGGTCAATCGTTCTTTTGCTTTCTTGATGGCTATTCTGGTTATACTCAAGTACCCATAGCCTCTGAAGATCAAGATAAAACCACATTTACTTGCCCTTTAAGTACATTTGCCTTTAGGAGAATGCCTTTGGGATTATGCAATGCCCCTGGAACTTTTCAGCGTTGTATGATGACTGATGAGTATATTCTCTGATTTGATTGAACAAGATATGGAAGTCTTTATGGACGATTTTACTGTTTTTGGTGATTCCTTTGATAGATGCCTCCATGGGTTGTCTCTTGTTTTGAAAAGATGTGTTGAAACTCACCTTGTGTTGAATTTTGAAAAATGTCATTTTATGGTAGAACAAGGTGTAGTACTTGGACATATTGTAAGTGCTAAAGGTTTAGAGGTTGATAAAGCTGAAATAGATGTTATTAGTTCATTGCCATATCCTATATGTGTTCGTGAAGTTATCATTTTTAGGCCATGATGGCTTCTATAGACGCTTTATTAAGAATTTCTCTAAAATTGCATCTCCTTTGTGTGTTTTGCTTGCTAAAGATGCCACTTTTGACTTTAATGTTGAATGTAAAAAGGCTTTTGATGAGTTGAAAGAAAAATTGACTAGTGCACCTGTGATTCGACCACCTGATTGGACTTTACCTTTTGAAATCATATGAGACGCTAGTGATAAGACCATAGGTGCCGTTTTAGGTCAAAAGAAAGATAAAGAATCTTATGTGATCCATTATGCTTCTAAATCACTTGATTCTGCCCAATGTAATTATACTATAACTGAGAAAGAGATTTATTATGTTACATTTGCTTTGGAAAAGTTTAGACCTTATTTACTAGGCACACATGTGATTGTTTACTCTGACCATTCGGCTCTAAAGTATCTTTTGAAAAACAGAGAATCAAAACCTCGCTTGCTTAGGTGGATGCTTTTGTTACAAGAGTTTGACTTAGAAATTAGAGATAAGAAGGGTGTTGAAAATCTAGTTGCTGACCACCTCAGTAGAATTGTTCCTAGAGATGATTGGCCTTTAATGACTGAATTCTTTCCTGATGAACAACTCTTTTTAATACATCAGGTTGAAACTCCTTGGTATGCTGATATGGTTAATTATTTTTTGGTGACTAGCACATTCCCTCCTACTTTGTCTAGAGCTCAAAAAGAAAAATTTAAATCTGATTCAAAGTACTACTTTTGGGATGATCCTTACTTGTGGAAATCGTGCTCTGACCAAGTAATTAGGAGATATGTAGACAAATCTGAATATGCTTCGATTCTTACTTTTTGTCATAGCCTTGCATGTGGAGGACATTTTGGACCTCAAAGGACTGCTCATAAAGTTCTTGAATGTGGTTTATATTGGCCTATAATTTATAAAGATGCTTATGTGTTCTGTAAGTTTTGTGAACGTTGCCAAAAGACTAGAAATTTGTCTAAAAGGAATGAGATGCCTCAATCTGGTATCTTGATTTGTGAAATATTTGATCAATGGGGAATAGATTTTATGGGGCCTTTTACCTCTTTGTTTGGTAATGTATACATCATTCTTGTTGTTATCTATCTAAATGGGTAGAGGCAAAGGCTACAATAACTTATGATTCTAAAACGGTGGTGATTTTTGTTAAGAGTCGCATTTTTAATAGATTTGGCATGCCTAAGGCTACTATAAGTGATGGAGGGACTCATTTTTGCAATAAAACATTTGGTGGGTTGCTTGAAAAATACCACGTGACCCATAGAGTAGCTATTGCATATCATCCACAGACTAGCGGGCAAGTGGAAGTGTCTAATAGGGAGATAAAGTTTATTCTAGAAAAGATGGTCAACCCAAATAGGAAAGATTGGAGTCTACGACTAGGTGATGTGTTGTGGGCATATAGGACTGCATATAAAACACCCTTACGCATGTCTCCTTACATACTTGTTTCTGGGAAACCCTGCCACCTACCTGTAGAAATTGAACATAAATCTTTTTGGGCAGTGAAGCAATGTAACCTCGATTATGATGCTGCTGGAAAAGAAAGAAAGTTACAGTTACTCGAATTAGAGGAATTAAGGCTCGAATCATATGAAAATGCTAAATTTTATAAAGAGAAGACAAAAGCCTTCCATGATAAAATGATAGCTAGGAAATATTTTCAAGTTGGCCTGGAAGTTCTTTAATTCAATGCTAGGTTGAAAATGTTTCCTGGGAAATTGCAAACCAAATGGCTCGGTCCCGTTTTTGTTAAAAAGGTGTTCCCTTATGGTACAGTGGAAATAAAAGTTTTTGGAACTAACAAAACTTTCAAGGTTAATGGCCACAGGTTGAAGCCATTTTCTTTGAGGATAGTTGATGGAGACTTGAGAGGCAACCCAAGAATGATTTGATTACTTTCTTTAAGTGATATTTTTTTATGTTTTTATTTTATGCTTTTATCATTACTTCGTTTCATTTTCAGAACGTTTAGCATTCTGTTATACGTGCAATGATGCTGCAATTTTATCAGTTTAAGATCCCTGCATCTAACATCTGGGAAGCTAAGCATGCCCTGTTGTTTTTGTGCGTGCACAGGAGAATATATCAGCTTTCCTCAAAAATAAAATTAGCACAAACTATTTTTGCTTATACTTACAACAACAGCACAAATTATTAAAGATACTACGCTTCTCATCTATGATAAGCTAGTCTAATTGAATTTATCTGACTCAAGATTAGTGCTGACGACTACATGTTTATATGCAGCATACATGTTACCTTTTGTTTTTCAGATAAGTTCCTGCAGTTGCACAAATGATCTAGAATTTGCGAAGCCATCATAGTTTCCAACTAGCTTGATATTAGGAAGACAAACCATTAAAGCAGCAAAGATGAACAAGGGTGCCTGCACTGATTTCCTTTCACTTCTCCTTAAGTGTAGGGGATATACATCATGCTTATTCGATTTTGTGGTATAGTTGGCTTTGTATAGAGAAAGTATATATTAGTAAAACTTGTGCTTGCTAGAAACAAGATGCTGGATTATAGGTTATAGATGTCACGTTGTGTGAACATTTAGATTATGTCCTACTTTCATAAGAAAGGCTGTCAAAATTATTCCTAAACTATGCTTTAGGCTAATATGAGTTTTATTTCTATTGCAATTGCATAGTAGTTTTATTTTTGTTTTGTTATTTAATTCAATTAAAAAACAAAAAAAATTGTGCTTTGTTTATATTAGTTTTAGAATTGTTGAAGTTAATTTAGGATTTCCACCTCTTAATTTCCTAAGGAATGACTATTAGTGAAAGTTAATAAGAAACTCTAATCTAACTAGTTTTTGGAATAAAATTAATTTTTCAAAATCAAAGATTTTGCGAATGTTATATAATTGGAATATAATAGTCGAACTTGAGAGATTCATAATAGAATTAAAGAAAAGAAACTATCTTGCTTCTCTTAAATAAGCTGGCTAGATAGATTGACCAAACCTTGTGAGCCTATTAGACAGACACATCTACATCAGTCTCATTATTTTCTTTCATGTGTGATAGTTCCTCAATGAAGTGTGGCTCTTGAACTTGACTTGGTGCTCTTTGAGACTTTTGTGACAAATGTTATGAAGAAATGATCTAGGCGTCCTTTTCATTTTATTTAGTCTCAGAGATTTTCTTCCATATAAAATTTCCTTTATTAAGCCCTTTTGAGCCTTAAAATTCGTGTTTATTTGCTAACCATACATTACAAACATGTAGCCTCCTACATGTTATACCCAAGCCTGGCTAAGGGGAGTTATTATATTGATTTTGTATTGTATGTTTGAGTTATAATGGAGACATATTAAAAAAAAGGAGGAAACAAGGGTTATGAAACTCAAAAAAAAAATTATTGAAAACAAGGAGTTGGGTATGATGTTTAATGTATAAATGGAGTTTGTTGTGACTGAAACATTGCAGGTCTTGTATTTTTGCTTCCTTTAGCTTGGCTTCTTATTAACTCCACATTCCTAAATATTATCACTACCCTTTAGCCTTAGCCACATTACAACCTTGTGAAAGACCTCTTGATCTTTATGCAGTATGTCACTTTCAAGTGGAGAGAATAGAGACGATGGTCAAGATTAAAGAAATATACTTCATTTTGAATCGACTTGGTTATAGGTTTGAGTGAATATTACTTAACCCCAAACACATGAGAGTTGAGTGTTTAAATTCTACTTGTGAGGGTCTATCTATTGAACTCAATGTGCACGAAAGTGTGGATGAGCCAACTATTTTTGAGCCGTGAAGAAAACCATTTGTTCATGAAGTATTATGTTAAATGTTTTTCTCCATAACTTTAGTCTGATATTTGTTCTTCATATGTTATTTTTATATTTTTACCTGCTTTGATTAAATAGTGGGTTATTTATGTCCATGTTATATTTTATTGAATAAGTAGCTTAAATAGTGTATTAATTATGTTATAGGTACTTTAATTTACCATTTCACATTGGAAGAGGAAGACCACAAAAATAATCAAGAGAATGAAAAGAAAAAAAAGGAAAAGAAGATTATAGAGCAAAAGCTACGTGAATATTTGTGAAGTAAACAAAACCCCTACATTCTATCTTCCTACTTCATCAACCTGCAACCAGGGGCGGAGCCAGGATTTCCGGTCAGGGGTAGCGTAATTTTGCGATAAGATCAGATACCAAACAAAAATGCCAATTAACTGTGTAAATCCAAAATATTTGATCTTAAATTTGGTTTAATTTCATAAGCCTTTTAGTGATAACCCAATACTGTAATTTCTAAATACATTCTAAACATAATTCATTTCAAATTCCAAAAATTCCCATTAGCCACCTTGTACTTTCCTCTTCAATTCCCACGAAAGCTTTTCTGGTTCTCTTTCCTCCATCACTCACCTCCTTTATTTCTCTCTCCTCTGTGTATCCATTGTTGACTACATGGATAGTTCAAGAGCTCAATTACAATTGTTGACTACATGTAAATTCATTGTAATTCAACATTAGAAGACCAAAAAAAAAACCAACTGCACTGCTCTTATCAGAGATTCACAACATCATAATTTGTGTATTAGTAAGAAATTTACAAATTAGAATTCACTAATTATTATTCACTTACAAAGTAAAAAAAAAAATTACTCATAAACTTATAAATTCCGAAATTACAATTTACAAATTAACTCTTATAACTATAAATTCACTCTTTAATTTTTAAATTCACAAATCTGTAAATTTCTAATTCATGAACCCATAAATTCATACAATTCATAAACCCGAAAATTCACAAATTATTAACCATAAATTTATAATCAGCAATTAAAATTAAATGGAAAACCAATTGAAAGAAAGAATTTTAAACTAACAACTCTAGAAGTCCAATCACTGAGTTCGGCATGGACCAACTCGGCAATCCGAGATCTGGCCGCCAGGCGTCGCCGGAATCAGTTTCTCGAACTATTTAGTTAAAAGCCCCAACATTGGTCCCCTAAGTTGGCATTTCATTTTGGAGTTTTGTAAATTAAAATTACCTTAGTTTGTCACTGGTTTTTGAGAGAAAGAAGAGAGGAGAGAGAAGGGGAAGGCAAGGAGAACTGTAGGAAAGAGAAAAAGGGGAAGAAGATATAAGTTCAGAAACAGCTAGGTTTCAGAGTAGGTACAAGCTATCTTTGACTTTTCTCTGAAAAACTCAATCAGGGGTAGCAGGTGCTACCCCTTGTTACACTATAGCTCCGCCCCTGCCTGCAACACCATAAAAAAGATAGAAATAAACCTATCTTTCTTCCTACTTCATCCACGTCCACAAAGAAGATAAAGTTTATCTTCTCATCCAAATCCTTTGGAAAATTCTTATCTATTCCTCTAACCCTTTCCAAATTTACATGAGTATATATTACCCATATTCTCACGCCAAAAAGATCCACGCACAAGATAGCCAAGAAATCTGTGAGTTGAGCAGTTGCAATCGAGTTTGGAGTTGGGTAATTAGCAAGTGAAGACAGCCATTGGAAGGAAGCTTAATCTCAATTCCAAGGTCGAGTAAGAGCCACGGCGAAATGCTGGGTCAAAGTCGAGTTTATTCGGGTGTTCTTGAGCACATATTAATGAGTTATTCACTTACTCAATTACTCAAATTTCATATGTTTATGTATCTTTGAATTACCGGATTATTTTGGTTGGGTTTTTAGTATGAAATATTGATTGAGATTTTACAATCTACTTGATTTTTTATTCCATACTTAGTTATTAATTGGGTTTGCTTACTTATTCATTGTAAAATTGCAGTCATATGTATTGGTTGTTATCTTTCATTATGTATGATTGTGTTTTATTGCTAATTATATGATTTAGCTTAGTTTAGATCGTATAAGGAGTAGCACTTAATTTATATTGATCCTGCGATCATGGTTACAGTATAGATTAGGAGGCCAACTCAATATAATTAGTCTAGGCATTTATGTGATTAGATTAATAAGGACTAATGAAGTCTCCTAGTTTCTAATGCGGCCGAATTCTAAATTATACAGGTTGCGATCATATTTGTGTAAGTTAGAGTGGTTTAGAATCAATATGACTTAGTTCATAATTGATTACGACTAAGGGAGTACAGGGAGTCGTTGTTACTAATGTCTCTACAGTTAGTATAATAACTAAGTTGGTCAAATTCTCGAGGTCGGTCATATTTTGCTATGAGTATACTAAATATGATATGTCATGAAATTGATTTGGTTAAGTTGTGTCGTCACTTGTAAATAGTAGTCTAATAGTTGTTCTAATTTTAATTAGTCTAAGTAGTTGGTTACAACCGAAACCCCCCCAGTCTATGTAAATATTGTAAATAATGGTGTAGTCTAACTTATCTATGTTACTAATATTGTTTTTAGTTAAACTTTGAGTTTAGGAATTCAGTAGTCTCTCCGTGGGATCGACCATTTTTACCCTTTTACTAGCTGTTAATATTTTTGAAGGTCTAAGATAGGTTTTCAATTTAATACGGTAAACGACACGTATCATAATGTTTAGAGAATTTTGAGAGAATTCGCAGTGTAAAAGTCTTTTTTCAATTCGGGAAATCACGGCTTATTTATAGCAAAATATTATAAAAAGATAGAAAAGAAAATTGTGTGTCACGCAAAGAGTGCGCTAGGCGCACGACTCTGCGTGACGCACAGAGCCATGGGTCAGGCACAGATTGGTACGCCTGACGCGGCACAACCAATGTGCCACGCGCACGTGTCGCGCCTAGCGCACTGCCTGCATCAGACACGCTTTGACAACATTTTCGTTAAACGCGTTTTTAATGATTTTCTTTTATCCTTTAAATCCATAAATCAACTTTACGAGATAAAATCTGATTTCAATTTTTTAAAATATCTTTCAAAATATTTATTTATTTTTGAAAATATTTATTAATATAATAAATGTATACAATTAATTATCATGAATAATTAATTGGGCTTTTTCAAAGGATTGGGCTCGAAATATTTTTATGGGCTCAAAATAGAATTAAATATCAGGAGTAATTAATTGGGCTTTAAATTAGGAATTTGGATCATTATTGCAAATTAATATGCTTTACACTTTAATACAATTTTGGGTCTGGCTACTCAGACTTTTCTCCCCTTGGGTCGGACCAATTAAGACAACGCATGTTTCATCATTGGGTCCTTAAATGTGGAAACACGATAATGTGTCTACAGAAGCCCCCCACTTTGACTGAGGTGTCGGGACGGAGAACGATTCTAAACACTCTGCAGTTTAGAACTGATCTATATATCGTCGGTTTCTGCAAAACAAAGTTAGTTTGCATGACGATAAATACAAGTAATTTGATTACCTGCTGGAAAAGATGTTAGTAGATAGGTGCAAACAACTCACATAATAAGGCATATAATGATGCAAAGATGCAAACTTAGACTCTCTAAGGATGCATGAGATGCTATGCAAGGATTAAGGTTATGCAAAGCTAAGGAAGTTGAGACGTCGTGCATGGTTAGGGTTATGCAAGGATAAGAAAGATGTAATGTTATGCAAGGTCAGGGTTATGCAAGATTAGGAGGTTTGGATAGATAGAGAGATAGATTGATTTTTGATAACTGTTGAGTCCCCTATGTTTTGAATGATGACAAACAGCTGCAGAGAATAGTTATTATTACAGGTGAATCTAGGCTGTTAGGAAACAACTGAGTATCCAATTGTTCCTCACTGTTAAATTAAACAGTCAAAAGAATATTTGCTATGCTATGATGTGTTCTTGTGTAGCAAATAGTTTTCCAAGACATGAAGCTAAGAAGCCATCTCGAAGTTGTTCGAGGAAAAGACAAAGTTCTTCATTGTTGATTCAAGGGAAGCTTCAACGATTGAAGTGCATGAAGATAGTTTAGGATTCTTTAAATTGGTTCATCTTAGGTCTTCATGTAATATTTGCGTATGATATTTCTAGTGGAATTGTTTGTGTTGTTATTAATTGTGAAATAGTAGGGTTTTGAATATAGAACCAGTTGGTTACATATCCAAAACACTACTAAGTAGGATAATAGGTTTGGGTACCAGTTACTTTACCGGGTGCTTGAGCTAGCTATTTTAGAAAAGATTTTCGGAAAAATATTTTCTCAAAGACTTTCCATAAGAAATGTTTGCCAGCCTTTAGAATCATTATTCAATATTTACTTGCCTTAAAGCGTGTGTATATCTTGGATAGTATCTTTCCTCAGAGAAAGATATTGTTCAACATATACTTTCCATAACATAGGATTATCATATATTCGATATCTTGAGTTAGGGCACGCTTAAGGGTTAGACCTTGGTCTATAAATAATGAATCATGATTCTCCCTCACTTTTGATGCTCTCCCGGATTTTATTGAGTATTTTCGAGAGCCTTCACATAGAGAACAACTAAAACAGTTTCCTAAAATAGATTATGCATCTCATAGAGCTTCATATTACTCTTTGTTTGCTTTATAAGAAAGCGTGAGTTAAGAGAAATTGTTTGTAATGAATCTCTAACAAAGGGGTTAGAGATAGGGTAGCGTTTGTGAGTTAATTTGCGAGTGCTTGTGAGTTCAAGTGCGAAATAGCATACTAGAGTTAGTGTGGGGAGTGTTGTTTCCCTAGAGTAAGGGAAATAGGAGAGTGCGAGATTATTCTTATTTCTCATAGTTGATTAATAAGAAAACTAGCGTAGGAGGACGTAGGCACATGCTTAGCTTAACCTCGTTAAATTTAGTGTGTTCATTGTTATTTTCAAGTTCTAGTGTTTCCGCTGTTAGGAACCAGCCCAACTGGTACCCCCTTAAATAGAAAGAATTTGAATTTGTCACCAAATCATTTAAGTACTCAATTTACTCCCCCTCTTGAGTACATTCCAAACCTTCAATTGGTATCAGAGCAGGTTCTTCTTAATGGGGTAACACCTAGAGACTCCTAAATAAATGTTATGGATACGACAACAAATGAATGCTATGAGTGCGACAACAAATGAATGCTATGAGTACTCAATAAATGAATGTTAAGGGATACGACAACAAGACTCCTAAATTCAATGGGAGAAACTATGCTTGGTGGAAGAATAGATTGAAGAACATCTTGACTACGAATGTTGGTTAGTTGTCAAGAACATACCATTAGAGATCACCAAGGAGGTTAATGGTTCCTCAGTAACAAAGAAGGAAAGCGAATACACTTCTACTGATTACAAGAAGCTGGAGAAGAATGCCAAAGCCATGTCCATATCGCAACAGGCTATTGGAGATAATGAGACAAACAAAATCTCTGCTTGCATCTCCGTCAAAGAGATCTGGGATACCCTCGAACTTGCCTATGAGGGAACCAACGAGGTAAAAAGGTCTAAGATCGATTTACTTATGCCTAAATACGAAGCATCTATCATAAATAAAGATGAAACAATAATTGATTGCTTTGGTAGATTTATGATTATAGTATATGATTTAAAATCTCTTGGCAAAAGTTAATCTGACGAATATTTGGTTAGAAAAATGTTAATAAGTTGAACAGATGTATGGACGGCTAAGGTAACAGCTATCTATGAAGCTAGAGATCTCACAGCACTGAGTCTGGAACAGCTGATTGGTTCCCTCATGACTCATGAAATGCTGGTTAAGTCTAAGAGTGGCAAGGGGCCAGTCAGAGATGTTGCCTTGAAGGGGACAGTTGAAGAACAAGATGATGATATAGCTATGATGGCTAAACATTTTGATAGGCATTTCAGAGATCAACATAAGAATAATTTCAAAGGTAAGAGCTTTAAGAAAACTAACCCTTCAATTGTAGGTTGCTTCAAGTGTGAATATTTTGGTCACATTTTTCGTGACTGTCCAAAGTGGAAGGACAAGTTGTCTAAAAGCAATGATAAGAAAGTGTTCAAGAGGGCTATGATGGCAACCATGTGGGGTGACTCTGATTCTAGATCAGAAGATGATGAAGAGTCACCTAATCATAATAATGGCATGACTGGTATTATGGACCAAGGATGAAACAACATAGTTCATGGAACCAGAAAGGGGAATAGTACATCAAATCTCTGTCTTTTTGCAGTGCATTGACAATATTTTCAGTAGGCATTTAGGTTGAACCTTTTGGATTGTTTTTAGATGCAGGGTTCAGAGTACCCCTATAGATGCCCATCTATTTTGAAGGCGGACAAAAGAAATTTCATGACTCTAAGTGAAGTCGAGGTGGTGATATAGTTCTTTTGATGAGCTTTAAAGTATGATGAACCTTTTGTTTCTCCATTAGGCGCACCAATGTTGTAATCTCTCGATCGGTCTAGAACAGAATCGAGTGGACCTCACTTGTAAGATATATAAATGAATTTCGAAATATGAAATGGAAATGAGATGTACAATCTTAGAAAGGAAATGGGAATTGATTTTGAAATGGAGGATTTAAAATGGATATGGGTTTTGAAATAGGATGGGCTTGACATGGTGGAGACATGATCTGAACTATATGCAAATGCAGACATGGGCTACATTGGACCATGCAAGCAAACTGGACTCAATGACTGGGCTTTGGTGGAGGCTAGACTTTAAAACTTACATTTAGGTTAAGTAGGCTAGATAATAAAGAAGATTGGACAATAAGCAAGACTAGACTTTGAACTTAATTTAAGGCAAGCATGCTACATAACTAGACTTTCAACTTACATTTAGAGTAAGTAGGCTAGACAACTAAACTTTGGAACTTATATTAGACTAAGCAGGCTAAACCCAAAAATTGCCTATGTGGACTTAAGGAATGCTAGCTTCGCTAGACTTAGAGGTTGTCGTTATGGTCTTGAGGGATGAGTAGCTTCGCTAAAGTCGAGGATTTGGGTTATGAAATTAGGAAGGACTAAGCTAGCTGCACTAGACTTAAGGGATTTGGGCCATTATGGACTTAGGGGGAGTAGCTTTGCTAAACTCGACGATTAAGCCATTATGGACTTAGGTAAGAGTTGGACTTGACTAGGATTTACATGGACATGCAAACTAGATCGAGGCCGTGCATTGGACTTAAAGCTTTGGAATGAATTGGGAGACACACATGGGACTGATATTGGAAATGAACGCATGAACTGGGATTAGACTTAGATTGGGCCTAATATGGATTCTAATGCTAGTGGACCTAATATGAATGCATGGACTCAAGTTTAAATGTGCCTATGATTAATACATGAAATTTAATGCATATGGGCCTAAGACGAATGCAAATAGATGGAAATTCGATTAATGGGATTAGATTGGATGTATTTAGACTGGGATTAGAAGTTTCGAAATTCATTCTTTGAAAAGGACCCCTTTGTTTTTATGTTTTATTGGAAAAATGATGGATTAAGGATGGATTTGTTTTTGGAAAGATTTTTTTTTTTGTTTTCAACGTGTGGCAGGATCATGATAAGTAAATATTTTCGAAAAAGATAGATTAGACGAGGGTGTGAGATAGATTTTGGAAAATATTTGTTTTTTTAAAGTGATGGAATTAATATGACATGATAGATATGATAGGGAAGATTGGTTGGATAAAAGAGATTAGATGGGATGACATGCATGACGACTCAAATTCTATCATGATGACTTATCTAGATGTACTTTTTAGGATAGATGCAACCTTAGATGATATGCATGAAAAGATCGATTTTTATCCTTGGATTAGGTGAGTTTTGTTTGAAAAGATAACCTAAGATGACTAATAGTGATCATGAACGTAATGCGAAGATATATTAAACTCCGGCAAATAAACCTTCGAAACTTAACCACAACAAAGTTGGACAACTTATGCCACGCGCAATGATGTTACATGCCACACAAGCATCTTGCGCCACACGCAAGAAGCTTTCTTGCCACAATCTATTGCGTCAGACGCAAGAAGCTTGCTTGCCACACAATCTATTGCGTTAGACACAAGTTACTTGCGTGCCACACAACTAGTTGCGATCTTAAATGAATTCACGTTATTCTGTATTTTTTCACTACTATGTTAAAATGCAAAGACAACACACGAAAATCGTTGTGATAGGGCTGAAAGTCGTTGAAATAGGCCTACTACAACGGTTTTGTACCGTCGCATTTGTTGGCGTTGCAATAGGCCTGATGCAACGACTATTAGAGCTATTGCAATGGCTAAACGTGTCGTTGCCTTAGATCACCTATCTTATGCCACGACTTTGTTAGTGCGACATTCTGGGCTAATGCAATGCCTACTATTAAAGCTACTGCAATGGATTAATTTTTTTCTTTTTTGTGGGGATATTGCAACGATTATTATTGGAACCTATTGAACACCTGTAATATTAGAGCCCTGTATATTAGTAACAATACAATAAATGCCAAAATACTCTTGGAATGCGAAAATGTCTGTAAATATTTATTTTATTACCAAAAAATACTTCTAAGTTTATATACATCACTTTCCTTCTAACCATTAAGTACCGCATCACTATAATATAGCTAGTTAAATTTTGCCAATAGTGTGTACAGTGAGACGTCTATATTTGATCTCCGTCATTTGGTTCATTATTCACCTAAAAGTCCAAACATTGTAATAGTTAGTAAACACCATCAACAAAGTACAACCGTTACAATTCATACCTAATTACATTTTATCCAAGACCAGACAACATAATGAATTAATGATATTCATATGAAGTTTGCGTAAGAAAGATAAGTACAAATGACTAAATCAATCCAAGCCAAAGGATTGGCAACCCATTTTTTGTAGATAATATATTTTCTTGTGGCTAGTAGTGAACATGGGAATGAAAAACAAACACTGCACAAAAAGTAACTTTTCTAGCCTGAGCACTTCGACAGGCTACAACAACATAAACTCATGTCTTAGCTTGTTACATAATGATACAAAATTGAAGTGGCAGGATTGAATCTCTGTCCAAAGATTGACATACTGCCTGTGACACAATGGTTAAGATCCAACATGAGATCTCATAACATAATGTCATGTCTCGTTAATTTCTTTGTTAGACCAATTATGCAAGAACAAATTATGTAGATAATAGTTCGGGCTTCACCTCATTAACAAATATAGGTTCAAAATATGATAGCCTTGCAAAAAAAAAAATATGATACATCCAACCAGCAAAAGCAATTACATATTTCAAGTCAATGTGAAACTTTAATCTCTTAGAGCTTGTAAGTATAGGGAGATTTGAAAGAAAAGAAAGAGAAGGAACAGGGAAGGATGTCTTTTCTCTTGTGTTGATAATCAATGTGTCAACTAGAATAAAATCAGGAAAAAGGCATGGTTTTAGCATATTACATAGGTTTAATCCATATATATGTTCATAGAGACATAAGACATAAGGTATAGTAGTAATGGTACCACACAATCTGACATTTGCGGGCCATTAAAAGCTTGCCCATTTGAGTCACTAGTTAGATGTTGATCTCTAAATGCATCCCTTCGTACTTTAGCAATTGAAAAATCAGGAATCACTACATGTGTTCCGGGATTAGCCTCTTGAATTTGAGAAAGAATGATAGATGCCACGCTTGGTTCTAGTTTTTGCACCAATTGAGTCTCCATACTTTGAAACAACTCCTAGAGAAATATGAAACCTGAACTTCTATCCTCGTTTTTTCAAATCAGTCTTCGTTACACCTCTTCCGTAAAGGCGTACAGGATCTTGTACGACTTCAGCCTAAGGATCCTTAGTGTTACCATGTTCTCCATGTTCAACACTTTGTAAAGCATTCATATTGGCCTATCCAAAGAAGATTAAGTTATTACATATACTAGTTAAGACAGAAAATATGCAAATAAATAACATGCCAACTCACAATATTGGATATAGATTTCTCATGGCTGGTGAGGTATGTCTTTTCAGGATTCCTTTTCCTTGATTTTTTGTAGACCTTTTTGTTGTGAAGGCTCTTGATTATTCGGATCCTCTTGCTGCTTTTGAGATACACATTAGTAGTTCAATCATTTTCTAAGGGTATGCAAGGATACTAAAAATAAGAACTATAAATCAAGATACTGAGTTGTTACCAACTTATGACGTAACATTGCGTATGCCTTAGGACCCACAGTATGCTAATCATCTAGTATTACAATATTGCCTTTGTTAGTTTTTGCTTCTTCTTGTGATAGAAAAAAGTTAACCTACAATTTCAACAGTGAACGAACAAAATTTAATAAAGGGTAAAATCATATACCTCAATTAGTGAACAATTCTAGTACTCCAGACGATTTTTAAATTGGGAATTGGAAACTGTTTTTGGACGATTTTCCCACCTTTCCTCATCAGTCTCATGTGCATAGTAGTGCTTTTCCTTACCCTACATTTATGACCACGCCAACTTGCATTGATAGATTCAAAAACCCATTTTTTCCCTTGATCCGAAACCATGTACTTTCCCTAACCCAACAATGAATGAGCTCAATTATTAGTACTAAATATGTAAAAAAAAAAATGTTCAGGTTATTTAAACATGTTCAGGTTATTACATTTTCTTACTACATAAACCTGTAAGAAATAGAGAATCTTCTTTAAAACACCATGAAACTGGAAGGATTGTTATACAACAAGGGGTTTTATCTTAGCTATATCAACACAACAATACCTAGGAGAGTACACCAAGAGAAGACAAGAAGTAAATCATTACTACCAATATACCACATACAGCAGCATTGAAGCCGGAGAAGAATACAACAGCAGCAACACCAAAAGACATCAGCGAACTAGAGGAAAGGAAGCAGCACCATAGAAGTAGTAGCATGAAAGAGTGCACTAACCAAACAGGAAAAAGTGTATAGGATAGCTTGTTATAAAACAACAACTTGTTACAAAACAACCAATACAGGTGCGTGCCTAACATAATATTGAACTGACTAAATAGAAAAAAGTCATAGTCAACTAATTTTCCTTCTAAATACTATAAATAGGGGGAACGTATATGTAAACTTAACTTGTTCGAGCTCTTCCGAACATTAAATTATGTTATTTATACAAGAATTGGAGTAATCAAATGATTTAATTTGATTTCTAATAAAGAATGAGTCAATCATTTGACAACTAATAATAATTCATATTACAATAGATATATTACCAGCTAAAGTCCACCCAACAGTTCAACAAAAGGGTCAAAACTTCTACTTAATTAGTTTAACAGAGATAGGATGTAACTAGTAGCTTGGTTTTTGCTGGTTGGTGGTTTGTTTTAGATGCTTCTGTTAGCAACTTCCCTAGGAAGTATGAGAATGTAATGTGTGTGAATTCAACTTGCATTTTGGTAATAAGCTTACATAGAAAACAAACAATGAAAGGAAAATACTAAAACATAATCCTATATATTTGCCAAGTGTGGGCAAATGTTTGAATTTTTTATAGTTAAGAGGCACAAGCTAAGAATCCCTAGAAATTGCACCCAAGAAGAGGCTAAATTCATAAACAACTTCTATTGTTCGTCCAATTGATTGGCCGATTGAGTTCAATACAATAGCTTCACGCTCTTCTCTTGTACGCGAATGGACCTTTCACTAGTAGAATAATTGCTTATTGTTGCGGTGGTATTGCTGCGGTTTTACCCATACGCAGCAATAAACCACGTAAAAAAAAAAGTAAAATATAAAATAGACCTATTGATGCGGTTTCAGCCAGAAACCGCAGCAATAGATTTCAACGGGAAAATATTCAAACTTAAGTTAACTTTTTGCCCAGCTCTATTGTTGTGGTTCCTAGCCAGAACCGCAGCAATATATTAATATATTAATTTTTTAATAATATTTGAACCTACTGCTGCGGTTCCTATAAAAAAAACCGCAGCAATAGGCTGTTTTAAATATAAAAAAATGCGCGGCCCAATTATTAGGGTTATGTTCCTTTTTAACAACCAACCGTTTTTCTTACTTTCCTCTTTCTCTCCTCTCCTCATCACTCTCCTCTTTCTCCTCACTCTCTCTCTCCTCTTCCTCTTCGACGTTTTTCCCCCACTAGTTCTCCCTCCGCTATCCCCGAGCTCGCTAGTGAACCTCCGCATCAGCCCGACGCCGCACCAGCTCAGCGCCCCTTTCTTTTGTTTTCTCGATCTCCCTCCCCTGTTCGGTGCCCTGCCTCGCTGCTGCTTCATGTTCGAACCCCAGCTGGCTTAGCCAGATCTCGGCTCGCGTCGCCTCACCGCACAGACGCTGGCGCTCGTCGCCCTCGCCGGAGCTCGTCGCCCTCGCCGGAGCTCGTCGAACCCCCATCGCTGCCTCTGTTCTTCAACTGCTCGATCTCGCACGTCCATAGCATCCATGGCGGTGGTCTGTTTGTAGATCTGATTTTTTTTCGTTTTTCTTTTCCTTTTTTTTCGTTTTTCGTTTTTTTTTCGTTTTTCTTTGCGTTTTTTTTTTCGTTTTTTTTTTCGAGTTTTTTTTTTCCTTTCATTTTTTTAGATCTGTTTGTAGATCTTTTTTTCGTTATCATAGCGGTGGTCCGTGGTCATGTTTGTCACATTTTTTTTCGTTTTTTAGATCTGATTTTTTTTAGGTTAGTGTCAAACTATACAAATTCCCAAGTCTGTTTTTCTCTCTCCTTTTTTTGTATTTTTTGATTTATGCATTTTTCTTTTTACTTTTATGTCTACATTTTTTATCAACGGTTGATCTGATGCTTAAATGCGATATTCAGTGTAAGAATATGGTTCTATATAATATATGAGTGTAAGAATATGGTTCTATATAATATATGAGTGTAATGTTGTAAGTTTGTGTGTTTTTTTTTTCATTCTCTCATTGTATATAAATATCGAAAAAAAAAATTTTTGTTAGCTGTGGTACCTATTGTTGCGGTTTTTACCCAAAACCGCAACAATAGGCTTTAAATTTTTTTAATAAAAAATAAAAATATTGTTGCGGTTTTGGCTAGAAACCGCAGCAATAGCTTGCAGCAATAGGCTAATTACCTATTGTTGCGCCCTTAATTGCTGCGCGGTCAAAACCGCCGTAATAGGCCACTTTATGACCGTAACAATAAGCATTTATTCTACTAGTGTTTGTTAACGTTGTTGGACCTCGTTGCTTTTTTCTCTTATAAGCTATTTAAGGTCAAGGTGTTAGTTTAAATAATAAGATAGAGATAAAGAAAAGAACATATGATCTGGAGAAGTGCATGATATATACCTCCGTGTATTCTTTCATTCGGTTGAGATTCCACTTCAATTTCTTTATTTATCGATTGTTGCTCCAATTTATGTTCAACTTCATCATTTCTTATTCTAGTGGAAGGAATTTGCATTTCCAAACCTGCTTCTTGTGTCCTTCTCCATTAGTAATAGGAGGTTATGTGTCAGTGGTGTGTCGCATGTTTTTTAACTGCCTCATCCGAAACAAACGAAATGCAGATATAGACCCCGGAGTAAAATACTCCTTTAACTGTGTATTTTCCTTTAGTTGTTGCTTTTGAGGTCGAGCATTATCCTTTATCATTTGTTGCTTTGCAGGTTGTGCATTGCCCATGAATTTTCGCCTGTTTTTCTCGCCGTTTTCAGATTGTGTATTACCCTTTCCTTGTTGGTCCCGTTTACAATTTTCCTTCACAAAATCCCTCATAGATACTGGTTGAGCTAATGGGTGTTTCACTCCATCTTTTTCCACCTGAAACGATACAATAAACTGTCATGATTTACATAATTGACGAAAGAATGATGCAAATGACTAAGAGGAACAAATTGTAATGTTGATAAGCTGAAAACTCAAAACACGAATCAAGTTTTTGAACTTAATATAGTAGGTTAATATTATGCTCCATCACTGCATCATGCAAATTGCAAGCGAGATTAACCAATATGAATCAACCATGCTACAAATTAGGTAAGAACGATAAATGCTAGAAGTTAGGTAAGAACGGTATAATTGCTACAAGTTAGGTAAGAACGATATAATTGCTGCTAAATATGCTCAAACTCTCAAGGTATCATTTTTAACATCTTGGACGTGGAGTTTACATAGCAAGATTTTAGGAATCTATTTGCTGATACAGTGAATACAAATTTATCTGTATCCCATGACAACGAGGCTAGAATTGTGCAAGCCGGTGCTGTGAGGCATCTTGTTGGGATATTCTTTGGTATATATGTAAATATTATCTTTAGGGAAGTTTAGATTGTTTCCTATTATGTTTACAACTATCAATATGGTGTATATGTATGTGTTACGCTCAATGAGAAAGGATAACACAATTCATTCAAACCTAAACATTACTCCCTGACATGGTATAAGTCTAGGAAAAACATCGATCCTTCCTTCAATCAATGGCCGGCGATGATGCTGTCGTCCTTCTACCACCACCAAAAATCGACCCACCCTCACCATATTATCTAGGGCCGCAAGACCACCCTGGTGATTTCCTAACCCCGAATCGTCTTCGTGAAGATAACTATGACGATTAGGCGGTCGACATCCCCACCTCCTTAGAGGCTCGTCGGAAATTATGCTTTCTAGATGGAACCATCACCACTCCATCCTCTCCTTGCACCGCTGCCGATTGGGCCGCCCTCCAAGCCATGCTTCTTTTTTGGCTTATGAACACCATTACGTCGGAGGTTAAGCTTTCCATCCTTAAATTCAGGGATCCTCGTCAATTATGGGACACCCTCAAAGCCCGGTACGCCGTCGTCAACGGCCCCCGGATTCATTAATTACACGCTTCCATTGCAAAGTGCGAATAGACCAAGACGATGTCGGTGGATAATTACTACTCCCACCTGCACGTTTTATGGGCCAAGCTTCACCATCATGAGCCCCTCCTTGATTGCTCGTGTTGTCCTCAGTGTGATACTGGACTCCGTCATGCCAAGCGTCGCGAAGAGCGTAAGATTTTTATCAATTTTTTATGGGATTATATTCCCCTTATTATGCAAACACTCGTACTGCTATTCTTGCACTCGACCCTCTTCCTTCGCTTGATCGTGTTTATCAGATGATTATCCAAGATGAGCGTGTCAGGCTTGCTACGCAGCCTCCTGAATCCCAGCCACCGGAAGCCGTCGGCTTCAGTGTTAGAGCTGATTCTGGGCGTGGACGGAGTCTTGGAGACCGCCCAGATCGCACATCCTTATTCTATACGCACAGCAAGAAATCAGGCCATTATGTGGCCACTTGCTTCGAGCTGATCGGTTACCCGCCTCACTGGCACGACAATGGTGGTCGTGGCCGCGGCAGATCCTCCGGCAGAGGTCGTGGCACACCTGCCCGCGCCAGCGCCACTACTGTGGGCATCAGCTCCACCGAGCCTTCTTCAAGTGGGACATCCTCCACGTCCTCTCTATTTTCAGCCGAACATTGGAAGGTACTTGCGGGCATGTTTGGTAATTTTAAAATTCCTGACAATCGATTAACCGGTAAGTTTGATCTTCATTCTTGGATTCTTGATACCGGTGCTTCTCACCATGTTACTGGCGATCTTACTTAGTTATTTCGTCTTCATGATATTTCTAACTGTCCGGTTGGGCTTTCTAATGGGAGTACCGTTATTGCAAATCAAGAAGGTTCTGTTCGGTTATCTCCTACTATTACTCTTACTAACGTGCTTTATGTGCCTCAACTTCATTGCATCTTAATATCCATCTCTCAATTGTGTGATAATTTGCATTGTACTGTCCAATTTGATTCTCATATGTGCCCAACACATGACTCGTTGATGGAGCTGATTGGAACGGGGGTTAAGAGGGATGGACTTTATTACTTTGGCGCCACGAATTCTATTCGGCATATCTCTGTGTTGGGTGAAGCTTCTGTATTGGACTTATGGCATCGTCGTATGGGGCATCCGTCTGCGAAAGTTGTAAAGTTGCTTCCTCCTGTTGCTCATTTTAAGGATAGTTCTAATAAAGCTTGTGACATTTGTTTTTTATGCCAAGCATCCTAGGGATCAGTTTCCTATTAGTGACACTAAAACTACTCGTATTTTTGAGAAAATTCATTGTGATTTGTAGGGCTCACATAGATATGTTTTTTCTTGTGGTGCTCGATATTTTTTAACCATAGTGGATGATTTTTCTCGTGCTGTGTGGACATAGTTGTTGGTTGACAAAACTAAGGTGTTTAGCATGTTTATGTCCTTCATTGCTATGGTTGGCAGACAATATTCTCAAACCATCAAAATAGTCCAAAGTGATAACGGTACTGCATTTAACTGCCTTCGTGATTATTTTGTGGCTACGGGTGTCATTTTTCAAACTTCTTGTGTCCACACCTCTCAACAAAATGGCAAACTTGAACGCAAACACCGACATATATTGAATGTAGCTCGTGCCTTGCGTTTTCAATCCCATCTCCCTATCTATTTTTGGTGTGAGTGTGTCGTCCTTGCTGCAGCTCATTTAATTAATCGCACCCTTACTCCCTTGTTGCACAATAAAACTCCCTTTGAATGTCTAACGGGCAAGCCTCCGTCTTCTGATGTTGTTAAGGTGTTTGGGTCCTTGTGTTTCGCTCATAATAACACTCATGGTGATAAGTTTGTAAAGAGAAGTACAAAATGTATTTTGGTGGGATATCCTTTTGGTAAAAAGGGGTGGCGTCTTTTTGATCTTGAGAAGAAGGATTTTTTCATTTCTAGGGATGTAAAATTTTTTGCGGATGTGTATCCATTTGGTGCTCCGGAAAGTGTGAGTATTATTCCGGAAGACATAGTTGACATGACTGTGGATGTTGATGATGATTTTACTCCTATTGATCCAAACACTCTAATAATACCCACTGAAACTCTCTCACCTCCTCACAATTCTACGCCTCCTGCCCAGCATCATCCCCTTCTCAAAATCCAACTGATCCAGCGCACATGTACTCCCCTCCTTCGGTCCAATCTCAAAACCCGCCCCCTTCTACGGCCCAAACACAAACCCCTCCCCCAGATTTATCCCCCTCCTCTTCTATTTCCTCTCCTCTCTCTAAACCGGCCCAAATCCCTTCCACTCCTCTCTCTAGGCCCATCCCCGCTTCCGCCCAAATCAATCCGCTTAGCTCTTCCACCGTTGGGCTCGCACCTGCTCCTCCTTCCTTCAAATCCTCTTCTAGGCCTGATTCATTGGTCGCGTCTGATGGGGTGGTTTCTCCTGGGCCCGTTTCTTCTACACAGCCTGATGGGGCTGATTCTTCGGTCAATAATGATGCTTCTCCTGCTCTTGGTCGTGGTTTGCGCAACAAAGTGTTGTATGTTCTCTTGCGTGATTATGTTTCACATACTGTCAAAGCTCAAAGTCCATCCCCTGCTTCCTCCAACTCTCGTCACTCCTCGGGGATTCCTTATCCTATAGCACATTATATCAACTGTGATAGTTTTTCTACAAATTATCGTACTTTTCTTGCTGTTATTACTTCTACTCCAGAACCCAGGTCTTTTAAGGAGGCTATGAGAGATGAGCAGTGGCGGAAATCCATGTAGGAAGAAATTACTGCTCTTGAGCACAATGGCACTTGGACCATGCAATATCTTCCTCCTGGCAAACGTGCTTTAGGTAGCCAGTGGGTCTAACGAAACAAATTGATTCTAATGGTCTTCTTGACAAACGCAAATCTCGCTTGGTGGTTCTCGGTAATCATCAACAGGAAGGTATAGACTACACTGAAACTTTTGCTCATGTGGCTAAAATGGTCACTGTTCAGACTTTTCTGGCTATTGCTGCATCTAAGAATTAGGAACTTCATCAAATGGATGTTCAAAATGCTTTCTTGCATGGTGATCTGGAGGAGGAAGTTTATATGAAACTCCCTCCTAGTTTTGATGCTTCTGATCCTAATCTTGTGTGTCGTCTGCGCAAGTCTTTATATGGTTTGAAACAAGCTCCTCGCTGTTGGTTTGCTAATCTTGTTACTGCTCTCCGTCACTATGGTTTTCTCCAGTCTTATTCAGATTATTCACTCTTTACCTACACCAGGGGTAATACTCATATCAATGTTCTCGTCTATGTTGATCATCTTATTATTATAGGGAATGACTCTTCTTCTTTACAGGCTTTCAAAGCCTATCTCAGTGATTGTTTTCGTATGAAGGACCTCGGTCCTTTGAGATATTTTCTTGGTATTGAGGTTGCTCGTAGGTCTTCAGGCCTCTTTCTTTGCCAGCGCAAGTACACCTTGGATATTGTTGCCGAAGCAGGCCTGTTAGGTGCAAAACCTTCTGATTCTCCTATTGAGCTGAATCATCGGCTTGGTCTTGCTTCAGGCGATCTTATTGATGAACCGGAATGCTATCGTCGCCTTGTTGGTCGTCTGATCTATCTTGTTGTCACTCGCCCTAACCTTGCTTATTTAGTGCATATTCTGTCTCAGTTTATGCAGGCCCCTCTTTAGGAGCATCTCGATGCTGTCTTACGTGTTGTTCGTTATCTTAAGGGCACTCCTGGCCAAGGTATTCTTCTTCGTGTTGACAGCGATCTGACATTACAAGGATGGTGTGACGCTGATTGGGCTGCTTGCCCCATTACTCGGCGCTCTCTCACAGGTTGGCTTGTTTTTCTTGGTCATTCTCCTATTTCTTGGAAGACCAAGAAACAGCCCACCGTCTCTCGTTCTTCTGCTGAGACCGAGTATCATTCCATGGCAGCTATTACTTGTGAGCTCAAATGACTCAAAGGTGTGCTTCTTAGCATGGGTGTTCATCATCCCAAAACTATTCCTCTCTTTTGTGATAGTCAGTCAGCTTTACATCTCGCTAACAACCCCGTCTTTCATGAGCGCACGAAACATATTGAGGTTGATTGTCATTTTGTGCATGATGCTATTACTGACGGTCTCATTGCTCCCTCCTATGTTCCTACCACAGCTCAGTTGGTCGATATCTTCACTAAAGCCCTTGGGAAGACTGAGTTTGATCTACTTCTTCGCAAGTTGGGCATTTTAGATCCGCATGCTCCAACTTAAGGGGGGTGTTGGGATATTCTTTGGTATATATGTAATATTATCTTTAGGGAAGTTTAGATTGTTTCCTATTATGTTTACAACTATCAATATGGTGTATATGTATTTGCCACGCTCAATGAGAAAGGATAACACAATTCATTCAAACCAAAACATTACTCCCTGACACATCTAATTGAGTTAATGGACCCAGCTGCAGGTATGGAAGATAAGATTGTGGCTGTTTTGGCAAATCTTGCTACTATTCCTGAAGGGAGGACTGTCATTGTTCAGGTAGGAGTGATTCTTGTTCTCGTAGAGGTTGTTGAGTTGGGTTGTGCAAGAGGAAAAGAATATGCAGTTGCTGCACTTCTACAGCTCTGCACTTTTCGCTCAAGATTTTGCAATATGGTGCTCCAGGAAGGAGTTGTACTGCCATTGTTGTCTTTGTCACAATCCAGGACACCGATGGCTAGAGAGAAGGTATAACTATAACAATCTGAACTGACTTGAAATATACTAATTTGTCATAAAGAAAGTAAAAACCGTTTTTCTCTTTGCAGGCTCAAAGTCTTTTAAGCTACTTTAGAAGCCAACGTCATGCAAATTCTAGGGGGCCTAATTTGGGAACCAAAACTGCATGCACCTCCTACTTAACCTGAAATAACCACCTAACACCACTCAAACAAACGTAAAGAGAAGCTAAAATACACAATGACCACTGACCATCCACCATGGGGAATGGAAAACAAACTATACACAACCGAGCATAACACGTAGCAACGTCGCTTGTTCTGAGCTACAACTTGACATAATTCATCCTCATAGAACAACACTCGGTTTTGCAGACAGGTTTTGATAGAATAGATGGAACCATGCACCTAGAAGGGAGTGATGGTTCCTGAAACAAAACAGCAGCAACCTTGCCTCATCTCTGTATACTTTAACCGAGAAGGTAGCCAAGGACCACGCCTTGGTAATTTTGGGGTATGTATGATACTATGATTGGTAACTAGATACCTATGCCCACTATCTTGCTGCAAAGGACATTTAAACTTAAATTTTTGGAACTGGAAGTCTATGTTATTTGATGCTCTCACTACTATAAATTCCTTCATTAAGGATCATGTAGGAAGGTAGATGTTTAGGTGAAAATCTGCCCTTAGGCTATGTCGACTGAAGGGACGACGACAACTAGACTATATGATGAATTTGCAAGATGGACTAAGGGAAAACAGGGAAAAATACAAATAAATGTTGACGCGGAAAAACCCCAATGAAGATGGGTAAAAAACCGCGGGTGGCTATGAGTCCACCAATCCATTAATGCAACTATCGTCAATGACGTACGATAGTCAATACAGATCAAATACTAGCAATATCTAATGAACACAATTCAAGAGTGTAAACATAGTTGCTTGAAAATAAGAATAAGAATGCTCTTGCGATTGCTTTTTGCTCAATGAGTTAATGTAGAATGATTGTTGTGTGTGACGCCTTTGGATTACTCTCTCCTTTTATACCTTTGACTATACGTCATAGTTGTTCCACAAATAAGGGCGAAGATCGTGGGAAATACACTAACAGCTCTTAGACTCCTTTTGAATTACATTCATCTACTATACGCAAGTTCCTTCCAGCTGACTTAGTCATCCATGAATATAGGCCATCAGTTATGAACTTAGTCTGGACAATCTTCATAGTCATGTGGTCTAGGCAGATTTGACAGTTGCGACCTTTGTCTAAACCTGTATAAAAATCGACCATAATAGTTTACCCCCAATTGTCAAGTGGGGATGTCAGCATACTCATGAGAAAATTGAACTCTGCTTATACATCAAAAAGATAACCATTAGTACTTATCAATGGATAAACCAAAAGACAAAAGATAAAATTTTAAAAGAAAACATCCGAAAACTTATCATTTAAGCCCAATTTTATATCCGTGAGAGGCATAGTGCAATGATGACATCGTGGAATGAACCCTTAGAAAAGCAACGCTATTTCTCTCTCTTTCTCCATTATCTCACGCAATCCCCAAATTTTAAAAGTTCTCAAGTCAGCTCAAAGTGTTTAGCCATTCACTAAAGAACTCCGGTGACCCAGGTAATTTTCCGCCCGACTTCTTGTTAATTCGCCTTTTCTTCTTCCGAATCATGCCTCCACGTCGCCGTAGTACTAAAGTAGCCAGTTGCCCGGTAAATGATAGAGAAAAAATAAGAAAACAATCTACAGAAGCTGAACCAATTCTAATCGACGATGACAAATCTTCAAGCGTTAAGTGCTCACTTACTGAAAGGGAATTAGGAAAATTTCCAGAAATTACTGGTCTTCCAATTACTACCATAGTTAGGACAGTGGCCGAAGACGAATGCCCTGAGAATTTGATACGAAATCAGTTGCAAATCAAGAGGTATTACTAAGTATTAATCTCAATCACAACAAAGGAAAGATTCATGGCCTAAAGATTAGTACTATCGTAATCATGTTAAGCAACAACGGAAGAGAAGCTAAGTAAGCTAGCAGCTGCCCATGGGTGTTGGGGAGGTGTGTGCTTGAGGTGCTTGATATTAGTTAGTGTTAGTTTAGTCTTAAACATGCTTAACTCTCACTAAACATGCTTTGAAATCACTTAGCACCAAAGAAAGAAAAATCAGTCATTTTTTTGTGTTAGAATGAAGCTACGGTTTTTCATTATTGTTTTTGTGATGCAATGAATGATCTAATGAAGCTAGTAGGTGAAACACATTGCTTATCCATGCTTACCAAGATGCCTGCAGCAAAGGGTCCAATTGCAACCTTTCCTAAGCAAGAAGGAAAGAACATGAATGGAGGAAAGAAAAGAGGGCTGTTATGCAGCGTTTTTCTAGCCCTTTTTTCTTCTGATTTGGGCAGCAACATTTCATGCTCCAATGATGATGATTCACACATGGATGGAAGCTACTTCAAGTATAGGTTTTCTTTTCATTGGTTTGCAGCCATTTTAAAGCATCCAATAGGAGTAGAAAGCTAGGAAAATAGAGTATGCTTGATTTCGACTAGCTTTAGAAGATATTTTGTACTTTAAATGCTTTGTTTAAATCTCCTTAGTGTATTAGATGTAATAGCTGGTGTTTTAAGCTTTTGACTCTTGTACTATAAGTATGTAATCCTGATTATCAATGAAGATGAGATTTGGTTGTTGAAAAACTTTGTTATAAACCGTCGAGTTTAAAGATTAAAAACCGGGTGTTTTTATTCTAATTTGCACGAATTTCTTGGGAGGTAAAACAACAAAAGTTCAAACCCAATTAACAAGATTTGAGAGTGATTCACTTATTTTGTTAATTAAAATCCTTTTAGTTTAAGGTCGAGAGTGATTCACTTCCTTAACTAAAAACCAAATTACTAGCTTTAAGAGTGATTCTTTTAGCTTGTGTTCAAATCTATCCTAAACACTATTCTTCTTTGAGTTGTGTTTGTTTCAAGTGGTATCAAGAGCTCAGTTC
Organism: Beta lomatogona; assembly: GCA_947646795.1. Taxonomy (NCBI): domain Eukaryota; kingdom Viridiplantae; phylum Streptophyta; class Magnoliopsida; order Caryophyllales; family Amaranthaceae; genus Beta; species Beta lomatogona. Next base: position 60,321 of record CANSNZ010000968.1, read on the forward strand.
TGAAATGGGAGACGAGATGAGTGATAATGCTAGGAGAGACGCCATGTTAGAAGCACTAGCTAGGCAAAACGAAGCATTACAAGAGATGATGACCCAATTAACCTTAGAAATGTTCAAGAAAAAATCTAATGAGGAAGAGAGGAGTTCTAAGGTTGATGATAGAGGGTTAAAAATTGAAGTTCCTGAATTTGATGGAACTAGTGATCCAGATGTGTATTTTGAATGGGAACGGTCTTTAGAACGTTTCTTTGAATACAAAGACACTCCGAATGAGAAGAAGTACAAGGTAGCTGTTTTGAAGTTAACCAAATATGCATCCATTTGGTTAGAAGGCATGAAGAGACAAAGGGTGAAGGAGAACCAATCCAAGATTGCTACATGGGAGAAATTGAAGAAGCAATTGAGGAAGCGTTTTGTTCCAACTAACTACAAGCAAAATCAGTACGTTAGATGGTCTACCCTCAAGCAAGGCGCCATGTCCATGGAAGAGTACATCAAGGAATTTGAGAAGCTTTCCATTGTTTGTGAAATAGAAGAGATGGAGGAGCAAAAACTAGGCCGGTTCTTAGGAGGCCTAAATGAAGATGTATGAGAGAAAGTCGAGGTGTATCCATACCTTACTTTCGATGAAGCTTGCAAAGTGGCTCTCAAAATCGATAGCCAAAAGAAGAAAGCAGTTACAAGTAAGTCTTATTCAAAGCCATTTAGTACTTTTAAAGCTAATTCTAGTACTAGTAACTTTGATAAGAACAAGAAACTAGATTTCACTAAGAAAGATAAGGAGAAAGTTGCAGATGATAAAACTTTTAAAGTGAAATGTTTTAAGTGTCAAGGTTATGGTCATTTCCAATCTGCTTGTCCTACTAAAAGAGTCATGACTATAAGAGATATAGAGGAGATAGACGAGTTGGAAAAAGAATCTCTTTTGGAGATAGAACATGATAAAAGTGAAAGTGAGGAGGAGGACATGTGTAATCCGGAAATGGAAGGTGAAATGTTGGTTCTTAGGAGGTCCTTATATTGTAGTGTCGTGGCTAAAAATGAGGAACAAAGAGAAACCATTTTTCATTCGAAATGCTTAGTGAATAAGAAGCTATGCACGTTAATCATAGATGGTGGTAGTTGTACTAATGTAGCTTCAACTGAACTTGTAGAGAAGTTAGCATTACCTATACTAAACATCCACATCCTTATAAACTGAAATGGTTAGATGATAATAGTGAAGTAAGGGTGAAAAATAGAGTTTTAGTTACGTTGTCAATTGGAAATTATGAAGATGAAATTCTATGTGATGTAATCCCTATGACTGCTTGTCACGTATTACTTGGTAGACCTTGGCAATTTGATCGAAAAGTTATTCATGATGGTTCTACTAATGTGTATAAGGTGAATAAGGATGGCAAAATCAAAACCTTACTACCATTACCCCCTTCAAAAATCCGAAACACAAAACCTAAACCAAAAGAAAACCTAGTGTGTGGAAGTGTGTTTTTAGGGAGAAAAGGATTCGAGAGGGAGTTGGAAGCTAATCAGGTTGTATACATTCTGGTTGCTAAGAAGGTGAACGAGGGAGTGGAGGTTGAAGATTCGAACTTGAGAGAGTTGTTAGAGGAGTTTGGAGATGTATTTCCTAGCGACCTACCACCTGGCCTACCCCCTAAACGTGGAATTGAGCACCAAATTGATCTCATTCCCTGAGCACCAATTCCAAATATACCTTCCTATAGATGTAATCCTAAGGAAAGTGAAGAATTACAAAGCTAAATCAGTGAGTTGATGAAGAAAGGCTACGTGAGGGAGAGTAAAAGTCCATGTGCGGTTCCGGCTTTACTTGTGCCAAAAAAAGACGGAACTTGGAGGATGTGTATTGATAGCCGTGCTGTGAATAACATAACCATAAAATACAGATTTCCTATCCCTAGATTAGATGACATGTTAGATGAGTTGAGTGGGTCCAAAGTGTTTTCGAAAGTTGATTTGAGGAGTGGATATCACCAAATATGCATGAGAGAGAGAGATGAGTGGAAGACGACTTTCAAAACGAAGTATGGGTTGTATGAATGGCTGGTTATGCCATTTGGTCTCACAAATGCCCCTAGTACGTTCATGAGATTGATGAATGAAGTACATAGGCCATTTTTGGGAAAGTTCGTGGTTGTCTATTTGGATGATATTCTTGTTTACAGTTCTAACAAGGATGATCATTTAAATCATTTGCAACAATTGTTCGAAGTTCTAAAGGAGCAAAAACTGTACGGCAAACTTGAAAAGTGCACGTTTATGCAAAGAGAGATTGGCTTTCTTGGCTTCATCATGTCTGATGAGGGTGTGAAGGTGGATCCATCCAAAGTAGAGGCGATTTCTTCTTGGCCGGTTCCCACAACTATCACCGAGGTGAGATCTTTTCATGGTTTAGCTTCATTTTATAGGAGGTTTATAAATAATTTCAGCACTTTATTAGCTCCTATAACTGAATGCACTAAACATGGAAAATTTGCATGGAGTGACGCAGCTCAAAAGGCGTTTGAACTTGTAAAAGAGAAAATGTGTAAAACGCCTATCCTAGCTTTACCTGATTTCACTAAACCATTTGAAGTTGAGTGTAACGCAAGTGGAACGGGTATTGGGGCTGTTTTGATTCAATGTGGCAAGCCTATTGCTTATTTTAGTGAGAAGCTTAATCATGCTAAATTGAATTATTCCACCTATGATAAAGAGTTTTATGCTATGGTTAGAGCTCTTAATCATTAGAGTCACTATTTGCGACCATAAGCTTTTGTTCTTCATTCTGATCATGAATCATCAAAATACATTCATGGACAACATAAGCTTAGTGCTCGTCATGCTAAATGGGTAGAATTCTTACAATCTTTCAATTTTGTTACTAAGTACAAAGCTGGAAAATCTAACGTTGTGGCAGATGCTTTATCTCGGAGGCACCTACTGCTGAATATGATAGATTCCAAGGTGCTTGGGTTTGAATTGATTAAAGAGTTCTATGTTCTTGATGATGAGACACGTGACCTGTTCGTGGCTACTAAAAATGGTCCAAAAGACCATTATCATCAGATGGAGGGGTTCTTATTCAAAGGGAACAAACTTTGTGTTCCTAAGTGTCCAGTTCGGGATTTGCTGATTAGAGAAGCTCATGGAGGTGGTTTGGCTGGCCATTTTGGCATTAGCAAAACCATGGGGTTATTACAGGAACATTTTTCATGGCCACATATGATTAAAGAAGTGCACGCTGTTTTGGCTCGTTGCGGTGTTTGTCAAAGAGCTAAGAGCACGTTCCATAAGGGGTTGTACACTCCTTTACCAGTACCGGAGAGACCATGGGAGGACATTAGTATGGATTTCATTGTGGCACTTCCTAGAACGCAAAGAGGGAAAGATTCGGTCATGGTGGTGGTGGACCGTTTCTCAAAAATGGCACACTTCGTGCCTTGCTATAAAACAGATTATGCTATTAACGTTTCTTGTTTGTATTTCAGGGAAATTGTTCGTTTACATGGAGTACCAAGAACTATTGTCTCGGATCGAGATAGTAAGTTTTTGAGTCACTTTTGGAGGTCCCTATGGAGAATGATGGGTACTAAGTTGCTGTTTAGTACTTCACATCACCCCCAAACAGATGGTCAAACTGAAGTGACCAATCGAACTCTAGGCACCTTGTTAAGGGGCTTAGTGAGCAAAACCGGAAAAGATTGGGATGTCAAGCTATGCCATGCGAAGTTTGCTAACAACAGAACTCCAACTTGTGCAACGAAACATTCACCATTCGAAGTGGTATATGGGGTAAATCCTTATGTACCTATTGATCTTAATTCATTGCCTAAGGATTCTTATGTCCATGGAGATGCTAGGCAACAAGCTGAAATAATGGTGAAGATTCACAAAGAAATAGGCACCAACATAGAGAAAGCAAATGAGATATACAAGAAGAAAGCAAACAAAAGCCGAAAACCAAGGGTGTTTGCTCCGGGAGATTTGATGTGGATTCACTTAAGGAAGGAGAGATTTCCAAGCAAAAGGAAGCATAAACTCATGCCTCGAGCTGAAGGACCTTTCAAAGTTCTTGAACGTTATGGAGACAATGCTTACAAAATAGACCTTCCCGGAGAATATGGCGTGGCAGCAACATTCAATATAGGTGATTTGTCCCCCTACTTAGAAGATGAAGATGTACAAGAATTGAGGACAATTCCTTTTGAAGAAGAAGAGGATGATACGAAATCAGTTGCAAATCAAGAGGTATTACTAAGTACTAATCTCAATCACAACAAAGGAGAGATTCATGGCCTAAAGATTAGTACTAACGTAATCATGCTAAGCAACAACGGAAGAGAAGCTAAGTAAGCTAGCAGCTGCCCATGGGTGTTGGGGAGGTGTGTGCTTGAGGTGCTTGATATTAGTTAGTGTTAGTTTAGTCTTAAACATGCTTAACTCTCACTAAACATGCTTTGAAATCACTTAGCACCAAAGAAAGAAAAATCAGTCATTTTTTTGTGTTAGAATGAAGCTACGGTTTTTCATTATTGTTTTTGTGATGCAATGAATGATCTAATGAAGCTAGTAGGTGAAACACATTGCTTATCCATGCTTACCAAGATGCCTGCAGCAAAGGGTCCAATTGCAACCTTTCCTAAGCAAGAAGGAAAGAACAAGTATGGAGGAAAGAAAAGAGGGCTGCTATGCAGCGTTTTTCTAGCCCTTTTTTCTTCTGATTTGAGCAGCAACATTTCATGCTCCAATGATGATGATTCACACATGGATGGAAGCTACTTCAAGTATAGGTTTTCTTTTCATTGGTTTGCAGCCATTTTAAAAGCATCCAATAGGAGTAGAAAGCTAGGAAAATAGAGTATGCTAATTTCAGCTAGCTTTAGAAGATATTTTGTACTTTAAATGCTTTGTTTAAATCTCCTTAGTGTATTAGATGTAATAGCTGGTGTTTTAAGCTTTTGACTCTTGTACTATAAGTATGTAATCCTGATTATCAATGAAGATGAGATTTGGTTGTTGAAAAACTTTGTTATAAACCGTCGAGTTTAAAGTTTAAAAATCGGGTGTTTTTATTCTAATTTGCACGAATTTCTTAGGAGGTAAAACTACAAGAGTTCAAACCCAATTAACAAGATTTGAGAGTGATTCACTTATTTTGTTAATTAAAATCCTTCTAGTTTAAGGTCGAGAGTGATTCACTTCCTTGACTAAAAACCGAATTACTAGCTTTAAGAGTGATTCTTTTAGCTTGTGTTCAAATCTATCCTAAACACTATTCTTCTTTGAGTTGTGTTTGTTTCAGAATTGCCCCAAAAACTGGGTCATACTATACGAATACCCTTTTAAGATAGGATTTAAAGGTTACCTTTCTCTCCGCTGGTGAGAGATTTGCTAAGAATTTACGACGTTAGTTTGGGACAACTGATGCCCCAAGTTTGGAGGGTACTAAGCGTAATAGAAAGGGTGACCGCGAAATGGGAAGACCCGATTTCTCTCCAAGACCTGATGTATAGCTATAACGTCAAGGTGAAGAATGATAGGCTATCCTTGCATGTCAGACCTGGTATGACAATGCTCGTAGATGGGACTAATGTGAACGACAGGGGCTGAAAAACTCGATCCGTCTTTGTAGAGAAGGCGTCACTAGGAGATTTAGGAAATTTCATCAGAAAAGGATGGAATTCTGGAGGTTCGTTTATTTCTCCTTTGTCGTTTCGTCGAGCCTTGCGTCATTAACTCGGTGCTCACATCTTTATCTTTGAAGGTATTGAAACTGACCTTCTGGACTGCAGTGAGAACTCCAGAAGCAAAATCGGTGTGGGTCTTAATAGACATCCAAGAAAGTAGCTTTAAGATGATCGTCGTTGCTGATCAAGGGAGTTGTTCGTCAATGGCCTCAGGTACTTGTACTTCTACTTTCTTCTTCGTTGTACTGCATCGTCTATTACTCACTACTTTTGTTTTTATACAGCTGGATCTAGCGAATCGCGTCAGAGAGGGTCTATGGACCTAGCCACACTGACTATTCTGGCCAAAAAGAAAAAGAGAAATTTATTCTGTCTCCAGCATCTTCAAGCCACCAACGAGGTGTCAAGACCACTGTTGGGTCTGAGGGTGACAAACCCATCATCCAACCGAGCAAGATTGCGAAAATAACTACGCCTTTCAAGAAATTGTCATCTCTAACGCATACAGTGGTCGTGCCCAAAGACTTCTTGGACCCTAGCACAAATATGTGGCCCGATACTGAGGGTCTACTCTTTCGTGCTGCTAAGTGTTGTTTTAAAAATCGATCCTTACCCCAAGTCATGATGGAAAGGATAGAGATGATGATGCAGGTATTCGTCGTATATCTTCAGTGACATCTTTATCTTCTATCTACCGTAACGTTCTTTCTTAATCTGGATGTCGCTGACGCATGTCTACAAGCAACATAAAACTTCTTGGTGGTCAATAAGGGGATAGACAAGATGGTCAAAGGTCATCAAGATTTAACTAGAAGGTTAGAACAATCTGACGAATCGCTGAAGAAGAAAGATGAGGAAATGAAAGGTTGGAAAGTGAAGATAGCATGGTTGGAGGAATTTGCTCTGAATCAAGAGCAAAGGATCATTGACGCAAATGCCGAGGTTGAGACCTGTCAAAGCGCTAATGACTCAGCAGGATGAGGAGATGAAATTGTTGTTGGACAAGATCACTAGGCTGGAAAAAAGAGCTGGAGTTTGTCGAGGCTGAAACGACCGCGAGGATCAGGGCCAAGCTGACGTACCAATTTCTGAAGAAGCAGATAGACCAATGGGCGTCTTCTACCAACATCGACTTATTTCTCAAAAACATGGGTCCAGTTTCAGATCTCCATGGAGACGAAGGGATGAAGGCGACAGCTGAGTCGTCTCCTCCACATGGTACAGACGACACAACCGTCATAGACGAAGTCGAGGTAACTCAGGAAGTTGCCGGAGTCTTACCTGAAGGCCAAGGAGAAGAAGTGGTCGTGACGATGGCTTCCGTCGCAACGATTGAAGGCGTGTCCACCGATGTCTGACTATTCCAATGTTTCAAACTTAAGTCTTTTGGGGTTCGTTAAAAGTTTAAGCACTTTTGAATATTTCAGTTGATACAATATCATTTTCTTTTGCTTAAATACTTTGTTTTGGGTCTCTCATAGAAGAGACCATATCTTATGACTCGTAGGAAATTATCTTTTGTCTATGTTTTCTGTCGTAATTCAGGCGTTTCTACGTTGTTTGTTAGACCATTGTTAGATTTAGCACCAAAGCGTCATGAGTGTTGTGCGCTTTATGCAATGAAAAGAAATAAATAGATCAATATGACTTACTTGTGTAGATACCACATGGTCACCAGTTTAGCAACGATCTTCGTCATCACTTACTCGTCATCACTGTTCGTCATCACTCTTCCTCAGTATTATTCGTCAGCACTAGTCGCGTCTTACGATCTAAGCATCTAAGATGTGCATGTCACAGTTTATTGTTGGATTTATCTAACTATCCAAAGTATTCTCTCTATGTCCTTGGACTTATTCCTGAAACAACATTGTTAGGCCTAGGTCGTTGGTTTTGCCAACGACGGGACAATGCTCACGTCATCGTTTATTCAATTACATAAAAAAAATGCAAAAAGGAAAAAGAAAAGTGAAAAACGTCACGAACTAAAGTAATCAGAAGTGATATTTCTTCAAGTGAGTGGCATTCCAACTCCGTGGGACCATCGATCCGTCTTGGCGTCATAGTTGATATGCTCCATTTACAACGACTCGATCGATTTAATAAGGACCTTCCCATGATGCTCTTGAGTGTTTTGAAATACCTTTCGTAGCACCCAATCTCCTTCTCAGAACTTTTGACTTGGATATGCTTGTTGATACTTCTAGCAACCATCTGTTGTTGAGCTGCCATTCTTATTAGCGTTGCGTTCCTGAGCTCGTCTAAGGTGTCCAGATTGTGTATGAGTTCGTCTCGATTCTGCGACTCCGTCATGAGACCATACCTTGCAGTAGGGATGCTAACTTCAGATGGTAGGACGGCTTCATATCCATATACTAACGAGAAGGGCGTCTGCCCCGTCGTTGTCCTTGGCGTCGTTCAATTAGCCCATAGGATGGAGGGTAGCTCTTCTGCCTACTTCCCTTTTCTAGCTTTTAGGCGCATTTTCAACAACTTGATGATAGTCTTGTTGCTAGACTCCGCTTGTCCATTGGCTTGTGGATATCGTGGTGTTGACGTTAGCAAAGTGATGTTCCATTCTTCAGAGAAACGTTTGGTTTTATCGTTTATAAATTGCGACCCATTATCGCATATAATTTTCGACGGTACTCCAAACCTACATATAATGTTAGTATGTATGAAAGAGATTAACTCTTTGTCGCGTACTTGCTGGAACGAATATGCTTCTATCCATTTAGAAAAATAATTTGTTAGTGCTAACATAAAGACCTTCTGTCTTGGGGCTGGACCTAGTTTACCAACTATGTCCATTACCCATTTCATGAAAGGCCGAGTTAAGGTTGGGTGTAAAAATTCAGAAGTTTGTGCGTCACACCTACGTGACGTTGGCAACTATCGCATTTCGTCACATACCTTATTGTGTCTTGTTTCATCGTCGGCCAATAATATCCCATTCTTAATGCACGATTAGAGAGAATGTGTCCACCTGAGTGATTTCCACAAATGCCGTCGTGGAGCTCTTGCAAGACTTGTGGCCATTGGTCGCGTTCTAGACAACGCAAATAGGGGCCTGCTGCTGATTTTTTTAACAGGACTCCTTGTATAACTATAAAAATTAACGCTTTCAATCTTATTCTCCTTGCTTCATTCCTCTCGCTCGGTGGAGTATCATCAGTTAAATAATCTAGAAGCGGTTTAGTCCAACTGATACTTACCTCGTCTTCATCATCTTCGATAGTTTCGACAGACTGGACGTCCACTGTGGTCGGCGCCTTGTCAATGGCTGGTTTCTCCAAATGGACGAGGGGAATGGAGTTGAATGTTGGGTCTCTTAGAGATGAGCCCAGATTAGCAAGTGTGGCTGCTTGGGCATTTTGATCTCTTGGTACCTGCGTTATTAAAAAATAATCAAACAATTTAATCTGACGTTTGGCGACCTTCATGTACGACGTCATTTTTGAATCTGTTGCTGCAAATTCTCCTTTGAGTTGGCTGACAATAAGGAGTAACTCAGTTTGCACCTTGAGCGATTTTTCCCCCAAGTCATTAGCCAGCGATATTCCAGCTCTTAACACTTCATATTTAGCTTCGTTGTTGGTTGCTTTGAAATCGCAGCATATGGCTTGTACTATCTTGTCCCATTGTGGTGGCTTCAGTAGGACGCCTAGTCCTGCGCCTCGAAAGTTGAAAGATCCGTCCACGAACAAGATCCATGCTCCATCATTAACATTATTGATTCGCGTGAGCTCTGTGTCTACCAACTTACCTAAGTCGGGGCTGAAGTCGGCCACAAAATCGGCAAATGCTTAAGACTTGATCGTCGTTCAGGGTAGGTACTATATGTCATATCCGCTTAGGGCTATTGCCCCTGTCAAGTTAGGTCTACGTAATACACTTTTGATAGGATAACAAGTCATGACAACGACCGAGTGCGTCTCAAAATAGTGCCTCAATTTCTTAACAGTTGTGACTAATGCGAGTACAAGCTTTTCAAGGGAGGAATACCTAGTTTCTGCATCTAATAGAGACTTACTGACGTAGTAGATTAGCAGTTGCTGGTGGTATGCTTCCCTCGTCAGGAGGGCACTCACTAACATCCTGCTTACAACTAAGTACAACTGTAGTATTTCTCCTTCGTTTGGCTTCGACAGCAGTGGTGGTGTTGCGAGGTATGCTTTCAATGCTTGTAGTGCCTGATCATGCTCTTCAGTCCAATCGAATCCCTTATTCTTCCTCAGCACGTCGTAGAATAGGCGACATTTGTCCGACGATTTGAAAATGAATCTATTGAGGGTTGCGACTCGTCCTGTCAGCTTTTGTGCCTCTTTGACATTTCTGGGGGATTGGATATTGACGAGTTCTAGTATTTGATCTATACTGGCTTCAATACCTCTTTGCATCACGACGTACCCCAGGAACATACCTGCAGAATCTCCAAAAGTACACTTGGTTGGGTTAAGTTTCATACCATATTGTCGGAGGATGTCAAAGGCTTGCGTTAGGACGTCGAAGGCTTGCGTCAAGTGTTAGATATGAGCGTTCGCTTTCCTTGATTTGACCAGCATGTCGTCTATATAGACTTCCATTGTGTCTCCTAGCTGGTCTTTGAACATATGGTTGACCAATCTTTGATATGTCGCACCTGCATTTTTTAGACCAAAGGGCATGACCTTATAACAATAAATACCTTTATCGGTGACGAACGCAGTCTTCTCTTGGTCATCGGAGTGCATGAGGATTTGATTGTACCCAGAGTAAGCATCCATGAATGTTAGTAGCTCATGTCCAGCGGTCGTGTCTACCATTGCGTAAATATAAGTGAGTGGGAAAGGGTCCTTTGGACATGCCTTGTTTAAGTCTGTGAAGTCGATACAAACTCTCCACTTGCCATTCTTCTTGCTGACTACGATGACGTTGGCTAACTAATCAGGGTACTTTATTTCACGGATTTTTCCAGATTCAATAAGCTTCTGAACTTCGTCGTTAATAATTTGGTTACGCTCTAGAGCGAACTTTCGTCTTTTCTACTTTACTGGCTTGTGATGAGGATCGAAGTTCAACTTGTGTGTAATGACGTCTGGGCTAATACCTGTCATATCTTCATGGGACTAAACAAAGCAATCTTGGTTAGCCTTTAAAAAATCTATTACCTGGATTTTTAGTTTCGTCGATAAGGAAGCTCTGATTCTGACGACTCTGTCTCGGAAGGTTGGATCGAGCACCACTTCATCAACTTGTTGTTCATCTGGCTCGTCAGGTACCAATCCATCCTATAGTTCCTAGATTGCTGCTCTAGAGGGGTTGAGCGACGAACTGTAACATTCTCTTGCTACTTTCTGCTCTCCATTGACTTCTTGAACGCCCTATTTTGTAGGGAATTTGATGGTCTGGTGATAAGAATATGGGATGGCCTTCATTTTGTGGATCCATGGAGTGCCTAAGATCACGTTGTATGCTGAGGGGAAGTCGAGGACGTTGCATTTCCTCTCTAGATTGACACCTTTGGCATAGGTAGGCAGGACGATCTCTCCCAGAGTTTGTTGCGTCTCTCTACTGAAACCGACTAGCACCGTCGACTTCTTCATCACATCCTTTTCGTTCAACCCATGCCTTCTAGGGCGCTTTTTAATAAGATATTTGCAGAACGGCCGCCATCGATGAGCACTTGCTTGAGAAGGCAATTACTAACAGTCAATGAGATGACTAAGCCATCATGGTGCTCATCTTCACATACATCATCGTCGTCGAACGTGATGGACATAGCCTCCAATTTCCTTTCGTCGTCAGATCTGCAATCTTTGGGAACATTCGACGAGGGGGATCCCTCTGTACTACCCTTTTGGCTGCTGAATATGTTAGCTTACAAATATTAGATCCACCAGAAATAACATTGATAACCTTTACATGTGACGGCGACGCAGGGGGATTCTGCTTTTGGGGATTCTTGTCGAACGACGACTTCCCTTTGTCGCTCAAGAGATCGTGCAAATGTCCTTTGTTCAGCATAAATGCGACTTCCCTACAGAGGGCAATGCAGTCTTCAGTCTTATGAAACTGGCACCACTTCGTCTGGTCTTTTTGTGAATCTGGATGATCGCTCTTCCTTGGCCATCGGACGGGGGCTCCGATCTTCATTATGGCATTCACAACGCCTCCGACATCGACAGAAAATCTATAAGATCCAACGCTGGGGTATGATGGAGAATCGGCCTTAGCGTCGGTACCTGCACTGTCTGACACATCATTAATGTTATGTACCTGGCGAGGACGACTGTAAGGATGGTTCCTCCAATTGTTCCTTTTTGGGATGAAGGCATTGCGTTCGCTTGTTCCTTCAGACGTATGACGGGTAGAAATAGTGTTGAGGATGGCATCGTCTTCCTCCAAGCGCATCTGGGCCAAAGCTCTCAATTTTACCTCTTCAAAGATGGCGCAAGGTTATTTCGTCAAGCGATTCTGCAACTTCGACCGGAGGATGAGACCTTTCCTGAAACATTCAATAGCAGTTTTAGTATCTTAATCTTCAATACCAAACATTTCTTTAGTAAAGTGATTATAATAATAGCGGACGGATTCTCCTGGTCCTTGGACGACGCCATATAAATCACTCGTAAGCTTGTCCAGACTACTGCTTCCTTCGAACTTATCATATAACTTGTTGACTAGAGTCGAAAAATTGATGATGCTTCCTGGCTTAAGAGATCCAAGCCATTTGACAGCTAGTTCGGTCAAGGTGGATCCGAAGGACTTGCACATGCATACCTCGATCAGGTGCCAAGGGATGGGCGCCTGCCACATTCTTTGCTTGTACTGAGCGACATGCTCGGTAGGGTCGGTTGATCCGTCATAAGTAGCAGTCAGGATGGGTAGATTGAGCTTCTTTGGTAGCGACGCTTTGGAGATCTTCTCTACGAACGGGGACGCTGCATATCCGTCTCGGTGCTCGACGATGCTTAGCGATGGTGCTCCAGGGAGTTGAGACAGGAGCCTCATCATTCGACGGTTCTGGATCAGGGCCATTCGCTTCGCCATGAGGTCGGCTTCGTTCAACGGAGCATTTTCTGGTACTCCTCCATCTTGATCTCCTTCCGCTTCATCATTAAGGGAGACATCATATTCCGATCCAGCGCTCTCTGAGTCGGTCAAATAGTGCATGATAGGAATATCTTCAATGTTGATTCGACGCTGCTGCTTAGATGCTTCTCTTGCGAGGAAGCAAAAATCTGAGAATAATCTTTCGTTGGCCTTCTTTATGTCGGCCATTTCCGCTTTTATTTGGTCGTAAAGCTTTTGCATCTCATTGGTGTTCATTGGTTCGGCCATCTCGTTGAAACTGGGAGAAAATGAACGATCTAGCTGTCGGCCCCACGGTAGGTGACAAAATTGTTTAGGTGAAAATATGCCCTTAGGCTATGTCGACTGAAGGGACCACGACAACTCGACTATATGATGAATTTGCAAGATGGACGAAGGGAAAGCAGAGAAGAACACAAATAAATGTTGACGCCGAAAAACCCAAATGATGGGTAAAAAGCTGTGGGTGGCTATGAGTTCACCAATCCACTAATGCAACTATCGTCAATGACGTACGTTAGTCAATACAGATCTAATACTAGCAATATCTAATGAACACAATTCAAGAATGTAAACATAGTTGCTTGAAAATAAGAATAAGAATGCTCTTGCGATTGCTTTTTGCTTAATGACTCAGTGTAGAATGATTGTTGTGTGTGGCGCCTTTGGATTGCCTCTCCTTTTATAACTTTGACTGCACATCATAGTTGTTCCACAAATAAGGTCGAAGATTGTGGGAAATACACCAACAGCTCTTAGACTCCGTTTGAAATACATTCATCTACTATATGCACGTTCCTTCCAGCTGACGTAGTCTTCCAAGAATATAGGCCATCAGTTATGGACATAGTCTGGACAATCTGCATAGTCATGTGATCTAAACGGATTTGACAGTCGCGACCTTTGTCTAAACCTATATAAAAATTGACCATAATAATAGAAAAAAACAAATTTCCTAGAAGTTATTCAACCTAAGGCTTTTAGGCTGGTTTAGGGATGGCAACGGGTCGGAACTGGACCGGGTCCATGTGACCCAGATCCAGATCCGTTTCTAGAGGGCGGGTCCGGATCCAACCCAGATCCATCGGGTCTGAAAATTTTGGATCCATATCCAGATCCGACGGATTCTACGGATCCGGGTCCAAAACGGATTTGTTGAGTCAATATAGTTTTGATGATGACAAACTAAAGTAATAACTAACAATGTTTATAAGTTTTATTTGTGCAAGGTTCATGAATTAATAATGGTGCTTTATAAAGATAATAAGTGAAGTTCCTGAGTTGGAACTCCAAGAGAAGAATGAAGTTCTTGCGTTGGAACTCCAAGAGAAATAGAACTTAGTTACATAAGGGTGTAATTGAGTTTTTTATGTAAGAAACAAAGATCATCATAAGGTAATGAATTGGAACTATAGAGTTGTTCCTTTGAATAAAGGAATTGTTCCTATGGAACTATGTTATTAGAACTAGTATAGGAAACATGCGTCTAAAACTGATGAACTGGCACTAATGAGTTAAGTTAAAGGAACTAACGAATTAAAAGGAACTAGACATATGTTAAATAGTGAAACAGTTAATTTGTGTCGCTTGAGTAACTAAAGCCTAGAAAATAGGAAACCGTTTTTTGTTTGTTAAAAATTTGATTTTAAGGAAAATATTTTTAAAGGAAAGATTTTATCTTTATTAGAAATAAAATCCTTTTCGATTTTAGAGAAATATATTAAAAGATATTATTCTAATAAAAGGATTTTATTTTGGTTTTATTAATTTAAATATTTTCTAATTAAATCGGATTTATATTTATTGCAAAAGTAGTTGCTAAAATTAAGGAAGCAGTAGTAATTCCATAACACACGTTTAACTTAGATCGTGGAGATCATGGGTGTCAAAAGGAAAGTGTTCCTTAGAGGAACATCATGGTAAAATGTTTTTACCACTAACACATGATTTTATCCCACGTTCTAGGTAATCACTGCTATAAATACTTATGTCTAATTAAGTTCCAATATGTGTCTGACAAAGTGATAATTAATCTACAAAGGTATTAATTTGAGTATCACGTTTATTGAGTCAGTACCCAAAGTTCCAAGTTCCAAGTTTCATTACCATATGAGTTCATTGTTTCATTAGTACTTTCTATCATTCTACTATTCTATATTTCGAGTTGAGAAACTAGTTGAAAAGAAATCTTATAGTTTGAGTTTGGGGAAGGGGTTTGAGTGAACTCATGTAAAGTGTGAGCTTTTGAGTGAAGCAAAGAAAGAGAAAGGAAATTCGAGTGAAATTCGAGAGGAACAACAGTTAGAGGGAATTGTTGTTGGGACTTGAGTTTGTAGAGGAACTCAAGGAGTGGCACGAGAGATAATAGGTTTGTAACAAAGGTGTTTTGGCCTATTATAGTGAAAGAGTTGAGTTTAAAATCCCTAGTGGTCGATGTTGTATCTTCTTGTTGGGCGCAAGAAGTTTTTCCTCGTAAAAATCTTGTATTTTTCTCTTGTCCTTTTATTGTTTTATAATTCCGCAAAAAATTACGTTCACTTCCCACACATACAATTCACCCCCATCTTGTAGTGTCCCTATAGAAATAACAGGATTCATCCCCAAAAGACTATTTTTTCACACATAATCTTCAATACAATACATACATCAAAATCTCAAACCCTAATTTATTCACCAAATCATAATTCAATAACAAATTATAAATTCATCTCAAAAAAATGCACTGTATAATGTAGAACAAAATTACAATTCAGCACTCACCCAAATTCAAATCAAACACAACATCCAATTCTAACATTCACTAAACTAAAAGACACGATTAATTAAATAAAAATTAACGTTTTAGATTATAAATTTATAATTTACACATAACAGAGCAAATGAAGAGCTCGCAAACCACTGACGAAGAAGGGAATCAAAACCACCATTGAAGAGAGCTTCGAAATCACCGACGAAAAAGGGCTTTATAATAACTGACGAAGAAGGGCTTCGAAACCACGCATCAAAACCACCAACGAAGAAGAAAGGGAGAAGCGAGAGAATGGGAGGTGATGCGGTGGAACGATGGAGGGCATGCGATGCGGTGGCCGTCTAGATATCGAGAAGGGGGATGACTAAGGAGAGAGAAAGAGAGAAGCAGGAGGATTGAAGAGAGAGAGAAGAGGGTGGCAGTGAGGCACCGAGTTTAGGGTTTTTGGCATACAGGGTTTATTTGTATAAACTTATCCAGCCTTTATTAAAACTAGAACTGATCTATGGATCCGGGTCTGGGTCTTAGGATCAGATCGGACCCGGATCTGCATTCTGACGACTGGGCCCGGATCCAACCCGGATTCGTCGGGTCTAAATTTTTAGGATCCATATCCTAAAAAACGAATCTGGATAATTATCAGCTTTAAGTGGGCTTTCAACTGCGGCCTTCTTTGACTTGATATGGTGCATATATTGAGTTGGGATATCACTGAGGTCTGGATAATTAGTACTTTTGCACCAGAATTGTGTCGATAGTAGCAATGTAATATTTTTGTGATTTTTTGAACTAGGAATTCGTATTTATAAATATCCAAGAATCAAAGTTGTGAGTTTGCACAGTTCAAATCTGAGGGGTTTAGAGGATAGATCTACGGTGTTATTATACCAATTTTGTTCGGAGCTGGTATAGAATGCTTATTTTCTTTTATTTGGTGGAATAGGCTCTTTTAATTGTGAAAATTGATTGAACATTATTCATAATGTCTTGTTAAAAGGGTATGTACATATAAAAGAAAATGAAACAACGACTCTTGAGTAGAACGGAAAGTGATGTATACCTGCATAATATCTTGTCGCGCATCATTATTAGTTTTGTCTCCTCGTTGTCACCCTCATAGTCTGATGTCTCCTCATCTTTAGATGAAAATATTTCATCATCTCTCCATCCATCGAGAATCTCCTGAGTTATGTCCATTAGTGCCTTGTTTTCCAAACTTCTAAACCCTTTTGCTTTCAGTCGTTCTTCATTAAGCCTCAAATTCTGTAATCGTTGATTTTTCATAGGGTGGAAGCTAAATTTGTCCAAGTAAGCTTGGATCTATTCCTTTTCATCTACAAGGGAAGAGAAAATGAGACAATCAACGTTATTATCTATTAAAAAATTAAAAACCATAAAAATTTATTTTATGAGACGATAAATCATGAGTTAAACATATGCACTATAATTCAATAAAGACACAATTTCAAATCGAATACCAAAGAAAAAAGTCATATATAGTACCATCAGAAAGTTCTATAGCAAGATTTTGAATAGCATAATGACAACCCTCTTTAAGCACATCCTCAATAAAAAAAAGGAAAAATTGATGGGAATAATCCGACCTTTGGGCGGTCTTCTTATAACAGTCCCATCTTTAGATTAACTCAATAAAGTCCCACCTTTTACCTTATCTTCTTAAACTGGGCTAGGTTAACCTGTCACTTGTTTTATCGGTAAACCACGCCTCTGTAAACCATGCCCCATCCCTTGCTTTCCCTCTTATGCGCATTAATTAGGCTATAACAAACTTAAACCTTGATCCCCTCCAAGCCAAATTGATTTTTCTCCATTATTCTGTCAGTCACCATTACATTGTCTCACTCTTCATCTTTCTCATTATCTCTTTCTATTCAAACTGAACCTCTGGAGCAAAACTAAGTTTCAGATTAAAGACAAACATACAAACTTTAGCAGAATTAAGATATCCTATACTTTCAAGATCAGTATAGCATAGATTAATTAACCTTGAAAATCAGTTTTAGTTATTCTAGATTCCTAGCCAAAACGCAGAAGCTTTAAAAACAATCATGTATAATCATGAGTTTGTAGCAACATGCACGTGGGTCCGTTTCTCATTCCATCTTCCTCCAAATTCTTCCCTCATCTTAATCCAATCCCAAGACCCCTTTTTTCAATTTTATCTTTTTTTTTTTCTCTCTCTCTCTCTCTTACGCATTTTCACAAACATTTGGTGTGCAACTATGACTAATACCCAGAACAATAGAAAAACAATGACATCCAACATCAGAAAATTATTCTCTTTGAAAGAAGATCACAACAATAACGCAAAGTGTGGATATAATTGTAAGTGTAATTTCTGACCCTTAATTTTTCCTTATTTTTGTAAATGCTTCACTGGAATTTAAAGTAGGTTTTTGTCTGTTCAAGTGTTGTGCGTGATTTCCACCACCTTGCTGGCATTGTGTTTGAACATGAGCCCGAATCTTTACATCCATGAGAACCACCGCCCATTATCAAATTCAGAGTTGAGAAGAATTTAAGAAGAGGAAAAACGTTTTACTAACTTTAGAGAGAAGTAGAGAACATAACAACGAAATTAAAGAGAGAAGTAGGGGGAAGGGGAACATAATGGGGGGTTAAAAGGAAAAATATAAGAAAAGGAAAATGTTAATAGGGGTCATTAGTACGTGAGTGATTATACCTGCAATTGTAGGTTGCCAACAGGTTATGACCCAATTTAAGAAGATAAGGTAAAAGGTACGATTTTATTGAGTTAATCCAAAGGTGGAAATGTTATAAGAAAACTACCCAAAGGTGGGATTATTCCCATCAATTTTTCCTAAAAAAAACTTGATGTGCTTGAGATGCCAAGATGAATGGTTCTCTTTGAGAAATAGTCTTATTTTTATTCACAACATTCATCCCAAAATCATGCTTTTCCGAATGAAACCACACACATCTCGATAAGACAATACTAAACAGGCTATGATAAGATATCTCAATAATATCTTCTGATGAGCCATAATAGTTCACAACCTCATAACAAGACTTTGATCTCTACTACTAGTAAGACTATGTTGTTAAGGTGACTCCACTATTTTGAGTTACGCCATTTTTCTCTCGTTTCATGGTGTGGAACCTATAGCCATTAACAGAGTAGCCACTGAACTTTTTAGCAACATAAGATGGTCCTTTTAATAACCATTTGATATGATCAATTATTTCTTGACCTTCTTGAATAGGGATGGGCATGGGTCAGGTCTGGGGCGGTTCCAACTAGACCCAGACCCGCAAATTTAGATTTAGACCCAGTCCCACAGGGTCTAGAAAATCCGGACCGTTACCCACATCCAATGGGTCCGGCAGGTCCTGGGCCCAAAATGGGTCTCAAGCTTATTAGGAGTTTAAATTGTTCTTTTTAACTTGCGAATTTATTACACCAGTTTTTTTAGTTATTAAAGTGATAAAAGAACAAAATAATAGTTTAATTCTTGTACAAACATTTAAAATTAAAACATACACAACAAGTTGACTTTAGTCTTGGTAAAACGTTTTATTACACTTTATATATATTGTATTATAATTCATATATTTAATATATATAAATAAAAATGGGTCTAGAGGGCGGGTCAGGGTCTGAATTCATGAGACCTAGACCCAGACCTGAATTTTAACACCCAGACCCAGATCCGACCCAAACCCAATTGGTCTCAAATTTTTTAGACCCATACCCTTAAAAATGGGTCGGGTCCAACAGGGTCTGGGTCAGGTCTTGGGTCCATGCCTATCCCTATTCTTGAATCTTGAGATCAACTTTCTCTCTAAACCAATCCATGAAATCTATGTTATGAGTATGCGTTGTATCCCAATTTCTTTTCATGTGGCTACTTACACACAAATTGTGCTCACTGTGATTTAATTAAATATGTTAGTATCTATCACAATGTAATGAGACAAAAAAAACAAAAAGAAAAAAAAAACTATTTAGAAAAAAGTTGCATGTTAAGTTATCGTACTCGATGTATCTCTCAACTTCCACATAATCGTAACTGAACAAGACATATTGATGCACTTGGGCACGTGTAATGTGATCCATCATAAACCCATAATCCTTCTTCTTTTGATTCATTCCCATTCCTATAATAGGTGGTCTAATATTGGGAAATAATGGATTTGAGATACTCGGATCAATAACATTATCCGAAGGAATGTTTAATCAATTCAAGTATCTTGCACAGAAGCCAAGGCATTCTTTGGGCAAATATCCTTCAGTCATTGAGCCCTCCGGACGACCCTTGTTCCGAACATCAGATTTTAACTCCTGGAGGTACCTTTCTATTGCATACATGCACCTAATTTCGACTGGGCCTCCAAGCTTAATTTCTTCCACGAAGTGAACTGGTACATCACAGAAGCTTGGTGGAAAAATCTCTTCTAACTGACAAAGAGTTTCAACAATCTTAGTTTGCAAATAGTCGAGATCTTGGGGGTTAACAACTTTCTTTCATATGCCCTTAAAAAAGGCACATAACCTTAGAAAAGGTTTTGCAACATCTTTGCTCAAAGTTGTCTTAATTACAATATGAAGCAAGTAATGCATTAGAAAATGAGCATCATGACTCTTATATCTAGTGATTTTACTTTCACCAACTTGCACACATCGAGCGATATTTGAAGCGTAGCCAAGTGGTAGCCAAGTGGTAGCTTTGCATTTTTAATGACCTAGCAAAACAATCACTTCTCTTCTAATGACATCGAGAAGCGTGATTTAATTTGGGAATACTTCCTTACCATCTTCTAGTACTTGAGGATGAAGCTCAGCATCCAATTTAGGGCTTTCAGATCTTGATGAACATTAGCATGATCTTTGCTCTTTCCATGTAAATCTAACAGCTTTGCAATGATATTATCACATACATTTTTTTTCAATATGCATTACATCAAGATTATGGCGATGTGAACAGTTCTTTCGATATGGATGCTCAAAAAATATTGGTAACCTTTTCCATGGAATTTTCATTTCTTGTTTCGTGATCTTTTGCAACTTTCCACATTTGTTTCGAAAATCACAAAATAATTCAGTTTCAATTCATGTATAAAACGCAATGGTTGGTCCCTTTCCCATGTAAATCCAATGAAGTATCTCTTATTACAACGCCAGGGGTGGGACAAATCCAAACATGTTGGGTGACCCATATAGCAATGCTTGGGATTTTTGTTGAAGAACAAGGATTCAGTTTCATAATGACAAGCAGGGCATGCAAGTTTCCCTTTTGTGCTTCAACCAGACAACATTGCATAAGCAGGAAAGTCACTAATGGAAGACATAAATGTTGCATGCATATTAAACCTTTGATTGCTTGAAGAGTCATAAGTTTCCAATCCAACCTCCCAAAATTCTTTTAAATCCTTGATTAAACATGAATATCATTTCCAGGGGACAAAAGGACCAAGAATAAGCAATGTTAACATCAAAAATTCAAGCTTCGTAAGCAACCACGGAGATAAGCTATAAGTGATCAATATCACTGGCCATGTACTATGTACAATGCTCATATTGTGAAATGGGCTAAATCCATCTGAAGCTAACCCAAGCCTCACGTTACGAGCATCTTTGGCAAAGTCTGGATATAACTTGTCAAGCGTTTTCCATGCTTCACAATCCCTTGAATGTTGTAGAAGCTCATCTTCTAAATTTTTATTATTATGCCATATTATGTACTTTGCAGTTTCTGGGCACACAAATAATTAACCTTTGCAACCTTTTCTTAATTGAAAAATACCTAAGAATTTTAGCTGGAATTTTATATTTTTTCATTAGTCATTTCTTTATTTGTCAATTTCCACCTTTAAGTCCTGCAAGAATAGCAACTTGTTGTATTTGTATGCTCCTCTCGAGACAACATCCAGTCATAAGGGCATGCATCAATCTTCTGACAATCTAGCCCTAACGCTCTTAAAACATCTTTTGCTTCATTGAAAAATGTGGGCAAATTTGCATCGCGTTGCGTATCTCTAAATATTCCTAACAAAACAGACATTGCTACATTGCTCAACTTGTGGCCACACTTGTGTTTCACCTTGGGGTGCATGTAAGCGTGTTTTTATTTCGCCTACGTGGTGTGAGCGCGTATTTGACTACCCCATTGTTAAGGTTTTATTGGAAATTATTTTGAAGCCGCCAACAAGTCTTTAAAGGAAGACTTATAAACCTAATTGGATATTGGGAAATCGTAGGGACAAATTAGGGACTTATCTAATGTAGATTTCCCCGTCCTGACTCCATAGATGGTCAATGAACCATAGATTGAGTTCGGGGGTGAGGGTACGAATACGGTCATAATAAACCACATTCGCCCATTGTTGGCCTCTACTAAATATCGATTCATGTCAATTTTTATGCAATAGAATAACCAAATAATATTTTTATGCACCCTAAAAATAGTTTAGTTTAGGTTGGTTCAAGAAACACATAAAAGACTATTTTTTAGTGATATGTTAATAAACAATCAAAATTACAGGGAACCTAACAGGATGTCAAAATTATCTGATTAATATTAGAATAGTTCTTTAGGTCTTTGATTAGCAAAAATAACATATATGGTGATAAAAGCATAAAACAGGACAATCAGGCAAGCATTAATAATATATAAAAAATAAGTAAAAAGGAAAGAAGGATTATAATGTACAAAAGAGCACTTTTTATATTAAAGATCTACATCAGGAAAGAAATCGTTAGTAACTTCAATATAAAAATAATTTATTCAAGGACCCTCAAGATTATACCGTGGCTTCGGTCTGAGAGATTGACAACCTTCGGGACGAGCAATCGTGAAGCCTTAAAATATGAATGTCTATGTAGATTTGAATTTGTTTTGTCTGAAAATATGAGTTTTTGTAGAGAGGTTTCGTATATATTCGTAAAGTGTTTAGTCGAAGTATTGTAGTAGAAGTATTGATTTTAGAGAAAGACCATTTTTAATTCGAAAAATTGAAGCCTATTTATAGGGAAAAGGAAATTGCGCTTCACGCACCAACTGCGCCAGACGCAAGTGGCTGTGTGACGCACAATCACACGTGTCAGGAGCACATTGGCGCGCCTGACGCGGCATGACTAATAAACAGCGTACACGTCGTACGCGTTTTTTAAAAAAGATAGAAAAGACAGACTGCGTGTCGCACAGAGTGTGCGCTAGGCGCACGACCCTGTGTGACACACATAACTACGTGGCAGGCTTATGAGCTCGGCGTGCGACGTTGTGCTAGGTGCGGAATGGTGCGCTCGACGCACGTTGGTGCACTAAGCGCACCGCCTTGCTTTTGACACGTTTTGACAACTTTTTCTTATAAAACGCGTTTTAACGATTTCCTTTTATCTTTTAACTCCGGAAATCTGATTTTACACGATAAAATCCAATTTTAATTATAAAAGTATCTTTGAAAATATTTATTTGATTTAAATAAAACAATTAATTATTATTAAATAATTAATTGGGCTTTTCAAAGAATTGGGCTCGAAATACAATTAATTATCATGAATAATTAAGTAGGCTTTAAATACGATTTTGGATCATTAAAATACGCTTTAACACTTTTCGAAAGAGTTTTGGCTCTTCGGACTGATCTGCCCTTGGGTCGGACCAATTAAGACCGCGGTATGTTTTATTATTGGGCCCTTAAATAGGGAGACACGGTTATGTTTCTACAGTTGCACCAGTGTCATTTGTGAGAAGGATGGGAGTATGAAATTGTGTATCGATTATCGTGAGTTAAACAAGATCACCATCAAGAATCGATACCCACTACCCCGTACTAATGATATATTTGATCAACTCCGAGGTGCAACCACTTTATCCAAGATAGATCTGAGGTCAGGATACCATCAACTTCATATCAAGCCCGAAGATATCTCAAAGACCACCTTCATAACCATATATGGCCGTTATGTAATGTCGTTTGGGTTAACAAATGCACCTGCTGTTTTCACGGACCTAATGAACCGAGTATTCAAGTCGTACCTCGATAAGTTCGTTGTGGTGTTCATCGACGACATCTTGGTGTTTTCAAGGAGCTCGAACGATGCTCAACGTTGTTCTTTAAGAAGAACGATGCTCAACTTCAATTTCTCGAGAATGAGTTGTTGTCGATCCAACAGAGCAACATGTCGGTGAACCAGTATTTCACCAAAGTCAAGACTTTGTGTGAACAAATCACAAAGTTAGATCCTGAAAATCCCATTACAGAGACGAGGATGCTCAGGAATATTGTTTGTGGCTTAAAGCCTGGATATAGTAGCCTTGTCACGGCGATCCGAGGTAGGGCAACACAACCGTCTCTAATTGAGCTTGAGAATGTGTTGGCCAACCAGGAGGCTCTAATAAATTAGATTTCAAGAGTTTCTGTCAAGGATGAAGAGAAAGCTCTTTTTGGCAACAATAAGTCAAATAAGGAAGGTGATAAACAGGCGAGTCAAGTAATCAACCTGGCAAGTCAAACCTAAAGTCCAGAGGATTCAGAAAAGGACAACATATAGGTGGCTTCCGTCGAGGGAGCTTGACAAGATCGACAACAAGACGAGAAGAAAGGGAAAAATCAAACACGGCGAGATGTCGTGTGCTATAACTGCAAGAAGAAGGGACACTATGCTCGAGATTGTTAGTCTAAATCAGCAGAAGGGAAAGCTGCAACTTCGGCGGAGCACGAAAGCCGAAGTGAAGTCGAGTGGGATGCACATGCATCCTACGCAGTTGAAGATGAACAGATCTTCGACATGGAGGTAGTGTCGCCCAGCAGCAAAGAACCATAGAAAGCTACATTTGTCATAGTCAACGACAAGATAATCAATTATAAAGATGATTGGATCATCTATTCTGGTTGCTCTAATCACATGACTGGAGACAAAGAGAAATTTCTGAGCATGTCTGAGTACAAGCGTGGTAGAGTTTTGATAACAGCAAACAACTCAGAATTGCCAATAACCCATGTTGGCAAGGCAGTGGTAATTCCAAGATTTAGCAATAAGCAAGTTCAACTGGATAATGGCTACCATGTTCCTGGTATGACAAAGAACCTGTTGTCAGTTTCTCAACTGACGGCATCCGGAAACCATGTTGTTTTCGGCCCTCGTGATGTGAAGGTGTACAAGACTATGGAAGGAAATTCTTCTCCTATCTTAGAAGGACGATGTCTTGAATCAGTCTACGTGATGTCTTCTCAAACAGCATATGTAGACAAGGCGAGGAAAAATGAGACAGCTGATCTATGGCATGTGCTCTTGGATCATGTGAGCTACAACGAGCTCAAAGTGATGATGAAGAAGTCGATGCTCAAGGGTCTTCCTCAACTAAATGTCAAGGAAGATATAGTTTGTGCTGGATGTCAATTTGGTAAAGCACATCAACTGTCGTATGATGATTCAAAGTTCAAATCGAAGGAACCTTTGGAATTGGTTCACTCAGATGTGTTTGGTCCAAGAAAGCAACATTCCGTGAGTGGCTTACTGTAATAGCCTCACTTTTTAAGATGATATCATTAAGATAAACGAGATACGTTAACATACTAATCAGTACTTAATCAATTTCATCTTTGAGGAATAAGAAAATTATGAATAGCCCCTATATGAAGTCTGTCTGTGAATCTATATATTATATGTTATTGTGTGATTATGAATGCAAATTACGAGTTAAGATAAGTTATTAACGAATAATGTTAATAATGTTAAGCATTATTATGAAATTTGAGACTTTGGGTATATTGTGTTTGAGATACTCTGTGTTTATGATTTAAGAGCTGAATGAGCCAAAATATGTGTATTAAGTTATAAGACATATTTTAAGGATTTAGTTTAAGTATAATGAAGGATTAGAGCTTAATTACAGAGGGTTAAGGATTCAGTAAAACCAGAAAATTCTGGAATGTTCTTAAGCTGTGAAAAGACGATTTTGCCCTCATTACTAAACCGAAATCACGAGCTTGCCATTACCCATTCTCTATATATATGTAAGCAAGCCCCTAATTCATTTCATCATATTTCATTGTGAAAGAAACACACCAAAAATTTCTCACCATTTCTTCTCCTTCTTCACGCCATTTTGGCGGGTGCAAGGGCTGCTGTTGGCAGCTTGTTCCTCTTCGATTCTAGCTCTAAATCTTGCATGCAATTACTTCCCTAGGCTTATCAAGTTGTTCTCTATACTGGAAACTTGTTTACTTTGGGTTAATTGCTGAATTTTAAGTTATGAATATTTCAATTAAGGTCTTATGGAGTTGCTGGAGAAGATTTAAAAGTTGTTGAAAGATATTTGATTCCTAAATACCAAAATAAGGTACACAAGCTCCACCACCTAAACTTTGTTTCTGGCTTTGATCATGGAATTTGTTTGTGGAATTGTGAATACTTGGATTATGTTTGAATGTGTATAAAAAAAGTGATTTGCATGTGTTTTCTTATGAAAGATATTGTATTAAAAATTTTTTGCATGTCAAGTTCCCTAGGACACTTTTGGAATAACCGAATAAGAAAGTGATTATCCATTCTCTGGAGTTGTGCTGCCGTGACCTTCTCTTCCAAATATCTTTCTTTTCCACTCTGTTTTTAGCCTTGGTGTCTCTTGGAAATGGTAGATCATGAAAATTTATTGAATTTAGACCCAAAAATCACTCCATTTGGAGTTGTACATCAAAAGTCATGTTGTCCGAAAGTTGCTATGTGCATAACAAGTTCCTTCAAAAAGTTTATCAATCCTTGCTATAACTCGATTGTGTTTTGATTAAAGATCTTGTTGTGGTTAAACTTCCATGATATTCCCTTGGGACATTTATATCTTGATTATCAAATGAACCTTTGCTTCATTTACCTAATTAAACACGCAACTTCAATTCGTAGAGGAAAATAACACCTAAAAACTCGACTGTTCGCTTAATTACTTTCTGAACTTGTAAACTCTTGTGCCTTTGATTCTTTCAATATTTTTCTATGATGAATACCTACTGTCCTTATATATTTTAAATGTGAAACCTAAACGTTGGCTAAACCCAAGAAGTACAAGTGATCTTTGCATAAAACCTATTGTTCTTTAGCACCAAACCGAAAACCATGGGAATTGATATATGTGGTGTTTGTGTGAGATAATATTTCCATATATTAAGAGCTCTTCTATAACCTTTTATATACTGTCATGTCTTGATAATACCACCTTTATCTACCTCAACCAACGAAATTTGATTGTTAAGTCACCTTTCCGAAAACAGTGGAACTTGACATAGCAAGCTTGTTTTTCGAAACTTGTTTTCATAAGTTAAGTTTGCTTTAGAAGTTGTTGTAATTGATACGAATAAGATTTAAGTAAAGTATTTGAGTATGAGAATTTCAGTATAAGTATTGAGCATAAGTATTTCGGTATAAGTATAAATTTTGTTTTATAAGGGGAAGTAGCTGCGTAAGCAGTGATGGACAACACTCACAGAGCGGGTTTGCTCTTTAAGTAATTGGAGCGGGTATTGCTTCGGAGCGGGTATTGGTCCATTATGAAGGTTCATGACCTAGGATGTCTTGCAAGCAGGAAAATAAGAAAGGTAGGGAGACGTCCCTCAAAAGTTTGGAGAGCCGGGTTTGCCTCCATTCGTGTTCCTTCCCTGGAGTTATGTTAAGTTTTGTGATAAGTTTAAGAGTATTGTTGCTCTAAGTATTGAGAATGATATGTTTTGAGATAATTCTTGAAGAATTTCTCCTGCGTATGAAATGCAATTTTTATGGAAGTTAAAAGAAAGAATCAACGTATTTATGAGCAAGTATAAACGTATTTTTGAATAAGAACAAAAACCATCTCAGTGCATTAATGAATTTCGGAGCAAAAAGAAAATGAAGCTATGATTGTTATAAGTTTATGTTTGAGTATAAGAAACGACTGAATAGTTTGAGCAACCTTAATATTTTGAAATTGGTGGGACTTGTGTACCAGCGTAAGCTGACCTGTTTTGTTCTATGAACCTGTCCTGGTGGGGGCAGACTCATCTGTTTTGCAGGATTAGAGGGAATGTTCGAGTTAGCTCATGTGTGCCAATGTGAAGTCATGATCAATGTGTTTAGTTCGCTGCTATGAGATAATCTGTTTTAAAATGTTCCTTGGCAGGTTAAACTTGTATTTTCAATTTGTAATCTATGTACTCAAAACATATTGTAATAACTAATTTATTATAACTTATTTTCATCATAAGCTTAGATACTATGGGATTTCCAAATTTTCCCTAGCAGGGAAGGTGCGGAAATCCGCCCTAGCAGTCCCTTTAATTAGCAGCTTAACTTCGTAATTATCAATATTAGATGTTAATTAAGCTGCTATTTGGAGCGGGCTGTTACATGTGGTATCAGAGCAAAGGGTTTCGAAATCCAATTTAAGTATTTCTAATTTATAATTTGAAAACGATAAGAGTGTTTACACAAGTAGTTTCTTAAGAAAGGAAAATTAAAACTAATTTCATATAAATATAAAAGTTTCCAAAACATTTGAGAACTTGTATGTGTGATTATGTTTGTGCTATGAGAATTTATGTGTATGAATGTGTATGTGAATGATATGAGATTTGGGTATAAATGGTTATGAATAGATTCCATTAAAGCATAAATGAGTATATGTTTATACAAGGAGGACGCGACACTTATTATGTTGTTGATAAATGGATAATGATATGGTTGACCATGCTTGTTAGGCAATAGGTCACAATCCGAGAATAGGAACAGGTTATGGTTGCTTGTAGAAGCCGTGAAAGGCGACCCAGGACTTAAGCCAATGTGATTGTGAGCCATGGGCTAGTTTTCGTCAAGTATAATAGAGTATGTTAAAAAAATTGTATAGGACTACTGAAGCGGTTCAAGGTTATGAGGAAATTATGGACAATAAGGATAAAAGGTTGGAGATGTTGGGAAAGAAACAGATACGAGATAAATAACACTTTAGAGTGCCAAAGGCGCTATTAGCTATACTGGACAATTCTCACCATGGAACGATGTACGAACGCAAAACTCGTGGAGAGAATGACAGAGCGGAAGATAATCGGTTGTGTTAAAGCTTTGTGTTAGTATTTCTTTTATGAATGTAACTATAAATATAGTTGTTGTGGAACTTTGCGGACAAATTGGAACAAAGAGTGTATGAGGATGTAAACTCAAACTAGCTACGTTGGTATTATTTAAGTAAGCTTTATTATTGCATTAAGCTAGTGGTGTAAATAGAGAGCTAGGAATTTAATGTTATGAGTTTATAAAGGAACGAATATGGAGTTAGGAGTAATAGGGACATTAAGTTCAAACATTGAGCAGTACTACTATAAGATATAGATTTGTGGATGATATAAATAATGAGTGTAAGTATCCGGGGTTATAAATCTCAGGTAGGTAGTTGAATCGTGCTATACTTATGCATGACAGAGCAATATGGAGTAGGATTTAGAAACCTGGAAAAAAAATGATTGTTGGAGACAAATAATTAAGGTGTAATATGACCATAAAGGTCTAAGGTATGGAGACAGTAATTCTGAAAAGTACGGATATCATTCTGGTAATATAAAAAAAAAAAAAAAAAAAACTAACTAATATAGTTGTAATTGGAAATTTATGATGTGAGAACTTTTGGAGTCTGTATGTCCGTTACAAATAATATGTCAGTGGTTATATGATTAACTAGTATATCTCCATGAACATGTATTATAGTTCGACAACGTTATAAGTTCTGACTGTCAAATGTACTTGAACTCGAATAAGTTTTATGTTATTCTTACATGTTTTGCAGTAAGAAAATCGTTTTGGAAGTTGGAATTATGGATATTGCTAATTAAATTGGAATATGTACATAACGGATTTGGCATATGATATCCTCATATAACTAAGTTGAACGTTGTCACGGAATATAAGTTGAAAGTCGGGCGTTTCTTTGAGGAACTGAAACTCAAGAGAATTGGGTCTTATCCAACCTTAGGGAAGTCATATGATTGTGCTCTAGAGTAAGTGCAGATGGAAATTAAAAGGAAGATTTACGGACGGGGAAATCAAGAAGCGAAGATTGAAACATCGAGGGGAAGTCGAAGTTACAGCAGAGTTGCAGGAGATTTTAAGTGATGTGGTTTCAGGGATGAAAAAAAAATTGTAAAGCCTTAGCTAATTTGTTGTGTTTGGGGACTGCGCATTTATGTATCTTCATCGCGTTTTTGTTAAATTTCATTATGACAATTTATATGTCTGATAGAGAGCCGAGTTGTTGTGAATGATTATTTAGAGATTGTGTAGCTAAGATTGCAAGGGTCAAGGTTGCAAGTGGGTTTAATATTTCTTAATTTGGAGTATTATAATATAATTTTGGAGGATGTCTTGGCTGAGAGAGAACCAAGCAAAGATAGTATTGTATAGCAGGGTGTTGTTGTCAAGCTCAGAAGAACAGGGAGATGCGTTACAAAGAAGATATTGATTACATCACTCAAATAGTAGAGAATCATAAGGAACTAATGGAGGATGGAAAGAACTCCAGTAGATGATGAGTGTGCAGATGTATTATCCGAGAAATTGCGCGCATTGCGATTATATAAGGTGATTGATTTTTATATATGATAGGTGGTAGGGACCACACCTATTTTTAAAGCTAAGATGGCCAGGTTAGTGACGTAGTTAGAAGAATAGTGCAAAAAGATTATATTCAACCAATGTTTTAACGAGGAGATGAATCGATGAAAATTATGTGAAGATAATCAGTAGACTAAAAAGATTACATTTAGGAGTAGGAAATTCGTAATTTCGAATAGATGATTCATGCGATCAATTAAAAGGAGTTGGGGTATTTGAAGTAGATCAAAGATCAAGAATATTACTAGATGCACCCAGCAAAGAAATAAAAAAATTTATTTCAAATAAGACGGTTGGGATGGGTTATGGTCACCATGAATTGTGAAAACATCGATCGAGCTTAGTAACGTACCAATAGCGTTCGTAAATACTATATTTTAAATCTTGTTAGACTGAATTATGACAATTCTTGGAGATGATATTTTGGTATGTTCAAAGAATTAGGAAGTGCGTCTTAAAGTAGTAGTAAGGAATGAATAGAATTTGAGTGGTCGGAAAATGGCGCGGAAGTTTTTTCCAGAAGTTGAAGAAAGATTAACCAATGCCTAGTTCTAGTTTCGGCTTCGGGGACAGAAGGACTTAAAATGTGTCTCACCATATTTCTCAGGAAAGTTTGGCATGTATATTAATGTAGCATCAGCGAGCGGTAGTCTGAGCCTCTATGTAGTTATAGCCATGAGAAAATTACTTTGAGCATGATCTGGAATGGAAGCTAAGGAATTACCTTAAAGGTTTTATTAAATTAAATAACTTGAAAGGTGTATACTGATCATCAAAACTTAAGGTACATCTTTATTTGGGAAGAGATGAAAGCTAGATAGTGAAGGTAGCTAGAATTGCCCAAGGATTATGATGTAGACATTTAGTACTGTCGGGGAAGACAGATGGGGTAGTAGATGCTTTGAACAAGAGAACCTCAGCAGGGAAATGATGCCATCATTTTGATATCATAGGAGTTATATAAAGAGTAATGCAATTGGAGTTGCATGTAGGTAAGGAAGGAGATCTACGAGGAGAACTAAATGTTTTGGTGATAAAAGTATTCCTTTTCAGAAAACTTGAGCTAAGTACAGTGCAAATTAAGTTTACCAAGGAACTAAGGTCAAAGATAGAGAAAAATGAGATAACAGATTTCCAAGTATGTGATTATGGAAGCCTACATATTCATAGGAAAATGAGTGTACCGATAATTCAAAGCTCAAAAAAAAAAAAAGAATTATGAGGGAGGCGCTTAGCCGCGTGTACTCAGTTCATCATGAAAGGGGCGTGATGATTCAGAATATAAAGAGGCATTCTTGATGAAGAGAGTTGAAGCAAGATGTGCGCAATATGTCGCATAATACTTAAATTGCCAAGAAGGGAAGTGTGAAGGGAGAAGTAGCATAAGCAAATAGGGTGTTTTATCAAATGTTGAAAGATATGGTGCAAGCTTATGTATTGGAATTTAAGGATTCATGGAGAGGTATATTAGCATGGACGTAATTCTTCTATATCAAAAGCTACCAATCGAGTATAACTTCGTATAAAGCTCTGTGTGGAGATAAAGGTCGAATACTTATTGTTGCGATGACGTGAGCCTGAAATTTTCGTTAGGGCCTGTAAAGTCATGAGACTAAGAAAGGAATGCGAGAATTCGAGGAAAAAAAATGGAGATAGTTCAGGTTATGGGCATTTAACCTTTGTTTCAAGAATTATAATGGTTAATTTACGAATACTCTGAGAGGTGTTTGTCATAATTATGATTGTTATATGTGGTTATCAATTGCCACCATAAAAGCGTTATGAGTGCAATTATAAGCAACATGAATTCTGATATGTTCTATATAGATAGTTCCCTTTTAAGGGACTTAAAAAGAACAAACTTAAGTTTTGCGATTCGTTGCACTAAATAGTTACGAGCAATCAAATCTGTTAATGAATTTGTAACTCATGTTCACCTCTAGATTACAGGAAGAAGTTGTATGATATTGTTACCTTAAGAGATTTGGGTATATGTTACAAAAGTTTTGAAACTTTGGGTTATGAGTTTTGGAGATATGAATATGTGTAATTAAGAATTAAGTAATGTTGCATTAAGACTCTTGATAAAAAGAAAAATAATACAAGGCCGACACTATTTTAGCAAGGGAACTAAGAACCAACCATGGAACAGGAAGAGCAACATGTGCGAATAAATTAGATCCGCGAGATCGATATCCTCAGTATTCTAAGGTACGATATAAGTTTCGGGACGAAACTTCTTTAAGGGAGGTAGAGTGTAATAGCCTCAATTATTTTAAAGACGATATCATTAAGATAAACGAGATACGTTAACATACTAATCAGTACTTAATCAATTTCATCTTTGAAGAATAAGAAAATTGTGAATAGCCCCTATATGAAGTCTGTCTGTGGATCTATATATTATATGTTATTGTGTGATTATGAATGCAAATTACGAGTTAAGATAAGTTATTAACGAATAATGTTAATAATGTTAAGCATTATTATGAAATTTGAGACTTTGGGTATATTGTGTTTGAGATACTCTGTGTTTATGATTTAAGGGCTGAATGAGCCAAAATATGTGTATTAAGTTATATATTTTAAGGATTTAGTTTAAGTATAATGAAGGATTAGAGCTTAATTACAGAGGGTTAAGGATTCAGTAAAACCAGAAAATTCTGGAATGTTCTTAAGCTGTGAAAAGACGATTTTGCCCTCATTACTAAACCGAAATCACGAGCTTGCCATTACCCATTCTCTATATATATGTAAGTAAGCCCCTAATTCATTTCATCATATTTCATTGTGAAAGAAACACACCAAAAATTTCTCACCATTTCTTCTCCTTCTTCACGCCATTCTTGCCGGTGCAAGGGCTGCTGTTGGCAGCTTGTTCCTCTTCGATTCTAGCTCTAAATCTTGCATGCAATTACTTCCCTAGGCTTATCAAGTTGTTCTCTATACTGGAAACTTGTTTACTTTGGGTTAATTGCTGAATTTTAAGTTATGAATATTTCAATTAAGGTCTTATGGAGTTGCTGGAGAAGATTTAAAAGTTGTTGAAAGATATTTGATTCCTAAATACCAAAATAAGGTACACAAGCTCCACCACCTAAACTTTGTTTCTGGCTTTGATCATGGAATTTGTTTGTGGAATTGTGAATACTTGGATTATGTTTGAATGTGTATAAAAAAAGTGATTTGCATGTGTTTTCTTATGAAAGATATTGTGTTAAAAATGTTTTGCATGTCAAGTTCCCTAGGACTCTCTGAATAACCGAATAAGAAAGTGATTATCCATTCTCTAGAGTTGTGCTGCCGTGACCTTCTCTTCCAAATATCTTTCTTTTCCACTCTATTTTTAGCCTTGGTGTCTCTTGGAAATTGTAGATCATGAAAATTTATTGAATTTAGACCCAAAAATCACTCCATTTGGAGTTGTACATCAAAAGTTATGTTGTCCGAAAGTTGCTATGTGCATAACAAGTTCCTTCAAAAAGTTTGTCAATCCTTGCTATAACTCGATTGTGTTTTGATTAAAGATCTTGTTGTGGTTAAACTTCCATGATATTCCCTTGGGACATTTATATCTTGATTATCAAATGAACCTTTGCTTCATTTACCTAATTAAACACGCAACCTCAATTCGTAGAGGAAAATAACACCTAAAAACTCGACTGTTCGCTTAATTATTTTCTGAACTTGTAAACCCTTGTGCCTTTGATCCTTTCAATATTTTTCTATGATGAATACCTACTGTCCTTATATATTTTAAATGTGAAACCTAAACGTTGGCTAAACCCAAGAAGTACAAGTGATCTTTGCATAAAAACTATTGTTCTTTAGCACCAAACCGAAAACCATGGGAATTGATATATGTGTGAGATAATATTTCCATATATTAAGAGCTCTTCTACAACCTTTTAATACTGTCATGTCTTGATAATACCACCTTTATCTACCTCAACCAACGAAATTTGATTGTTAAGTCACCTTTCCGAAAACAGTGGAACTTGACATAGCAAGCTTGTTTTTCGAAACTTGTTTTCATAAGTTAAGTTTGCTTTAGAAGTTGTTGTAATTGATACGAATAAGATTTAAGTAAAGTATTTGAGTATGAGAATTTCAGTATAAGTATTGAGCATAAGTATTTCGGTATAAGTATAAATTTTGTTTTATAAGGGGAAGTAGCTGCGTAAGCAGTGATGGACAACACTCACAGAGCGGGTTTGCTCTTTAAGTAATTGGAGCGGGTATTGCTTCGGAGCGGGTATTGGTCCATTATGAAGGTTCATGACCTAGGATGTCTTGCAAGCAGGAAAATAAGAAAGGTAGGGAGACGTCCCTCAAAAGTTTGGAGAGCCGGGTTTGCCTCCATTCGTGTTCCTTCCCTGGAGTTATGTTAAGTTTTGTGATAAGTTTAAGAGT
The DNA here is from genome assembly GCA_947646795.1 of Beta lomatogona. NCBI lineage: Eukaryota > Viridiplantae > Streptophyta > Magnoliopsida > Caryophyllales > Amaranthaceae > Beta > Beta lomatogona. The sequence continues at coordinate 94,861 of CANSNZ010000968.1, forward strand.
ATTGTTGCTCTAAGTATTGAGAATGATATGTGATATTTTGAGATAATTCTTGAAGAATTTCTCCTGCGTATGAAATGCAATTTTTATGGAAGTTAAAAGAAAGAATCAACGTATTTATGAGCAAGTATAAACGTATTTCTGAATAAGAACAAAAACCATCTCAGTGCATTAATGAATTTCGGAGCAAAAAGAAAATGAAGCTATGATTGTTATAAGTTTATGTTTGAGTATAAGAAACGACTGAATAGTTTGAGCAACCTTAATATTTTGAAATTGGTGGGACTTGTGTACCAGCGTAAGTCGAACTGTTTTGTTCTATGAACCTGTCCCGGTGGGGCGGGCACTCATCCTTTTGCGGGATTAGAGGGAATGTTCGAGTTAGCTCATGTGTGCCAATGTGAAGTCACGATCAATGTGTTTAGTTCGCTGCTATGAGATAATCTGTTTTAAAATGTTCCTTGGCAGGTTAAACTTGTATTTTCAATTTGTAATCTATGTACTCAAAACATATTGTAATAACTAATTTATTATAACTTATTTTCATCATAAGCTTAGATACTATGGGATTTCCAAATTTTCCCTAGCAGGGAAGGTGCGGAAATCCGCCCTAGCAGTCCCTTTAATTAGCAGCTTAACTTCGTAATTATCAATATTAGATGTTAATTAAGCTGCTATTTGGAGCGGGCTGTTACATGTGGTATCAGAGCAAAGGGTTTCGAAATCCAATTTAAGTATTTCTAATTTGTAAGTTTTGAAAACGATAAGAGTGTTTACACAAGTAGTTTCTTAAGAAAGGAAAATTAAAACTAATTTCATATAAATATAAAAGTTTCCAAAACATTTGAGAACTTGTATGTGTGATTATGTTTGTGCTATGAGAATTTATGTGTATGAATGTGTATGTGAATGATATGAGATTTGGGTATAAATGGTTATGAATAGATTCCATTAAAGCATAAATGAGTATATGTTTATACAAGGAGGACGCGACACTTATTATGTTGTTGATAAATGGATAATGATATGGTTGACCATGCTTGTTAGGCAATAGGTCACAATCCGAGAATAGGAACAGGTTATGGTTGCTTGTAGAAGCCGTGAAAAGCGACCCAGGACTTAAGCCAATGTGATTGTGAGCCATGGGCTAGTTTTCATCAAGTATAATAGAGTATGTTAAAAAAATTGTATAGGACTACTGAAGCGGTTCAAGGTTATGAGGAAATTATGGACAATAAGGATAAAAGGTTGGAGATGTTGGGAAAGAAATAGATGCGAGATAAATAACACTTTAGAGTGCCAAAGGCGCTATTAGCTATACTGGACAATTCTCACCATGGAACGATGTACGAACGCAAAACTCGTGGAGAGAATGACAGAGCGAAAGATAATTGGTTGTGTTAAAGCTTTGTGTTAGTATTTCTTTTATGAATGTAACTATAAATATAGTTGTTGTGGAACTTTGCGGACAAATTGGAACAAAGAGTGTATGAGGATGTAAACTCAAACTAGCTACGTTGGTATTATTTAAGTAAGCTTTATTATTGCATTAAGCTAGTGGTGTAAATAGAGAGCTAAGAATTTATTGTTATGAGTTTATAAAGGAACGAATATGGAGTTAGGAGTAATAGGGACATTAAGTTCAAACATTGAGCAGTACTACTATAAGATATAGATTTGTGGATGATATAGATAATGAGTGTAAGTATCTGGGGTTATAAATCTCAGGTAGGTAGTTGAATCGTGCTATACTTATGCATGACAGAGCAACATGGAGTAGGATTTAGTAACCTGGAAAAAAAAATGATTGTTGGAGACAAATAGTTAAGGTGTAATATGACCATAAAGGTCTAAGGTATGGAGACAGTAATTCTGAAAAGTACGGATATCATTCTGGTAATATAAAAAAAAAAAAAAAAAAAAAACTAACTAATATAGTTGTAATTGGAAATTTATGATGTGGGAACTTTTGGAGTCTGTATGTCAGTTACAAATAATATGTCAGTGGTTATATGATTAACTAGTATATCTCCATGAACATGTATTATAGTTCGACAACGTTATAAGTTCTGACTGTCAAATGTACTTGAACTCGAATAAGTTTTATGTTATTCTTACATGTTTTGCAGTAAGAAAATCGTTTTGGAAGTTGGAATTATGGATATTGCTAATTAAATTGGAATATGTACATAATGGATTTGGCATATGATATCCTCATATAACTAAGTTGAACGTTGTCACGGAATATAAGTTGAAAGTCGGGCGTTTCTTTGAGGAACTGAAACTCAAGAGAATTGGGTCTTATCCAACCTTAGGGAAGTCATATGATTGTGCTCTAGAGTAAGTGCAGATGGAAATTAAAAGGAAGATTTACGGACGGGGAAATCAAGAAGCGAAGATTGAAACATCGAGGGGAAGTCGAAGTTACACCAGAGTTGCAGGAGATTTTAAGTGATGTGGTTTCAGGGATGAAAAAAAAATTGTAAAGCCTTAGCTAATTTGTTGTGTTTGGGGACTGCGCATTTATGTATCTTCATCGCGTTTTTGTTAAATTTCATTATGACAATTTATATGTCTGATAGAGGGCCGAGTTGTTGTGAATGATCATTTAGAGATTGTATAGCTAAGATTGCAAGGGTCAAGGTTGCAAGTGGGTTTAATATTTCTCAATTTGGAGTATTATAATATAATTTTGGAGGATGTCTTGGCTGAGAGAGAACCAAGCAAAGATAGTATTGTATAGCAGGGTGTTGTTGTCAAGCTCAGAAGAACTGGGAGATGTGTTACAAAGAAGATATTGATTACATCACTCAAATAGTAGAGAATCATAAGGAACTAATGGAGGATGGAAAGAACTCCGGTAGATGATGAGTGTGCAGATGTATTATCCGAGAAATTGCGCGCATTGCGATTATATAAGGTGATTGATTTTTATATATGATAGGTGGTAGGGACCACACCTATTTTTAAAGCTAAGATGGCCAGGTTAGTGACGTAGTTAGAAGAATAGTGCAAAAAGATTATATTCAACCAATGTTTTAACGAGGAGATGAATCGATGAAAATTATGTGAAGATAATCAGTAGACTAAAAAGATTACATTTAGGAGTAGGAAATTCGTTATTTCGAATACATGATTCATGCGATCAATTAAAAGGAGTTGGGGTATTTGAAGTAGATCAAAGATCAAGAATATTACTAGATGCACCCAGCAAACAAAAAAAAAAAAAAAATTATTTCAAATAAGACGTTTGGGATGGGTTATGGTCACCATGAATTGTGAAAACATCGATCGAGCTTAGTAACGTACCAATAGCGTTCGTAAATACTATATTTTAAATCTTGTTAGACTGAATTATGACAATTCTTGGAGATGATATTTTGGTATGTTCAAAGAATCAGGAAGTGCGTCTTAAAGAAGTATTAAGGAATGAATAGAGTTCGAGTGGTCGGAAAATGGCGCGGATGTTTTTTCCAGAAGTTGAAGAAAGATTAACCAATGCCTAGTTCTAGTTTCGGCTTCGGGGACAGAAGGACTTAAAATGTGTCTCACCATGTTTCTCAGGAAAGTTTGGCATGTATATTAATGTAGCATCAGCGAGCGGTAGTCTGAGCCTCTATGTAGTTATAGCCATGAGAAAATTACTTTGAGCATGATCTGGAATGGAAGCTAAGGAATTACCTTAAAGGTTTTATTAAATTAAATAACTTGAAAGGTGTATACTGATCATCAAAACTTAAGGTACATCTTTATTTGGGAAGAGATGAAAGCTAGATAGTGAAGGTAGCTAGAATTGCCCAAGGATTATGATGTAGACATTTAGTACTGTCGGGGAAGACAGATGGGGTAGTAGATGCTTTGAACAAGAGAACCTCAGCAGGGAAATGATGCCATCATTTTGATATCATAGGAGTTATATAAAGAGTAATGCAATTGGAGTTGCATGTAGGTAAGGAAGGAGATCTACGAGGAGATCTAAATGTTTTGGTGATAAAAGTATTCCTTTTCAGAAAACATGAGCTAAGTACTGTGCAAATTAAGTTTACCAAAGAACTAAGGTCAAAGATAGAGAAAAACGAGATAACAGATTTCCAAGTATGTGATTATGGAAGCCTACATATACATAGGAAAATGAGTGTACCGATAATTCAAAGCTAAAAAAAAAAAAAAAGGATTATGAGGGAGGCGCTTAGCCGCGCGTACTCAGTTCATCATTAAAGGGGCGTGATGATTCAGAATATAAAGAGGCATTCTTGATGAAGAGAGTTGAAGCAAGATGTGCCGCAATATGTCGCATAATACTTAAATTGCCAAGAAGGGAAGTGTGAAGGAGAAGTAGCATAAGCAAATAGGGTGTTTTATCAAATGTTGAAAGATATGGTGCAAGCTTATGTATTGGAATTTAAGGATTCATGGAGAGGTATATTAGCATGGACGTAATTCTTCTATATCAAAAGCTACCAATCGAGTATAACTTCGTATAACGCTCTGTGTGGAGATAAAGGTCGAATACTTATTGTTGCGATGACGTGAGCCTGGAATTTTCGTTAGGGCATGTAAAGTCATGAGACTAAGAAACGAATGCGAGAATTCGAGGAAAAAAATGGAGATAGTTCAGGTTATGGGCATTTAACCTTTGTTTCAAGAATTATAATGGTTAATTTACGAATACTCTGAGAGGTGTTTGTCATAATTATGATTGTTATATGTGGTTATCAATTGCCACCATAAAAGCGTTATGAGTGCAATTATAAGCAACATGAATTCTGATATGTTCTATATAGATTGTTCCCTTTTAAGGGACTTAAAAAGAACAAACTTAAGTTTTGCGATTTGTTGCACTAAATAGTTACGAGCAATCAAATATTTTAATGAATTTGTAACTCATGTTCACCTCTAGATTACAGGAAGAAGTTGTATGATATTGTTACCTTAAGAGATTTGGGTATATGTTACAAAAGTTTTGAAACTTTGGGTTATGAGTTTTGGAGATATGAATATGTGTAATTAAGAATTAAGTAATGTTGCATTAAGACTCTTGATAAAAAGAAAAATATTACAAGGCCGACACTATTTTAGTAAGGGAACTAAGAACCAACCATGGAACAGGAAGAGCAACATGTGCGAATAAATTAGATCCGCGAGATCGATATCCTCAGTATTCTAAGGTACGATATAAGTTTCGGGACAAAACTTCTTTAAGGGAGGTAGAGTGTAATAGCCTCAATTTTTTAAGACGATATCATTAAGATAAACGAGATACGTTAACATACTAAGCAGTACTTAATCAATTTCATCTTTGAGGAATAAGAAAATTATGAATAGCCCCTATATGAAGTCTGTCTGTGGATCTATATATTATATGTTATTGTGTGATTATGAATGCTAATTACGAGTTAAGATAAGTTATTAACGAATAATGTTAATAATGTTAAGCATTATTATGAAATTTGAGACTTTGGGTATATTATGATTTAAGGGCTGAATGAGCCAAAATATGTGTATTAAGTTATACGACATATTTTAAGGATTTAGTTTAAGTATAATGAAGGATTAGAGCTTAATTATAGAGGGTTAAGGATTCAGTAAAACCAGAAAATTCTGGAATGTTCTTAAGCTGTGAAAAGACGATTTTGCCCTCATTACTAAACCGAAATCACGAGCTTGCCATTACCCATTCTTTATATATATGTAAGCAAGCCCCTAATTCATTTCATCATATTTCATTGTGAAAGAAACACACCAGAAATTTCTCACCATTTCTTCTCCTTCTTCACGCCATTCTGGCGGGTGCAAGGGCTGCTGTTGGCAGCTTGTTCCTCTTCGATTCTAGCTCTAAATCTTGCATGCAATTACTTCCCTAGGCTTATCAAGTTGTTCTCTATACTGGGCAAGTGTTATTTTTGAAGTATCACATCCATAGCGTCAAAGAAAACAAAGAAAGGTATGATGTGGCTAAACTATAGCATATATGAGATTTAGTAGATTGGAAACTTGTTTACTTTGGGTTAATTTTGCTGAATTTTAAGTTATGAATATTTCAATTAAGGTCTTATGAAGTTGCTGGAGAAGATCTTAAAGTTGTTGAAAGATATTTGATTCCTAAATACCAAAATAAGGTACACGAGCTCCACCACCTAAACTCTGTTTCTGGCTTTGATCATGGAATTTGTTTGTGGAATTGTGAATACTTGGATTATGTTTGAATGTGTATAAAAAAAGTGATTTGCATGTGTTTTCTTATGAAAGATATTGTATTAAAAATGTTTTGCATGTCAAGTTCCCTAGGACACTTTTGGAATAACCGAATAAGAAAGTGATTATACATTCTCTGGAGTTGTGCAGCCGTGACCTTCTCTTCCAAATATCTTTCTTTTCCACTCTGTTTTTAGCCTTGGTGTCTCTTGGAAATGGTAGATCATGAAAAGTTATTTAATTTAGACCCAATAATCACTCCATTTGGAGTTGTACATCAAAAGTTACGTTGTCCGAAAGCTGCTATGTGCATAACAAGTTCCTTCAAAAAGTTTGTCAATCCTTGCTATAACTCGATTGTGTTTTGATTAAAGATCTTGTTGTGGTTAAACTTCCATGATATTCCCTTGGGACATTTATGTCTTGATTATCAAATGAACCTTTGCTTCATTTACCTAATTAAACACGCAACCTCAATTCGTAGAGGAAAATAACACCTAAAAACTCGACTGTTCGCTTAATTACTTTCTGAACTTGTAAACCCTTGTGCCTTTGATCCTTTCAATATTTTTCTATGATGAATACCTACTGTCCTTATATACTTTAAATGTGAAACCTAAACGTTGGCTAAACCCAAGAAGTACAAGTGATCTTTGCATAAAAACTATTGTTCTTTAGCACCAAACCGAAAACCATGGGAATTGATATATGTGTGAGATAATATTTCCATATATTAAGAGCTCTTCTACAACCTTTTAATACTGTCATGTCTTGATAATACCACCTTTATCTACCTCAACCAACGAAATTTGATTGTTAAGTCACCTTTCCGAAAATAGTGGAACTTGACATAGCAAGCTTGTTTTCCGAAACTTGTTTTCATAAGTTAAGTTTGCTTTAGAAGTTGTTGTAATTGATACGAATAAGATTTAAGTAAAGTATTTATGTATGAGAATTTCAGTATAAGTATTGAGCATAAGTATTTCGGTATAAGTATAAATTTTGTTTTATAAGGGGAAGTAGCTGCGTAAGCAGTGATGGACAACACTCACAGAGCGGGTTTGCTCTTTAAGTAATTGGAGCGGGTATTGCTCCGGAGCGGGTATTGCTCCATTATGAAGGGTCATGACCTAGGAAGTCTTGCAAGCAGGAAAATAAGAAAGGTAGGGAGACGTCCCTCAAAAGTTTGGAGAGCCGGGTTTGCCTCCATTCGTGTTCCTTTCCTGGAGTTATGTTAAGTTTTGTGATAAGTTTAAGAGTATTGTTGCTCTAAGTATTGAGAATGATATGTGATATTTTGAGATAATTCTTGAAGAATTTCTCCTGCGTATGAAATGCAATTTTTATGGAAGTTAAAAGAAAGAATCAACGTATTTATGAGCAAGTATAAACGTATTTCTGAATAAGAACAAAAACCATCTCAGTGCATTAATGAATTTCGGAGCAAAAAGAAAATGAAGCTATGATTGTTATAAGTTTATGTTTGAGTATAAGAAACGACTGAATAGTTTCAGCCACCTTAATATTTTGAAATTGGTGGGACTTGTGTACCAGCGTAAGCTGACCTGTTTTGTTCTATGAACCTGTCCTGGTGGGGGCATACTCATCTGTTTTGCAGGATTAGAGGGAATGTCCGAGTTAGCTCATGTGTGCCAATGTGAAGTCATGATCAATGTGTTTAGTTCGCTGCTATGAGATAATCTGTTTTAAAATGTTCCTTGGCAGGTTAAACTTGTATTTTCAATTTGTAATCTATGTACTCAAAACATATTGTAATAACTAATTTATTATAACTTATTTTCATCATAAGCTTAGATACTATGGGATTTCCAAATTTTCCCTAGCAGGGAAGGTGCGGAAATCCGCCCTAACAATCCCTTTAATTAGCAGCTTAACTTCGTAATTATCAGTATTAGATCTTAATTAAGCTGCTATTTGGAGCGGGCTGTTACACTTACACTACCCCTTTATTGACAATTTTTCAAGATCTGTGGTCGACTTCATGATGGAGAAATCTGAAGCATTTGGCAAGTTTAAGCTGTTTAAGGAAACAGTAGAAAAAGAAGTTGGCGACAAAATTCGTTGTCTACGTACCGACAACGGAGGAGGGTATACATCTAGAGAATTCTCCCATTACTTGCAAGATTGCAAGATCCGATGCCAGCTCACTTGTCCAAATATTCCACAGCAAAATAGAGTAGCTGAGAGAGAAAAACCGACATCTTGCGGAAACATGCAGAAGCATGTTACACGCCAAGAATGTACCATCACGTTTTTGGGTCGAGTGTATGAAAACAGCGACACATGTGACAAATAGATTACCTCAGGCGAGACTAGATTTTATCTCACCATTTGAGAAGCTAAGGAAGATGAAGTCGGCAGTGAGCCATTTTCGAGTTTTCGGATGTGTATGCTACTTCTTTGTTCCTGAGCATATGTGTAGCAAGTTTGATAAGAAGGTTGTTCGTTGTATCTTTGTGGGATACGATGATCAGAGGAAAGGTTGGAGGTGTTGTGATCCAACAACAGATAAATGTCACATGTCACGAAATGTGGTGTTTGTTGAAGCATCATCTTGGTGGTCACCACAAGCTGTATTATTGCTAGACTCGAAGGAGATCGAGGAAAAGCTTCAAGAAAATATTGATGAGAAAGATGAAGGTCAGTCTAGTCATGATGGTGGCAGTACTGAGATTGAGATATCTCAACCTACATCAACAGAAAGAGAGAAAAGTCCATGGCAAATAGGATCACATCATAGAAATGTTGCAGAAGAAAGGCCAAGTCAAACTGAAGATTTTGAAGAAGAATAACCTCACCCAGCACCGCAGGTCTACAAGGCAGAGAAAGCCAAATCCAAGATATGTAAATGCTGCAATGGTTGAGGATGTAAAAGAGCCAAGTAAATATGATGAGGCAGCTCGAAGCAAAGATTGGAGTAAAGCCATGGAATAAGAAACTCAAGCTCTGCTTCAGAATGAGACTTGGGAGTTAGTGCCAAAGCCTCGAGAAGTTCAACCTATTTCTTGCAAATGGGTATACAAAGTGAAGACTGGACCTGATGGTACCATTCAAAAGGTACAAGGCACGATTGGTAGCTCGAGGATTTTCCCAGCAATATGGGCTAGACTACGATGAAACATTTACTCTAGTTGCGAAGATTACTACAGTACGTGTTTTACTAGCACTTGCATCTAGTAATTCTTGGAAGCTCTGGCAAATGGATGTCAAAAATGCATTTCTACATAGTGAGTTGGATAGAGACATCTATATGGATCAACCTAGGGGGGTCGAGAGTCAGTCTTATCCACACTATGTATGCAAGTTGAAGAAGGTGCTCTATGGTTTGAAGCAAGCACCACGTGCCTGGTATGGAAATAAGTTTTTGTTACTGAGTGGTTATTCTGTAGCACCAGCTGTTTCGAGCTTATTTGTGAAAGCTCAAGATGAAAAGTTGGCAATAGTTCTTGTATATGTGGATGACCTTATCGTCATAGGATATTTTGGAGAGGAGATTCAACAGACAAGAGCTAATATTTCAATACGATTCCAAATGAAGGAGCTCGAAGAATTAAAACATTTTCTTGGTCTTAAAGTGGAGTGGACTAAGGATGGGATATTTCTATGCCAACAGAAATATGCTCGTGATCTTCTAGAAAAATATAGGATGGTTGATTGCAAGCATATGTTAACTCCAATGGAGGTTAATGCAAGGTTATGTTTAGTCGAAGGCAAAGATATAGGAGCTGTGACCATGTATATACAATGGGTGGGAATTCTTATCTATCTCACATTAACCAGACTAGATATTGCATATGCAGTGAGTGCGATTAGTCGATTTATGCAAAAACCGATGAAACATCACCAGGAGGCAGTACGACGGATATTGAGGTACGTGCAAGGGACCATTGACTATGGAATCCTGTACCGCAATGATAAAGATTTTGATGTTGTCGGATACTGTGATGCTGACTATGCTGGTGATCTTGACACACATCCGTCAACTACTGGTTATGTGTTTAATCTGGGTTCTGGAACAGTCTCTTGGTGTAGCAAAAGACAACCAACCGTATCACTGTCAAGTACGGAAGCAGAATATCGAGCAGCGGCTATAGCACAAAAGAATGTGTGTGGTTGACGCAATTACTCAAGGATCTGCATCAACCAATTGATCGGGGAATCAAGTTAGCCCGTGATAATCAGTCTGCGGTACGTTTAGCGAAAAATCCTGTTTTTCACGCCAAGGGAAAACATGTGGAGTTATATTATCATTTTGTACGAGAGAAGGTTCTACGAGGTGAGATTGAACTTGAACAAGTGAATACGAAAGACCAGGTTGCTGATATATTCAGAAATTGACACCGTACTTGGTAGGGGTAGGATAAAACTAGCCAAAACATCACGCCGATCGTCAACTCCGGCGATACAACTCTACAATTTCTAGATACAGAAACACCACTAGAAATTAATAGAGAAGAAACCTTGGATACAGAAACACCACCAAGGGGTAGGGAGATTACACTCAACCTAAACAACACTCAATGTGTTTGATAATTTTTGATACAGAACAACTTGCCATTACCGATTACATATATGGCCTTTTATAGCCTTATTTCTACTACTATTACAACTACCTTCTTCATTGCTAAATGGACGGTGGCTGAAAAATTAGACTAAGCTTTCCCATAAGTCTTTAATGATGGGCTATGATGTAGCTAGGGTGGCTATGGTTGCAAATTATCAGGGAGGAAGGTGTGTTTCTAGAAGTGCAACTGTGCCAGGCTCCTCTTGTTGGAGAAGACTCGACCTCGAGTCTTTGCTCTTCCTCATCTTGGTAATATGGAGACAAATCTGCAACATTGAAGGTTGTGGAAACATTGTATTCCCCTGGAAGCTCAATCTTCTATGCATTTTCTCCAATCCGTTCTAACACCTTGGATGGTCCATCAGCCCTAGGTATTAGCTTACCATGTGGCCCTCGTGGAAAACTAGCCAAACCACCAATTGTAAGATATTTTGGGGTAATAATGTGGAAAGATTAAATAAAATATTTGTAGATGGAAGACTAATGCTCTTTATCACTCATAAAGTAAAACATAATATAACCCTTGGACTTTTTGTTTTACAGGAGGCTGATTTGTTAAGACATATACACAAACACATATATACCATATATCATATATTACTTTTGCCACATGTCATAAAATCATTTAAAGTGACACATTTGTCATTATGTAGCATAATGGCATATTAAATCACATCAAGCAAAAGTCTATTAGGTAATAAATGATACTATTAGATCATGTCATATCTTTTGATTTACTGGATTTTGTCATCTGTGCGATGCACGGGCATTTTTTATATTTTGATAGTACTAATCATTTTATTATTACTTTATATAGTGATTTATTCATAGAGTGTAAGTTTAGTGGGGTCCAAAACAGAGAGGCAGAAGTGATTACCTTAGATGGAAGATTGTCCAAGGTTGTGATGATTTTCTATGACGATTCATGTTAGCCGACTCCAACTCTTTTTGGGACTAAAGCTTTGTTGTTGTTGTTGTTGTTGTTGTTGTTGTTGTTGTTGTTGTTGTAATTCGCATAATTGATAATCAGAATAAGCACAAAGTTTTTATAATTAGTTTGTGTGATAAAATATGGAGATTTTACTTTATATGATGTTACTACTTTACTCAAATTAGGTACAACTATAAGTTAATACCAATGAAATTACAAGCTCCAAACTAACTAAGTCCAATTACTACTTGTGCTCATTTGTACTCCTATTAAACAAAACGAAATATCGAAAAATCGAAAAACCATGAAGAATATCACACGAACAAAAACCATCTAAGATCAATTGACAACTAAACACAAATGCAACAAATACTGACTCAAAAAAAAGGAAAATAGCTAAAAAGTAAATTACATAAAAGGGTTACAAATCCTCGTAGCAAATTTTAGCAATATACACACCATAGTAGTTAGGTAGCGTTTCTCCAGCGGAAGTCGATGGCGAAAAAAAGCATAACATCTTTATCTTTAGGGTCACTGCTAAATTCTCTTGAAGTTGGGGGAGAACATCATTTATGCTTATCTAGCACATCATTGATGCGTTTTCGGTCAATATTTCGATTTCCGACTACTTTGACGGCTCACCTCTAGTATCTCCCATCTCTCGATGCATAATTTTGCCCCCAATTCAAAATGAGACTTGGAATTGAGGAGAGAAGTGAAAATCTCTGGAACTCAAGGTTTGGATTTGGTGGACATGATTGAAAATTTGAAAGAGGGGTGAACATTAGGGCATTTTTTATGAGAAAAGAAAGTGATAAAATTAGAATTAGGGGGAAAATTTGGGAAAATGGTGGTGGGAAAAAAGTGATATTGTAGTTTTTTCTTAGTTAGGTTGACAGCATTGGTGAGATTTTGTCGAGTCTCAGAGTCATTGTAGGCATCTTACAGAGATAAGCTATATTCCATGCTTAATTGGCAACATCTTTTTTTTTTAGAAAACTTGTTGATGATGGGTGCATTATCGAGATGCATCAAGAAGCTATCTTGGTTTTAGAGCGCGGAAATACAATCATGAAAGTAACATACATGGAATGCAAGAATCATTTGCTTAGTTGAAGCACGTGTTAAGCACAAAAAGGTTATGTTCGAGGGGAAGCATCGTTACCCCGCAACAACAATTGGATGCTCTTGATCGTTGATAAAAGAGGTTGGCCATGTTCATCCTTCAGGGAGGACTGTTAGTTATGTAAGTCCAGTATTCCAACACGATTAGTAAGGCTCAGAGACACGTTGTGTGTTTCGGGAGTGTTCAAGGAAAAAATGAAAATGAAGTGGAATGTTTTTGCTTGCTCGCCGGGTTTTCCGAGTTTTTTCTCTTATTTTTTCTAGCCGTGTTATTCTAGGATTCATTATAGATTAATTGTTTCCCAATAAATTTCTAATTTTACTAAGAACATAAATGATTATAGTTTTTCCTAAGTCTAGTTAGATTAGATCTTATTAGATTCTAATTCTAGTAGGGATAAGATTCATCCTATACATAAATTAAAAACACGTCGTGGTATCATTATTTTGATTACTCATGAAATACGGGGAGAGAATACAAAACTCTTAGACTTGTAGACAGAGTTCTAACAGATATTGTAATTCACAAATTTGTTAGTTTGGGTTTTTGCTAAGATTTGCTGAAGGATTAGAGAAATACTTGGTGGTTTTTCCTCTACTTGCTAAGGGAGAGGTTTTCCACCTTAAATTGCATTTGTGGTTATTTTAGTTTTTAGCTTATTAGATTTGTTTATATTGTTTTCTTGCTACTACGCTTTTGTATCGGTTCTAACAATAGGGTTAAAAGTAAAATTTAGTGATTGCTTTCTCATATTGACTTATTAAGGATAGTGGCGTTGTATATGAAAATTGTATTTGTTAAGTGTCAACCCCAATTAAGAAAATGAATAAAGTATATATTATTGTGAATTGTGAGAAAACTATTACGACCTTCTTTTTTCAAACGATTGTCCTACTTTTGTTTTAAGTTTGTCTTTGAATAATTGTTCCATTTTCTGTTTAGGTGATGTGGTTCCAAACTCCCAACGATATCTCTTTACTTTTTTCTCTACCTTGTAACATATATACAAAATCAAATATCCTACTCTATTAAATTTTTCATTATTACTTCATTTATCCAAAACAAATGCATCAATTTGACTTTTCCATTATTCACATACATCCATTTACCCATAACTCTTTAGTAATATCTTATACCCTTAACTAATCATGTATATGATTTTGGACAGTCCAGCTTAGAAAATTATCCTGATAGTTCAATTAGAAAACTTACCTCACCCAACCCACTCAACCCATATAATGAAGATCCCTCGACAGCTCCACTACTAACTTTATTTATCTCTCTTACACTATCTCTTCATATTCTTGTATTGTGGGGTCCTCCACCAACTCTCGCTCTTACTCAATTAATTATCTACTTTTACTTAAACTTATATTCACATATGAGTACTCTTAATATGCTTGTCTAAATATAATAGGACAATTTATTGATATGAAATTGAGTATATTTATATGAATGTCAGTAATAAGATATTTTTGAATTTTATACATTGTGTATCTTCAACATATTAACTGATTATAATTTTGACTAAAAAGATAATTAGAAATTTTAATAATCAAAGTTGCATGTTGCCAATTGTTGTATTTATTTTGTCTATGAACGGAAAAAAAAAATGCAAACATAAGCACAAACGCAGTACAAGCCAATATTCGCTCCGTCTTTTTTACTTACTGCATTTTTCATAAATAGATATTTCTCTTTACTTGCTGCATTTTTCGTAACCTTGAGCTGCTAAAAAGTATTAATATTTTCCGTTGTTATGTTATCTTTCTACCTATCATTTCCAAATATATGTTGTTTTTACATAAATTATGATCCCCACTATTTATTTTCTCATAGCTTAAGTACTTTTATCAGCATCGTGCATGGAAAGAATACTTAATTTTGTATTCTTTGTCACTTTTATTTCTTAAAATTAGTGTAATAAAAATAAAGAGATGATATTTGAACTTGAGGCAGCCTATTATCTAAACTATTTCGTAATCTTTTCATCCTAAAAAACCCTACAAGTCCCTCAAAGTCCCAAACAACAAACCCTCAAGCCACCTCGCCGCCCCACGCAGGCTCCCTGGTGGCCGCCCTAAGCGCGCATCGCTCGCCCGGTCGACAACGAGCCTGCTCCCTGTCCTCTAGTTCGTCTGAGTGTTTATTCCCCCTTCCCAGGTTTTCCTCCGCCTCGTTCCCCGTTTTGCGTCTTCGTCGTCTCCAACCCCAGTTTCCCCTCCCCCGTGCCTCCCCTTCCCTATCCGCTATTCGTATTCGTCGGCCGATAGAAGTAGTCTTAGGTCCCCTTCCCCTGTTCGTGTTCGTCGGCCACAAGAAAGTCCCTATTTCCCCCTCCCCTGTTCGTGTTCGTCGGCCGCGAGAAGTAGTCTTAGGTCCCCTTCCCTTGTTCGTGTTTGTCGGCCATCGAAAGTCCCTAGCCCCCTTCCCCTATTCATGTTCGTCGTCCACGAGAAGTCTTCCTATTTCCCTCTCCCCTGTTTGTGTTCGTCGGCCAAGAGAAGTCGTCCTAGTGCCGCCGCTGCCTGAGCACCAGTCCCGCCGGAGTCAAAGGGTTCGTCGCAAGTGAAAGCAAGCGTCGTATTGATTGACGGAGTAAGCTCTAGTGAAGGGTTTTGTTTGCCTTTCGATTGCTAAGTGAAATGTTGTCGAAGGCATTGTGTTATGTATCTTGTAGTCGGTTCTTTAGTTTGTTTTGTTTATGTTCAATGTTTTAGTCTTAGTTTGAGTGTATCCAAATCAAATTATCCTTGCTATTCTGTGTATGGTTGTACTTGGGTGTTAGTTAGTCATATTAGGTGGGTAATAGATGGTTCTTGGTTTCTTATGAAAATGGAACATCTAGGAAATCCGGTCAATAGAGTCATTGCTCCTGGATTTGGCCATGGTTTGGTTTATGCAGCTTCAGATGTTCGAGAATTGGGTAAGATGAGAGTAGGTCATCAATTTACATCTATTGTGGTAAGATCTTCTTCATTAGGGATTACAAGGTTGGATTACAAGGTCATCAATTTACAATGTAACACCCCGACAATTCTCTATTTTTCAAAATACCTATTTCATATAAAAGTTAGAGAATTATCAATATTATCGCCCGTGTGATTACGTATCGGCTTACTCAGAATTTTGCAGTGGAAATAAATAAATAACCTTTAAAACTTACTTACTTAGTCAACCATAAGTCAACTCCAAAAACCAAAGTCAATAGTCAACCAAACCAAAGTCAACCAATTAAAATAAAAGTATTAAAGCTAAACACAAGCTCTCCACGAAACCCGAACCCATGATGCATCCTCTTCAGACCTGAAATGATCGATGCTCTATTGATCCTGAGAGACTGCTCACCAAATGGGTCATCACATGATCAATAAGGCACAGCCATGATCGACATACAGAAAAGCACGTAATCAGCAAAGCTGAGTACTACATACTAAATAAAATATAAAACCTAACATGATACTAATAAACATAAACATAATGATAAACAATGATATAATAAATAACAGATTGACTATACTGAATTAACTCCCAAAATCAATAGATTAATTATAATTAGATTGAATAGACAATAGAAAGAGTTGTCCAAACCAAATCAGTCTTCAATTTAGAAGATGAAGTACGGGCGTGACTCCATACTCCCATGACCAACGATATCGAGGTACTAATTTAAATAAAATAGGACACGGTGATCAATCCGATCCCAAGAAAAACCATGGGCTACCACCATGTACTCCAACTCATACTAGTCCAACAGTTCAGACGTGCACAAGTCTAAAGCTTATTGCTATTCCCTTTCCACTTTAAGTGATTAATAAATTATTTATTAGTTATGACTCACAAATTAAGACAACCAACATAATCACCAAGGATACATGAAACTTCCATTTTTATCTTAGGATTAGATAAGGTGATCAACAACTTAACAATCCAAGAATAATCCATTATTAGTTCCATAACCTACTATTATTTATTTGTTGATCCAAGTCAACAATCAACCAACCTTTTATAGGTGAATAACCAACTTACCAAATAAGGCCCACGAACCTCATAAAGTAATTAAAATAATCCAAAGGGAACAACATGATCCAATGCATAATCCAATAACAACATAATTAGTAATCCCTCATGTGAATTAATAAAATAAAGTTTCCAATCCCATATGCTTGCATCAATCATCCATACAAACATAATACAACCAACATAGGCAACATGCTTCACACAACGGCATAAAACATGTAATTCTACTTGAATATAAATCAGATATGAACTATTAATAGTTCCTTATACATGATACTACATCAATCCTAATATTAGGACATGATACTAGTCTACAAACACATAGGTATGTATGTACTTTGTGTAGACAATATGAGAGGCCACTTTATCAACCTTAGAAATCGCCTAAAGAGAAATATCCGCCTACCAAATACCAATACAACCACTAATCAGTACTCAAATAAAATTCCAGCAATATTAAAATATTTTAAACCCTCTTTGAAAGTGTTTAATATCCTTTTTAACCATTAAAACTTCAACAATTAATGTCCCCTAGTATAGTACTACCATACTAGTCATTAAAAACCCTCAAAATCCATACTTTGACATTTAAAACTCCATCATAAGCATACTAATAAAAATTCCAGCAACTTATAATATGTTTAAAACCCTTTAAAACATACTTAAGCATAACCATAAACATTAGAGTACTCAATTTTCATAAATTATAATATAGTACTACAATTTCCAACACATAAAACCCTAAAAAACCATGTTTTGATGCTTAAAACCCTAGTTTAAACATAATTAATAAATCTGAAATTTAATTACTTTATTATGCAAATCATAAAATCTGAAATTTATAATTAAATCATCAAAACTACTAACTTTAACCATGAAAACATTAAATCAGTCCTTAAAACATAAATTTAACATTAAATAAAATAGATGAGGAAAAAATAAACCAAGAAGAAGAAATGAGGGAGGAAGATGGCGCCGAGGAGGAGAGGCGCTAGCTACCGTCAGCTACTGGTGCCGGTGGTGGCCGGCGGTGCTGGCGTAAAGAAGAGGAAGAATGAAGGGGAGGGGAGCCGAGTGAGGAGAGAGAGAAAATTGGGTGAGTGATTTTAGTGTGGAAATTTTGGGTTTAGTTTGGGTTTATATAGGTAACCCCTTGTGGGCTTAGGGAAATGTGTTTGGGCTTTTAATAATCAATTAATGATTTGGGTGCTTGAGCTGAGATGGGCTCCTCTAACCCATTTTAAAATCTTTTACACTACAACTCAAAATAATTAAACTATTAAATAGTTTTTAAAGTGTGACTGAATAAAATATTTGATTATTTAAAAACATTAAATAATCCCTTTGACTTTAAAATAGTCAACCCTTAAGAATTTAATTATTGGTATACTAAAATACATATAAATATGCTTTAAAATATATTTATAAAATTCATAAAATTGTGAGGAATTACAGTGAATTTAATCAAGATAATTCTCCCCAAGTTCAGGTGATGACATTAGGAGTCATCACACTACAAAAATGCATCTTGTGGGAGGCACTCTAATTTGATTTGAGGCAAGTTTCGACCTCAACGTATTTTGAGTTTCAGTGTCTCTATATTAAACTCTAGATACCCTCGCAGAAGGGTGAGAAGTCACCAAAGGACATGACTTCTTTGTTAGTTCAACCAGTAGAATTCCAGGACGTTATTTCTGGTCAAGGACCTTGGGATTTATTATCTTGTGGACATTAAGGTCTACTAGATGAAATGCGGCAATCTATCACTAAGGATCGTCTGGTTTTAGTCTGTCAACATATTTTCTCTCATTATATTAAGTCATTTTTACCAAGACATATAACCCATCCCCACCCACAAATTTCATTTGGACTAGACATGTAATCGTCTGTTTTTCCTTCATAGAGTCTGTAAGAGCAAATGAACCTCACCCTAATATTTGGTTGCTTTGTGTTTTATGTTTTATGTTTTTATGTTGAGTAGTATTACCATCAGGTTGCAATTTCTGTTTTTATTTCATGTAAATTTTCTCCATATAAAAAAAAATCTTCAACAGGGAGAAAGTTAGTCAAACAAACTTTTCTTTCTCATCGAGACTGTAGAGCATATAATTATCTCGGAATTTCCACATCCTTCTACCTTTATTTAAAATTTTACGTGATCAAACAATCTATGAATAGTCTCCCCACCTAATAATAACCAAGACATACACACTCCACTCTTAAATCATAACCTTCTCTTCACACAACAACACACCTTAATTACCAAAAATTGTAAAAGCTCTAAAAATGGCGAACGAAGTAGTATTGTTGGATTTCTGGCCAAGCCCATTTGGAATGAGGGTGAGGATAGCACTAGCTGAGAAAGAAGTGAAGTACGAGTATAGAGATGAGAATTTGAGGAACAAAAGTGAGTTACTTCTCAAAATGAACCCGGTTCATAAAAAGATTCCGGTTCTCGTCCACAACAACAAACCGGTTTGTGAGTCTCTTATTATTGTTGAGTATATCGATGAGGTTTGGAGTGACAAATACCCCTTGTTACCCTCTGACCCTTATTATCAAAGGGCTCAGGCTCCTTTTTGGGCTGATTTTATCGACAAAAAGGTAATACCATCTACTTTTTTTTTTTTCCCTACTTCTACACTTCTACTAGCTCTTACCATATATTCTAATATCAACTTTTAGTTAGAATGTTGTAAATGAAAAAACATAGAAGCATATATATGGTGGAACTAGGAAGAAGTGGGTTGCATGGATATTTTGTCAAATCATATTTCTTTAACTTTGAGTCCGAGTTTTGCTTGCTTGGCTTTTGCAGAGTAACTCAAATCTTAAATTCCTAATTTTGAAACGTTTTGAGCAAGATTTGTTAAGAAGAACTAGTTGTTGTATACAGTGGCGGAGCCAGGATTCTCAAAGTGGGGGGACAAAATCTGGACGTCGTAAATTCGGAAAAAAATTAGAAAAAAAACACTACAACACAAATTGTTTAATACTTAATGTTTTACATCCAAACTTCCAAAATGCTCGTAGGTGAATGTGAATTACTTGACATTTCGAGAGAAAAAAACGGGTTGTTTTCCCTTGGACTTGTTTAAATTAGGTGAATGTGAATCACTTGACATTTCCTAATTAAATTGATAAACATTAATCAATTATATATCACACCAAACTAGTCAATTATAATTCAACTCATATTTACAACTTCAAAATTAGAAATTAGAAATTACAAACTAAATAAACCTAAAACATGAATCAACAAATCAACTCAATAAATCATGACCAAACCAACAACAAATCAAATCAACTAATTCAAGTATTCAACCATAAATCGAAAATCACAAATTCACAAGTATCACAACCAAATAATGATAAATATTACCTAAAAAAATTAAATTAAAAGTTAGGGTTTAGAAGGAAAAAAAAAAACTCACTGACTCACTGGCAGTGAGTCACTGCCACTGGAAATTCGTCGTCCCACTGAGTTCCTTCACCTTCCTTCGAAGTTCGTTCCTCACAGAGTCACAGCCTTGGTGGTTTGTCTAGACGGCTCGTCGGCTCCGGCTAACTCAATTGCAACAGTTCGAGCAAATTCAGAGCTACAAACAAGGAGCTTCAATCTCATCACAAAATCAATCAATTTCCAGCTTCAATTTCAAAGTGAAACAAATTGAAGATTTCGAAGATGAAGAAAAGAAAACTTACTAGTAAAGATTGCATTTGAGGCGACTGTTCCATTTGGGATAAGAATGAGGAAGAGTGAATTTAGAAAAGAATTCATAAAAGGGTCGAGGTGGAGACGACCAATCAACTTCTCTCAAATGTTTCCCGAATCAATTTCCCAACTACTGCTATAGAACTAATTAATCAGAGTAGCTTGTAGTAGAAGAACATACCCTAGAAGAGAGAGAAAGAGGTGGCTGATTAGGAGGAGAGAGAAAGAGAGAGAGAGATTAATGATTAGGGTTTCAAACTTTCTCTCTTCCTTAGTTCATTGGTTCCTCAAATTCTCTCTCTTCCTTTCAAACTTGTTTCACGCGCCTCTCCAGCCCAGCGTGACAGCGTCTTTCTTTATTTTTTTCGTTTTTTTTTTTTTTCGTTTTTTTTTTTTTTAAAAAAAAAAACCGTAAAACTATTTTATAAAAGTGGGGGGACATCTGTCCCCATGTCCCCCCTGCTGGCTCCGCCCCTGGTTGTATATTTAACTTAAGTTGCACGGACACGGGACACTGACACGGACACGGGGACACGTAGATACGGGGAAACGCAAATTCTAAAAGTTTGAAAACGCGGAGAAACGTTAGAGAACACGATATTTTACAGTTTTGATAGTAGATTAGGCTATATTTTGAGAGATTTAAAGATATTGAAAGGAAAAAGTAAGGTTGAGAGGGAAAACATTTCTTCTAGTAACAAAAAACTATGTCGGTCTCGTTTCAATTTATTATTCATCTTCAAAATAAAATTCAGAGTGTCTGAAAGTGTCCTGAAGTGTCGGAAACGTTTAAAGTGTCGGAAACGCGAAACGTTGACCCGTAGAGAGTGTCCGTGCATCATAGTAATAATTTAACCACAAACAATATTGAACCATAAATAACGTATACTGCCGGTGTTCTGCAATAGTCTAACCCTCTTTTTTGTTTGTCCGACATTATTTTTATCTGGTATATGGTCTCACCTCTCACTTTTATTGTATTGGTTGTCTAACACTGATACATAGGTTGTTCTCTATTCTATCTCTCTTCTCTTTTAATAAAAATACTCAACTTTATCTCTCCTCCAATCATGAGAAACTTCACTAACTCCTCTTAATTCCGTGATATATTAATAAAAATATTTTTTTTTATTATGTTTTAGCAAACAAATATGATAATCATTAACATATAAATAATAAAAAGTTAGTGTCTCTGGTAGAATTGGAGTAAAAATATATGTCAACTTTGATTTAGTTTATTTTTTCACGAAAAAATACTAAATCTAATGTGTAGCACCAACGTTTGGTGTTGAACTATTGTTGAATGGTGATAGTGTTTATCTTGAGAGAGTATATTTTTAGTGATTGGCGTAGCTTGCGATAGACATACGTGCTTCCTAGAGGCTTCTTGTAAAGTCACATTCTGAGTTGGTCCCCTGTCCACAATGCAAATGCATACTATAATCAATCAATCAATCAATATATATATATATATATATATAAAGGAGGAACTTTTCTGGAGCATAGGGAGCTCCTCAAGATTTCGAGGCCATATAGTGCGCCACGTAGGATTGCCATGTCATTAATTATTATTTTTATTTTTTACAAAAATAGAGTTCTACAAAAATTTAAATACGTATAAGGAGTTTTTGGATAAGCGAAAATTAGAGTTTGATTTTGAATTAACAACCCAAATAATTATATTATGTAAATTGCGTATAACTTTTGCTACGTAATTCGAAAATATTATAATTTTTGTACCATTGGATAGTGCTCGAAATATACTTCGAAATAAGATCCATTTACAATATTGTTTGACAACTTATGAAATAGAGAGCGCCACGTAAGATTGCCATGTCATTAGTTTTAAATTTAAATATTATAAAAAATAGAGTCCTTCATATATTTAAATACC
The DNA here is from genome assembly GCA_947646795.1 of Beta lomatogona. NCBI lineage: Eukaryota > Viridiplantae > Streptophyta > Magnoliopsida > Caryophyllales > Amaranthaceae > Beta > Beta lomatogona. Next base: position 117,324 of record CANSNZ010000968.1, read on the forward strand.
TAAAAGTAGTTTTGGATAGGGAAAATTAGAGTTTCATTTTGAATAAACAACCTAAATTATTATATTATGTAAATTGTGTATAACTTTTGCTACCTAATTCAAAACATTATAATTCGTCTACCATTGGAGAGTGCTTGAAATATGCTTCAAAGTAAGATCCATTTACAATATAGGGTCACAAATCATGAAAATATTTAAAGAATAGAGTTTTACATAGATTTAAATGCATATAAGGAGCTTTTGATAAGCGAAAATTAGAGTTTGGTTCTGAATTAACAACCTAAATTATTATATTGTCTAAATTGTGTATAATAATTTTTGTACCATTGGATAGTGCTCTAAATATGCTTTGAAATAAGATCAATTTACAATATCGTTCTACAACTTATGAAATATAATAAAATAAACAACAATGTAAAATTGATAGTCTGATTTTAAATAAAAAATCTAAACTATTATACAATGTAAATTGATTATAACTTTTGCTACATAATTCGCAATAGTATAGTTTTTTTTTACCGTCGGAGAGTGCTCGAGATATGCTTTGAAATAAGATCTATATACAATATTGTTTTACAACTTATGAAAATGTATTTATTTAGATGAACAATAACATATTATTTATTCTTTATTTTAAATATATAAAAATAGCGTATTATACATGACAATAATAATTATGTCTTTAAGAATCATACTTTTAAAAATTGAGTTATATAAAGATAAAAAATTCATACCCATAGTTTTGAACCTATAGCATTCCATGATGGCATTACATGAAGAATCAAATGAAAGTTTGTCATCGACATTGCAGAGGTATTATGCAATTAACTAATTATTTTATTCCTAGAATATTTATTGCATACATAATTATTTATGTTTTTTTCCATATATCTATATGTAAGATCTTATTCTTTTCTCCATGAACTTAATTCTACTAAAACTATTTGGAAATCAAGATTCGCGCTTCTAGACTGTTTAAGGTCACGGATCATAAAAAAGGGGGAAGTTTGATAAGTCTTGATATGGTCATGATTGATGAAGAGGTATTTTTTTCTCTCTTAAATAGTATTTTCAATTATTAATAGAGGTTAGTTTTACATTTAATTAATTTTATTCATGAAACTATCATTATGATCTTCTTTTTTGCTTTTTCATCTTTCATTCTATATGCGTTAGTGTTTATGTGCTATATTAAAAGTTGAAGTTGTGGCTGACACTCATGTTTTTCTCTATTCTTTCTGTTCTGCATCTATTAAATTATTACCCTCGCTCTACTTTCTTAAATTATCATTCGGGTATTATTCATGTTAAAACTGTGTTAATTATTGTTAGTCATACCTATTATTAGGATATCATTTAATAATAGAGTTAGTTACAATATTTAATTGGATATTAAAAATTATAAAATTTATATATCGGAATAAGAAATCTAGAAATTATATTATAATGACAAATACTTCCCTGTTCTTTTTCTACTACAACAATTGGTGTGGGCATGGTTTTTAAGGAAATAAAAAATGGGTGATTTAGCATAGAGGTACCCCTTTAGTTAACTAGAGTAGGGGATAAATAATCCTTAATAAAGTACACGCAACTTTATGAGGCAATTTAGATAATTAATGAGGGTTTTATTAACATCATATAAAGGCAATATTGTCAACAATAGTTGCTTTTGTTTTACCAAAAGTGAAATGGTTCCAAAAGATGAAACTACCCAAAGCAGTAATTGTTGTAACAGAAAAGGAGTGGAGAAAGTTATAAATACAATAGTGTTGAAAAATCTCATTTCACAGCAACACAAAATTGACAATGATATTAACAAAAAAATTTACAAAAAGATAAAATAAGCAACAATCCGTGCAACGCACGGGCTTCAAAACTAGTATATATATATATAAAGGAGGAACTTTTCGGGAGCATAGGGAGCTCCTCAAGATTTCGAGGCCATATAGCGCTCCACGTAGGATTGCCACATCATCAAATTTTATTTTTATCTTTTACAAAAATAGAGTTCTACAAAAATCTAAATACGTATAAGGAGTTTTGGATATAATTATATTATGTAAATTGCATATAACTTTTGCTACGTAATTCTGAATATTATAATTTTTGTACCATTGGATAGTGCTCGAAACATACATCGAAATAAGATCCATTTACAATATAGTTCGACAACTTATGAAATAGAGAGCACCACGTAGGATTGCCATGTCACTAGTTTTAAATTTAAATATTATAAAAAATAGAGTTTTTACATATATTTAAATACCTAAAAGGAGTTTTGGATAGGGAAAATTAGAGTTTCATTTTGAATAAACAACCTAAATTATTATATTATGTAAATTGTGTATAACTTTTGCTACCTAATTCAAAACATTATAATTCATCTACCATTGGAGAGTGCTTGAAATATGCTTCAAAGTAAGATCCATTTACAATATAGGGTCACAAATCATGAAAATATTTAAAGAATAGAGTTTTACATAGATTTAAATGCATATAAGGAGCTTTTGATAAGCGAAAATTAGAGTTTGGTTTTGAATTAACAACCTAAATTATTATATTATCTAAATTGTGTATAATAATTTTTGTACCATTGGATAGTGCTCTAAATATGCTTTGAAATATGATCAATTTACAATATAGTTCTACAACTTATGAAATATAATAAAATAAACAACAATGTAAAATTGATAGTCTGATTTTAAATAAAAAAGTCTAAATTATTATACAATGTAAATTGATTATAACTTTTACTACATAATTCGCAATAGTATATTTTTTTTTTACCGTCGGAGAGTGCTCGAGATATGCTTTGAAATAAGATCTATATACAATATTGTTTTACAACTTATGAAATTGTATTTATTTACATGAACAATAACATACTATTTATTCTTTACTTTAAATATATAAAAATAGCGTACTATACCTGACAATACTAATTATGTCTTTAAGAATCATACTTTTAAAAATTGAGTTATATAAAGATAAAAAATTCATATCCATAGTTTTGAACCTATAGCATTCCATGATGGCATTACATGAAGAATCAAATGAAAGTTTGTCATCGAGATTGCAGAGGTATTATGCAATTAACTAACTATTTTATTCCTAGAATATTTAATGCATACATAATTATTTATGTTTTTTTCCGTATATCTATATGTAAGATCTTATTCTTGATGTAATACCCCGAATTTTAATCTCATTTTATTATTTACTAATTATGTTATTAGCATAATTACGTCCTGAATTTTTTCAAAATTATTCTGATGAAGGTCGTTTTCTAAAATAAGTATATTTACTTTAGTTATACAAAAATGATGTTTATTATTAAAAAAAAAAAAAAGAAAGAAAGAAATGAAGAAAGCTGATGTTCAGCTTCTCCAAACCAACCACCCACCCACCCTCTACTTCCTCTTCAATTGCCTACCCCGACACCCCGCCAACCCCCCTCCTATGTGAACCACCAACCTCCATCATTCCACCTCCATTAATGCCTCCAAATTTCTTTCTATAAATGCTCAGTAATTGAGCTTTGAAATCTCACAACAACAACAACATAAAATCCACAAAAGCTTCTTCTTTCTCTCTCTCCTCTCGTTTCGGGCTTCAAACACCACCACCACCGGTTACCGCCGACCACCGGCGCATCACCGGTGCACCACCCGCACACGGTTGCGCCACCCGCCTTCGACCATCGCCGGCGAACCACCACCGCAGACCCCTCCCTCTCACTGCTCGCCCAACACCCCTCTCACCCTCGCCCTCTCTCTCTCCTCCCCCGTGCACCACCGTAGCACCCCCTCCCCCTTCCTTGACCCTCTTGTGGCCGCTCGTTGCAGCCGAAACACCGCCGCCTTGTCGGTTTTCCTCCGCCGCGAAACACGGCCCTCCAGCCAGCATCTCCATACTTCTTCTCCTCCCTCCTCTCGTGCCTGCTATTGGAGTTCTCCAACTGACCAAGTCTTGGTCTTTTCCTTTTGTTTTATTTTGGGTAAGTTTTACTTATACTTCCTCTTTTAAACAACTTAATGATGCTCATATATATAAGTCACTCATATTTTTATTCTTTTGAAATGAGTTTACATGTTATACAATTATACTCCCATAGTCCTACTTAACATATTCCTAATTGCTAAGTAATACCAAGATTAATGTACTTATTTAAATGGTTAAAAAAAAAAAACCACTTATAAAATACAAGTTATCAAGTCTAAGTTTATTTAAGTTAAGACTTGTTTAACATATATCCCTAATCTAGTTTAAGAGTCATAATAGTTCATTTAAATAAGTTTAATTGATAATTCTAAGCTTATAATATGATAATATAACTAAAATATGGATGATACTCTTAATTCGATTTCTGAGTAATATATATGAATTTTCAAGAGTTAAGTATAAAAGGTTCCTTCTAAACTGTTATAGTACTAAAATATTAAGTATAAGCTACTCGTCACATAAACGCTAGTTTAGCTAAACTATTACAACTCATATGTCTTGTAAACTAAAAACCGTACATTGAACAACACTAGGAATTCTTCCTAATTAGTTACTAACTTATTATAAAATGCTCGTATTCAAACTTAAAAGAAGTCGTTCCTCGGAGCTCAGTAAGGACGACCTCAAAAGCATAAAAGGGAGATTATTGCACTACAATCGAGGTAACAACTACTGCTAGTACCCGCAAATCCCTTCATACGTGTTTTATGAAAAATATAATATGCAACTGAAATGATGATTTATGAACATTGTGTTTCTGAATTGCGGGATTATACTTATACATGTTTTGATTACGTATCCTGAGATTTATATGATTTTATAAAGATGATATATGATAATCACTGAGCACTAAAAAGGATACTGTTTATAATATATTACTAAAAAATTATTGAATTGCGAGGTATACGATCACTGTTCAAGAAACGTAACATGATAAATTACGGTGAAAGAACTGGTTGGTTTGTATCCACGATTGGCGAAGGTCGTGCACGCATTATTATTGTTTCTTGGGGCATTGGCCCACTGCATTTCTTGGTATAGGGTAATGCCGGGGCAAGGCCCTTGCACAATGGTGCATACACATACCGGCCTAGGAGACGTCCCCAAAGACTGATTGATGTACAACAACCGGAGTAAAACCGATAAAATGAAATGATGGATTATTAATGTAAAACCAAATGAATAAAGTTTTCGTGAATGTTTGAATTATTCTTTCTTTCGTTTTGCAAATAAAATGAATTGAAATGCATTTACGTTGCTAGAGTAGCTTATTCTTGCGAGCTTCGGCTCATAACGTTTTGTATTTATGTTTTAGGTCTTGCTTGGGGGACGATGGTACTACGTAGTGGCAAGGACTACCACCTTATAATATCACCTAGTAGGAGTGCTATTGACTTGTAAGGTTAACTTAACTAAAAAGTAAGACAATATAACATAATACGAGTTAACACTCCTATATCATGTAATGTTAACATTAGATGCTTTAATATATATATATATATATATATATATATATATATATATATATATATATATATATATATATATATATATATATATATATTATAAGTTGTTTAAGTTAGCTCTATTATGTCTCATAAAGTTCTAAATATGTGTTATAACTGTAGCCTTGTACCTTCCTAACCGAAGGTGCGGCAGTAATGCCTTGACCAAATAGGTGTTCCGCTGCTAATTAGGTCATCTGATATGATAATAGGTGGTCGGGGCGTTACAGAATGGTATCAGAGCAAACGGTTCTGAACCCTAACGTTTAACCTTATGGTTTTACGATAAATAAAAATGATCAAGGTACCAAATTGATCTAAAGATGTAGTGATTAAATTATATAATTATGGTTGGAAAATAAAAATAGAGGTAATTAAAAAAAAAAGGCATAAAATATATAGCGAGTGTGAGCGTAGGTTACGGGAAAAGGGGAAATATTTTACGATTTTATTATGACCTAACTGTAATTTGACATGCAGAATGTCGACCATTGACGTTAACAACGTGCTACTAACGGTGCTGAAAATGTACACGTAGAGGATGTACATGTTGAGGATGACTATGATGACGGTTATGAACCTTTAGACAGAAATACAGAAAGGTTGGAAAGATTAGAAAATATGAGCACTATGTTAGCTGAGTTAATCCAAGAATCCCGGAGGAAGGTAGTTACAAATGAGAATGAAAGCGCTATGATGTTCAAAAAGTTCCCATCTCTTAACCCACCGTCATCTGATGGTAAGCCTAATCCAGTGGAGTTTGAAGATTGGATTAATCGCATTGATCAGCTGTTTGAAACCTTGCAATGCCCTGAGAAATGGAGAGTAGATTTTGCCGTGTTTTATCTCACGGGTCAAGCAAGCTTATGGTGGAAGATTGTTAAGGAAAAGAAAAATGAACCCGGGTTTGGATGGAGCAACCTTCAAGAATTGATGCGGGATAAGTTTTACCCTCCCTCCCTTAGGAAGCAGAAAGAGGATGAGTTCCTTCATTTACATCAGGGTACAATGAGCGTTTTGGAGTATGCTAATAAGTTCATGGAGTCTGTCGAGATTCGCTTTGAGTTGGTGACTAGTGAGCGATCACGGATGAACCGTTTTGAGCGAGGTCTTCGGCTCAAATATCGGGATAGGTTGGCATCCCACGGATTCACTTCTTATCGGGATATGGTTGATGTTCTTTGTTAATGTGGAGCGAGTAGTACTCGCTTCGGGAATCTCAAAATAATAAAAGGAGAAATGATGGGAGGAATAATAATCAAGGAGGGGTAAAAAGGCTTAATCAAGGGAGTCAAAATTTCAGGATAAATGATGGTGGCCAATCTGGTTATAGGGGTCCAGGTTATCGTGGAGGTAACCAAGTTCAGAATAACTACAGGGCACCTGTGAACAGACCCCAGGAATGTGCCAAGTGTGGAAGGAAGAACCATACAGAGAATGAGTGTCGTATCGGCTCGAATGCCTGTTACAGATGCGAGAGTCGTGACCATTATGTCAGGGATTGCCCTAAGCCACCTGGAGTGAACAATACCCTTGGCGGAACATCTTCAACTAGTAATGATCACCGCCGAAACAACAACACCACTGGAGCAAGCCGTACTCCATCGCGACAAGCACCGACAGGAAGAATCTATGTCATGAGGCAAGATGAGGCTGAGGCTGATGATACTGTTATTACCGGTACCTTCTCTATCCACTCTTTGCTGCCCATGTTTTGTTTGATTACGGAGCTTCACATTCCTTTATTTCCCCCTTTGTTTGCCAAAAGTCCGAATTTGCAACCATCATGTGATTTTCCTTCACTAAATGTTGCCCTGCCTACTGGAAAAACTGTTAAATGCAGACTCATGTATAGTAGTTGTCCAATTGTCTTGGGGGAAGTTGAGTTTATAGCTGACCTTGTAGAGTTTGAATTATCTGAGTTTGATGTGATTTTGGGGATGAATTGGTTGACCAAATATGAGGCTGACATCAATTGTGTTAAGCAGAGTGTGACCCTTAAAACACCCAATAGGAGTAGAGTTTCATACCAAAAGATCGTGAGAAAACCCCAAATCCAAATTGTTTCGGGGTTGAGAGCTCCAAAGATGCCTGAGTTTGATTATTTTGGGTACCTATGTAGTGTCATAGACTTCGATGCCCCTAAACCTTCTATAACTGATATACCTGTGGTTTGTGAATACCCAAATGTGTTTCCCGATGAGATACCTGGTATGCCTCCCCAAAGGGAATTAGATTTTAGCATCGAGGTGATCCCAGGATCAGCCCCTATTTCTAAGGCACCCTATAGGATGGCTCCAACCGAGTTACAAGAATTAAAGAAACAATTAGATGAGTTGCTTGAAAAAGGATATATACGACCCAGTGTGTCATCTTGGGGAGCCCCAGTTTTGTTTGTAAAGAAAAAGGATGGAAGTTTGAGGTTATGTATAGACTATCGGGAGTTAAACAAGATCACCATTAAGAATAAGTACCCATTGCCCCGTATAGATGATTTGTTTGATCAACTTCGAGGTGCAAAAGTCTTTTCGAAAATAGATTTGAGGTCTGGTTACCATCAACTTCGTATCAAGCCTGAGGATATCCCAAAAACTGCCTTTCGAACCCGATATGGTCATTATGTGTTTGTTGTTATGCCTTTTGGATTAACCAATGCACCAGCTGTATTTATGGATTTAATGAACCGTGTCTTCAAGCCATACCTAGACAAGTTTGTTGTTGTCTTCATTGATGATATTTTGGTATACTATATGAACACGGAGGAACATGAGAAGCATTTAAGGAAAGTGATGGATATGTTAAAAGAAAATCAGTTATATGCCAAATTGTCAAAGTGTGAATTCTGGCTTAAGGAGATATCATTTTTGGGCCATATTATCTCTGAAAAAGGTGTGCCTGTAGATCCCGAGAAAATAAAAGCAATAGTGTTGTGGCCTAGACCAACTAATGTCCCTGAAGTTCGGAGTTTTATGGGTTTAGCTGGTTATTACAGAAGATTTGTGAAAGATTTCTCTAGAATTACCCATAACCACACTTGTGAGGAAGAATGTCAAATATAAGTGGACTGAGGAGTGTAAGACTGCCTTCCAAGAACTGAAGAAAAGACTCACCACTGCCCCTGTTCTTACCCTCCCATCTGGAGCCGAGGGATTTGTTATCTACAGTGATGCCTCTAAACACGAGTTAGGTTGTGTCTTAATGCAGAATGGGAAAGTGATAGCCTATGCCTCTCGCCAACTCAGAACACATGAGCAAAATTATCCCACCCATGACCTTGAACTTGCAGCTGTTGTCTTTGCCCTCAAAATTTGGAGACATTATTTGTATGGAACCTCGTGTCAAATTTTCACTGATCACAAAAGTCTAAAATACACCTTCACCCAAAAAGAGCTTAACATGAGACAACGAAGGTGGCTAGAGCTCCTGAAAGACTATGATCTTGACATCCAATACCATCCCGGCAAAGCTAATGTAGTTGCTGATGCCCTGAGTCGTAAATCTCACCTGAAAACAGTCTTGTCTATTCCCCGAGCCATTCATGATGATCTGATGATGATGGAGGTAAAATTCACTCAGAAGAAAAAGGGTGGTTGTTTGAATGTATTGGAGGTAAGGTCGTGCTTAATTGATGAAATAAAGGGAACTCAGGGAAAGGATCCACAATTGGAGCGAATAAAGACTGGTGTGAAGAATGGGAAGTCACCTGGTTTTGTGATTCAAGAAGATGGAACTTTGAGATTTCAAGGGAGATTATGTGTTCCGAATAATGAAAACTTGAAGAAAAGAATTTTGACAGAGTCTCACAATGCACCATATTCGATTCACCCTGGAGGAAATAAGTTATACAAAGATTTGAGACAGGCGTATTGGTGGAGCAATATGAAGCAGGAAGTAGCAGATTTTGTGGCTAAATGCTTGACATGTCAGAGGGTTAAAATAGAGCACCAGAGGCCAGCTGGTTTGTTGCAGCCTTTAGATGTGCCAGAGTGGAAATGGGATTCGATATCGATGGATTTTATCTTGGGTTTACCTATGTCAAGAAAGGGAATGAATGCCATTTGGGTTATTGTGGATCGTTTGACGAAGTCGGCACATTTCTTAGCAGTAAAAAGTAATTGGATTTTGGATCGATTAGCTGAATTATATATGAACATGATAGTACGATTACATGGAGTGCCTAGCTCAATTGTTTCTGATCGTGATACAAGATTTCAAGCAAAATTCTGGAAAGAATTACAAAAAGCTCTGGGAACAAGGCTTAACTTTAGTACTGCTTTTCATCCAACAACAGACGGACAGACAGAAAGGACAAATCAGATCGTGGAGGACATGCTTAGAGCGTGTGTTTTGGATTTTCAAGGAACTTGGGAGAAATTCTTACCTATGGTGGAGTTTTCGTACAATAACAGCTATCAAGCCACCGTTGGAATGGCTCCCTGATGCGCTCAAGTTATACGGTGTTTATATGATATTTTGGGTGCACTTTGCTAAGGAGTTTGATCGTAATTGTTGTCGTTTGCATATATATCAACCTTAGCCGAAGTTCGGGATTTTGTGAGGTAGTTAATGATAATGTTCTAAGTTTCAAGCTTTTAAGGTGAAATGGTATGTTTTGGGAATGCTCGGGAAGTGTAGCATCGTAGCGTAATGGCCAATTATCGCAAGGCCTAGCCAAGCAGCATCGCGAGGCTTAGCACACTCCATTCCAGCATCATCGTCAACCTTGAGCCTCCATAAGCAAAGCAAGCCAGCATGCCCAGTAGCATTGCAAGCACCATGTCTGCCCAGCTCTCATGCGCGCTCATCACCGCACGCTCAGCAGCCCAGCGCTCATCACCGCACACTCAGCAGCCTAGCGCTCATCACCGCACGCTCAGCAACCCAGCGCTCATCGCCCAGCTCGAAGGCCCAGCGCTCGCGACTCGCGAGCCTCCTCGCACCTCGCGAGCACCCAGCCCTCGCGACTCGCGACCATTGCCCGTTCATTTTGTGCGCGGAAGACAGAGTGTTCTTCGCGACTCGCGATCAGTCTCGCACCTCGCGACCCCCTAGGTCGGCGTAATTGTCGGCTGATTTTTGAGCTTTAGTATAAATACTAAAGTTGATTTTTGGACCTAGGGGCAGCACACTTAAGGAGAGAGAATCTAAAACACTCCATTCTTCTCTTCTTATCTTCTCTTTTTAGTTTTCATTTTCTAGTTTAGTTTTCGTAGATTTCAATTATGGAATTGGCTTATGCTATGCCGATTAGCTTGAACTGTTCTTGAACGAGATTAATATGAAGCTTCAAGCATTATTGTGAGATCTTTCCTCTCTATTTAGTTTCTTTGATTATGGTTTAATTTCTATGCTTGTGTTCTATGAATTTTGCATAATTAGGCTAGGAACGTTACTAGTTTGATTGTGTAATTAATCTAATGCTAGATTTAAGAATAGAATCGGATTGTTTTATTCTTTTATCTAATTGTAGCAAACTAGGGAGTAACTTAGATGCAGATCGTCTTGGTTATTTCTTGGGGAAATTAAATCAACTGTTGAATGTTTATCGCGTGTATGACATTAGCAGGTCTATTGATTCTCTGTGTTTATTGCTGCTATTGGATTGAACTTAGACGCTGATCGGACTAGGTTATCCTTTAGTTAGGGTTTTATAGTCACGCTGATCGTGCTATTCAACTAAGAATAAGGAGAATGCGAGATTAGTTCTCGGCAATAGATAATCATGGAAATAATTAGAGTGGAGGTTCGATGATCGATAATGAATTGAAGTGGATGTTAATCGGATTCAAGATCTTTCCTTATTGATTTCTCATTCTATTTATTTGCTAGTTAATTTTACTTTGTTTATAACTCTTTTGAAAACCCCCCTTTTTATTAGGTTGCTCGACCCTTAGAGTCATCTAGGTATTAATTCACGCTAAATATTAAACTTGTCCCTGTTTCCCTGTGGATACGACCCCTACTTCCATTATACTAGCTTAGTGTAAAAGAGAGTAGGAGAAATTTTATCTTTGGCCGGGTGCGGTGCACAACAACGACACATCCGTGCCCGTCCAAATTTTGGCGCCGTTGCCGGGGAAACGGTGTTACTTGTTTGTATTTAGTGTATGTTTTTGGATTGTATTGCTTATGGTTTTTGTTTATGGTTAATACTCGTGCTACTAACCAAAAGCCTTTGCAGTACGATCGAGATCTAGAACTAACCCTTTTCAGGTTGAGAAGAGAATTGCGTGAAGGCTTTAGAGAGCTCCCTTTTTCGCTTGAATTTGAAGAAGAGATGCCTCCTAGAGTTGAGCACCGCACTTTAAAGGAGCTCACTGCTCCTAACCTTGACCAACAGCCTTTGTGTATCACATTTCCGGAACCGGAAGTGAAGGACACATTTGAGCTAAAATCGGGGTTGATACATTTGCTTCCCTCATTCCATGGGCTAAATGGTGAAGATCCAAATAAACATTTGTCAGAGTTTCATGTGGTATGCAGCAGCATGAAACCAAGTGGAGTTTCAGAAGACAGAATCAAGCTTAAAGCCTTCCCCTTTTCGCTAAAAGACGCAGCAAAGGACTGGATGCACTACCTTCCGACCGGCAGCATCACCACTTGGGCACAATTGAAAAAGAGCTTTCTCGAGAAATACTTTCCCACTTCTAAATCATCTACATTGAAGAAGGAGATAAGTAACATTGAGCAACGGGGTGATGAGTCTTTTTACGAGTATTGGGAGAGGTTTAAGAAATTATGTGCTAGCTGTCCATACCACGGTTACCAAGAGGAAGATTTGGTGCTATATTTTTATAATGGCCTATGTGATGAGGATGCTAGGATGGTTAATGCAGCAAGTGGTGGATCCATTGTGAATAAAACTGCGCTCGCTGCTAAAGAACTGTTAAATGAGCTTGCTGAAAGCTCGAGGCAGTTTAGTAGAAGGTCTGGAACTCGACGTGTGGTCGGCGAGGGTTCTAGTTCTTCTAAGTTGGAAGATCAGGTGCAAGCTCTCACATCCGTGATGCGAGAATTCATAGTGAAAGAGAAAACTCACCAAGTGAAGGCTTGTGGCATTTGCTCTTCACATCATCCAACTGATTTTTGCCCTCATCTACAAGAAGAACCGAGTGAAGAGGTTAAGGCGGTCGGTTTTCAGGGCCAAGATTTCCAGAAAAGATATGATCCATATTCTGGTACCTATAATCCGGGATGGCGAGATCATCCTAATTTGAGGTACGGGAACTCATCAGGGAACCAGCAGCCGCCACAGCAGTATAACCGCCCACCACCTCCTTATTCGAGGGAACCGGAGCAAGGAGCTCCATATTTTCGGCCGCAAGGCCAATCACAGGGACCGAGTACCAGCATGTCTACAGAGGATATGATTAATGCTTTAACTAAAAATGTTACTAACATGCAGGGAAATATGGTTCAGTTTCAGGAGGAGACCCGTTCGAGCATCAAGAACTTGGAGAGCCAAGTAAGCCAAATTGCAGGAGCTGTAACCAAGTTAGAGGCTAGGGATTCGGTGAGGTTTCCATCCCAAACAGAACTCAACCCTAAAATGAACGTGAGTGCTATCACATTGAGGAGTGGAGCGGAAATTGCAAGCAAAGAGAGGTTGGTGGTTCGAGACAAGGAGATAGTGGAAGAGGTGATCGAGCATGAACCGACAACAGATTGTAAATCATTGCCACCTCAACAAGAGGATAAAGTCTAAAAATCACCTCCTCCACCATATGAACCAGAGCCACCATTTCCCGAGGCATTAAGAGAAACCCGCAATGCAGAGCGCAACAAAGACATTTACGAAATCTTTCGTAAATGTGAGGTAAACATTCCCCTTTTTTATGCTTTAAATCAGGTACCTAGGTATGCTAAGTTCCTTAAAGAATTGTGTACTTCGAAAAGAAAGCAAAAACAAAAGGGAGTGCAAAAAGTGAAGGCTAGCGAGCATGTCTCTGTTATCTTTCAAAAGAAATTACCTCAAAAGTGCAATGACCCAGGCATGTTTACCATCCCATGTACTATAGGTGACACCATGTTTCCTAAAGCCATGTTAGACTTAGGTGCGTCAATTAATGTGATTCCATATTCATTGTATAAGTCTTTGAAACTTGGCAATTTGCATGAAACTGGTGTGGTGATTCAATTAGCTGATAGATCCAATGTTTATCCTAGGGGTAAATTAGAGGATGTGTTAGTTAAGGTTGGGAAATTGCGATTTCCTGCTGATTTTTATGTTCTGGAGATGGAACCTGATAAGCATGCCACCCCCATCCTTTTGGGGCGACCTTTCTTGAAAACATCTTGCACTAAAATTGATGTTTGCGCTGGTTCTTTGACCATGGAATTTGAGGGAAAGGTAGAGGCGTTTAAAATCAATGATTCTAATCCTTTGATTAAGGATGATAACCCTCTTTGCTCTATTAACATTGTTGACTCTGTTTTGCATGATGTTCTTAATATTGAGCAGGTTGATGAGTCGATGAATGTTGATGATGTCTTGGTTGAGGATTGTGCGTCTCCTACTAACATGCAGGTTATGGTGCCAGAGTTGAAAGAGCGGAAAAAGCCTCCTGATTTACCACCTTGTTTTGAAACTGTACCACTAACGATGCATTGCAAGAGTTCTTCGGAATCTGTTTTGCAGGTACTTGAATTGGAGGTTGACATGGAGCCACCATTGTCACACATGGAGCACAAGCCCAATTATTGAGCTCAAGGTACTAAGTCGAGCTAACGACTTTAAACAACAGCGCTTCTCGGGAGGCAACCCGAGACCCCTTTTATTTTCTTTCTTTTCCTTTATTTCTCATCAAATTTCCACCACCACAACAAATTTTCTTTCACCCACCACCCACCCACTAAAAAGATCCACAACCAATCTTAATCCGCTTGGAGCCAAAATCCACAAAAGAAAACCCGTTGGGAGGAGTTCAATAGCTAGGAGTTGGTACAACTAGAGGGTTGAGATTGTTAATGAATCTTTTCGATCTCTTAAGCTAGGTGCAAATCTGAAAAATTTCAACAAAATTTGAATTTATTTGTTTGAGTGATTCGAGGGAGAGGGTTGTGAGTTGATTTATGAGATTTGAGTTGGTGTTGCTAAGAAATTTGAGTTTGAGGGATTGTTTGTCATGAGTTTTGAGCACTCGATCTTCGATTTACCCGATTTTCGTTTCTTCCCCCCATCTTCAGTTTACTTTTTATTCTAATTGTCGTCACATTGAGGACAATGTGTAGTTTAAGTAGGGGGGAGGGTATTCTCATTCTCATGTATCTATGTTGTATTTATTTCAATTTGAAAAAAAAAATGATGAAAAAAAAATGAGAAGAAAAAAATATATAAAAAAAAAAAGTGATGAAAAGAATCCCGCTGAGTTGAAAACCCGCAAGGGCGGGCGACTCAGGCAAAAATGGGGGCCCGGATAGGTTGAAAACCCGAAAGGGCAACCTATGCAAAAAAGTGGCTTATATTGAGCGGGTAAGATGGGGAGAAGAAAAAAGAAATGTGAGAAGCTAGGATGAAAACCCGAAAGGGCTCCTAGGCAAAATGAGAGATTAAGAGAGAATTATATACTTTGAATGCTCATTTACCGGAGATGGTGTCATAAGGCGGAAGGCGCTTTCGGGTTTGGGTTGGTTATTTCATCCTTGATTTTGTGAAGATTTGTTTATAATTGGCTTTCACTTTCTTTTGTTGATAGTGGTGAATTGGAGGTCATTGTTGAAATTTTAGTCCTTATCCGGTAAGGATTTAAACTTGCATTGGTTAGCCGATTGTTTTGGGAGTAAGCATGGAATTTATCTCTTTTTGTTATTGTTCCATGGCTTGCTTATTTAGATTAGTTGAAGTAGTTTTAAATCATTTTTTGAGGTTTGGGTGAGCTTTAATGTAAGTGTGGGGGAGTCATTATCCCTTAAGTTTAGGTTTTGGGCGGATTTTGTTTAGATGTGATGATGTAGTTGATGGAGAGTGTAGTTTGGTGTTGATAAATTGGGTGAAGATTTATTTGGTGATCCTCATTTTGAGTTTACTCGAGGTCGAGTAAAGTTCAAGTGTGGGGGTATTTTATGCGCTCAAGTTATACGGTGTTTATATGATATTTTGGGTGCACTTTGCTAAGGAGTTCGATCGTAATTGTTGACGTTTGCATATATATCAACCTTAGCCGAAGTTCGGGATTTTGTGAGGTAGTTAATGATAATGTTCTAAGTTTCGAGCTTTTAAGGTGAAATGGTATGTTTTGGGAATGCTCGGGAAGTGTAGCATCGTAACGTAATGGCCAATTATCGCAAGGCCTAGCCAAGCAGCATCGCGAGGCTTAGCACACTCCATTCCAGCATCATCGTCAACCTTGAGCCTCCATAAGCAAAGCAAGCCAGCATGCCCAGCAGCATTGCAAGCACCATGTCTGCCCAGCTCTCATGTGCGCTTATCACCGCACGCTCAGCAGCCCAGCGATCATCACCGCACGCTCAGCAGCCCAGCGCTCATCGCCCAGCTCGAAGGCCCAGCGCTCGCGACTCGCGAGCCTCCTCGCACCTCGCGAGCACCCAGCCCTCGCGACTCGCGATGGATGTCGCGACTCGCGACCATTGCCCGTTCATTTTGTGCGCGGAAGACAGAGTGTTCTTCGCGACTCACGATCAGTCTCGCACCTCGCGACCCCCTAGGTTGGCGTAATTGTCGGCTGATTTTTGAGCTTTAGTATAAATACTAAAGTTGATTTTTGGACCTAGGGGCAGTACACTTAAGGAGAGAGAATCTAAAACACTCCATTCTTCTGTTCTTATCTTCTCTTTTTAGTTTTCATTTTCTAGTTTAGTTTTCGTAGATTTCAATTATGGAATTGGCTTATGCTATGCCGATTGTAGCTTGAACTGTTCTTGAACGAGATTAATATGAAGCTTCAAGCATTATTGTGAGATCTTTCCTCTCTATTTAGTTTCTTTGATTATGGTTTAATTTCTATGCTTGTGTTCTATGATTTTTGCATAATTAGGCTAGGAACGTTACTAGTTTGATTGTGTAATTAATCTAATGCTAGATTTAAGAATAGAATCGGATTGTTTTATTCTTTTATCTAATTGTAGCAAACTAGGGAGTAACTTAGATGCAGATCGTCTTGGTTATTTCTTGGGGAAATTAAATCAACTGTTGAATGTTTATCGCGTGTATGACATTAGCAGGTCTATTGATTCTCTGTGTTTATTGCTGCTATTGGATTGAACTTAGACGCTGATCGGACTAGGTTATCCTTTAGTTAGGGTTTTATAGTCACGCTGATCGTGCTATTCAACTAAGAATAAGGAGAATGCGAGATTAGTTCTCGGCAATAGATAATCATGGAAATAATTAGAGTGGAGGTTCAATGATCGATAATGAATTGAAGTGGATGTTAATCGGATTCAAGATCTTTCCATATTGATTTCTCATTCTATTTATTTGCTAGTTAATTTTACTTTGTTTATAACTCTTTTGAAAACCCCCCTTTTTATTAGGTTGCTCGACCCTTAGAGTCATCTAGGTATTAATTCACGCTAAATATTAAACTTGTCCCTGTTTCCCTGTGGATACGACCCCTACTTCCATTATACTAGCTTAGTGTAAAAGAGAGTAGGAGAAATTTTATCTTTGGCCGGGTGCGGTGCACAACAACGACACATCCGTGCCCGCCCACTCCCTATGAAGCACTTTATGGAAGGAAATGTCGCACGCCTTTGTGCTGGAGTGGTATTGACGAAGCACGTGTCATAGGCCCAGAATTGATTCAGGAAACCACAGATAAGATCCGGTTGATACAATCGAGAATGAAAGCAGCTCAAAGTAGACAGAAGAGTTATGCAGATCAACGGAGAAGGCCATTGGAGTTTATGGTAGGAGATCATGTATTCTTGAAAATATCACCTGTAAAAGGAATCATGAGATTTGGCCAATCAGGGAAGCTAAGTCCAAGGTACATTGGACCATATGAGATCTTAGAACGAGTGAATGAGGTAGCATATCGATTAGCATTACCGACTGACTTGGACAAGGTTCATAATGTATTTCATGTGTCGATGTTGCGGAAATATGTCCCAGACCCGAGCCATGTAATTAGACATGAGCCTTTACAGCTACGAAACGACTTGACCTATGAGGAGAAACCAATTGAAATACTTGATCGTAGGGAAAAGCAACTGAGAAGTAAGGTGATTCAAATGGTAAAAATCTTATGGGCTAACTACTCGACCTCTTAGGCTACTTGGGAAGTGGAAGAACAGATGAAAGTGAAATACCCCCACCTTTTCTCTTAGGCTGATATAATCTTTGTGAAATGAATGTTTTGATTGAAAGTCATATGATGTTGTTTGAGCTGAATGGTTATTTTATGAAATGACTTATGACATTGCTTGTTACTCGTATAACATGTGGATTGAATTTGTATAAGAATGATTATGTTATCAGTGAGATAGGTTCTAACTGAGCTCCAGTTTCGAGGACGAAACTTCTTCTAAGAGGGGAAGGATGTAATACCCCGAATTTTAATCTCATTTTATTATTTACTAATTATGTTTATTAGCATAATTACGTCCTGAATTTTTTCAAAATTATTCTGATGAAGGTCGTTTTCTAAAATAAGTATATTTACTTTAGTTATACAAAATTGATGTTTATTATTAAATAAAAAAAAAAGACAGAAATGAAGAAAGCTGATGTTCAGCTTCTCCAAACCAACCACCCACCCCCCCCTCTACTTCCTCTTCAATTGCCTACCCCGCCAACCCCCCTCCTATGTGAACCACCAACCTCCATCATTCCACCTCCATTAATAAATTTTTTATCTATAAATGCTCAGTAATTAAGCTTTGAAATCTCACAACAACAACAACATAAAATCCACAAAAGCTTCTTCTTCTCTCTCTCTCCTCTGTTTCGGGCTTCAAACACCACCACCACCGGTTACCGCCGACCACCAGCGCATCACCGGTGCACCACCCGCACCAGCTGCGCCACACCGCCTTCGACCATCGCCGGCGAACCACCACCGCAGAGACCCTCCCTCTCACTGCTCGACCAACACCCCTCTTACCCTCGCCCTCTCTCTCTCCTCCCCTGTGCACCACCGTAGCACCCCCTCCCCTTCCTTCAGCCCTCTTGTGGCCGCCTGCTGCAGCCGAAACGCCGCCGCCTTGTCGGTTTTCCTCCGCTGCAAAACACGGCCCTCCAGCCTAGCATCTCCATACTTCTTCTCCTCCCTCCTCTCGTGCGTGCTGTTGGAGTTCTCCAACTGACCAAGTCTTGGTCTTTTCCTTTTGTTTTATTTTGGGTAAGTTTTACTTATACTTCCTCATTTAAACAACTTAATGATGCTCATATATATAAGTCACTCATATTTTTATTCTTTTGAAATGAGTTTACATGTTATACAATTATACTCCCATAGTCCCACTTAACATATTCCTAATTGCTAAGTAATACCAAGATTAATGTACTTATGTAAATGGAAAAAAAAAAAATTACTTATAAAATACAAGTTATCAAGTCTAAGTTTATTTAAGTTAAGACTTGTTTAACATATATCCCTAATCTAGTTTAAGAGTCATAATAGTTCATTTAAATAAGTTTAATTGATAATTCTAAGCTTATAATATGATAATATAACTAAAATATGGATGATACTCTTAATTCGATTTCTAAGTAATATATATGAATTTTCAAGAGTTAAGTATAAAAGGTTCCTTCTAAACTGTTATAGTACTAAAATATTAAGTATAAGCTACTCGTCACATAAACGCTAGTAAAGCTAAACTATTACAACTCATATGTCTTGTAAACTAAAAACCGTACATTGAACAACACTAGGAATTCTTCCTAATTAGTTACTAACTTATTATAAAATGCTCATATTCAAACTTAAAAGAAGTCGTTCCTCGGAGCTCAGTAAGGACGACCTCAAAAGCATAAAAGGGAGATTATTGCACTGCAATCGAGGTAACAACTACTGCTAGTACCCGCAAATCCCTTCATACGTGTTTTATGAAAAATATAATATGCAACTGAAATGATGATTTATGAACATTGTGTTTCTGAATTGCGGGATTATACTTATACATGTTTTGATTACGTATCCTGAGATTTATATGATTTTATAAAGATGATATATGATAATCACTGAGCACTAAAAAGGATACTGTTTATAAGATATTACTAAAAAATTATTGAATTACTGAGGTATACTGATCACTGTTCAAGAAACGTAACATGATAAATTACAGTGAAAGAACTGGTTGGCTGTATCCACTGATTGACTGAAGGTCGTGCACGTACCGTTACTGTTTACTGGGGCACTGGCCCACTACTGTTTACTGGTGTAGGGTAATGCCCGGGGTCAAGGCCCTTGCACAATGGTGCATACACATACTGGCCTGGGAGACGTCCCAGCACTGATTGATGTACAACAACCAGAGTAAAAACTGATAAAATGAAATGATGGATTATTAATGTAAAACCAAATGAATAATGTTTTCGTGAATGTTTGAATTATTCTTTCTTTCTGTTTGCAAATAAAATGAATTGAAATGCATTTACGTTGCTAGAGTAGCTTGTTACTGAGCTTCGGCTCATAACGTTTTGTATTTATGTTTTAGGTGCTGCTGGGGACGATGGTACTACGTAGTGGCAAGGATTACCACCTTATAATATCACCTAGTTGGAGTGCTATTGACTTGGAAGGTTAACTTAACTAAAAAGTAAGACAATATAACATAATACGAGTTAACACTCCTATATCATGTAATGTTAACATTATATGCTTTAATATATATATATATATATATATATATATATAGATTATAAGTTGTTTAAGTTAGCTCTATTATGTCTCATAAAGTTCTAAATATGTGTTATAACTGTAGCCTTGTACCTTCCTAACCGAAGGTGCGGCAGTAATGCCTTGACCAAATAGGTGTTCCGCTGCTAATTAGGTCGTCTGATATGATAATCGGTGGTCGGGGCGTTACATTTCTCCATGAACTTAATTCTACTAAAACTATTTGGAAATGCCATGTCATTAGTTTTAAATTTAAATATTATAAAAATAGAGTTCTACATATATTTAAATACCTAAAAGTAGTTTTGGATAGAGAAAATTAGAGTTTCATTTTGAATAAACAACCTAAATTATTATATTATGTAAATTGTGTATAACTTTTGCTACCTAATTCAAAACATTATAATTCATCTACCGTTGGAGAGTGCTTGAAATATGCTTCAAAGTAAGATCCATTTACAATATAGGGTCACAAATCATGAAAATATTTAAAGAATAGAGTTTTACATAGATTTAAATGCATATAAGGAGCTTTTAATAATCGAAAATTAGAGTTTGGTTTTGAATTAACAACCTAAATTATTATATTATCTAAATTGTGTATAATAATTTTTGTACCATTGGATAGTGCTCTAGATATGTTTTGAAATAAGATCAATTTACAATATAGTTCTACAACTTATGAAATATAATAAGATAAACAACAATGTAAAATTGATAGTCTGATTTTAAATAAAAAATCTAAACTATTATGCAATGTAAATTGATTATAACTTTTGCTACATAATTCGCAATAGTATAGTTTTTTTTACAGTCGGAGAGTGCTCGAGATATGCTTTGAAATAAGATCTATATACAATATTGTTTTACAACTTATGAAAATGTATTTAATTAGATGAACAATAACATATTATTTATTCTTTATTTTAAATATATAAAAATAGCGTATTATACCTAACAATACTAATTATGTCTTTAAGAATCATACTTTTAGAAATTGAGTTATGTAAAGATAAAAGAAATTCATATCCATAGTTTTGAACCTATAGCATTCCATGATGGCATTACATGAAGAATCAAATGAAAGTTTGTCATCGAGATTGCAGAGGTATTATGCAATTAACTAATCATTTTATTCCTAGAATATTTATTGCATACATAAATATTTATGTTTTTTTTCCATATATCTATATGTAAGATCTTATTCTTTTCTCCATGAACTTAATTCTACTAAAACTATTTGGAAATCAAGATTCGCGTTTCTAAACTGTTTAAGGTCACGAATCATAAAAAAGGGGGAAGTTTGATAAGTCTTGATATGGTCATGATTGATGAAGAGGTATTTTTTTCACTCTTAAATAGTATTTTCAATTATTAATAGAGGTTAGTTTTACATTTAATTAATTTTATTCATGAAACTATCATTATGATCTTATTCTTTTTTGCTTTTTCATCTTCCATTCTATATGCGTTAGTGTTTATGTGCTATATTCAAAGTTAAAGTTGTGGCTAACACTCATGTGTTTTCTCTATTCTTTCTGTTCTGCATCTATTAAATTATTACACTCGCTCTACTTTCTTAAATTATCATTCGGGTATTATTCATGTTAAAACTGTTTTTAATTATTGTTAGTCATACCTATTATTAGGATACCATTTAATAATAGAGTTAGTTACAATATTTAATTGGATATTAAAAATTATAAAATTTATATATCGTAATAACAAATCTAGAAATTATAGTATAATGACAAATACTTCCCTGTTCTTTTTCTACTAGAACAATTGGTGTGGGCATGGTTTTTAAGAAAATAAAAAATGGGTAATTTAGCATAGAGGTACCCCTTTAGTTAACTAGAGTAGGGGATAAATAATCCTTAATAAAGTAAACGCAACTTTATGAGGCAATTTAGATAATTAATGAGGGTTTTATTAACATAAAATAAATGCAATATTGTCAACAATAGTTGCTTTTGTTTTACCAAAAGTGAAATGGTTCCAAAAGATGAAACTACCCAAAGCGGTAATTGTTGTAATAGAAAAGGAATGGAGAAAGTTATAAATACAATAGTGTTGAAAAATCTCATGTCACAGCAACACAAAATTGACAATAATATTAACAAAAAAATTTATAAAAAGATAAAATAAGCAACAACACGTGCAACGCACGGGCTTCAAAACTAGTATCATAGAATTGGAAATTTTAATTGATGAGCCTAAAAATTCTACCACCGCACATTGTACGAGTGGGCATTAAATCAAGAAACAAAATTTAGGTCAAGCATCCTTATTACTTTTTTTTTCTTAGGGGAAGCATCCTTATTAGTTACTACTAAAAGTTATTCATGTAGTTATAAGGAGTCACCTTTAAAAATATAAAAGTGCCTCAATTTTTGATAAATTATTGTAAATTAACACTACATCATGGAAATCGTCTTAAAAAAGGGTTTAATAATGATTCCATCACCATCACCTTTATTCACTAGAATGTATTTAAGGTTTAAACCCTTGTTTACGAACGATTTCTTGGACAAACTCTGTCAATTGGTATGTATTTAAAGAGATTTAGGTCATATAAGGTGGTTATTTAAAAAAATGAACTTATAATGTGGTTATTTTGAAAATTGTGATTTTAAAAGGTGGTAAATTTCAAAAAATCCTATATTATTTTGTAAAATCAAATTAGAGGTTTTTTTTAGTAATGACAATGGATCTAGAATCCGACTTGCATCTGGTAGGATCAGACCTTATTATTGATTATAGGGGTCGAGTTCTATATTTTGTTGGAATCTACATGTAAGGGTGCATCTATGTATTGATGTTTATGGGTGGTAGAGTTTGGGTCTGCTTTTAATGATTTCAAACCTAGATTTGACCTATGGATTCATACTAAGTAGCTAGTCATGCTTAGTTCTAAATTTGTTGCATGCAAAGAAAAAAGTTATGTTCTTAATTAGTTTATCTTTTCATTTGGAACCATAACTTTCAAAATAAAGTTATACTTATAGCTTAACATGTGCCTTTACACACAGATTAGATAAACCGAAATTAGTTATTGTTAGTGTGTATTCGTTGACACACGTTAGAGAATCTCAATCCTCTTTAAACATGTCTAATTACATTATTGTCTAGTTCAAGATGTATGTCAGTCAAACATAATCAGTACTGTCATTAAACATATTTGCTGTTGTATAGATGTATACCACTGGGAGGAGTGTCTGGAGCACAAAAGGCGCAGAACAAGAGGCGGCAATTAAAGAGTTCATAGACCACTTGAAAACTGTTGGAGCAAGAGCTTGGGAATAAGCCTTATTTTGGAGGGGATAAATTTGGCTATGTTGATCTTACATTCATTCCATTCTATAGTTGGTTTCACGCCTATGAGACTTTGGGCAACTTTAAGGTTGAAGAGTCGTGCCCAAAGATTATTGAATGGGCCAAGAGGTGCATGGAGAGGCAAAGTGTGGCCAAGGCTCTCCCAGATCAGAAGAAGGTTTATGAATTTGTTTTGGAGTTAAAGAAGTTGTATGGCCTTTGCCCTTTAGATGAATCTGAGTTCTCTGTTTTATGGTGTTAGATAAGTTGTGTTACTAACTTAGTTTTAAAAGGCGCTAGGCGCACCGAGGCGCAAGGCGCGAAGCGCACTGAGGCGCAAGGCGCAAGGCGAAGGCGCACGCATCTCGTAGGCGAGGCGCACCTTTGATGCCAAAATGATTAGAAATCAAATATAGAAGCATTTTAATACTTAAAACAACATATATATTATATTAAAGACCCATAAAAGGATATAAGAAAGCACAATTCATCGCTAAAGTACCGCAACAAGTCAAAGTACTAAGTAGAAAGAAAAGCAAACAAAGTTTTCAAGATAATGGGGCTAGAACAACTAGAAATCCATATCATCATCATCATCAACATCATCATCCAAGTCATAATGATCATCATCGGCATCTTCTTCGTAGTCTTTATCTTCTCCAAAGTCGTCTTCATCCTCATCATCATCCACCACCATGACTCTATGAGCACCTCTAGGAGCGGAGCTACTAGCAAGACCTTTCCCTTTATCAGGTCTAGATGAGGATCCCGGACCATCCTTTGCTAGCCTTGATAATCTAGTGACGTAACTAGGCTCATGAGCTCCCGAAGCTCGAGCAACCGTACGCCAAGTCAAATCATCACCCTCAAACACAAAGTCATTATCTTCATCAGAAGAGTTATCATCCATTCTTCCAAGTAGCCACTCATTGCTATCATCAATCTCATCTAAAAGGATTGGATCAACGGTGTCTTTTCTATCATATCGGCGTTGCAAAGCACGATTATATTTCACAAACACCATGTCATTCAATCGACTTTGTGCCAATCTGTTTCGCTTCTTAGTATGAAGCTAAAGTAAAAAATCATTAGTATGGTATTAGACATACCCTTTATTAAAGCAAAAACAATAAAAAAAAGATACTTACAAGCTGAAAAACACCCCAATTCCTCTCACAACCAGTAGCACTACAAGTAAGGCTAAGAACCTTTATAGCAAATTTCTTGAGGTTTGGTGCAGAAGATCCAAAGATAGACCACCCCTCCGCTATTAGATTTAAATGTAAACATTAATATTTAAGATATCAAAGATATTGAAAATTAAAATTTACTTATTTTAAATAAATATTTACCAGGTGCTTTTGTCTTTCTTTGCCTAATGGCCGCGGGTTGGGCAAAGAGACCGGTTGCTTCCTTGTATATATCCAACTCTCCAATGATCTTGTCTTGAGTTACTACATCCGGAGTCAACCTTGAGATGCAACCAAACAACCCATTCATAACTTCTTCACAACCAACCTCATCGGGATTATTTATAAAAGAACTCCGGATTGAGGAAATAACCGGCCGCATGCAAAGGTCGATGAAGTTGACAATCCCACCTTGCATCAATGTACTCAAAAGCTTTCTTGTAGTACTCTTCTTTCATTGAGAAACTCTTAGAAATGGCCTCCTTAGCTCTATCCATAGCTTCATAAATGTAACCCATAGGTGGTTTTCTTTCTCCATCAACCATCCTAAGAACCTTAACAAGAGGCCCAGTCAACTTAAGAGCATAAACAACATGTCTCCAAAAGTTGTCTTGCAAGATAAATGATGCAACTTTTTTTCCTCCCGCTTCCTTTGGCCATTTGGAATCATTCCACTCTTGAGAAATGAGAAGTAACCATCTTCCTCAAGTTGTGTCTTTGCTTATGGAATTGTGCTAGAGTTATGAAAGAAGTTGCAAACCTTGTAATTGCCGGCCTATGCAAATTTCGACCATTTGTGAACCTCCTCATCATGTTCACAAGTGTGATATGACTATAAATATAGCCACTCATGAACATGCACTTTTTTAATGCGATCTTGACCTTTGCAATTTTTCCAATATCCTCCAACATAAGATCAAGACAATGCGCCGCACATGGAGTCCAATAAAGATGTGGTCTTGTGGCCTCAAGCATCTTTCCTACAAATTTATGAATATTAGAAAGAGTAAAGTTAAATTAAACAAATTAAAGAGATATTTGTTTCTTACCCGCCTTCACATAGTTAGAAGCATTGTCCGTCACCACTTGGATCACATTTTTCTCTCCAACTTCTTCAACAATTTCATCAAGTATTTTAAACAACAAGTTGGCATCTTTCACAATTTCGGAAACATCCATTGATTTTATGAACATGGATCCTTTTGGAGAGTTCACAAGAAAGTTCACAATATCCTTATGGGCAACCGAATCACGCCATCCATCGGATAAAATGGAGCAACCTTTTATTGCCCACTCTTTCTTATGCTCCTCCATTTTCTTTTCAACTTCTTCAACTTCTTTCTTAAGAAGTGGAACTCGTAGTTCATGCATAGAAGGTGGCTTGAAATCGGGACCATATTGTCCAATGGATTGCATCATTTTACCAAAACTCTCATAAGTGGCCGCATGAAAAGGAATTCCCGCATCATAAAACCATTTAGCAATATCCCTACAAGCTTTGTCCCTCAATTGCTTGTCACAAGCCCCAAAGATGCCTTTCCTCTCTTTTCTTCCTTTCAAAATATCTTGGGGAGTAGAAGTGACATAAGTGTCTAAAGGACCCCTTTGTCTTGGCCTTTTAACATTTGATGTGCCACTTTTTTTCCCCGAGCTACCTTTGGCATTCAAAACTTCACAATCCATCTCTTCCTCATCATCATCATCAACATCATATTGAGGAATGTTGGGCAACATTTGTGCATCAATCTTAGCTTGTGCCTTTTGAAGCATAAATGATTTCACTTCCTCCCTCACATGTTCGGGACAAATAGGACACTTAAGCACATTCCTAAAACCTCCTACCAAATGTTGCTTCATACGATAAGCCCCTCCTTTAGTTACCTTTTCATAAAAACTACAAGTCCAATTGTTCTTATTATTAGGATCCGGTTTTCCATATTTCCTAGCCGGATCCAAAGTGTCCGATGATCCCGTAGAAGCCGAACCCGACTCCATCATAGATTCTCAATGAACAACAACCAAATAACCAACAATCTACAATTCAAATGATATGGAGAAAGATGAAAATGAGTTTCTATAATATAATACTAATTGAGTAATTCCTACTTATTAATCACTAAATTAGTAACACTACATATTTATTAGTCCACTACTCCACTATTATTCAATATTTACTTAAGGAAAACATAACAGAGAAAGAAACAAGAAAATCAGAAAAAAAAAAAAAAAAAAAAAAAAAACAGATGAAGAAACGAGAAAGAAGAAACAAGAAAGAAATCAGAAAAGAAAAAAGATAAACGAAACAAGAAGAAGAGAAGAAACGAAAAACAAAATCAGAGAAGAAACGAAAAACGAAAAAACAGAGAAGAAACAGAGAAGAAGAAACAGAGAAGAAGAGAAGAAACAGAGAAGAAACATAGAAGAAGAGAAGAAAAACGAAAAACGAAGAAGAGAAGAAACAAAAAACAAAATCAGAGAAGAAGAGAAGAAACAGAGAAGAAGAAAAACGAAAAACGAAGATGTGAAGAAGAGAAGAAACAGAGAAGAAGAAAAACGAAAAAGGAAGAAGAGAAGAAACAGAGAAGAAGAAGAAGAGAACTAACCTGGCGAGTGGCGGCGACGATCCGACCGGCGTGGTGGAACCACCGGCGAGGAGCAGCTGCTGGAGAGGTAAGTTCTCTGACTTCTTTGTCGATTGTCGAGTAAGTTCTAGGGTTTGGACTTTGGGTGTTGTGTTTGGGTGTTCAAAACACCGAAAAACCCAAAAAAAAAAAAAAAAAAAAAAAAAGAGGCACGTGAGGTCACGCGCGCCTCAGCACAGAAAGCTCGCGCCTTTTGCGCCTCTCGCCTTGAGAAAGGCGCGCGCCTTTTGGCGCCTTCTGTCGCATCCTGTGCTTCGCCTCGCCTGAGGTGGAGGATGCGATTTTTTGTGCGCCTTGGGTCGCCTCGCGCCTAGGCGCGCCCAAGGCGGGCTTTTTAAAACTAAGGTTACTAAATACTTTTATTAAGCGTAATTAATGATGGGTCAAAACATGCGTTGGTGCATTGACAATAATGTTGGTTACTTGGTTGTAATGTGCATTGTGCTTATTATTATAATGAAGTTGAAATAAAACCTTATTTTATCAATTTCCAACCTTATCTAATATTTGCAACGCCATATAAATCTCATATAAATCCGTCTTACCATAATATATGGTGAAAGTCTCTCTCCTTATTTCATAGAAAATCTTTTGGAGGAGCTGCCATGGATGTTTTCGTCCACGGTAAGCCCTTTTTTCTCTCCGTTTTGTAGTTTCTAGTTTGTTTTCTTGCTATTCTCATTTTTTCGCTGCTTTCAATAAGTCTCATTTGTGTGATGACTTCAATCCCCTTTTATGGTTTTGTATGTAGCCCCTTCATAACGGTTGTATTAGTTTGGTTTCTTTGTTTGTGAGCGAGGTTTGGATTATGGGTCCAGTTGAAAGTTGATTTGTTGATAAGATTTTGTGCAGAATTGCAACAGTTATCAGTACTTAGCATACAATCGGTTGAATTTAGCTCTAGTTCTACATCAAAACTACATCAGATCGTTAGACTCCTTCGTACAAAACTGTATCAGACAGCGATGTGAATGAAGGTATCTAGACGAGTTATTTCTACTCAACGATTGTGGCTTTGTCATACTAGAATTAAGTTTTTTTCAATTTGGTATTTTTTAGTTTCAGATTGCTATTGTAGATGTTTTATGACATCATATTAATGAAAGAATTTTCAGTTTATAAAATGGTATGACGAGAGTAACTTCTTGTCTTAAATAGATCATTTATGGTAGAAGTAACCCTTTTAAATTAAAGTATAAAGTGACCGTATTTTCACAATATAGCCCTAATAAAATTTTTTGTTCGCTACACTTTTCAAAATTCACCATATACCCTCAAATTTCTTCAAAATACATCCATTTGCCTTTCTCGGTATTACACAAGTTAGGTCCCTATTATTGGTTAACATATTGCACCATATATATACCCCTAATATGATACTTCCTCCGTGTTTTTTGTCGTTCCTATTTGGAACCTTTTTTGTGAGAACAAATTGGCCAAAGTAAGAAGAACTTTCGGAACTAGAGAGAGTACTTAATTCATCATGTACCCCTAAGTGTTTTTGTCATAAATAGGTATTTAGGTTTAAAATGTTTTTCTAGTTTGTATTGATTATTGACGGTAAGTTATATACAACCTATTACTCACAGGCTCAAGCCCAAACTATACATGATACTACCTAATATAAGCCCAAGGCTTATACTTATACATGAGAGGCTCCAATACCCCCCCCCTCAAGTTGGAGCGTGAAGATTACAAACGCCCAACTTGCTAAGTAGATATAAGAATTGGCTCTTGCCAAGCGCCTTTGTGAAAATATTCGCCAATTGTTCCGTTGTAGAAACATGACTAGGATCGATGAGACCTTCCTTAATGGCATCCCTAACATAGTGACAATCCACCTCAATATGCTTCATGCGCTCATGAAAGGCAGGATTCTGAGCAATGTGCAAGGTCGATTTGCTATCACAAAAGAGCCTCATAGCTTTAGGATGATGAACTCCTAAACTGTGGAGAAAGGCCTTGAGCCATTTTAACTCCGAAGTAATATCTGCAAGAGAACGGTACTCAGCCTCCGCAGAAGAGCGAGAAACTGTATGTTGTTTCTTGGTTTTCCAGGAAATAGGAGAACCACCCAGAAACACGAGCCAACCAGTTAAAGAACGGCGCGTCAATGGACAACTGGCCCAATCAGAATCACACCATCCAGATAACGTCAGATCACAGTGAGAGCTGAGAAGAATACCTTGACCAGCACCCCCCTTTAAGTATCGAACCACCCGAAGTGCGGCATCCCAATGCTCTTGCCGAGGCTGTTGCATAAACTGAGCCAAGATATGAACAGAGTAGGCCAAATCAGGCCGAGTGAAGGACAAGTAAATAAGACGACCAACCAGGCGTCGATAGGACTCGGGATCAGAAAGGAGGGCACCCGATGCTAGAGCAAGAGTGTGATTTTGCTCGAGAGGAAAAGTCGCAGGTTTAGCACCAAGTAAGCCAGCTTCAGCAATGATATCAAGGGCATATTTTCATTGGCACAAGAAGAGACCATCAGGACTACGAGCAACTTCTATACCGAGAAAGTATTTCAAAGGACCTAAGTCCTTCATATGAAAACATTGGCCCAAATAAGCTTTAAAATCATGAACAGCGGAAGAATCATTACCAGAAATAATCAAGTCATCCACATAAACAAGTATAGAGAGCTGAACGTGATCCTTACAGAGAGTGAACAAGGAATAATCAGAGTATGACTGAGAGAAGCCATAGGACAACAGAGAAGCAGCCAACTTAGCAAACCAACAACGCGGAGCTTGACGAAGACCATATAAAGACTTTTTTGAGGCGACATACCATACCAGGCTTAGAAGGAGTGAAGCCTGGAGGTGGCCTCATATATACTTCTTCATCCAAGTCACCATGGAGAAAGGCATTGTGAGCATCCATCTGATGAAGCTCCCAATTCTTAGCAGCAGCAATAGCAAGAATGGCACGCACAGTAACCATCTTGGAAATTGGAGCAAAAATCTCAGTATAATCAATGCGCTCAACCTGATGGTTACCAAAAATAACCAAACGAGCCATGAGTCGCTCAACCGACCCATCAGAGTGATATTTGATCTTATACACCCATTTACTGCCCAGAGCCTTTTTCCCGGCGGGGAGAGGCTCCATGACCCAGGTGCCATTGTCTTCAAGAGCACCAATTTCTTTTTGCATAGCATCACGCCAACCAGCATCCTTCATAGCCTCAGAAAATTGTTTAGGCTCAATCCCACCAGTAACAGCTGCAAGAAATACACGGTGTCGCACAGAAAAGTTATCATAATTCACAAAGTGTGCCAAAGGATAAGGAGTACCTGAGGAACTGGAGAAGATAGGAGAGCTCGAAGATGGACTTAACTTTCGAACATTATTAGTCACATAGTCACGGAGAAGAACAGAGGGCTTCCTGTCACGTAACCCACGACCCAAACATGTAGAAGCACCAGGAGAAGTACCATCAGCAGTCGCGACACCAATACCGACCACTGAATCAGGATTAGTGGGAGGTACGATGTTTGGGGTATTAATAGTGGCGGGAACGTCGTCTGTAACCTGGGGCAATATGTCTGTAATCTGAGGGCGATGTCTGTAATTGGGGAAACAGGGTCTGGAATAGGAGGAGGGACCTCCCCATCATCCAAAACAGAAGCAAGATCCTCTAGAAAAGCCGAATCGGGACCATGGGGCATCACATCAGGAGACAAAGAAGGGGACACAAGTTCAGGAGCAAAAGGGAATTCATTCTCATGAAACTGAACATCACGGGAAATGAAAAAATCACCTGAAGTAAGATCATACAATCGCCAACCCTTTCTACCATTCGGATACCCAACAAAAGTACATTTCCGACTACGCGGAGCAAATTTATTTCCTTTAGCCCGTTGATCATGAGTAAAACACAAACACTTAAACACCCTTAAAGCATCAAAAGCAGGTTCCTTTCCACATAGGACCTCATAAGGAGTTTTGCCATCTAATAAACCAGATGGAGTGCGGTTTATCAAATGAACAGCAGCTAAAACGCATTCACCCCAAAACTGAACAGAAAGATGAGCTTGAAACATCAATGCACGAGCCACATTAAGGATATGTTGGTGTTTACGCTCCACTTTACCATTTTGTTGGGGAGTACCCACACAAGAAGTTTGAAAAAGCATACCACAAGAGTTAAAATAATCCAACATACACCTAAATTCAGTGCCATTATCACTGCGCACAATCTTAACGGTAGTCTCAAATTGTCTCTCAACCATAGCTAAAAAAGATGAGAATGCATTGAAACTTCAGTTTTATCACACAATAAATAAACCCAAACGGCACGAGAAAAATCATCCACTAAAGTCAAAAAGTAAATAGCATCACAAGAAGAGGTTTTCCGATACGGACCCCATAAATCACAATGAATCATCTCAAAAGTTCTTATAGACTTAGTGTCACTAATGGGAAAACCACTAGTAGAATAAATGCTTATTGCTGCGGTCATTAAGTGGCCTATTGCGGCGGTTTTGACCGCGCAGCAATAAAGGGCGCAGCAATAGGTAATTAAACTATTGCTGCGGTTTAAAACCGCAGCAATATTACAACATATTGCTGCGGTTTATGGGACAAACCGCAGCAATATTCATATTTTTTTATTATAAAAATATGGATATTGTTGCGGTTTTTCTCGAAAACCGCAGCAATATATATTTTTTATTATAAAAAATACAGCATATTGCTGCTGTTGTTGACCAAAACCGCAGCAATAGGTCATAGTACAGTTAAAATTTTTTTTTTTTTTTTTTTTTTTTTGTATTTTGTAATCAAATTTGAAATATTAAAACTAGGCAATATTGTAAACTACCATCATCAAACTAAATAATGTAAACTGAGTATGTAATTTCATCTCTTAAAATGAAACACACATTATTAATTAATTAGAGCTATGATAAATCGCAAAAAAAAATCAGATCTAAAATAAAAACAACTTGAGCAAACTAAAAATCAGATCTGAGCCATAAAAACAACTCGAGCAAACTTAAAATCAGATCTTGTAATCATCTTGCAGTGGTCTTGTGGTGGTCTTACGGGCATTTTAAAAAAACCGATGCTGGAGGTTGGGTCTTGCGGTGGTCGAACACCGGGCATCTCGCGGTCGAGCGCTAGTTTCCTTGTGGTCGGAGTAGGTCGTTCTTCAACGGCGAAGTAGGTCGTTCTTCATGTACATCAACATCACCTTTTACTCTCTTCTACAACTTGCTCAATCAATTTCCTGTACATCAATGAATGAAAATGACATTAATATTAGAATGAATGTCTCAGTCAAATACAACAAGACCCAAAAAAAGAAACAAACCCAATTCAACCATCTCGATACCCTTATGAGAAAGTCAGAAAATTCTAAACTTCCCATGAATTAGATTCCAAAAACACCTCTAAAAAGGATAAATCAACATAAATTACCCATTTTACAACACCCCCCCACCTTACCAAATAAGGAAAGGAAAAAAAACTGCCCAGCAAAACATCAACAAAAATAGAAAGTTAGAACACACATACATGATAGATACCTTCTCGGAGTTACTAGGGCTGGGAGATTGGACACAGATTCAGTTCAGAAAGAGAAAAGTGGAGAAAAAGATAGAGAAAGAGGGAAGGAGGTAATGGAAAGGTCACCAAAAAATAGAATAAGGTGTGCGGCGGTTGGAAGAGAGGTGCGAGATGATGATAGAGGAGGACGAGACCGGAGATCGAGCAACAAAATCTCGAAGAACGACGAGTGAGAGATCTGGAGAATCGGCCGACGAGTGAGTGAGAGAAGAGGCGTGAGTGAGGACCGGCGTGAGTGAGGACCGGTGACGAGTGAGGACCGGCGTGAGTGAGGACCGGCGACGAGTGAGAGGGAGGCGTGAGTGAGAGAGAGAGAGGAGGCGTGAGAGAGAGAGAGAGGAGAGAGAGAATCAGTGGGTTTTGTGAAGGTGAGGGAGAGAGGAGTGAGGGTGAACGGCATGTGAGAAATGAGAGAACAGTGAGGAAAAAAGCAAACCCTAACTCATGATAGCACGCGTTTTATACTTTTTGTTTAATATTTATTAATGATATTGCTGCGGTTTTTATCAAGAACCGCAGCAATATATTAAAATATTATTTTTTAATATTATTTTAATATATTGTTTTTGCAAAACGCAAAGAATAGGTTTGGTCAAAAAGTCAACTTTTTTCAAAAATTTTCTTGCTGAAACCATATTGCTGCGGTTTTTGGAGGAAACCGCAGCAATATCTTTATTTTATATTTTACCTTTTCTTTTTACGTGATATATTGCTGCGTATGGGTAAAAACGCAGCAATATCATCGCAGCAATAAGCAGTTATTCTACTAGTGAACTATCACGTGTTTGTTTTGCTTGAGGACAAACTACACATGCTTTATTCAACTTCTTTTTAGAACTACTAGTACGAATAGCGGGAACTAACTTGACAACACGATCCGAAGGATGCCCCAAACGATGGTGCCACAGCTCAAACTAAGACAAGCCTGGAATGGTGACTGCATGAAGTGATATGAATTTTAAGGTCCGAAAATTCACAAACTTTAACCTAGTTTTAAGTGACGTCTTTTTATGTTTTTATTATGAATGAATGCTGAAAATAAGAAATAAAAACAAGGATAGTACTCTTGATTCTCGCAGGAATAAGAGGGTCTCTTCCTAATCGCAATTAGAAGATGAATACAAGTCGCAACAAGTATTGTTTTGGTTAACAACCGAAATAAGCAACGCTCACAATTCTCAAATCAATTCACTACTTTTTATTAAGGACTAGACATGTACTTATATAGGATGAGCAGACAACCTTGCCCTCCAAGCTATATCATGACCGGATTCCCTAAGCAAGAAATAAGGAAAATTCCCCTAAATTAAAGCCTAGAATCTAGCACAACTTAAGGAAACATTGGATTTAGGAAAGCTTTGCAAAACTTTCCATAAATCTTACAAAACCACACGCCTAAGCCATCCCTTATTACAACTCCAATTTCGGCCAACTTATTACATTCAACTAACAATAAAATAACTTAATTAACTAATTTAACTAACAAACATAATAAAAGACATATTTTTCGTTACATGTAAAACCTCTACTTTAAGAGTAAAGTCAAACCATGCAACAATTCTAATAAAGCAAATAAAGATAGTTGGTGAAGCAATCCATGCACGTATCTTGCATCATGAAGAGTAGGAACCCCTCGGAAGTAGTAAAGTCCATCCCGACGCTCACCGGCTCCAATCAGGTTCCCCGAAGGTAGGTCCTGTATAGCACACAAAGAATCAGTAAAGCGAACAATGCAATTGGATTCATCAATCAATTGGGACACCAAAATTAAATTGCAAGTAAGAGATGGGACATATAAAACATGGTGTAAAGACAGGCCATGAGATAGTATAACACGACCGGCCATGGTAGCAATTACACATTGACCATCAGGTAAGCCAACAGGGGAGTCAATGATAGTCCGAATATCAGTCAAACACGACTTATCACCAGTAACGTGATAAGAGGCGCCGGTATCAAGAATCCATGTCATAAAAAAAGAGTCACCTGTCCTCCGGTCATTGGATGATTTTTCAGCATTAATCATGTTCAACAAAATTTGAACTTGTTCAGGATTAAGATCAGGAAGAGAAGTGCCTCTAGCACTCGTTGAGACCACGACTCCACCTTCCGTCACGGAATTTGCACGGGCAGCAGACCCACGGCTCATGGTGGCTGCAAGAGTAGGTGAGTTGGAGGAGGTGTCAATAGAGGCCGAAGAAGAAACGGTGGAAGCAGCACCTTTCCTGTACTTCTCTTCATACCACGGCGCCGGGCCGTGAAGTTTAAAGCAAGAAGATTTATCATGGCCCCTGCGTTTACAGTAGGAACAAGTCAATTTAGATTTGTCGGGACGGTCGGACCTTGCCGGATTCCGATCAGCAGTAAGGGAAAAGGCGTGAACTTCATCCAGCACTGGTTTGCTGCATGCAATGTCCCTCGACCTCTCCTCTTGTACACAGGCCTGATATGCACGATCCAAGGAGGGGGGAGAAGTTTGAGACAGGAGATTTGTGCGCACAGTGGCATATCGTTCATCATCGATCCCAATTAGAAATTGGTGCAATTTCTCCTCCTCCCTGTCAGACGCAAACTTGGAGGGCAGATCACAAGTGCACTGCCCGCAGGTGCAGACGTGCAATGGTTTGATACGAGAGAGTTCATCGTAGAAACCCATCAGCCGATTAAAGTAGTCATCAATTGTCATAGATTTCGATTGCTGGCAGTTAGGGGTGTTCACCGGTCCAGACCCGGACCGGACCGGACCGGAACCGGCTGGACCGGTGGACCGGAATCATTGAATTTCACGGACCGGGGACCGGACCGGAATTTTCCGGTCCGGTCCGGTCCGGTTCTGGACCGGAAAAATCAGGTCCGGTCCAGGTCCGGACCTGATTGGACTTGTATTATTTTGGGCTTCTGAATATTCATACAAATAATTAAAAAAAAAAAATATGCTTGTAATGGTGGAAACTGAAATTCTCAAAGAAAACAACACAAATATCAATGTTTCTACTTACATATTAAGACTCTATTTTACTACTATTATTCACAATTTCACACTCTGCATCAACATGAGAGAGAATATACAAAAACTAAAAAAATCTTTGTGCTCACTCAAATTAAAATCTTCCCTAATCAACGGGTTAGAAAACGAATGGAATCATCACATTGACCCAAAAAACAAAGAAAAAAAACCTTCAATTATCTCACAAATCACCAAATTAAAGACTCCCTGCACCCATCACGTGCTCGACAACCGTCCTTCTCTGCAACTTCGTGAACTCCATCTCCGGTGACGTGCGCTTTGGACGAGGTCGAGGTGAGAGGTGGGGCGCCATTAATGGACAAATTTCTGGTAGAATTATTAGTGATGAAGAAAATTGAAACGGGAACTCACCCAAAGTCAAGTATAAGGAGAAGAAGGGAGGTACCGTGACTTGGAGGCTGGATGAGGGAGGGAGGGAGGTGGGAGGTGAGGAGAGAGACTTAGGGTTTAGTTAAGGAAATCAGATTTTTGTGAGTTTTAGCCTTTTGGGCTTTAGTGGGTAAGTTAAGGGGATTTGTTTCTAAAAAAAAAATCAGTATTCCGGGTTTTCGGTCCGGACCGGAATTTTCCGGGTTTGGACCGGACCGGACCGGAAACCCGGAATGGTGATTTTTCGCGGACCGGGGACCGGACCGGAATCTTTGGTCCGGTCTGGTCCGGTCCAAATTTCAGTCCGGTCCGGTCCAAATTCCGGTCCGACCCTACCCTTTGAACACCCCTACTGGCAGTGGGTAATAGATAAGCGCAATTGCTGCAAGCGAGGGCCATTGGCGACGGAGAAACGTCGGTCAAGGTAAGTCCAAAGTGTGCGGGCTTCGTCATGGAAGGGAATCGAACTGGAGATTTTCGCATCCATACTGCGCAATATCCAGGAGACTACCATGGAATTGATTGTATCCCAGTCAAGCCTCTTCTTCTTGTCAGTAGGAACGTTGATGGTACCATCAACAAAACCGAATTTTCGGCGGGCTTCCAAAGAAAGAGTAATAGCGCGAGACCAGGCCACGTAATTATCACCGGTGAGCATCACGTGAGTGATGAGATTGCCGGCTGATCTCCAGACCCAAGGTAGAAAGGAGAAGTAACATCAATACGACCTTCATCGCCCATGATCGGAAAACGCAAACCACGCTGGTGGGGCGAGATTCCGGCGAAAAAAAAATTTACCAGATTAGGGAAGAGTTATACTGCAGGAGGAAAGCTCCGATACCATGTCATAAATAGGTATTTAGGTTTAAAGTGTTTTTCTAGTTTGTATTGATTATTGACAGTAAGTTATATACAACCTATTACTCACAGGCTCAAGCCCAAACTATACATGATACTACCTAATATAAGCCCAAGGCTTATACTTATACATGAGAGGCTCCAATAGTTTTAAAAATGCAATGGCTAGTTTATCAATTTTAGAAAACTAGCCATTAGTTGTTGTGGTACAAGCAGTTATCTTTAAGCCATCAAACTTTAGGGCAATGTCATACTTTTTTGTTACTGTAATTCCTTCGAACATGGGTTCTCATTCCCATACATCCTACTCACTCTATGAATCTTCAAATGTAATGGTGCCTAACCCTATTGCAGTTGTAGAAAAAAATTGCAATACGATGCTTTGAAATTGCAACAAGTCCTCCATAATAAAATGTAATGTCATAAATGTTACAATTCTAGATAGTGGAAATGAAGTTTTGATTAAAATATTAACAGACAAGTACTAAGCAATAGGGAGGTGAAGGATCATATCCTGAGACATTCCTGATAATTACTAAATATAAACATAAAGTGATTTATGGAGATAATAACTTAATTATTTCAGTAATCATATTTGCTTCCTAGAGAATAAAAGTAAGACAGTAATAATTGAGCCTACAACAAAAATATATTAATAAGGGCTTTATGTTGGCCACCCATAGCGGAAGAGCTTGAGGCAAGAGAATTCATTCTCTTAACTTAATCCCAGTTATAAACTAGAAATCCTATTATTATATATTGATATAAGATTAGGATTAAAAGGTACAACAAGTTAAATAGTAACTTCACAACAAAAAAGAAAAAATAAAAACCTGACTCCTCCTCCCCTTAATTGACGCCTACTACCACAAAAAGCTAGAGTAGTTTTTCTATTCCGTTCTAGCAGATGTTGGTGTTGAATTGGTGCATGTGGACTGAATAGAGGAGCAACACTTGGTTCTCTCATTTTTTTTAAGCTTGCATACAACAAGGAATTTACCCTACAAAGATTGTACATCTAATTCCTATTGATTGATTCGTGTTTATGTTGTGTTTATGATACTATAATAAATGTTAGGAAATAGTTTCCTACAATTCTGCTATATATGCATCTATATGTTCCTACAGCGGTATCAGTTTTGCCTAATTACATAATGCTCATGTGATCATGAATGTATGCAAAATATATTTTGATTTAATTAAGAGAGGATTTATTTTATGACTTAAATTTGTATAATTAATATTTGATATTAGTAGATTGGAAATTATAAATTTTATTTATAATGTAATCTATGCTCCAAATAATCATGTCAAGGTCCGCTTTTTTTTTATAACCGAAATTAACAGTTAATGGTACTCCTTTTTGGCGCTTTAAGTTGTAATTAGTTGGTTTTAAAATTATTTTGTGACTAATTAGATTAATAATAAAGATAATTTGTTAACAATTAAATATTTGATTATAATTTACTAAATTAATTTAATGATCATAACTAACAAAGATCTAAATTTTATGATGGCCGAAGTTAATTGTTAATTTTTTGCATTACTTTTTTCGATCGTTGTTTATTATTTACTAGTTTTGAAGCCCGTGCAACAGTTATTACTTATTTTATTTTTTTGCAACTTTTTGTTGACATTATTGATTTTGTGTTGTTGTGAAATGAGAATTTTGAACACTATTGTATTTACATACTTCCTCCGTTCTTTTTCTATAGCAACAATTACCACTTTGGGTAGTTTTATCTATTGGAATCTTCCACTTTTGGTGAAAAAAGCAACTATAATTGACAACATCGTCTTTACTTTATGTTAATAAAACCATCATTAATTACTCAAATTGCCTCATAAAGTTGCGTTTACTTTATTAAAGATTTACTTATCCCCTACTCTAGTTAACCCCTCTATGTAAACTACCCTTTTTTTATTTTCTTGAAAACCATGCCCAAACCCATTGTTGCAGTAGAAAAAAACAGAGAAAGTATTTGTCATAATACTTTAATTTCTAGATTTGTTATTGTGATATATAAATTTTTTTATTTTTAATGTTCAGATGAATATTGTAGCTAAGTATATTATTAAATAGTTTCCCAATAATTGGTATGACTAACAATAACTAACACAGTTTTAACATAGAAAATACCTGAATACTTTAAGAAAGTAGAGGGTAATAATTTAATAGATGCAGGATAGAAAGAATAAATAAAAAATATGAGTGTCAGCCACAACTTCAACTTTTAATATAGCACAACACTAACGCATATAGCATAGAAGATGGGAAACCCAAAAAGAAGATCATAATGATGGTATCATAATAAAATAAATTAATTATAAAACTAACCTTTATTAATCGAAAATACTATTTTAGAGAAAAAAAATCTCTTCATCAATTATGATCATATCACGACTTATCAAACTTCCCCTTTTTTATGATCAGCGACCTCAAATAGTCTAGAAACTCGAACCTTGATTTTCCAATTAGTTTTAGTAGAATTAAGTTTATTGAGAAAAGAATAAAATCTGACATATAGATATATGAAAAAGAAAAATATAAATATAAATAATTATGTATACAACAAATATTATAGGAATAAAATAATTAGTCAATTGCATAATACCTCTGCAATGTCGTTGACAAACTTTCATTTGATTCTTCATGTAACGTCATCATGGTATGCTAGAGGTTAAAAACTATATGTATGTATTTTGTATCTTTATATAAGTCAACTTTTAAAAGTATGATTTTGAAAGATATTTTTTTTCATTTTGAATAGCTGCCCACCTATTGCAAATGGGTTGAAAGACATAATTGCTATTGTTACATATTATATGCTATTTTTGTAGTTATTTTCGAGCACTCTTCGATGTTAAAAAAATTATAATATTGTAAATTATGTAGCAAAAGTTATATTTAATTTACATAGTTGAATAATTTAGGTTGTTTATTTAAAATCAGAGTGTAATATCCACTTATTAAAAATACCTTATATGTATTTATATCTATGTTAAACACTATTACCTCCGTTTCTTTTTAATAGTTACACTTACACTTTTCAAGCATGTCGACGCACTACTTTGAGCCTTTATATCTCTAATTTTGTATTTGTAAAAAATATAAAAAGTCGATATTCTAAAAGTACATATCGAGATGAATCAAACAAGACCCCACATGATTATATTTTCTCTTAACCATAAATCACAAATGATAGTCAAAGGGAAATTTGTGAATAGTGTCAAAAGTGAAAGTGTAACTATTAAAAAGGAACGGAGGTAGTATTTTTTAAGAAAATTAAAAATTTAAAAGAATGACATGTCATGCTTAGGTAGAGCTCTCTATAGTATTCTAAGGTTGTTTTTTAAAATCATACTCTAATTTTTTCATCAACCAAAACTCTAATATATATATGTGTAACTTTATCGCTATAGATTTTAATTTTTGTTGTAAAAACTAAGTTTCCTTAATAAATTTTGTTGCAATACTAAAGTGCTTTGTTCAGTTGAGTAAGGCTGGTGTTTGGATCATCTAGAGTTCGAAAAGAACTATTCAATGTAGAGTTTGAGCAATATCAATCATTGAATAAAAAATCAATGGCTTATATATTATCTTTCCAAAACCCCCTCTCTTTGTTTTCATTAAAATCCACCCTCTTATTTCCCCTCTTCCACCAATATGAGCCCTTGATTTTAAAATGTATAGTTCATATACAACTCTAGCTTGTAGAATTTTATTAATACTCTAAAGGATCTGGACTCGTAAGGCTGAGGTTTTGAAAGATAATATGTTGAATCATGTAAACTAGACCTATGAAAAAATGCTATAGTCACATATAGTTATAGCTATTATTATACTCATTTAAAAAAAAAAAGACTAAATAATGTCTTACTATTCATCTAGTTAAATATATTTTCATAAGTTGTAAAACTATATTGTAAATGGATCTTATTTTGAAGCATATTTCAAGCACTCTCCAATGGTAAAAAAAAATTATAATGTTTTGAATTAGGTAGCTAGGTAGCAAAAGTTATATTCATAATATAATAATTTAGTTTGTTTATTCAAAACAAAACTCTAATTTCTCATTATCCAAAACTCCTTTTATGTATTTAAATATATGTAGAACTCTATTTTTTAAAATAAAAATTAATGACATGAAAATCCTACGTGGTGCTCTCATTTCATAACTTGTACAACTATGTTGTAAATGAATCTTATTTCGGATCATATTTCGAGCACTATCCAATGGAACAAAAATTATAATATTCTGAATTACATAGCAAAAGTTAGACACAATTTACATAATATAATAATTTTGGTTGTTCATTCAAAACCAAACTCTAATTTAACTTATCTAGAACTCCTTATATGTATTTAAATTTATGTAGAACTCTATTTTTGTAAAAAACAAAAATAAAATTTGATGACATGGCAATCCTACGTGGCACGCTATATGGCCTCGAAATCTTGAGGAGCTCCCTATGCTCCCGAAAAGTTTCTCCTTTATTTATATATATTGATTGATTGCGTTTTAGTTAATTTTTTTATGTTTAATTAGATTAATAATAAACTTTATGGATAACAATTAAAATATTTGATTTCATTTGTTATAATAATTCAATGGATAACCCAAAAATCTGAACCGAAATTTTTTGTAAATATTTGTTATCATTCTTAATATTTGGATTTTTTTAAAATATTTATGCATTAGTTATTAATTATTGTCAGATCTAATGTTTGATAAAGATTATCCATTAAAATCTAATTGCTAACAAAATTAAAATCATTTTATTGTTTATTGAATAATTCAAAAATTATGCCACAATTTCCTAATTTGAAAACCTAATTAAATTCCTTATTAATCTCTAAACAATTTGTTGAATGTAGATTAGCTTAAATTTATGTAAATAGTTATATGTATTTTGAAAGGAATTGCCCACCATGGCTGGGTGACCCACCTATACCGGAGGAAGCACAATGGATGGAGGATTGGGTTGGTTGAGCAAGCGAGGGTGCGGTGATGAGAAGGCGCCATAACCAACAACGCACATTTGACGTGTGTGGCTGCTGGCGCGCGCTAGCGGCGTGTGCTGGCCGACGGTTGGTCTGGCCTGCGGTTTCTAGCATGCTGTCAGAGACCCGATTGTCTCTGGCTCTCTGATGTGTGCAGTGCTGGCCGGAGATAGCGTGAGTGCTGGTGGAGATGGCGGCTAGCAGCCTTCGTGTTGCTGGTCTCGTGAGTTCAATAAAAAAATTTATTATTATTTCTTTTAAATTTGTATCTTCCATTTTGAGCATGAATCACCAAATTTCCAATTATGCAAATTAGAATATTAATATAGATAAATGCCATATTATGTGAGTAATTGAATAAAATAACAAAGGTTTCTTAAATGATTTCTAATTTAAGTAATTAAGTTTTATAATTACTATGGAAAGGTTTTATTTGCTTATTAATTGTTAATGAGCAAGTAGTTTGTATTTATTTTGTTTAGATATTAT
The DNA here is from genome assembly GCA_947646795.1 of Beta lomatogona. Lineage (NCBI taxonomy): Eukaryota > Viridiplantae > Streptophyta > Magnoliopsida > Caryophyllales > Amaranthaceae > Beta > Beta lomatogona. Next base: position 160,108 of record CANSNZ010000968.1, read on the forward strand.
AAATGCGTGAATATTTAATGTAATATGTACAATATTATATTTACATGTTATGACTAGTATGACCCAAACTAGAATAGAAAATACAACCCGTGAATTGTTAAATTTGAAAGTAAATTTAAGTACGATCTGCACATCGTTAGTATATTTGTAATTATAAATTTAAATTCATGTAATCAAGCATGAGGACCAAGGAGGTTTCAAGGATCGTGATCCATGGAGGTTCAAAGAAAGATTCATAGCAGCCTTCGTGTTGCTGGTCTCGTGAGTTCAATAAAAAAATTTACTATTATTATTTTTAAATTTGCATCTTCCATTTTGAGCATGAATCACCGAATTTCCAATTATGCAAATTAGAATATTAATATAGATAAATGCCATATTATGTGAGTAATTGAATAAAATAATAAAGGTTTCTTAAATGATTTCTAACTTAAGTAGTTAAGTTTTATAATTACTATGAAAAGGTTTTATTTGTTTATTAATTGTTAATGAGCAAGTAGTTTGTATTTATTTTTTTAGATTTTATAAATGCGTGAATATTTAATGTAATATGTACAATATTATATTTATATGTTATGACTAGTATGACCCAAACTAGAATAGAAATTACAACCCGTGAATCGTTAAATTTGAAAGTAAATTTAAATACGATCTGCACATCGTTAGTATATTTGTAATTATAAATTCAAATTCATGTAATCAAGCATGAGGACCAAGGAGGTTTCAAGGATGGTGATCCATGGAGATTCAAAAAAAGATTCATAGCAGCCTTCGTGTTGCTGGTCTCGTGAGTTCAATAAAAAAATTTACTATTATTTCTTTTAAATTTGCATCTTCCATTTTGAGCATGAATCACCGAATTTCCAATTATGCAAATTAGAATATTAATATAGATAAATGCCATATTATGTGAGCAATTGAATAAAATAATAAAGGTTTCTTAAATGATTTCTAACTTAAGTAGTTAAGTTTTATAATTACTATGGAAAGGTTTTATTTGCTTATTAATTGTTAATGAGCAAGTAGTTTGTATTTATTTTGTTTAGATTTTATAAATGCGTGAATTTTTAATGTAATATGTACAATATTATATTTACATGTTATGACTAGTATGACCCAAACTAGAATAGAAAATACAACCCGTGAATTGTTAAATTTGAAAGTAAATTTAAATACGATCTGCACATCGTTAGTATATTTGTAATTATAAATTCAAATTCATGTAATCAAGCATGAGGACCAAGGAGGTTTCAAGGATGGTGATCCATGGAGGTTCAAAGAAAGATTCATAGCAGCCTTCGTGTTGCTGGTCTCGTAAGTTCAATAAAATAATTTACTATTATTTCTTTTAAATTTGCATCTTCCATTTTGAGCATGAATCACCAAATTTCCCATTAGGCAAATTAGAATATTAATATAGAAAAATGCCATATTATGTGAGTAATTGAATAAAATAATAAAGGTTTCTTAAATGATTTCTAACTTAAGTAGTTAAGTTTTATAATTAATATGGAAAGGTTTTATTTTCTTATTAATTGTTAATGAGCAAGTAGTTTGTATTTATTTTGTTTAGATTTTATAAATGCGTGAATATTTAATGTAATATGTACAATATTATATTTACATGTTATGACTAGTATGACCCAAACTTGAATAGAAAATACAACCCGTGAATTGTTAAATTTGAAAGTAAATTTAAATACGATCTGCAAATCGTTAGTATATTTGTAATTATAAATTCAAATTCATGTAATCAAGCATGAGGACCAAGGAGGTTTCAAGGATGGTGATCCATGGAGGTTCAAAGAAAGATTCATGAAAATTAGATTTCCTAGGTTTGGGGGCCATTAGTGGTGTCAATCTGAGTCAGTGGGTGGGTTTGGGTTGACCCAACCTAGGTCAGAATGGTTTGGGTCGGAATAATCCGGGTGAGAGTGTGCCATGGATCGGAACTGGATGGGTGGGGTGGAATTGGGTCGAGTTCAACTGGGTGAGAGGGCTCTCGGAAATGGGTCGGAACTGGGTCGGCTGGGACTGGGTCAACCGGTATCTGGGTTCGGTGAATTTGGGTCAGAATGGAATAAGGTGAAGTCATCCCTTTCGGAATAACTTGGGTCGGAATAAATCGGCTTTCAAAATAACTTAGGTCGGAAGAAATCGGCTTTCGGAATTACTTAGGTCGAAAGAAATCGGCTTTCGGAATGACTTGGGTCGGAAGAAATCGGCTTTCGGAATGCCTTGAGTCGGAAGAAATCGATATCGGAAGGACTTGGGTAACGGAATTAATCGGCTTTCGGAATGACTTTGGTTGGAAGAAATCGGTATCGGAATGACTTGGGTCGGAATAAATCGGCTTTCAGAATGACTTGGGTCGGAAGAAATCGGCTTTCGAAATGACTTGGGTTGGAATAAATCGGCTCTCGATAGGAATTGGGTCGGCTGAAGCCTCAAACCGGCGGCGTATTGACTTGGGTCGGAACAAATCGGCTCTCGGAATGACTTGGGTCGGAATTATATATATATATTAAGTTACGAAGTCGAAAGTTATAACAATTAACATGTGATATACTGATATTGTGAATTGTGATTGAGTCATTGTTATTTTTGTGATAATACATTGATACTTATATTACTAATTTAAAAAGTTACTAAACTAAGACTTATAATTTATATAGTTATATTGTTGGCTATTGCCCATCGGGTTATTCTTATTCATGAATGCATAAGTATTCAAGTAACAACCATAAGGGCTAAGGCATAAGTCCATACCGATTATTGATTAGAGTCAATAAACTATTAAACTTAAACATTTAGTCAGTTAGTGACTTACTCACTCTCACTGAGTCACTACATAGCAACAAAAAGAGTTAGAATTAAAGAATTAGGTTGACATTAATGAAAGCATCGTAATTATAAAATTGTTCGACTTTCATCGTTCATGGAACAACTGAACAAGTAACAATGATCAACGTTAATCGAATATGAAGATGATAATTGTGATCAAGATGATACATAATCTGATAATCATATCAGTAGAGGATGAAACATTGAACCTATGATAGTAGATCATAGTTAATACCAATCATATCAGTGGAGGATCAAGATCGTTGATGTTTCGGTTGTTGATCTTAAAAGATAGTAACATAGGAGGCGATCTTATTAAATGGTCCATAATTGGAAAACCAAGTTACGGTTATTTATCTTACAAAATAGGGCTCGATTTTATTACACGATTCACAATAACCGAAGCATAATTAGATTAGATTGATCGACTTTCGTTAAGTTAAGGTTCACATAAATCAAATGATCATAAGATTGATTGTCTTTGACATTAATCAAAACCATCAAAACATTGATCGTCTTTCATCTTTCATGTTACGGGGTTCTTTATACAAGATAGGCCTCGATCATCGATGTTATTACACAGTTAACAATAATAGAAGCATCATTAGATCGATCGAGTTTCATCGTTGATGTTTCAGTTGTGGATCTTAAAAGATACTAAGATAGTAAGATAAGGACTTAGGAGTCTCGAGTCTATTTGATTATCCGTCTCTTTGAGTTGCTATACGTATCGTCGTATCGGTATTACGATAATTTAATCTAAACACTTTCCTTTTTGGTTCATTTTTTTTTTAATCTATACATTGTTGCCTTTTCTATTATTTGTAACCTATCCCATCTACTTTCTCCTCCTTTTCCACCCATTCAGTGACTAGTTTAATCCATTTAGTGACTAGTTTAATCCGTTCGGTAAGACTGTCGGTAATTTTTTTTAAATTGTCTGTTGTAGTTCGAGAATTAAGAAAATAAAGGAAGGAGAAGAGAAGGGATGACTAGGATAGTGTTGGGTCAGATTGAAATGGAATGGGCTTGTTAGAAAAATCCAGGCTTAGGTTTGTCTAATTTTATTAAAATTTGTAATCCCCCATAATTTTATGAATTTTATAAATATATTCTAATATATAGTTATTTATATTTAAATATATTTTAGCATTTTAATGATTTATTTCTTCAAAGGTTGACTATTTGAAAGTCAAAGGAATTATTTTAATGATTTATTCAAGTCAAATATTTTATTAAAGTCATGCTTTGAAAGTATTTGAAATGTTTGAAATACTTGGATTCCGAAAAAGATTTTTAAGTGGGTGTGAGGAGCCCAAACACTCTTAGATTAGGAAAAGGACTTCTAGTTGGGTATGGAGACCCAAACACCAATTTTACTCATCATTAAACTCTATTTTTAAGCCCAATTACCTTTTTCTAAGCCTACAAGGAAAAAATATATAAATTCATTAAACCCATATTTTTTCCCCACAAAATATTTTCTCTCTTCTCACTCAAAGAAACCGGCGCCCTCTCTCCTCTTTTTCTCTCTCACGGTTTTCCTTCCTTCTTTCCCAAGCAACGATTTCTTCTTCAACAAGTAACCTCCCCTCCTCATCAAACCACCGCGCCAATCACCGTGCTGCTGCCAGCCTGCTGCCACGCCGCCCTTGACCGGCGCCCTTTGCTCTCTCTTCTTTACTTTGGTTTGTTTCTTTGCTTCCTCCTCAAGTTTTATTCAAAGTTTGTATCTTTAAAGTTTTGTATTGATTTATTCATGTTTAAAAGTTATAGTTTAATGATTTAATATTGAATCTATGTTGTATAATTTATGTATTGATGAAATAAAATTCAGATTTGCATATTTGGGTTTAAACTCGATTTTAATTATCAAAGCATTAATTTTTAGGGTTTTGAAAGATAGAAAATCATAGTAGTATATTATAGTTTATGAATTGATTATTCTTATGATTTTAAATATGTTTAAGCATGTTTAAAAAGAGTTTTAATATGTTATATGTTGCTGGAAATTTGAAAAGAGTGTTGACGTTGGAGTTTATGATTTTGAAACATGAGTTTTGAGAGTTTTTGACAACTAGTATAGTAGTTCCAGGGGCGGGGCAAACATAACCGGGGCCCTATGCACTCTTTTACAATTGCGCCCTTTGTAGTCTATAAAAGATATATGATTCTCAATTTAAAAAAAAAATTTACTTTGATATTGAAAAATATTTAATTACATCATATTAAAATTCTAAACACATCTACTTAAAAAGTTTTCATGCCCAAAAGGATATTTTTCTCAACATATCAAAAAATTGTAAACAAACAGATAGTTACATATAAAAAAGGAGTGACTAATTAAAAAGAGAGAGTTGAGAGGAGTGATTAAATATTTAAATATTTATGCCATATGAACCATAGAAAGTCAAAAGAATATAGGATCATTATGATAATTAATTTCTAATATAGAAAATACTTTTTCTTAGATGGAACGATGAGTAGAAACAGAGAGTTAAAAGGAGAGAGAGTTAAGAGGAGAGAGAGTTGGGACTTGGGAGGAGAGAGTACCATTAATGGAGTTTGGGGAATATGAAAATTGACTGACTTAAATCGACAAAAGAAAAAAGTAGGTAAAGATTACCTAATAAATACGGCCCGCGTGGTATTTATGTCGCAAACTTTCAAAATAATTAAAAATATAAAATTTGGCTATTTTCAAGAATTGAACCCGCGTTCCACTTGCTCTTCCCTTTCAACTTTACCACTGATCCAAATGCTTTGCTTTTGTCTTTCTATCAAGCATTTGATATAAATATATTTTGGGGCCCCTGTATTTTCGGGGCCCTATTCCGTTGCCCATACTGCATGGGCCAAGAACCGCCCCTGAGTAGTACTTTACTAGAAGACTTTAGTACTTAAGTTTTATTGAGGTAAAAGGTTTTTAAACACTTTTAAGAAGGGTTTAAAGTATTTTATTATTGCTATAAATTCATAAAGGATTGATTTCGGATTTATATTGGTCGTTTTAGGAGGAGAATATTCTTTAGACGACTTTTAAGCTTGTTAAAGTAGGCTCGAATTTTGTCTACACAAGGTACGTACATACCTATGTGTTGATTGATGTAGTATCATGATTATAAGAAAGAAAGTTATGTAGTATCATGTATAGGAACTATGTTGAGTTCATATATGATTTCTATTATGTTGGATTTTGCGTGTTTTATGCTGTTGTGTAATTATGTCGATTATGAGATTTATATTATGAGGTTTACATCATGTTTGTATGGAAGATTGATGCAAGCATGTTGGTTGGGAACTTTATTTTATTAATTCACTTGGGGGAATTAATATATTTATTAGTTGTGATCATGATTGATCATTGTTCCCTTTTGAGTATTTTGGTAAGCTGATATTTTATACCTATGAAAGGTAATTTGGTTGTTGGCTAGGTTCAACAAATAAGAAAGATTGGATTAAAGTTGAAAGTAATCTTGGATTGTTAAGTTGTGTGATCACTTATCTAATCCTAAGATAAAAATGGAAGTTTGTAATTGTTGGTTGATTATGATATTTGATGTACTTGTGAGTCATAACAAGTAATAACTAGTAAATCATGTAAAGTGAAACTGGATAGCAATAGCTTTAGACTGGTGCACGTCTGAAGTGTTGGACAATTAGTAGTTGGGGTACATGGTGAGCAGGCCATGGCTTTTTCTGGGGCCGGATTGATCACCGTGTCCTATTTTTATTTCAAAGGTTCCTCGATATCGTAGGTCATGGGAATACGGAGTCGCGCCCGTATTTCGTCTTCCAAAGGGAAGGCTGGTTTTAATTACACAACTCGGTCCATTGACTATTCCATTTAAAGTAATAAGAATGTTGTTAAAGTTTAGTTCAGTAAAAGTTATCTGCAAGTTATTATGTTATTATTTATTCCTACTTACTATTTATTAGTATCATGTTAGGATTGTTTATTTATTTAGTATGTATTACTCAGCTTTGCTAATTACTTGCTTTTGTTTGTGTATGTCGATCATGGCTATGCCGTATTGATCCTGTGATGACCCATTTTGGTGGGCAGTCTCTAGGGATCAATAGTGCATTGTCCATCTACAGGTTTGAAGATGATGCATCATTGGGTTCGGGATTGGAGAGCTTGTGTAGTCTGATTATCATACTTTGGGTTTATACTTTTATAGTTGGTTTTGGTTTTAAGTTTGACTCTGACTTTGTTGGTTTGACTTTTAGAGTTGACTTTGTAGTTGACTAAGTTTTAGTTATAAAGTTTATTATTATGTTTTCCGCTGCAAAATTCTGAATAAGCCGATACGTTTTCACACGGGCGATAATGCTTTGATGATTCTCTATGTTTTATATTAAAAATGTATTTTAGAAAAGAGAGAATTGTCGGAGTGTTACAAAATTAGACCGCCTATTCTAATAATTTATGAAATAATTATGATTATTTGGAAACGGGATTATAGGGTATGAGAATTGGGTTTGAAGTTTAGGGATTAGGAGCATGGAGTTTAGCTGTTTAGAATGAAAATTTAGGAGGGAACTTTCCCTCAACAATTATAAACATATTTACCAAGGGGAAAAAAAGGTGGGGTAAATACTAAATACCCTCCAAAACAAAACTTGGTGTAGATATCTTTCTTATTGGATTTTACTAATGAACTACAAAATACAAATAAGCCCCCTCAATTATTTACAATGATACCTCCTGGTTCCTTCTTTGTTCTCTAAGGTTTCCAATTTCCATCTCCTCTTTCATTCCCCCAAACCCCTAATCGTAGATCCTAACAATTTTCACTTATGGTCTCCATTTCTGAACAATATGTGTTGTTGGATACTTCTAATCTTGAAATTTTAACCAAATTCATGGAATCCGATAATTGGTCTTCATTCCAAGAGTTTCTTCAATGTTGGGGGGTAATTTATCTACACATGTTTTTTAATTCTTGATTTTCTATATGTATTAATGATTTACCCCCAAACCTTATATTTTATGTTTTGCCTTTTTTTTAGGGTCTTGCTAAATGTCGCCCTGGAATTTCCTGGTAACGCCTTGTATTTTTGTACAAAATCACATGGGGTGTATTTCCTTCTTCCCTCCTTTCCTCTTTCCCTTTCTTAATTTAAATTCCCACATGTGCCACATATTTTCCACACAAACCCCATCACACTTTCTTTATTGACTTTCATTCTCTCAAGATTTCCGGCATTGACCAAGGTGTTTACTGGCGTTGACCAACATTGACCGGCGTTGACCACACAAACGCTAATGTAATTAAAAATTCGAATAAAAACTGATAGAATGTTTTGAACCTGGCGCTTCGAAAAACTAACAATACATGGGGTTTAGTGTAATCATTTTTTGTTTCAGTCCCTATTTTGGCCGATTTTATTTAGCTTTATTAGAACATCTCATAAAAGAGTAAAATTGACCAGAAATTGACTTGAAAATGCCGAAAAAGTGCCCAGGCGCCTAAATTAGGCGCCCCGAACCTGTGGTCAGGTGCCTAAATTAGGCGCTTGTACCTGTGGTTGGGCGCCTAATTTAGGCGCCTGTACCTGTGGTTCGGGCGCCTAATTTAGGCGCCTGGCCTTTTTCGACATTTTTAAGTTATTATAGTCCATTTTTTGTATTAAATGAATTATAAAATTTCATTTATATTAATAATGCAATAAAAAGTTGCCGGAGTTCTTGTCGCCGGAAAATTGGCCGGAAAAATTGCCGGAGTTCTTGATGGGAGTTCCTTGTTGATGAAAGAGATTTAGGGAGAGAGTGATGGAGAGTGAGGGAGAGTGAGTGTTAGAGTATAAATACATATATATGTATTTATAAAAAGCGTTAGTAGGAAATTCTAGGGCGGCATTTAGCAAATGAGTTTTTTTATTCTTGGTTTTTTTGGTTGACTCTTGCTAATTTTGGGTTTCAATTTTATTCAAATTGCAAGTTCTGGGTTTCCCCTTCAATTTATCTTCTTTCGTTCCTTTGAAAACTTTTGATATCTAAATATTTTGAGGTTTTTTTTTTCGTGTATCTGAAAGTTTTTAACCAACTGGGTCTTTCTAATTTTTCTACATTTGTTGAATCTGAAACATCTCTTTTTTTTTCAATCTGAAATTTAGGAGACTCCCACTTCTCTCTCGTCAGTCACGCCGAAGTACAGGTTGGATACCGGAGATCAAACAACCAGATGGCCAAGATTCGTCCAGTTCCGGGTAAGTTAACACTTCACACATTATTTTTTCCCTTCTTCAATTCTCAATTGCTGATTAGAAAAATTGGAAGTTGAATTAACCTAAACTGTGGTCGTATGTGTGTGCTACTTGAACAATAGTGACTGGCGACAAGGGGCAGGAAGTTCTTGGATGTAGCTTGGAAGACTTTTCTATTGATTTGTTTTCTGGGTTGCTAAATGACGCCTTAGAATTTCCTAGTAACGCCCTAAATACGTATAAAATACAGTATTTATATACTTTCCATCTCTTTTATCATTTTCTCTCATTCCTTCTTCACTTTCCCTCCCCATTTTCTTCGACATCACTACGTGGCACTGACGCCGACACACCACCGCCACACCACCACCGGCGGCACTGCTGTACTGCCGCACCGCCACCACCCCACCCTTCTTCTCTCCTCTGTTTTCTTCAATTTATAAAAAAAATTCAAAAAAAAGAAGGCGTCCACCATGGACGCCCCACAATCGGTGGAGGCGTCCACCATGCCCCACATCGGTGGGGCGTCCATGGCGGGCGCCTCACCCCGTGGTGGAGCGCCTGCCATGGACGCCTCCACCGATGGTGATGGACGCCTCTCCATATTTTTTTTTTTAAAAAAATTAGTCTCCTTGCAAACAAGTTTATGAAGAATCTGACAGAAGAAAAATGTTGTAGAATGGTTACTATATTATTTTTATACACCAATAATAAAAAATATAAATGCACATAAATGAAGAAAATATAGTTGCAGAGAAGAAGATCCATTCAAAGTTCAAAGCTTTTTAAGATTAGAAACTAAGTGGAGAGAGAAAATGACGTGGGGTGTGAAAGATAGTGTTGTATTCTGCTGACCACCAATCTTCCCAGAAAGTGAGAGTGCAAGTGTGGTGGTGGTGGCGACGGTGTTGGTGGTGGCTCCAATGGTTGTGGTAGTAGGGAAAAGGGAAAGGCAAGGGAAGAAGAGAGAAAAGAAATGGAGGTATAAATATACTGTATAGAAATACTGTATTTAGGGCGTTGGTAGGAAATATTAGGGCGTCAAATAGCAAATCCCTTTGTTTTTAATGTTGCCTGCATCTTACTTACTGATAATATGCAATAGCTATGGATTGCAGCATATGGGCATCATCTTTTGACGATAATACTTATATAATTGATCGTGAGAGGACTATAACAATGACTTTTATATCTAAAAATTGCAATCAAATAGAAAAAAGAAAACGATGAGAATGTAGACATCATAACTCATATTATTGCAATTAGAAGTCCTTAAAGAACAATCAAGATGAATAAGGAACAAGAAAAAGGTCACGTGTCATGAGAATTTGATAATAATTGAGTTTCAGTTGGAAATTTGGATAAATTTATGAGTCATGGATGCGAAAATGTAATGAAATTGGATGCGAAGATGATTAAATCCACTCATAATTCTTCATTCACATCCACACATCCACCTACATCTTTATAACATGCTGAAATTCGGTCGGAATGGTTTTGGGTCGGGTTTAGTTGGGTCGGGTGGTAACTGGGTTGGGTGAAAACTGGGTCGGTGATAACTGGGTCGGTGCTAACTGGGTTGGGTCACAATTGGGTCAGGTGCTAACTGGATTGGGTCACAACTGGGTTGGGTGATAACTAGGTGGGTTTAACTGGGTCATTGGCTGGTGAAGTTAGGTGTGTGTTAGTTTTGGGTCGGAAACAGGTTAGGTCTGGGTCTTTGTCCATGGGTGCAATTGGCCACGGGTCCACCTGGGTCGGCCCAGTTCAGGTTGGGTTACCAAATCCATGGGTTCAACTGGCCACGGGTGGAACTTGGGTCGGAATGGGTCGGCTTTCCAACCGATCACTCTCGGCTCGGAACAGGTTGAGTTTGGGTCGCATGTGGGTTCACCCGTGGGTCGTCCCAGTTTTTGACACCTCTAGGGGCCATATTAGAACATTTTTTATTGCTTTTATTATCTTTTTGCATTTATTTTGTTTTAAATGCTTGTTGTAAGTTTACATGTGGTTAGTTTTTTTATGTGTTCACTTTTAATTAACCAACTTAGTAAACTTAGGTCCCTAAAGGTAATATTGTATTTTAATTGTTTTTTCAAACAACACCTATAAAGCCTTATATCATGAATAATAGGTTCTGCCAAAGTAGAGTGTTGCTTATAATCCCGGGGATAATATGGTAGGTTTATGAAACTTACAAGTTAATGTTTGGTTTAACTCAACAAAGCTATCAAAAGGAAAAGTTTTGGGTTTTGAAACTAAGAGATAAGATATTATAAGGAGTTGTTAACCTATCTACCAAGAGTTGTAATTAGTTTATACTTAGTAAAATGTTTACTTAATGTAGACACAAAATCGTGTCTCCCTATTGAGTACCAATGATGAAACATACCATCGTCCTAATTGGTCCGGTCCAAAGGAAGAGCAATCGAACAAGCTCAGCCCAAAAGCAATTCGAAAATATAAAGTCTATTCAAATCCAAGCCTAATTTTGAAGGCCCAATTAATTATTCCTGGTAATTATTGTATTTTTTAATATTTTAATATTGATTATTCTTGATAATTAATATTTCGAAAATCAGATTTTTATTCCTAAAGATAGCTGATTTCGGATTTCAAAGGATAGATTTTATCAAGGGATAAAAAAGAATCTTAAAAAAATTAAAAAACCGGCCAGAAAACAAGTGCGCGTGACGCAAAGTTGTGAGAGTCTGGCGCACAAGCTGTGAGCCAAGCGCAACGTGGTACGTCAGGCGCACAATTTTATTTTATCTTTTCGATCCGTTTTCGGTTTCGTTTGCCTATAAATACCTCGTTTCTTCGAACGACTTTACACAATACTCTCCTACGCCTTAATACCTTGACATCCCTAATATCAAACACTCAAACTCATATTCAAACACTAAAACTCACATGCAAACACATTCATACCTTCGAATCTCTTATTTTAAGCTTCAATATTGCTCATCCTGCAGACCGTAATACAAGACCCAGTCGATCAAGATCTTGAAGGAATTAACGCTCTCTTGTAAGTTCTTCCCTAAATCTTCTCTTTTTATTTATTTCTTTATTATTCATATGCATGCTTGTATGTTTTAATGCTTGGTCACCTCACATTAAAGTCAGGGCCAAAGTCCGTTTGATTATAGTGGGAGGGGATCTTGGTTGTTTCTTTGTTCAATGGGGGCCTCTTATTTTGAATAAACGCTAGTAAGTTATTGAAATATGTTTAATTACCGCGTTTGATAAACATTAATTGAATTCTTGCTTTATTATCTCTATTATATAAGCCAAGGGGGGAGCAATGGTGTCTCCCTTGGAATTACTTAAATGCCCATCCACAACATAGATATTACCCTTAATGAATTTAAATTTCCATATATATTAAAGGATTATTTGTCAAAAACCTTCTTTTATAACCACTTTTTTGTGAGAAACCACCTTTTAAAAAAATTGGGCACGCAGCCACATTATTGGTTCTTTTTTTTTTGTTGGAAGCCACCACTTGACGGAATCCGGTGATTGAACCTCGATTTTCCCGCATTGACCATCATAGAAACCATTTATTTCCAATTTTTCACGCCTTTTCCCTTCTTCTGCTAGCATCTTCCTCCCTTGAATTTTTCTTTTTGAAATTTCTAAGCAAGGGAGGAGGAAGGGAGAAAGAGGAAGAAGAAGAAGGGGTGGGAAGGGCTTGTCGGGGGATGCGAGGGGGAGGGGGGGTTTGCCGGGGGATGCGAGGGGGGAGAGGGGCTTGGGGTTGGGAGGGTGGGGATGGTCGTGGCGGGGTTGCGGGGGCTGGGGCTGCGCGTGGGATAGAGTTGGGAGGGTAGAGCTGGGCGGCGACGGCTGGGGAGACCTGGGATTAGGGGTGGTGGCAGCGGGGGAGAAGGCTATATGGTGGTGGTGGCGGCAGCAATGGTGGATTGGTGGTGGTGATTTTCGCAGAAGAAGGATAAAGGAGGAAGAATGGCGAAAATCTGGAAAACAAAATAGTTTCTATAATGGTTAATGCCAGAAAAGTTGGGTCAACGACCGGATTCCGCCAAGTGGTGGCTTCCGACAAAAAATAAAACCAAAAAGGTGGATGCGTGCCCAATTTTTTTTAAAAGGTGGTTTCTCACAAAAAAGTGTTTATAAAAGGTGGTTTCTGACAAATTTTCTTATATTAAATAATATCTTCTTCTTCCTACTTGCCATATATATTGAACAAGCTAACAATGGAAATGAATTTGAAATTTCAATTAAATATTAAATTAAGGAGAATGTTTTCCTCTTCTTGCATGTGTGAAAAACTATGATCAAGAATTAAATTTATAATATAACTTGATTGACACAATCAGAAGAAAAAAAAATAATAACTTGAATTTCACACTAGTACAAAAATGACAATTTGCGTCGGACCTAGGACCCCTATTTGCGTCGGACCTTGGTCCGACGGCACATGTGTCGTCGCAGATGGGAAGACAGCCATCTGCGTCGGATAAGACAGGACGCAGTTAATCGGATATTTGCGTCGGACCCAACAAACGTGCGACGCACATGCCCATCTACCATGCATCCCACAGCAGTCCAGCAAGCACCATCTGCGTCGCATGCAGTGCTATATGCGACACATATGATAAGCCATCTGCGTCGCATATAGCACTACATGCGACAAAGATGGTGCTTGTTGGGCTCCTGCTTGGCTGCTGCGCACATACCATCTGCGTCACATGCTGTGCTATATGCAACGCATATGGCTTATCATCTGCGTCGCATATAGCACTGCATGCGACGCAGATATATGTTTCTTTTTTGTTTTTTTTTTTTTTTTTTTTTTTTTTTTTTTTTCAAAACTAAACAAACATTATGTTAATAATTATGAGCAGAAAATTCGGCAAAGTCTCCTTTGTAATTTGGACAACCCAAGAAATCGTTGGGAAAATTTTGCACATATATAACCAAAACCTGTTTCAGTACATCTCAATCAAGCAACCAATGTTGCAATCAATCAACCAGCAAGGTTCAAGCAACAAAATATTATTCTAACCTACAAATACATACACTAACCATCAAGCTTAGTTTGCTTCGTTAACGACCGGTACAAAGTATTCCGCAAAAAGTTCTTTGAGGTCGTTGATCTCATATATGGAGTATGGCTCAAGACTTGACAGAAAAGCCTAGAAATATATTAAACTAGTTAATATACTATATAATTCTATAAGTATAAATGATGAATTTACAACATACATATACCTCATACAAATTCTCTGAATCATAGTAGAAGCGGATGATTAGAAACATGTATCTCATCACGAAATAGCCGCATTCCACTCCTTCCGATTGTTGAGCACACTACACCAAATTTAAGATATATATTAGAATCGAAAAAAAATCCTAAATAGAATTATAAAGTATCAAATACAAAACCATAAGAGTTTTACCCGCATATATGTCCAAGACAATTTAGTTCCTTTATTTGATCCTTCAAGGCACGTGTATTTTGCATATGCACTAAGTATAGAGATTTTGTAACAATTAATTACTATAAACATTTATACATTATTTAAAATATCACAAAATGCATGTAAACTTATTAACATGTATAACAACTATGAACTTACGTATTCAACGGTATCTTGATAGCTATCGAATCAAATATATATACCGTTCTCTTTGATAGACAATTGACAAGAAAAATCCAATGATCCCCAAGGCATGAAGCAAAATGTGATGTTTATATATATAACCACAAGTTCATAAAGATAAAACAAAGTAAAGATTAGTTTAACTAACATACTTTTCAATATACGGACATAGGATGTAACGCATATATTGATTCGCTTTCATTGAACTTGCCATGTAGTTGATCACGGCATCTAATTGATTGCGTATCATGGTCGCTGAAATCATACTTGGACACATGAAACCAATATTATTATCTCCATGCTCCTCAGACTGCTCTGCCAAGTACCTAGTATCCAAACACTTATAGTTAGGAGAAACAATAAAAATAAATATCAATGTTAATTAGTTTAGAGTTTGAGAAATCTCACATCATAAATACTTGCAAAATGGATACATTAATCCATGCTCCCGTGAGAAGTTGAAAAACATCTTGTCGCGAGAGAATGATCATATGATCTCTATCAAAGTCGAAGACGGTACCCTTTGGAACTTGCATATGAAAAGGCTCATCTGAGGGTTTGTCGCAAAATATTCGGTGCATCTCCTTGATATTATCATCCATATCATCCAGTGCCAAGTCATTAAAAGGATCTACGTGCCTATGTGCAGACTCATCGGTGCAAGGATCACTACCAACTATTTTTTTTTCTTCTTCTTCTTCATCGCACCTTCTTTAGGTATATGTTCCTAATTCAATTCGACTTCTTTTTAATTCATATTATATATGTATACAGATTATTTCATATATAAATCAAGATTGCTTAGTATACAAAATAAAGATTACGTAGTATATATAATTAAGATTTCATAGTATATATATTTACATTTCTTAGTATATAAATCAAAATATTAAACATAAGTTACCTGAATATCTGAGACTAAAAATACCAACTCTTTTGGCCATTCCTATGAATGAACCCTCGGCTTGCCTGAGTTTCACAATGTATGGAGTAGGTAGTGGAACTAGAGCTTCTGCGTAGTCCGTAAAAAAATCATAAACACTCACTTTCACGGCCATAGGATGTGATGATGACTCCATTTGGGGATGTACGGTACCCTCAGCTACAATGATCGGTCCTGAGTTATCCGTTATTGCCAAACGGTATGGAACCGGACTCTTAACATCCAATGAAAACACAATGTCATTAATTAAATATTTTAGAAACATAATATCATAATCGTAGAAAATATAAAATAACTATATACCTGCAAGTTCACAAATGGATCATTTGCCCCCCGAGTGACAGCTACTAAGATCAACTGGAGTGTGAGGACTTGTTTGATTTGATGCTTGAAGACCTAATTGCGCTGCAAAAGCCTTCAACTTTTCTTGAACTATTGCATCTATCTTCGAGTTCATCTCTTCCATCGTCTGTTCTCTAACTCTTTGGCTCACTCTAGCCTCGAACTCCTTCATCTCCTCATCATCCATGCCCCTACCCTTTCGAGCAGTACTACTCCGATCAGGATCTCCCCAAACCGATGTAATCCCAATGCTACGCCCAGCTGTTAACACACGCCTAGGACGGTCTTTCCTCTGTAGAGCACGTGATAGAGCATCATCCATCCGACTTGGAACAAACTCTCCTTCCTTTTCTTTCCTTTTCCAATCATCCTGCGTCAAATTTAAAAAATTCATATGATTAGTAGAATACGAGTAATTAGACAAGAAAATATCATAAAAATTGAAGAATGCTTACAATGGACTCTTTTATCTTTTGTGTTTCTTCATTAGGGAAGAAAAGATTTCCTGCCTTATCTTCTTTTGATCTCGCGAGAAGCCATGGCAAAGTTCGATCCGGCAAGAAGGAAATAATTGATGATGTGGATGAGTTAACAGATGATGCTGTAGAGGATTTAGGGATATACCCTTTGTCTTTTCAAACGGGAATCATCTCCGCATATGACTTTTGACCCAAAAAATGAGGATGAATGTTGGCAGCCTAAGACTTTCTTGCTCATTCACTTTTAGCCTAATATGAAAACAAGTAAATAGTTAATATTCACAAAAAAAAAATTGATTATAATATATTATGTGATTGTAAGGTACATATTATATACCTTAAACTCCTTAGAGCTACACTTTTTCACAAACTCGTCCCAAATCTCTTCCGTGATGAAAGGATAAAGCACGTACGGTTGCATATCATTGTTAGGCCCCGGCCTCGTTTTTGTGATCCATTGACTCACCAATCTTGACTTGAAATCTCTCCACCGCTTATCACAAGTAGTCAACACATCTCGTTTCTTCCTCTCATCCTCTTGTATTCCAAACTCTTTCTTCAATATATAAAATTAACCAATAATACACAATGAGTATAATAAACATGATTCAAATTAAAGTAAAAGAATGGATTTTTAAAATGCATAGGTTTACTTACTTTAGCATCTTCCCATAAACTATTTTTTAGGCCTTGTGGAACATCATCCCAACTATCGTACAAGATAAACACTTTGCTTCTACTGATTTCGCCGCAATGTGTCTTGTACGCACTAACATGATCCCCAATCGGACGCATCCAATCATCCCACTGAAGTACTCTTTGGACCCCGGGTTTGGAACGTATCCCTTTTGCAGGACCTCTAGGCTTGCTCACTCTTTTCTTCCTACTACCTCCATCAGTTATCTTTGCCTCAGAACGTGGCTGCCGATCATCATCGGATGCATCATGCATTATGTGATCTTCCATCACTACACCTGAAACCATAAAGCATAAAGACATGTTAGATTCATCAATGAAATACTACAAAATTATTTTAACGAAGCATAAAATATATAATTGAAGATTATAAACAATAGTAGTTGCAATAATATTACATTAGTTACCTATTAATCAGATTTTTCTTTGACAACGTAAAATCCCTCATTATGGTCTCGACGAATGTAATTTATGTCCAGATCTTCCCCTAATGTACTTGGAATGACTACTGACGAAGCAATGACTTCATTGAATTGCTTATCGTATTCCTCTTCATCGTGTACATCATCAATTCCAAGTATTCTCCTTTTTCCTTCAATGACAACAGACCATTTTGAATCGACAAGGTCAACCATGTAGAATACTTGTTTTGCTTGTGATGCCAATATCAAAGAATCTTCATGATGCCCTAACCGGCTGAAATTGACTAATGTAAAAAAGTCATGTTCATCCTTCTTTACACCACGACGAATATCAAACCACTTGCATTGAAAGAGCGGAATCTTGAAGTCAACATAATCAAGTTCTAATATCTCTTCAATGAACCCGTAGTAAGACTTCATTGTCTCAACAATGGTTCTATCCCTTCTACTTTTATATTCTGTTGACAAAGCCCCCAACGTAACACCACTGTTTTGCATTGTGGATTTGTCATCTTACCGTTTAGTGTAAAATGAATAACCATTGATGTCATACCCTTCATAGAAAAGAACTTGCATCTTTGACTCATATGCCAACCACTTCAACGTATCTGATACATCATTTTTTGGGTCAGATAGTTGGTTCATAACTCGTTCTTTAAACCAATCAACGAATGACCGATTCTGCTCAATCATCAACTCACGTTCATTCTTCAATGGATACTGAACACTAAGCATCTTCTTGTGCTCATCTAAGTAAGAATGAACTTGTTTTAGATTTTCTAACACCAAAAATTCTGCTTTTCTTTTCAACTCTCCATCAAGACACAATCTTTTTCTCCTAATGGTACCACAACCATCAAGCCTTCCTTCATGTCTAGATTTTGGCAATCCAATTGCTTGTGCACGTGCTAAATACTGACTTACATATTCAGATACTTCCTCTGCAACTGTTCTTTGGACAATACTTGCTTCTGCTCTGGCTGGATTCATCACTTTTCCCTTGAGAGTACCCATATGCCTTTCGAAAGGCCACATATACCTCATACAAACGGGGCCACAAAGTTTAATTTCTCGGACAAGATGAATTATCAAATGAGGCATGATGTCAAAGAACGATGGTGGGAAGTACATTTCAAATCGACACATCGTCTCTATTACATCAGCTTGCAACTTATCTAGAGTGTTAGGATCAATCACCTTGCTAGATATAGTTCTGAAGAAGAAACACAACTTTGTAATCGTGTATCTCACTTGGGAAGGCAAAATTCCTCGTATTGCAACAGGTAATAAATGCTGCATCAAGATATGACAATCATGAGACTTCAAACCAATAAGTTTCAAGTCCTTCAGTGAGACAAGGTTTTGAAAATTTGACGAGTATCCAGCAGGTACCTTAAACCTATGCAGAGACTCACAAAAACTCGTTTTCTCCTCCTTAGACAAAGTGTAGCAAGCTGGTGGCAGATAATAGCGTTGTCCCCGCTCCTCAGGTGCTAGTTCTGGTCTTCCCATTTCAGCCATGTCTTTCCTAGCTTTAACTCCATCCTTTGTCTTCCCGGGCATATTCAACAATGTTCCGACAATGGCATCACAAACATTTTTCTCAATGTGCATTAGATAAAGACAATGTCTGACTTCTAAGCATTCCCAATATGGAAGGTCCCAGAACTTAGATCTTTTCTTGTATAAGTTCTTTGAGACACTTTTAAAGGGCTTGCCAAACACTGTTTCAATATCCTTTACCCTATTAGAAACCTCTTTTCCACGCAAGGGTACATGGGCTTCTCTCATCTCCACTTTTCCGTTGAACAACTTTTTCTTCTTACGAAATGGATGATCTAAAGGAAGCCATGTACGATAATGCAGGTATACATTCTTCCCATAATGATGTAACTACTCATCAATCATATCCTCATCACAAATAGGGCATGCCTTTGCTCCTTTAACCGTATACCCTGGCAAATTCCCATAAGCCGGGAAATCATTAATCGTGCAAAATATCATGGCACGTAATGTGACGTCAGTTTTCGTATACGCATCGAACATCGAAACACCTTCATCCCACAACAATTTCAGATCTTGAAGAAGTGGGTCAAGATACACATCTGTGTCGTTTCCGGGTTGCTTAGGACCCGAAATAAGAAGCAATAGTAGAATAAATTTACGCTTCATACATAACCAGGGGGACAGATTATAAATGGTCAGTAGAACCGCCCAAGTTCTATGTTGGGCACCTAGTGTGCCAAAAGGGTTCATCCCATCTGTACAAAGTCCAAGCCTAAGATTTCGAGGTTCTTTACCAAAACGTGCCAACTTTCGGTCAGTATTTCTCCATTGCGGAGAATTGGCCGGATGTCTAAGCATCCCACCTTTTTTCCTCTTGTCCGCATGCCACCTTAATAATTTAGCATTATTTTCATCCGAAAATAAACGCCTAAATCTCGGAATGATTGGAAGATACCAAACAACCTTCGCCGGAGTTTCTTTCTTTCTCAATCCCTCATCATCCTCTTTTATCTTGTACCGAGATTCTTTACACCTTGGACACTCGCCCAAATCCTTGTACTCATTTCGATACAGCACACAATCATTTGGACATGCATGTATCTTCTCATATTCCATACCTAATGGACACAACAATTTCTTTGCCTCATAGGTCGAGTTGGGAATTTCATTCCCATCAGGTAGCAATTCTTGTAAAAAAGTGAACAACTCACTGAGACTTTTATTTGTCCAACTATACTTCGATTTCATATTGAACAATGTGAGGATGCCAGAAAGTTTAGTGAAATTCTTACACCCCGGATACATAGGTTTGTCCGTTGCACTTAGAATACTATCATACATATGCGGACTATCGGTTCTTTCATCCTCCAAATTGTGCAACATCTCATCTACCCTATCATTCTCATCAACTACCCTATCATTCTCATTATCATCCTATCCTTTTTCGATAGCAACCTCAACCTCATCATCAATGTGATCAATATGCAAATCATCACACAAGCTAGTGGAGCTCATACTCTGATCATAAAACTCTCTATGCCATGTCCACCTAGTATAGTTACTCTTAAACCCACGACGAATCAAATGATCCTTAATTTGATCCACATCACGATACCCCCTAGAGTTATTGCAATCACAACAAGGACACAAGACTAACTTTGACCCATTCTGCAATTGATGTTTTAACGCAACCCTGATGAATTCATCAACCCCTTGTAGAAATGTCGCCGAATTCCGATTACCATACATCCAGTTTCGATCCATATTTATACACTAGAGACACCAAACAAGAACACAATCGATCACATCATTCAAAGTGTCTTATCAAATGCAGTCATGAACATTTGGGTCCTTATCACTCCAACCTAACTCATCCTATAGTTTCTCATCTCACTAGTGAATGAACATTTGGTTTTCAATTCTAAGAAAAATCCGGCAGCACTTCCCTACAGTTCTTCAAGTACACAATGAAGATAGTAGGTAAACTATCAACATATGTACCCAGAGAATGCTTAGGGAAATGAGCTAGATCTTTTTTAGAATCGAAAACCAAACATTCATTCACATCCTAAGTGAGATAAGAAACTCAAAGACAGTCCCAAACCGGGGACTATTCAAGACTTACTCCTAATGAGTAAGCATCGAACGGGTATCTAGGCCAATGATGCACACATTGCAATTAAACAGCAAATACCAATCCATTCCTTAGATTCCCCTGCCCACCGCATAAAGGTATGTCCATATAGGTTTGGTCATAATTCAACATATACTTTCCCAATCACATAACCAAACAATTCACATATATACTTTCCCAATCATATAATTCAACATTATAGGGACAAATAAAACAAATAAACATAAAGCAAAAGCTATAATATATACCTCTGCTCTCAAGGAGTAGCGAAGACCAGCACAACGAGGTGAGCTTGGAGCACCGGCAAGCCGATAAGTAGAGGACGGAATGTGGCAACTGCAATTAGGCATTAACCAACCCAAAAATTAAATAGTGATCTATTTCGATTTAATGGTCAATTTCATGCATATAGCCTTTTTGTTAATAACGAAGTACACCCAACCTACATGCATCTAATTTAGGGTCCGACGCAGATGGCGCTGTTTGCATATATTTTAGCCAACAACCATCTGCGGCGGATGAAAGCTAAAGAGGTTTTAAACTAGCTTAAAATACTATAATACTTGCAAGTAATTAACACAGAAATAATTTTCATATAAGAACACAATAAAATAATTTCACGAATTAAATTTATGCTTATAAAACAAGTATTACTTTTCAACACTTCCATACTTCATTAATATAGACACTACATCAATTAATTGGGATAAACCATCTAAATTTGAAAAGAACTTGAGAGAACATGCATATATGCCTCAAAGACAAAAGGCTTACATAATATGACAAAGCTCACTTGCATTATGTTGAAAAGGGGATAAGGATTAAGGGGTAAAAAAAAACTAAAAAAAAACAAAACTTACATTGCCGGAGAGAGATAGTGCGCCGGCGAGAGGAGTGCTCCGGTGACAGAAACCGACTGGCCGCCGACCGGCAGGGGCCACGAGCAGCAGTTGGGTGCGGCGCGACGCGGTAATTAGAGAAGGTCGTGGGTGAGAGAAACCGGAGCGACGGGGGGAAGAGGAAGTCGTTGGAGGAGACGCCGGTGAATATCGCCGGTCAATGTCGGCGGTGAGCAGCCGCTAGATACAATGAGTGACGAGCGAAAACCCACAGATAGAGAGAGAATGGGAGTGACAAGCGAAAACCAAGAGAGAGATTGTCACCGGCGAGAGGTTGAGAGTGATTCGCCGGAGAAGCACCGGTAGCCGGCGACAGGTTGAGAGATTCGCCGGAATGCCCAATCGCAGGAGAGAGAGAGGGAGTGAGAGTGGTTTGAGAGTGAGTATGTTTTAGGGCTTCGAAATTAATGAGCCGTTAGAAAAGTAAATCAGGCCCAAGGCCATTTGTGTCGAACATGACCAAAGGTCCGACGCAGATAGCACACACGTGATTTGCGTCGCGTCCGAACGAAGTGCGACGCAGATATATGGTGCAGTTTGGATACAGGATATGGGTGGTGTCATCTGTGTCGGAGCCTAAGGACATGCGATGCAATTAAGTTATCTGCGTCGCGTGTCCTTAGCGTCCGACGCAGATGGCGCTGTTTGCATATATTTTGGCCAACAACCATCTGCGGCGGATGAGCGTCGGGTCCGACACAGATAGTTGTTTTTGCGTCGTTTGTCTTGGTGGTCCGACGCATATGTTCTTCTCCTACTCTTCTGGTGAGATTATTTGCGTCGGAGCATTAATGGTATGCGACGCAAATTGCTAATTTGCGTCATTTCTTCGAGTGTGCGACGCAAATGGACAGACACAAATCATCATTTATGTACTAGTGTCATATTAATAATTATACTGATAATATATTAAAACCTAAACGTTGATTATTATTAGGTAAACTCTATTATATAAATCAAACTCTTCCACTTTATTAATATTCAACGATTGAACGTGATACACAAATTCTTCCACTTTATTTTAGCACAAGCTTTCTTTCGCTTTATATTTCCTTCTCTCAATACTATATTTGAATAATGATGAACAAAATAACTAAAAAACCAACGAAACATTGATTTAAGAAAAATATTAAAAAAAAAAATTAAAAAAATTACAAATGTCTGTTTGAATCAAAAATTTTGTAACACTGATGAATAACTAATTGAGAAAAGAAACACTAATATTACTCGCACGCATAGCGTGTAAAAAATGCTAGTTTGTTGTATTTCATGTCTAGTACTAACAACAACACCACCTTTGCTTTTAATTTGCGCCCTATACTCGAAAAAGACAAACTAAATAATGCTCACAACTTTTTAGAATGGGAAATGGTTGTCTGAATTGTTCTCATAATAGAAGGAAGAGAAAATGTTTTTGACATTCCACTCCCTGAACCCCTAATAGCTAATGCTACTAAAGATGAAGGGAGAGCTAGACAAACTCTACGGGATAACTTCGTGCAAGTGGCATGCCTGGTGCTTTCTTGCATGGACCATACTTTCAAAAACGTTTTGATGGTCTGGATGCCTACACCATAATCCAGCAGCTGAAAACGATGTTTCATATTCATGCTAGATTAGAGAGTTTTGAAGTTAATTGTAAGCTTTTGGAATGCAAGCTGGGAAAGGGGAAGCTTGTTGGTCCGCACGTGGTCAATATGATTGGACACTTCCAGATCATGAATAAATTGGGCTTCCCTTATCCCCAAGAGCTGGCAACTGATATAGTGATCAAATTCTTGCCTGAAGCTTTTCAAAATATTCGTTTGAATTTCAACATGCAAGGCAGCTTGAAAGAGTTTATGGTATGTTGGTTCAAGCTGAGAGGAGCTTGCTAATGAACCAGAGTATATGTTCTGATGGTTCAAAAGGGTAAGCAATTCAAGAAGAAAGGGGCTCCCAAAAAGAAGAATGAAGTTAAGCCAGTTGCCAATGATGACACTTCTTATAAGCCAAATGCCACTTCTAAGGCTCAAGTAGCAGCACTACATGAGTGCTACCACTGCCATAAGATTGGTCACTGGAAGAGGAATTGCCCTAAATATCTGGAGGAGAAGAAAGTGGGGCTTCTACTTCAGGCATCTATGTTATAGAAGTTAACTTAGCAACATTTGATTCTTGGAGACCGCTTGTGGATCTTTCATTATTGTTAATGTGCAGAGACTAAAAACAAGTAGGACTTTGAGCAAAGGCCAAGTGGACCTCCAAGTTGGCAATGGAACAAGAGTTGCAGCTTTGGCAATAGGAGATTATAGTTTACGTTTGCCTTCTGGTTCAATTTTAGAACTAAATAATTGTTATTACGTTCCTGTTCTTACCAAGAATATAATTTCGATTCCGGTTTTGGATTTGGAAGGGTTTTCATTGTTCTTACTGCATACTTTAATGATTTGCTCTATGTCTGTAACAGGCTTATTTTTAAAGGCGTTTATTAAATGCTAATTATATTTATTGAGCTAATTATGTTTCGGATTTCTACTTTTGTTTAAGTTGTGGAGTATGATTTTTACTTGTCATGTTTGTAATACGTTCGTTGTATTAATTTTATAAAGTTATTATTATTAGAATTTTATTTTTTTTGGTTTTAAATATTCAAAATTAGTTGAGCGTATTTGGCTAAATATTTCTTTGTTGGTTGTAGTTGGGAATTAAAACCCACCCTGCATATTGTCGGTCACCTTAGACCCAAAACCCCCCCTTTGTCGGTTGAAACCCCTAAGGGTGCATTCTTTTCACTTGAATAACCCTGAACTGTACTTATCTGAACCGAACTGAACTTATTGGACCTGATTGAAACTTATTGACCTGATTGGAACTTATTAGACCTGATTGAAACTTATTATAACTTATTGGACCTGATTGGAAATTATTTGATGATCTTATTTGACAAAAAATTTGATGAGTAATAACATAAATATAACTCCTAACATAAATATTATCCCTCACAATTTATTATGATATAGTAATAGTTATTAAAACTAGTCTTATATGCACGCGATGCGTGCGAAATCATACTGGATTAAGATACTGTTTGGGATAATAATGGCAGTTTTTTCTGATGGAGGAGGTTTGTGATTTGAGTGGGTGTAGTTTTGATTTTTGAGAGGATAGATATATAATTATCTTGCCTATTATTTCAAAAAAATTAAAAGCAGGTAGTTAATCCTCCTTTTTTCCACTTTGTATTGTGTGTATTTGTTTTTTTTTTTTTTTTGAATAAATTAGTTAGTTTTCTTGTATGTGTATTTCTCTTTTGAATTTTTTTTTTCACTTTCTCTTATTATATTGGATGTTATTTGCTTAATTTATTGGGGGTAAAATTGGAGTTTTTATATTTTGGTGTCCTACCCCTCTTTACATATATAATAGAGATTATATTGAATGTAATTTGCTTAATTTATTGGGGGTAAGATTGGAGTTTTTATATTTTGGTGTCCTACCCCTCTTCACATATATAATAGAGATAGAGATAATCAAGTTAAATGAACAAAGAATAACAAAATCGTTGGGTCAAGCCCGAAAATGAAAATAAACTAATCAAGTAGAATCAATTTAAGGCCGGATGATATGCTTCTTTTGATGCAATTTAAGTAACGTAATATCGATTTGAGATTGTCCTTGCTGCAAATTATTTGATTCAACATATTACTCTACTTCATATATCTAACTCTGTTTATGCGATTTAATTGATATTGAAAAA
Source organism: Beta lomatogona (assembly GCA_947646795.1). Taxonomy (NCBI): domain Eukaryota; kingdom Viridiplantae; phylum Streptophyta; class Magnoliopsida; order Caryophyllales; family Amaranthaceae; genus Beta; species Beta lomatogona. Next base: position 185,955 of record CANSNZ010000968.1, read on the forward strand.
CATATTCAATGATTTTGATCAAGTTTAGTAATTCTCTCTATTCTATACAACTACGACTTTTTAAAAAAAGAATCGATAAAGTTGAGTTTGTGTTTTTAAGCGTATTTTTATCTTTTTTTATGGACATCACTTTCTGGAGAATTGTTTTACATAAATAGAGAAACAAATATAATCAATACTTTTGTAGAAAAAACAAAACAATACAAAAAATTTCAACCTCTGGGTCGGTCTTTTTAAGCAAATTTCATGTTATATTAGTAACTATTTTTTGAGCTCATACCTATCTAAAGACTAAAATAATTCAATGGGGCATTTGGGTCACATACTCACTGGCCACTGCATACTCATACAGTCATACCTATTTCAAGAGTTGACATATAGAATAGAGATAAGAAATCTTAACCTAGTTGAAGACGACGTCCAAGCGTGTGTTAGGGGTTTGGAGAACTCATGGTTTTGCTACACTGAACAATTTATGGAGAATGAAAACTTTGTACCATTTGAAATGGTGTTTTATTGTATAGCTAGGTTAACCCATCTTCATATATTACTCAATATTAGTGTTAGATATTTGGTTTATCCATTTGTTCCTAAAATCATATCTAACTTTATATATTATGAATTTATGATAGAGTCTAACATCATAAAGTCTAAAATCATACGGCTAGTGTTAAAGATAAGGAATGATAGTTATAACTTATAAGGTTATATACCTATACCTATCCGTCTTTAAACATTCAACAAACCTATCCCTCTTCCTAAAATCATCATACGCATCAACCACCCATCTCCTTCCTTCCACCGCCACAGCCGCCATCTTTCCACCACCCCTGAATTTCTCCCAAAAAAAGCCTTACAAAATCGCATCTCTCTTCCTCCCTTCGCATCTCTAACCTCCATTCGCATCTACCTTTCGTCCTGTTCGCGTCACTCATCTTCGATTACCACATTCAGCCACCACGACAACCAACTTCCACCGCCATTAGATACTCATATCACCCCCACCAAAAAAAAAAACCATTTTTAACTCATATTTCGGACGCCTAAATTGCCCAGCAACCCCATTTCCCATCCTTCTAAAACCCGAAAGACGTGAAACTCTCAAACACTATCAGTAGAATAGATTCGTCAGAAAAAATGTAATTCAATTAATCGAGGTCTGTGTTTATATTAGAGTTTGAAGATTTATTTGAAGATCCGAAAAATCATCTTTTAAGGTTGCTCCGAAAAATCACAGCAAAAATGATTTGAGATGTTTTACAGGTAATTGCAATGGCATTTTTTAATTTTTTCTTTGAGTTTGAAGATTTTTTGGAGAATCAATTCTTATATTTTTTTCCTTATAAAAGTGACATTTTTATTGGGGAGGTTACACTTGATGAAGTTCTGTTGAGTTTACATCAAAATGAACTAAATGACATTTAGTAAGTGAATAATACATTAAATTAAAAGAGTAATTAACAATGTCATGACGCAAATATAATCGAAGTATAGTTTGAAACTTAAGTCTTGTAAATGGTACTGGTTATGGTTTATTCCTTGTTGTAAGAACATACCTTTTTTATCCTTGTTGAAACAGCGACTGCTTTGCTTGATACTCTCCACTTATCCTTGGTTCCACAATTGAAATCACAAAAAAAAATTAGATATTATATTTGTAAAGAGAATTTTGGAAAAAAAATTATTTATGCTTTATAATTACCTAATGTTGATTTTCAGTTATAAATTGCGTTGATGCAATGGAAGAGGATGAACAGAGTATGGGGTGGAATAGAAGATTTGGAAGAAGAAAAGATGAAGAAAAGATTTTTATTTTATCATTTTTGGTTAACTGTTGGCAGGTTTTTAAGATACGGTAGTTTTTTTTTTTGAATTTACTGTTTGGTGGAGTTGTAATATTTGTTAGGGGTTGGGGGTATTTAAGTAATTAAGGGTGGACACCAAGACCTCAAGAGTTGCCATATAGAATAGAGATTTATCCTTCGAAAAAATAGTAATTCTGAATTATCTCTTATAATTAACATGTTAACAAAAAAAATACTATTTGTATGTTTTCCTATACACAACTTTCACCACTAATATACTAGCATTTTTTGCACGCTATGCGTGCGTGTCATATTAAGGTTTCTCTAAATTAGTTATAAAAATCATCAGTGTTACAAAAAAAAAAAAATTCAAATATACATTTACAATTATTTTTAAGTTTTAAAATATATTTTCTTAAATTAATGTTTCATTGGTTTTTTAGTTATTTTTTTTTATCATTATTCAAATATAGTATTGAGAGAAGGACATATAAAGCAGACGAAATCTTGTGCTTAAATAAAGGGGAAGAATTTGTGTATCAGGTTCAATAGTTGAATATTAATAAAGTGGAATAGTTTGATTTATATAATAGTAATTACTGAACAATAATCAACATTTAGATTTTAAAATACTATTAGTATAACTATCAATATGAAATTCAAGTTTTTATTTTTCTTCTGATTGTGTCAATCAAGTTATTGTTTAATTTTTAATCAGAGGCTTTCACACATACGTAAGAATAGAAAATCCTTCTCCTTAATTTAATATCTAACTCATATTTCAAATTCAATTTCATTGTTAACTTGTTCAATATATATGACAAGTAGGATGAAGAAAATATTATTTAATATATATGACAATTTAAATTCATTAAGGGTATATAAGACTTTTTGTAAGGGGATACCACATTCCTCCCCCCTTCACTTATACTTCCTCCGTTCTTTTTCTATTGCAACAATTGAGTTTTCACGCTTGTTAATGCACAACTTTAACTCTTAATATCTTTAATTACTTTCTAATAAAAAATAAAAAATTTTGATATTTTCAAAATATATATCGAGACGAATCTAACAAGACCTCACATGACTATATTTTTCTTTACGTAAAAATCATTATATATCGTGAAAGGGTGGTGGATGAATAATGTGAAAAACCAATTATTGTAATAGAAAAGAACAGGAGGAAGTATAATAGAGATCTAATAGTCTTACTTTGATTTCATAAAGCACTAGTAGGAAATCAATTAATAACATTTACATCTTTCATTGTTATTAGTAACGAAAGCATGTTATCTCTAATTATTTAAAGACAAATTGCAAAATATTATAATTATGATGATTATTATTGTTAACCTTATTTGACCATGATAATAATATTTTTTAATAATAACATAATCAGCTAATAGTATTATGAATAATAAAATAATAGATAATAATGCAAATATAATACTATATGATCATAGTGATACTTTAATTAAAAATTTTTAATAATAACATAATCGGCTAATAGTAATATGAATAAGAAAATAATAGATAATATTACAAATATAATACTATATAATAATCATAGTGGTACTTTAACTAAATTTTTAATTTAAATTTATTGATAATTGATATTTGGACCTAATTAGACCTAATTGGAACTTATTGCACCGGATTGTAACTTATTGCCCCTGATTGTAACTTATTGGACCTGATTGAAACTTATTAACCTGATTGGATTTGATTGAAACTTATCTGAACTGAACTAAACTGAACTGAACTAAAGTAAACTGATTAGACATAAAAGTTAATTTATTAAGGTGAAAAGACACCCTAAGGCTATGTTTAGTTCACCTAAAATTTTCTAATCTGAACTTATCTGATTTGATCTGATCTGATCTGAACTTATTTTTCGATCGATCGATCTCAACTCGATCCGATCCGATCGATCGATCCGATCTGAATTTATCTTTTACAAAACATAATATTACTAATATTATTATTACTTTGTATTTCATTAGTAGTATTACTATTACTATCATTTTATTACTATGCACAACTTTCAATAATAATAATAATAATAATAATAATAATAATAATATAGATAATAATAATACAAATAATATTATAATAATAATACCAATAATAATAATAATATAGATAACATAATAATAATAATAATAATAATAATAATAATAATAATAATAATAATTATTATTATTATTATTATTATTATTATTATTATTATTATTATTATTATTTATTATTATTATTATTATTATTATAGCATAATTAGTTTTTTTTTTTTTGAAAAAGAACACATTAGTATATGAACATAAAATTAAAAATAAAAGACTAAGGACTCTTGGGTCCAATGGTATGGCTTCTTACATCCTACATGGGAGACCAAGGTTTAAAACTTGGAGGAAGCATATATTTCAATATTGTTGTGGGTGGGGGTGGGGGAGGGGGTTGGAGGCTTGTTGGGTCTCCAGGTGAGTGACCTTATGCAAGGCGCCCGGAGGAAATTCATATTACCACGGGGTTCAGAAAGGAGCCCAAAAAAAAATTAGAAATAAAAGAACACACGTTTTAGGCAAAAAAAAAAACATATTGTTCATGGTAAAGAAAACATATTGTTCATGTTCAAGGTCCGTTAATAATAAGAATTTAGGTAGTAATGAAAAGAACATATAATGATATTAAAAAAAGAACATATACTGAAAGAGCATACAAGATCTATTTAAAGAACACATTTTAAAAATAAAAGATAGATGTTATTTTTATATTGATGACATGTTTGGATTTAACTAACAACATGTTCTTTGTTATATCAATAAATTATTCTTTTTTATTATAAATAAACATATAAATATATATAATCATAAGATCTTGAACAAAATGGTTAAATATTCTTCATAATCGTTGTCTTGTTCTATATAAACTTTGTTTTTAAAGATAAGTTTAAATCCTTTGTAGGGAAAATTTTGAACGCGATGACAACACCATTAGGTTATCCCATGCTACTCATGTTTTATACTCCCTCCGTTTCTTTTTTAATCTACACACTTTCCTTTTTGGTCCGTTTTCTTTTTAATCTACACACTTTATTCTTTTCTATTTTTGGTAACATGTCACATCTACTTTATCCTCTTTTTCCACCCATGTCATCCACTTTTTAATATTTTAACCCACTTTTTAATTTCTTTCTCTCACTTTTCAATTTCTCTCTCCACTTTTCAGTTTCTCTCTCATACTTTTGCACTTTCTCATTGGTTCTGCCCCAAAGTGAAGTGAGTAAATAAAAATGAAACGGAGGGATTATAAACTAGTAATATATAATTTATATTATTCTACCAAAATTATTTTAAAAAATAAACATCATATACTATTGTCATGTTCGTTACATGTACAACATCAATAAGAAAATCACATATCAAAATTATTAATTAGAACAAATATAAAAAAGAACACGTACAAATGCCAAAAGCACATTCTTCTTCTTGAACACAAATAGGTTTAAATAGTAACATCAATGACATTTATAATAATAGCAACGACATTTACCAATATTAATAATTAATAAGTACAACAACGACAGTAATAATAATCTTTTTGAACAAATATACTAGTAAATTGTAATATTAATAGTACTAGTAATTGTATAAAGTAGTAATAATAATAATAATAATAATAATAATAATAATAATAATAATAATAATAATAACAACATTAGTAATACTAATAATCATGATAATAATAACAATAATAATAAGTTTTTAAATATAAGCATAATCTGAACTTATCTGATCTGATCTGAACTTATTTGATCTGATCTGATTTGAACTGAACTTATCTTATCTGATCTGAACTTATTTTTTCTAATCTGATCTTATCTGTTCTGATCTGATCTAATCTAATCTAATCTAATCTAATCTAATCTAATCTGATCTGAAATAAGCAAAAATAAGGTGAACCGAACGTAGCCTAAATCCACAAAAACCCCAATCTCTCTCCACGAAACCCCACTCCCCTTGTTTCTCTATTTCTCTTCTCGCCAGCACCTCCGCCGGAATCCCCCCTTGCTGCTCGTCGGAGCTTTCTCTCCCCTCGCCGGCGCTACAGTGGTTCGCGTTTTCTCTCTCCTTGGTGTGGTGTTGTTGCGCGAGAGTGTTGTCGATGCTCTTGCCGTCGTCCTGCCGCCGTTGCGCCGCTGCTGTTGCTGTTGTTCACCGGTGATGGGTCGTCCCACGTTGATGCGTCCTTGAAAGCCAGCCCTTGTCTTCGTTTCTCTCTCTCCTCTCGCTGTTTGTTGATGCGCGAGTGTGGTGGTGGTGCCACCGTTTCGCCGCTGTCACGCCGCCGCTTTGTTCTTCCTCTCTTCACCTTGTTGCCACCGCTTGTTCTGGATGTCCAAGGTACTAAACACTTTGCTCCTTCCTTGGCTTTTGGTGTTGTTCCTTTGAATTATGAATGAAAAGATTAAAAATCTGATTATGAACTGTGATTGCTAGTTATGTGATATAATTAATGCTGCTGTATTTGTAATTGTTGTGAATTGGAATTTGAAATTTAATGGTGTTGAGTTAGTTGATTGATTTTACGAATGTGGTGTTGTGGATGGTGCTAGTTGTTGCCTTGTTGGTGGTGAACCCAAATTGAAGTAGACTTTAGATAAAGTGATAACCTTAATTGTTGTTTTGTTGGTTTAGAAAATACTTCCAACTATGAGTTCTTAACTTAGTTTAATGAACTTGTTAATGTTAGTATGATAATGATTGTCTTATTATTGCAAACAAATGAAGAACTACAAATTAGTTAATGGTATGTATTTAGTTAGTGAGTTGATTTATTGAGTTAACTTCTAGAGAGTGTTGGTAATTACGGAGTATAAACATTAGCAATAAACTAAGAATTCTGTTGGCAATATTTCTTATTTTTGGGATTGAAATTTCGTCTTTGACATTTGAAAACTGAAATTTTTATACATGTACCTAGTAGCTCTATTTTGACATGAATGTAAGCTTTTGAAGAATTGCAGTTGGGATAATCTATGCCTGGAAAGAAAGTTGGTGATAGGGACATAGTAGTTCATATTTCTTTGACCAAGGTAGCTTGTTGCAGGTTCAAAGTCATACACAACTTGTTGTTGCAAACGACCAGTCTTTAGTAAGAATTCATTGGTTTCTGAGAATTACATTGCACAACAACCAGCTAACTAAGATTTGGGTTTTCTCTTTACTCCCTTTTTCAGGTTGATTATGCTTGGTGTACAATCATCCGTCATGAGATTTCTTGTCCTCTTGAACTTCTCTAGACCCTACTAGAAACAGAGGGAGTGAAGCTGGCAGAGATGGAAGCAAATGATTTGGCGTCACCTTCTCTCTCTTCTCCCTCCATCTCCATCCCCATGTATCCTCATTCATGTTTTCCACCTCAAGCACCAAAATTCTTAGAACATTCTTCAATGCTCAGACTTTGGAGGCCCCAGGCTCAAAGAAATCTACGAAATCAATGGTCCAAATTATCTTCCCTCAGACATCAATGGTATCCTTCTTCTACTTCTGGTCGGACCCATGCTACTTCTCTCGTTAATTCTTACCTTTCTTATAGGTATTCTTATTTCTCCACCTCTTAATATATATTCATTAAAAGCTCTTTTTAACCCCCTAATTTGTTTATGATCCTGGATATAGGATCATTACTTTGGGAAAATGTTTATAAAACCTTGTAAAACTCCTTTTATGAATTTCAATATCACAATTTTGTTGTTCATTGTCAAATTGTGGTCATTTCTTTTGCTAAAGTAATGGATGAATTTGATAATCTGATAAAAATGATATTTCGTAAATAGCACTAATTTCTTCATGACATGCTTGAAATTTGCTAGTTTAGCATGAGATTAGTTTCTATTAACTAAAATGGTTAAATCCATTGAAATGAATAATATTGTATTTGCACACATTTAAAACATCTTAAGAACATATTATGCCAATTTTACATACCTGATAATGTAGTTTCTTTTAATTGGTTAAAAAAAAGTTGGCTATTATTTGAAATTGGGGGGTGTGAGTGTGTGACAACCTCGTAGATGCCTTATCTTTGGGGATATCTCAATAAAGAAAATACATACAAAGTCTTCTGCCTTTTTGCAGTTTATCTTAACTCTTAATTGAGGAATATCAGTTGCCTTTTATAAAGCTTACATAAATAAGCGTAGGAACTACTAACAAAAGTAGTAATAGTGGCCCACTTTGCCTACCACTAGAAACAAGAATCAAATGACAATTTTATTAACTAAGCAAGTCACTAACTGACCCTATGATCTAGGAAGATAAACTAACCACTCCTTGAAGCACCAATTATCACCCTCCCTTGCGTCAATGCTGGAAATGCAACCAGAATTTGTCATGCTTAGCTTCGAAAAGCGACTTACTAAAGTATATCTGCAGCTTGATCATTAGTGCTACAGTACTTCAGTCTTCAGCTAATCAGCTTGATCTTTTCTTCAGAAACCAAACTTTAGACAAAGTGATGCCATATATCAATATGCTTTGTTCAGCTTTGTAAAGCTGGGGTGGGTATTCTTTAATTGCCATAGAAGTAGCAGACCTGTTGTCACAGAATTTTGTTTCACCTTCTTGAACTTCACCAAAGTCAGCTAGTAGTCTTCTTAGCCAAATCGCTTGACAAGCTGCTGTACAACAACATACTCAGCTTCGGAGGATGACAAAGCCACAATTTATTGCTTCCTCGAACTATGAGAAATAGCACCTGAGCCAAGGGAGAAAACATAACCGGAAGTGCTTTCACGATCATCCAAAGTACCAACGCAATCACTGTCAGTGTACCCTAACAATATTCAATACATTAGATCGAATTCCATTATTCCATTATTAACAGTTGCAGCTGCATAATTGTCTTTGCACCCCCAGATGATGCAACCTAGGACCCTGCATAAATCTTGAAATTAAGCTCATCGATTAGGCTATATCCGGTGTATTAGATTCATACCTCTAAAGTACCTTTCACTTGCCTTTCTAGTACCATCTTCATCTCTTCCTTCATTGCATTATTCCATATGTCACACTCTTCGGCTTCTTTATAATATAAAGGGCCAGCAACACACAAAGCAAAACTACAAGTTTCATAACTGTCAGAGATGGACCAAAATTTCGTTGGAGTTTGGTCATATGCAGAGTTGTTATCAAGTTTTTCTGATCTGCTGTTATCTGGAGAGGCAGAACTTGACATGGTGCAGATAGTTGCCTGAGCACTATCGTCGTTCTGGAAGTTGCAGGAGCTATATGTTCTTTTATCACTGGACTTCTGGCCTCATCTGGAGAAACTTGCGGAGCTGCTTCTGTTTCTTTGTTGCATCCCACTTCTCTTTTTCATTAAATTTGACATCCCTGACCTTGCCACTCTCGGGGTTATCCAACTTCTGTTTTGGAACTATAGCCAACACAAATGCACTTCATACATTTTTAGTCAAGCTTAGCACGGGAAGAAGTATTCGAAGCATATGATATACACCCATTTTTTTTTTATGTGGCTTACCACTAGCTTCTTGCTCGTCCATGCTTGATATGGTGTCTGATTCATGACAGCCTATGTAGGAGAGATGCTCAAAAGGTAAACAGATATAGCAACCACTGATCCCCAAAATTCATTTGGAAGACCTTTTGATTTCAATATGCTTCGAGCCATTTCTTCTGCGGTTACATTTTTAGTCAAGCTTAGCACGGGAAGAAGTATTCGAAGCATATGATATACACCCAATTTTTTTTTATGTGGCTTACCACTGGCTTCTTGCTCGTCCATGCTTGATAAGGTGTCTGATTCATGACAGCCTATGTAGGAGAGATGCTCAAAAGGTAAACAGATATAGCAACCACTGATCCCCAAAATTCATTTGGAAGACCTTTTGATTTCAATATGCTTCGAGCCATTTCTTCTGCGGTTCAATATTTCCACTGTGCCACACCGTTCTGTTGAGGCATTCTTGGGGCTGTAAGCTCCCTTCAAATTTCAAATCCTTACAAAATTAGTGAATTCGTTTGGAAAGAAGCTCACCGAGGCTATGGAGCTTGTTGGTTTTATTCTATGGTTTTTATTACTGATCTAATGAAGGAAAAATGGCTTGCTTTTAGTTGGAGTTGCACCTGATAAAATGATGATTTATCAGTGTATATTGATGGAAAGACATCATCCTTGCCAATAGGGAATGTGGTGAACTTTTTTATGTGAATAGATCTTCCGGAGAAATCTATTTAGACAGATCTCTCTAGCTTATTGTAAGAATAAATTTCAGCATTAGCTCACATGAAACTTTATTTACAAGATACTCGAGTGAAATTTTGCTTTAATGTAATAGTTGCTTGTGGAAGTGTGCCTTTTTCCGTTTCTTCTTTTATTTTTATTTTTGCTTAAATTTCTGTTTATATGCAGATATATGGATGCTATGGATTTGGGTGTTCTAAGTGATATGTCCAATATACAAAGAAAGGCTTGTTCCAAATTGCTTAAGCAGCTGGTTAGTAGGATGAGTCTTATTTATTCTTGCTCTCATTTTTTAGCTAATTCGGTTTTTGCAATATTGAAATAGAAGGATTTTTCTTGCTGATAAGTGGAATTTTTCAAGTGAGAATTTAGCAACGTTAGTTTGGTAATTTGGCTTAAGATGTTTTGGTTAATTACTAGTTATCATAACTGATAATCGCGTCACGAAAAAAAAAACTGAACAGCTTTTACATTGGGACTTTTACTTGTGTCCTGTTGCTAAGCTATATGCACGAAGAAAAATGTGTGCAATGGCTCTTTTTGAAATATAACATCAGTAGTTTCTTATTTGATGTATTTCTAACTCCTTGCTGAATCTTATATCAGGAGTTTGAACGCAACCAACTTTTATCTTCCTACAAGGCTATGGTATGTTTTTTGAGACTGACATGTCAAAATTTCAAGAGAGCATATGTCAACCGAAATGCTATTAATGCTATTAAGAGTTATGTCTGCAAATTAACAGTTATTGTTGGATGACATATTTTGTAGGTTACTGCTGTTATTGGTATGGAAAATTCAAGCAAATCAATGAGATGCTTTTTGAAAGCAACTGGTGGCAGCCCATTTATACAGTTTTCAAGAAGCTCAGAGAAAGGTGATGACACTGGAGATGGTGGAGGGGCTCCAGTTTTCACATTTTTCTCCATCTCTGCATCTGGTATGTTGATAATCGTTAATTCTGCTATGCGAGCTTTAAATTTGAATGTTGACAACTCAATCGGGTGAAGAAGTATTTTCTTGTCTAAACGATAGGACACTAGTGCCTTTAATATGTCATAGTTTGATCCTTCATGGATTCACAAATGTCTACATGCGTTTAATTGAGTTTGTGGATTAGAACATAACTCATATCAGCTTTTGTTCCTTCTGCACAATCCAATTCCATGACCTCAGTGGTATTCAGAAAGATAGTCATGTTACTCTGTGCTTTTACTCAATTACGTATTGAGGTTTTCCACAAATTTGACGACCGCTGCTGACTGTCACACTAGCAGTACAAACATTGTATGTTAAAGTTTTCAATTCTCTTGTTACTCTACATAATGCAGATGCAGCTCCCGTTTTTTCTAGATGAACTTGTCATGGTTGCCTTTCATAATTTTGACTGCCAATGTGGGAAACATGTACATACTTTTCAAGTATGATGTTGTTCTATCTCTTTTAATCTTGTCATATCCTGATAAGTTTAAGACTTTTGTAGAGATTTTTGCTGCAGAGCTTGTCGAGATGTTCAAACAAGAACTTCTTTTAAAGGTAACTAGCAGATGATATAACATTGCACATGTTTAAGAGTTGTTCCTTCATTATTCTAACTTTTGTCAGCAGCGTTTGCTTGTAGTTGAGCTGCTTACCAACAGCTGTTTAGAAACAGAAAAACAGTTCAATTGGTTTTCTTGGGCTGATGAACTTTATCATGGAGAAGCTGAGGACTTGAGCATGTGCAACTTGTACTCAAAAGATACTGATGAGCCATTTCTTCCCAAAATAAGTGGTTGGAAATCAAAAACTTCTTATGTGAGGTCTGAGAAAAATCCAGACCGCAACGTTTTACAGGTATGGTTGTATCAATTTTGATGTCCATAACCATCTTTGTGACTACCAACTCTATGCTTAGTTTTCAACATGTTAGCCTGTTAGGCATGGTACTATTAGTTTACTGTAAGCCTGAACCTTTGTGTTTGTAGCTGTAGTCTGAAACATCCCTTTACCATGACTGATCCTATCTAAGCAATTCTCTCATGCTTCTTCCGATGTGGCTGAATTACTTCTGTGATTGTATCGGTGTATCCATCAAGACCATCCTCGTGATTGTTGCTACATCATCTTCCGATGTGGCTGATTAATCCATATTCTCGTTTGCACTAAATTGCACCTTATGATTTACCCATGCACTATTTGGATATGGGATATACACACATCATCACCTTACTAGAGATTTTACACTAATCCTATTATGTAATATTTTATTTACCCATATATTATACAATTTTCATTCGGGAAATACATGTCTGCCACCTAATGCAACAAAATCTAAGCAAAAGCTGTTGAATGTAATAAGTAACATGATACTACCTATGACAATTATTGGTATATTTCTGGTGTAAATTATTGCGAGCACTGAGCTCAAGGAGACTTGGATTGTCAATTTTTCTTTCTCTAACTCTCCTCCCTCCTTCTCATACTTCATGGATTGCTTCTAACGTTAATCTTGATGATGTGACAGGTGTATCTTACAACATGGCTTGCAGAGGTCAATATAGATTCATTGAGGTAAATTATAATATTACAGTAGATTTAGAAAGAAAGGACGGAAGTAAAACCAAAACTTAACCATCAAGATTATTATTCTTCCGGTTTATGACATGTATAGTGGGGTGGGGGGTGTTGACACGGGCAACTCCCCTGTTCTTGCTATATGATTAAGGGTACATTCTTTTTACCTTTAAACAAATAAGGAAATCTTGTACTACCTCCGTTTCGAATTAAACGCAACAATTCATATGGCACGGACTCCTAGTTGAAATTTCTTAAGGGGTGATTAGAAAAAGGGAGGGGCATGTGATTAAGTTTAAGAGGAGAGAGAAAGTGGGTCCATCCTACCACCACGACCATCACCAAACCACCATTGTCATCGCCACCAAACCACCCTACTACCACTTGTCATCACCCTATTTGTCATCACCACCACCCGTCATCACCCCCTGCGCCACATCCTACCACCACCCAACCACCACTATCGCCACATCCTACCACCACCACCGTCAAAAGTACCGCCATAAACCACTGTCAAAAGCACCACCACCATCTAAACCCTAAATCCACTTCATAAACTACCGTCAAAAGCACCACCACCACTCCACCTCCACAAGAACAGATCGAGAAGAGAGAGAAATCGAGGAAAGAGAACGAAAGAAGATGGAAAAATCGAGGCGAGCGAAAGTGGGTTGATGTTTAAGTTGACGGACGCCGGCGGTTTTAGGTTGGAACGAAGGACAGAGGACGGACGCCGGCGGTGGAGCGAAGGTGGTTTTGGGTTGGAAGGAAGTTGTCGGTGGTTGTGGGCTGGTGCGAGAGGAGATCGAAGGTGGAACGAAGGTGATGATGATGGTGGTGGGTGGCGGAGGACGGAGGAATGACGCCGGCGATAATGGTGATGATGATGGTGGTGGTGGAGGAGAAAAATGGTGATGGAGGATGGAGGAGAGAGAGAATGATGGAGGATGGAGGAGAGAGAAATGGTGGTGGGTGGTGGGTGAAGGTGGTATTGAAGAGAGAGGGGGTTGATGTTTAAGTTGATTAATTTTGATTAGGTTTGTACTTAATTTGATATGGGTAGTATAATAAGTGTTTTAAGTATAAATAAGGACATTTTGGTAATTTTAGGGGTAAAAATCATACCAAAAATAGAAAGAATGAAATTGTTGCATTTAATTTGAAACTGCCAAAAATAGAAACTGTTGCGTTTAAAACGAAACGGAGGTAGTATATGGAAAAAGTTATTTTGATTTCCTAAAGCAACCCTTTGTTATAGTTAGATATAGTTCTGTGGTATTATATCCAGAAATTCGTTAAAAAACTTTCAAGTTATTAATTAAAAGAAAATGGAAATTTTTTTTTTTTTTTTTTAAATAATATCTTTCCTCTAAATCACTATTGTGGTGCCTGTCCACTGCCCAGCCAACTGTCCACCTCCCTTCAAACCACGATCAACACCATAGGCACTAGCATTAGTTTCACATGAAAATTGACTTACATCAAAATAAACATAATTTGAAATACTAGATGAACCCTTCTGTGAGGGGATTCAGACCAAACTGACAAGGGGAGAGGATCGCATTTCCTTTTGTGACCAACTTGAGGCCTTCACTACAACTTAGAATCAGATATAGACGGGGGAGCATTCTTTCTTTGAAGGAGAATACTCTTTGCTTTGTTGGGGTGAATTAATTTGCTGAATTGAAGATGGGACTTAACATTGGCCTTAATAGAAGACATTTCCCTTCTAGGTTTCTTCAAGGGCTTGGTGGAAACAATTATGTCCTTTGGTAGACCTAACACCTCTTGATGCTTGGAGAATTTAAGACCTAGAATATCTTGGACCAGTGTCACATAGTTCGCTCACCCACCCCGCGAATTATGATTCAGTTCGCTCGTTCCCAAACGCAGAACGATAGCGTGCCAATTCGCTTAGGTGCGCGTGCCAAAATCCGTGAAGAAGAAAGAAGAAAAGGAAAGAATGGAAGATGAGGAAACGCCATAGCTAATGTGAACTGAAGTTCATGGTCGAATTTTGAGTTCTAATTTTTTTAGAATCAGAAAAAGGGAGGAGAGAGAGAGGGAATCAAAAAAAGGAAGGAAAGAGAGGGGGGTGTTTTGCTTTATTAAATCACATGGGTATGTCGGTGGTGGGGTTGGTCAAAGGAGTTGTTTCTTATGGTTAAATAAAATAATAGTAGGTGGACAGGTGGTACTTGCTAGTTGGTAGACTAATAAGTTACTTTTCCATATTAAACTATTAAATAATAGTGGGGTTACTTTAAAGGTGGATTTTTTTTGGGGAAGAGCTGGACCTTTTTGTACGGGTACTTTTTTGGGGAAGTGGAGTTGGCCTTATTACTCTTGAATCTGTTATCCTAATTACTCCTATTAACTTCCTTATGCAGATTAATTTTAATTAATTTAAAGCTTGAATAATTGCACCATCGAACCAAATAATGTCCTAGAGCGAACCATGACCCGAAAAATCGAACCTAAAAAATAACCCACACGATCCGAAATCCAGCCAACTAGCGAATTGCGTTCCCGTACCCGTTCCGCGATCCGAAGCGATCCGCGATCTATGTGACACTGTCTTGGACCATTGCTCTTGCTTGGACTTGGACCTCTGTATTCCTTTTGCTATTAGAAGATGGGGAAATTGATGGGTTGATTGGACTTTGTGGAGGGCAAGCCTTCTGATTCACTAGCTCTCCTTCCACTTCAACCTTTCTTGTCATGGCTGGGGCCTCTATCAAATTTGGCTTCTCATCTATTGTTTCTTGCTTTCTACCATCTTCATTTGATGTCTTCTTCTGGTTGCCCACACCTCGCATTACCAGAACTGATCCTGTGTTGTAATTGATATGAGTTATCGCCCGTCCTTGAGAAATTAATCGATAATCCTTCTTGTGATCATCATATTAGAACCCGGCCTTTTACGGTTACACAATCGAATGGGCTCTGCCAAAATATTTTTTTTCCCTGAGGATATCTCCTCTTCATTGTCTGACTTGTGAAACTCATTAGGATTAACATATGAATATCCATCCCCTCATTGGTACAGACATCCACATCCATCAAATTGGGGTTGAGACCCTTTGGTCTTGTGTTTCCAATCTTTTCTAACATCCTGTAACTTTTCTATTACACTAGTTGTTTCACTCATGAGCAATACTTCCCCTATTCTTCATCCGTTCATTATTTATCCTCCTAAAATCTCATTTGAACTAGTCTCTACTTCTCCATTTGCTGACATTACCTTCAAACTCCTAAATTTTTGCTCACTAGTTTTATTCCTGGCTTCAACATTGGTACCATTCCTCAGTGATACTTTTGCCACCACTATTAACAAAATTTCCCCAAGTTTTCTTCCTCGGTTAGCTTAATCTCTTGCCTAGACCAGATTGATGTATTGTCGCCCTCCTGTTGCTCAGGCAGTTCAACTCTGTCTAGTTGTATGGCCACTTCTCTAATGATAGCCACCTTCAAGTGCCAAAATGCCAATTCATTTCTACGGTTCTACCCAACTCAATAGCCATAGCTCTCCTAAGCAGAGCTTTAACATTATAAGGATTAGACTCCAAGACAATTGAGCAAACAAGTCCCAGTATCTCAAATTCCTTCTCAAAATAAGCAGCCGAGTTTGGCAATATTGCAAGCAGCCAACTGAAAGAACTCAGCTTGATCCTCCTTGTTGTCAAAGATAAATCTAGCAAGAATCACTCTTGAATAGACTCCCAACATAATTGAGCAAACAAGTCCCAGTATCTCATATTCCTTCTCAAAATAAGCAGCTGAGTTTAGCAATATTGCAAGCGGCCAACTGAAAGAACTCATCTTGATCCTCCTTGTTGTCAAAGATAAATCTAGCAAGAATCACTCTTGAATAACCATATTTGTCAATATCATCATCAACATTCTCTTGCTTGAAGAACAAATTACTTTCCTCTTCTAAATTCCTAACAAGAGTTAGAACACCCTTGGGATCCTTCGATTTTAAATTACGGGATTAACTCCTCGTCCTCCTTCAAAAGGTTATCTCCCCCAGTAATGATTGGGTCAATTTCCCCTCTAACCTTACTATACATCTCCAAGGAAAAATTTCAACTGTAGATACTAGTCCACTACTTACAACAACTTCAAGACTACCAACAGAAATGACTGAAAAACAGAAAAAGAAAATAAAAACACACTTTAAACATAGAGTTTTTTTGTTAGAAATAACATTTTAAAACCACTTTTTTGCGGAAAACAACCTTCTAAAAGTTTTTTTGCAACTTACAACCTAAAACAAAAAATTTTGCGAAATGAAACTTAAAACCAATTTTTTTTTTCGAAATGATACCTTTTCTGGAATTCCGTCATTGACTTTCAGTTGCACCTCCAATCTCTCTCCTCACTCCATCTCCCTCCCTGAACACCAACCCCAGCCACCACTCTCCTTCATCCTCCTTGTAACCACCACGCAAACCACCACTCTCCTTCCCCCCTTTCCCGAAATCACCGGTCTTTCTCTCTTGTTCCCTTTTTTTGGCTTGCTTCTGGGCCGAATTGTAGTTTTTATCCTACTCTTATTGATTATTTTGCGTGTAACTTATAGAATGTTTCTTGCCAGGGTGGAAGAGATATTTGTCACTGTAGGAGGGGAGCTGCGGACGACCCTTTCCTAATCTTTCTTGATACTGTCTTCTGTAGGTAAGAAAATGTTTGAAGTGTGGTTCATAGGGTCATATTTTAGAGGTTCTTTTGATTGAGATTTTCTAGAAATTTAGGAGGTTTCGGACAACTATCGGGATGTCCTTCTGTGTGTAATCTTTTCTTTTTCCCTTTTTACCTTATTGTAATACCACCTTTTGAGTGTCAACTAATCATAAAAGTTATTTGTCATGGGAACTTTTTATTCAATATATATTTGTGTTCCAACTTTATTGAATGTTTACTTATAGTTAAGGGGTGTGTTGAAAGTTGTTAAATAATAAGATAATAAAGTTTATATATATTACGATATTTTTTTTAAAAATTATGGTGTAGATAGGGATGATTATTTTAAAGGAAAAATTATCATCAATAAATCCAACTATTATTCACCTTCTTATATTAATCACAACTGATGTTTAAGTCAAATAATCCAAATTTTATAAGTTCCTTTTACAAAACACTTCAAAATGATTTACAACCTTGAGTATCAGTTAAATTCTTTGTTTAAAAAAAAAAAAAAACATATCTAAGCCTCATATCACTCACTAACCTTTGGCAGCCACACTGCCAAATTCCCTACTTGCCACAGCTGTGCAACGCATAATTCCATAGGAAAGACAAAATAGAAAGGGGAGAGATTGTGAGAAAGTGGTTCATGTTGAGAGAACAGTGGAATGGCAAATTCCACTATTTAAGCATGGTGAATGTCCTGATATGTATTTAATGCATGTTAGGAAAAGTTTTCTTCCGCCGCGCTGAAATTGTTGAATTTACAATTGTACACAGTAGAAATTACATGGAACGCATTGCAAATGTCGTTTCCAGACCTGATAACAAATTCATGTGAACAAGAAGTCAAGAAAATTCTTCATTTGCAAAGTATTGCAAACCAATTGCCAGATGTATTCACAGATACTAAGAAAGTGACAAAGTCACATGTACATGCTGAGAATGCCCCGACACGAATTGAAATTCCTAGTGACAATAAGGCCATTGAAGACGAGTCAATAGCACGTCGAAAACGTGATAGACCATCCGGTTTTAAAGACTCAAAACCGAGAAAAATGAAAAAGCAAGGAGAAACAAGAACGAAATTAATATAAATCCTCCAAAGGAGCATGATGAAATTCATGATGAAAAAAAATGAAGATAAGCATGTTCCAGAAGAACATGAACATAAAAGCATAGACGACAATGAAACTTCAATTAATTATGTTTCTACAAAGAAACAAAGGAACCGAAAAGATGTCTTGAATGAAATCTTTGCTTACTCCATAGCGGTTGAAATGATATACGATGAAAATGATATAGAACCAAATACACCAAATACAGTAGATGAATGTCGCCGTAGAAAAGATTGGCAAAAATGGAAAGAAGCAATTCAAGCAGAATTGAAATCACTTGAAAAACGTGAGGTATCCGGTCAAATAACCCAAATACCAAAAGGTGTAAAACCAGTTGGGTACAAATGGGTATTCGTGAGAAAACGAAATGAGAAAAATGAAGTTACTAGATATAAGGCAAGGCTAGTAGCCCAAAGCTTCTCACAAATGCCAGGGATTGATTATGATGAGACATATTCTCCAGTAGTTGATGCAACTACACTAAGATTTCTGGTAAGCGTATCAGTTTCGAAAGGATTGCAAATGAGGTTAATGGATGTAGTGACTGCATACTTATATGGGTCACTTGACACAAATATTTATATGAAAGTCCCTGATGGACTAAAAATACCAGAAAATCACATGCCCAAAGAAATGTTTTCAATAAAATTGAAAAAGTCACTCTATGGGTTAAAACAATCTGGAAGAATGTGGTATAATCGTCTTAGTGAATACCTATTGAAAGAAGGATTCAAAAATAATCAAATCAGTCCTTGTGTCATTGCTGTCTATGTTGATGATTTAAATATTATTGGAACTCCTAGAGAACTCGAAGTAACTGCAAAGTACTTGATGAAAGAATTTGAGATGAAAGATCTCGGGAGGACAAAATTTTGCCTTCGCTTGCAAATAGAACATTTGAGAAATGGGATTTTTGTCCATCAATCAAACTATACAGAAAAAATTCTGAGACGCTTTTTCATGAGCAAAGCCCACCCAATAAGTTCTCCAATGATAGTGCATTCTCTGAATATGAAAGATGATCCATTCAGACCACAAGAAGAAAAATGAAGAAATTATTGGTCCTGATGTACCATATTTAAGTGCGATTGGTGCCTTAATGTACTTGGCTAACAATACTCGACCTAACATAGTTTTTTCAGTAAACTTGTTAGCTAGATACAACAATGCACCAACGAAGAGACATTGGAATGGAATCAGACACTTGTTACGCTATCTTCGAGGAACACAAGATCTTGGATTATTCTACCAGTTGAAACCAAATGCGTCACTCATTGGATATGCAGATGATGGGTACCTATCAGATCCACAAAAGGCTAAGTCTCAATCCGGGTATCTATTCACTTATGGAGGTACTGCAATATCTTGGAAATCCACGAAGCAGACTTTGACGGCCACACCATCAAATCATGCAGAATTAATTGCTCTTTATGAAGCTGGAAGGGAATGTGTATGGCTAAGGTCAATGATCAAGAATATCCAAGAAGAATGTGGAATGGAAACAATAACAACAAATCCAACTATTATCTACGAAGACAATACTGCATGTATCACCCAAGTAAGCGAAAGGTACATCAAAGGAGACATAACTAAACATTTATCACCAAAGCTCTTCTTCACTCATGACCTCCAAAAGTAAGGGACGATAAGCATCCAACAAATCCAATCATGTGAGAATCTTGCAGATTTATTCACCAAATCCCTTCCGGCGAAGAAATTTGAATAATTAGTTCTAAAAATTGGAATGCGTCATCTTCGTGATATATGCTAGATTCAGGGGGAGTATTATATGCACTGCACTCTTTTTCCCTTCGATCAGGTTTTTATCCCATCGGGTTTTTCCTGACAAGGTTTTTAATGAGACAGTTAATTTTAAGCATATAAGGATACAAAATAGTTGTACTCTTTTTCCCTAGTTATGGATTTTTCCCCTTCGATCAGGTTTTTATCCCATCGGGTTTTTCCTGACAAGGTTTTTAATGAGACAGTTAATTTTAAGCATATAAGGATACAAAATAGTTGTACTCTTTTTCCCTAGTTATGGATTTTTCCCACTCGGGTTTTTTCTAACGAGGTTTATTAATGGGACAACCTCTATTATGAGTTATCGGTGGACATTCAAGGGGAGTGTTGAGAGAACAAAGTGGAATGACAAATTCCATTGTTTAAACATGGTGAATGTTCGACATGCATTTAATGCATGTTAGGAAAAGTTTTCTTCCGCCGCGCTGAAATTGTTGAATTTACAATGCAACGTAGTAAATTTTGCTTATAAATACCGTCGATGTAAGAAGTCAGTTTTACACAATACGAATTCAATACACTCTTATGATATATAGCTTCTTTCTCTATATATTTCTTACAACAGTTCAAACTAAATCTTCTAATAACGACAACATAGCCAGTTCACTAATTTAGACCCCATAAAACAAAAACAAAAGATCCCCATCCCTTTTTCCACTCAAATCTCCAGAAAGCATATAGACGAAGAAACCAAACATCACTTTCTCTTAGTACTAATTTTCCCCTTTTCTCTTTTGTTACTTTCAATTCTACCACTCAAATTTTTAGTTTCTTTTTTTTTCGGGGAAATATTTCTTTTTTCAATTTTTTTAATTAAATTGAGGAAAAAAAAATTTAAAGAAGAAAATAAGAAGGAAGATGTATATGAGATTCATCCAACCCTGATCGACACCAACATAACTACATAAGTAGCAACCTCAATCTTCAAATGTATGATGGTGTGTCCCCTTGATGAGATTGAAGGAAGAATGATAGACAGATAGTTGGCATTTGGGTATTCCATCAACAGATGAGGAAGGGACTAGGCTTCGAGAAGAGAAAAGGAAAATGGGAAGGGGAGGGGAGGTAAGAGAAAGTATTCTCCCATACTCGGGATGGGGCAGCGGTTGCCCCTACCAGGGTCATTTTGGTAATAACGCTGAAAAGGAAAGGTAATACAGTAATACTACTTGTTTAACAACCACAACACAAAAGAAAACAGAAGTTCTTATTTGTCAGGAGCTCTTGGGTTCGAGATCGGCTCTTTACAACCCCTCTCTCTCTCGTTCCTCAATTAATTCCGCTAAATAAATAGTCGATTACATTCGACTGTTAATCTCAGGTAAGAGTGATTTTTAGCCAAAATCTATGTAATTTCGGTTCGATTTATTAATCTGTCCTTTCTTATTCTTGAATGATGTTATTGATTTTAGGGTTTTATTTTGTTTTTAAACTAATTTTTATTGGCAAATTAATCTACGGTTCTTCGTTGCGTCAGATCTAAGTTTGCGAATTGAAATTATTAAGGTTAATTCAAGATGTTTTGGCGTATGGTCGCTTTGTCCTTTGCATCTCCAAGTGAGTTTTTTTTTTTCAAAATTATTAAATTCTTCTAGATCTAAATTTTATTTGGCTCTAATGTTTTTGAATTTATTGTAGCTGATAAACATATTGAATCTGTTAATTAGATAACGAGTGGATTTCTGTTGTTTTGTTGTTGTTTTACTTTGGTTTTGGGGTGGAATGAATTGTTGCTACCTAGAACTTATACAACTGTGGGCGATACTTTTGCCAAATTACTTTGAAAGTTCGTTATTAGGTTCGTTTTATATGGTTAGTCGAAGTTTGTTGTTGCTTCTTTTTACAATATATTCTTGGTGATACTACAAAAATGTATATATAGAATGTTTTTTTGGTAATTCCTTGATTACTTTGACCTCTCGATGAACAATTCTCCTCTAGCTATATTCTTTGGGAACATCACTTATTACCATTGAATGGGAATGGACTGTGCATGTTTAATGAAAAGTATCACGATTCTTTGCCCACCGATCTGTAAATTAGGATCAATTAGTAGAGGTAGCAGAACAAAGAAGCTCTAATTACCATTGAATGGGGACGGACTGTACATTTGACAATTAGTAGAGGTAGCAGAACAAAGAAGCTCTAGGTGGTTTGAGTTTTATTTATTTATTTATGCAGGAATGGGCTAATGAAAAGTATTTCAGGTTAATTATCTTATTAAATCCTTGTTTGATATCTCATCTGCTTATTTCTTTTACGATCTCATGTTGTTACCAACTTAGACATAAGGGTGGCAATGTCCCTGGCTAGTTTATTGTATATACCTTCTCTTTTGAGAATTTATCTTTGTTGATTCAGTGTAACAATTTAACTAGTTGAAACAGTAATTCAGATTTCAAGGCTTGCAGTTCATAAAAATTAAAGTTCATAGTATTGAATATATTATGACTTATGAGATAGAATTTTTGCTGGTAGCTGGAAGTTTTAGTAGGAATTCACATAACAATTGCATAAGACATTTTTCTAGGGTCATGAAATATGTTGTTGAGCTTGAGGCTTTTTAGTTTTGACCCTAGATGTGGAGGACTGAATATAGACCACTTACTCATATTAAGAGAAGTAGAGTGTCCTTCAACTTTCTAGAAGCTAAAGGGTTTTAAGCTGTTTTCAAACACTACATGTCTTGAAGCTAGTTGGTCCAATCAATTCCTGAAGGTTTTAAAGCTTTTCTCAAACACTATAGCACTAGTATCTTGGCACAAGACTAACATAGACATTTCATATGTGATAAAATGGATCAAAATTAGTTTTGAGGTTTTGGATTCAGAAGGGAAGTGCATGCAGCTACCCTTGCAACAATAGTATATATGATTTGGATGATGAGGAATTGATCCTTGTGGAACTGTGATATTGATGGAGTTGGTAAAACATTAGTGCAACAATATGAGATACATTGTAAAAGAGGAATATGGAGCATCTGTGCAAAGATCACTGAAGTGTATCAATAATGGTTTAGCTTACTATGAGTAGTTGATGTATGGTTGTTTACTTGTTTTGCTTACCCCCTGAAGGCTTTAGGATGTATGATTAAAAGTTTTGCAATATATTTGGTCATGTGCTCAAATATATATGGGTCTCTAGTCTCCTATCCTACTATGGGATTTAAAACATGTACTATAATGTGGGTTTCTTATGATCCTTTCACATATATATACCCGTAGCAAGGTTATTAAATTCGGGTTTCACTTTTAATTGGTGAGGTTAATTATTTGTGATTGAATTGCAAGAATCATAAGTTGTAGTACTTGTTGAGTAGTGAGTTCCAATTACATGATACTTATCATGTACTTCCTCCGTTCCTTTTTGTACTTATTTAAAATCTTGACACCATTTAGAATTGAAAAGAATATTCTAGATTATTTCCAATATGTAGGATAAGCATAGCTTGTAAGGTCTTATTTGATTAGTCTTGATGAGTATATTAAGAATGTCAAAGTTTTCTATATTTTTTTCCGTAATATGTAAACAAAGATATTAATGATCTAAGATATGCATTAATAAGAGGGCCTCGTGGGAGCCCAATGGTTGGTGCTCCCACCTCCCAACCGCAAGGTCGGGTGTTCGACTCTAGCTCATCACTCACCAATTTGGGGAGTTTGTATAAAAATGTTTGCTTGTGGGTATAAATCCCCTCTACCCACCCAATGAGTTGGTGTGCCCCTGCAGCTAGTAGCCTAAGCGGGGGGTTGGTCTTCGGACCAATTATCTTTCTTGAACAAAAAAAAAAAAAAAGATATGCATTAATAAAAGTAAAAAAAAAAAGCAAATAAGGGTGTTGAATGTTGCTATCATGTCATCATAATGAAGTATATAGAGCATCACTTGTTATTTGTAGGAGTTATGCAAAATTACTTTTTTTTTTTGGCAAAGATACAAATTTACTTATTATCAATATCTTTTATTACAGAAGTGTTACTAATTTTTTTTTTTTTTTTTGTGTAGCATCTCTCTCTAGAGCCTTTTTTCCGAAGTGGAGATGAATGATATTTCAACAATGCTTTAGAATTTTAATTGGTGAATGATATTTTCAACAATGCTCTAGAATTTTAATTGGTCATTGTTTGTAGTTTTGGAGTATAATAGGTTGAAGGGATATTTGTAATGCTACAAAGCAAAAAAAAATACTTATTAATATTCATGTATTAGTTTCATTATTGTTCTAATATGCTCTCGTGATAAAGTATGATATTTGGATTTATATTGAATATATTTTGTTGGACTGCATGAGTTAATATGTTGTAAAAGGCAAAAAAAAAAAAAAAAAAAAAAACTTATGCATGTTAAGGCAACTCAGTTTGGGATTGTGAAGAATAGTTTGTGTCGGTTTTAGATATATTTCTTAAAGAAGCGTTGCCAAATTTAAGCAATGTTTTTGGATAGTGAAACATTATTTGCACTTAATTTTATTTAATTTATATTCATACATAAAAGAAAGTAGCACTTTATATAGTAAATAAGTTTTTAAAATATAGGTTAACCTCTTTGTTTTGTATTAAAGGGATGGGTTTTTTTTTTGACAATAAGTACACACAAGCAAAGAACGACACTAACCCCACTACTCATTCCCGGAGGTCCTTTCGTGGGTTACGACACTAGAACCACTACAATTATTACAAAGCAAAACATTATTAGAGTTCTCAATACTAACTAACATGACAACCACTATTTAAAAGACGCTTTTCCTTCGACAGTAGTAGCAGCTTGGTGGAGGAATTGAATCCTTTAAGGTCTATTAAAAAAAAGAGATGGTGGTAAAGGATGGAGCAAATATGGCAATAAATGTTTGCGCTTTATCCAATTCATAATAATAACAATTAGTTGCTAATAAGTAACAACTAATAAGTGTCGCCGGCGATACCCCGTGTTGTTTCTTTTCGTAAATTTTTATCTTGTGAGGAAAAAAATTGACGTCATAATTTGAAGAATACAATAAATTGGAGTAAGAGTTTGTCTACAATAGTCTATTATCATCACCATTATATTTAAGAGTGTGTAATATATTTAAGAGTTTGTAATATATATTATTACTATTATGTTATTACTAATAACCCTTTAAGTCAATTCATATCAGAGACAGGTTAATTTATGTCCAAGATTGAGTAAATCATATCAGAACATAACTCAATCATATTATTTAATAACTTTTTTTTTCTAATAATAAGCCATGAATCGAGTAATATGATTATTCAACTACAAGCCGACTAATATGATTATTACATTACTCCAAAGAGACCTAAGTCAAAGAAATATTACTACATAACTTTATCCAATAATAAGCCGTGAAAGGAGTAATATGATTATTCAAGTATAAGCCGTCAAAGGACTAATATGGTTATTCAAGTAAGAAGTCGTCAAATGGACTAATATGTTATTACTTAAGTAATTAAATAATCCGTTCAAAGAAATAAAGATTCATATTATTCAGTTAAGCCGTGAAAAGGAAATGCAGTTTAATCATATAAGAAGTGTTTCACGCAGTTGCGAAGGTAGCTAATAAGTTTCAACTCATATTCAACTCATATGGAGCTCATATGAAGCCAAGAAATATGTAATTGTAATCCAATCACTATGTGACAACCAACATATTTAAGAGTGTGCAATATAACCAACTATTATGTTATTACTACTAACCCTTCAATTGAATTCATATCAAAGAGGGGTTAAATTATGTCCAAGATTGAGTAAATCATATCAGAACATAACTCAATCATATCAATTAAAAACTATTTTTTTCCAATGATAAGCCGTGAAAGGAGTAATATGATTATTTAAGTAATAAGCCGTAAAAAGGACTAATATGATTATTGCATAACTATAATAAAATGACTAAATGAATCATTATCTCATTACTCCAATTGTTATAAAAAGACCTAAATCAAAGAAATATTACTACATTACTTTGCATTACTTTATTCCAAGTAATAAGCTGTGAAAGGAGTAATATGATTATTCAAGTAATAAGCCGTCAAAGGAATAATATGTTATTACTGAAGTTAATTACTTAATTAATTAATAAGACGTTCAAAGAAATAAGGATTCATATTACTCAGTTCAGTCGTGAAAAATAAATGCAGTTTAATAGTAATCCAATTAATACGTAACAAACAATACATGTAAGAGTGTTATAACCATTGTTATTAAAGTCCCCATCTAGATTTTAACTCATATTACTCATATTAAACTCATAAGTACATGATCATTAACATTGTCAATGGTCCTAATGTTTAGTTAGTAATGAATGATCGGGAAAGTGTTCAATAGTTCTCGTAATTCTCGTAATGTTTTAGTAATAAGTCATGGAAACGATCTTTAACATTAGCAATGGCCATACTGTTTAGTTACTAATGAATGATCGTAGTAGTGTTTAGTAATTCTCCTAATGTTTAGTAAGTCGCGAAATGTTTAGTAATGGTTAGTATCATGTGTGCATGAAATCATATCATATACATGCAAAATCATATCACATACATGAAAATTCATATCATATAAAAGAAAAATCATATTACTGTGAGAAACACTCAAATTGCATTTTGTAAGTTACACCATGAACAATGAATCATATCTGAAGCCTTCGGAATCGTATCGAACTACATTTAATCATATCGAAACTATGTAGAATCATATCACAAGTGAAAAGACTCCATCGAAATGAACCTAATTTTTAGTAGTGGAATCATTTCATTAGTGAATATATAGTTTGGTAGATCTTGTTTTTTACTCCTTATGTCTATTTTGTAACTTTTAAATGTAGGGACCTAAAGATATTAAAAGTTAAAATTAAAGAAACTTTGTGACAATGCGTGACCTGCACACGAAGCCTACGGTCGAACTTTTCCGGATGAAATGCACAACAAAACTAAGGAGGTTGGCTTGTCTATGGGCTTCCGTAGAGGGGATAGACCCCGCATTTGTTACATTGTACCATGAAGGTGCATGGGTTGACCTTGAAGGTACTTTCGATAGTCAAGGTGTGCTTAATGTGGACGTAATCTACGTCGTGCCCAATTAAGGTTCAATGAATGTGGTAGTGTTCGTTGTTTAGTTAAATCCTCGTATGTTATATATTAAATAGTTAAGTTGGTCATGTTCGTTTAGTTAAATCATCCTAATGATGTACGTTTTACATTAAATAGTAAAGTTGGTTATGTTCGTTTAGTTACATCCTTCTCTTAATGATGTACGTTTTATATTAATTACTTAAGTTGGTTATGTTCGTGTAGTTACATCCTCCTCCTAATGATGTACTTTTTATATTAATTAGTTAAGTTGGTTATGTTCGTGTAGTTAAATCCCTCCTCCTAATATTAAATAGTTAAGTTCGTTATGTTTTATATCCTCCTAATGATATCAATTTTATATCCTGCGTTCAGCCAATCATATCGTATATATTTGAAATCATATCATATCAAGTGTAAATCTCATTAAAACGCCTTAGAATCATATCATTTACATACGGCCTATGGAAGGGATTTGACTGATCCAACATACGGCCTATCGTAGTAGTGTTTAGTAATTCTCGTAATGTTAAGCAAGTCATGTAAAATATCATTAACATTGACATGCTCCCTAATGTTTAGTTAGTAATGAATGATCAGGTAAGTGTTTACTAATTCTCGTAATGTTTAGTAACTCATTAACATTAGCAATGTCCCAAATGTTTAGTTAGTAATGAATTAGCGTAGTAGTGTTTAGTAATTCTCGTAATGTTTAGTAAGTCATGTAAACGATAATTAATATTAGCAATGGCCCTAATGTGCACACCGTTCACATTTACTAGATCAAATAAGAGACTGTTGTACTATTCAAAATAATTTAGTAGAAGTTATTATGCGTTACCTTATCTGCTTTTTACGTCAAACAATATGTTAGTTTCTTAATTTATTGTTTATAATGTAAAAGATATTTTAACTACTATAAATTAAATAACATAAGTACTAGTACATAAGTTGATATGATTACTACACACTTTGATATGATTACTACAGAAGCTGATATGAGTACTATTACAGATAATATGACAATTTTACACTTTGATATGAGTATACGATTTTAAAAGATAATAGAAGGTTTCATATGTCCATCATACCCAAAATTAGGGGGCCCAAACCCAAAGAAACACTACCAAGATGAAGGAAAGGTTCTACATCCTGAAGAAAACCAAAAATCCTACAACTTACCCAAAACAAAACAAACGAAATAATTGGATCATATGCGGCCCAATCAAAAGTTTTTTTTTTAATACAAAATTGGATCATTTGCGGCCCAGTCAAAAGTTTTTTTTTATACAAAATTGGAACCATTTTATTTATTATATGCAGCCCAGTCAAAATGAGATCCATATACTAAATGTTTTATGCACCTTTGTGGCCAAAACACATGCCTTCTAAATTTTGGGCTCAAAATATCTACTCTTTGTTTTAGTGAATTGAAATATGATAACTAAATTTATTATTTCAAATTAGTTCACTTCATTAACATAAACATAAAGATATACATTAAATTTGAATATATTTTAACTACATATGTAGCTACCATTTTCCATTGTATACCAAAACATGAAATGCGTAAACTACATTATCATAAGTGGCAGGCCTAATACGTACATTGCAGTGCAACTAAGTTGTCCACATTGCAGCACAACCAAGTGGTGGTAGCCCAACTACAAAAACCAAAGCGTGCGCCACCCAAAAATTACCTACCATACACAATATTTGGAACCTAAAATGTTCATTACAATTACCATTCACCAATTTGTTAATATGTCAAGCATTTCCTTCACGGTACCCTTCAATTAATTTTCACCGCATAAAAGGTCTTCAGTTAGTAACCAACTCCTCACCTCCGTGATGTTGCCACTTGCCAGGCTTATGGAAAAACAAATACATGTAAGTAACTAAATACACGAACTAAGTAATTTCAAGTATAACTAATTTTAAATTTAACTTCCTACCATTGTGCACTTGGACTTCAACCGAGCTGCACAACCCTATAGATTAAATATAAATAACATGTTAAACTTTTTGTAGAGAGTATGGAGAGAGTCTGAGGAATATAGTGTAAAACTGGAATGAGTCGGAAGTAAGTCTAAAGAATAAAAAGTTAGTGGAAAGTTGATGTGGCATAGTCGAAGGTTGGGTTTGGGTCGAGGGACAAACACGTCGT
Organism: Beta lomatogona; assembly: GCA_947646795.1. NCBI lineage: Eukaryota > Viridiplantae > Streptophyta > Magnoliopsida > Caryophyllales > Amaranthaceae > Beta > Beta lomatogona. Next base: position 215,416 of record CANSNZ010000968.1, read on the forward strand.
TAGTGGGCGGCCCCGCCCAATAACAACTTAATATTTATAAAATATTATGGAAAGCATTAAAATAATATTAATCCCCAAAAGTGAACCCATGTTTGTGTATTTGAAACCCATGTTATTGTTAAATCCACCCCTATTTGTGTGTATGAAACCTATGTTATTGTTAAATCAACCCCTGTTTGTCAACAAGTAAACATGTGAAATCTGCCATAAAGCAAAAAGTTGCATTGATTTGCGTGTTCCATTCAGCTTTTCCCCCCAAAAAGTACAAATGGTTATTGATAAGAACCCCTGTTTATGTATTTGAAACCCTTGTTATTGTTAAATCAACCCCTGTTTTTGTGTTTGAAACCCATGTTTTTGTTAAATCAACCCATGTTTGTGTATGTAAATATGCGAAATTACACATTACCCCTTTGTTAGCGGGCAAAGGTGCCCCACTAATTATTAGCGTTTTATCACTCCTTAGTATTATTGACTATTATATAATGAACGAGATGATAGGGTGTGTAACGAGTTTTATAACGAGATAACTCTTTAATTCGATAATAGTTACATTGAACGAGTTTAAATGTGACTATTACCGAAGAAACAACTTTAAATGTGACTATTACCGAACAATCGAGTTTAGATGTGACTATTACTGAAGAAACGACTTTAAATGTGACTATTAACGAACAAACGAATTAGATGTGAATATTACCGAGGAATTGAGTTCAAATGCGTCTATTATCGCCTAAACGAGTTTAAATGTGAAAATTATCGAATGCACTATTAAGACAAGGTTGACTATTATCGAAAGTAGAACGACAAGGTTCACTTTAATAATATTATTTTTCAACATCATAAATTGTTGTTAAAATCATAATAGAAAATTAAAATTATTTACGGTTTTTTCACCAGGTCCCCCTGAGGTTTCACGAAATGCACCAGGTACCCTTGTTGTTTGAAAAATGCACCAAATACCCCTGAGGTTTAACTATAATGCACCAAATGCCATTAATGAAGAACGGCGTTAGTCTGCCGTTAGTGCATATTTACACAAATGCCATCAGTCAGAACTGGCGCCATTGGAATGATCCCCCAACCCACGACCTTTCGTATTTCCTCTTCACTTCACTCCATCCTCTGTTTTTGAAACTCTCTCATCCAAAAAAAGCCCTAAAAATCGCACAAATTAATTTAGGGGAAATCTGCATAATCTGAAGACAGGGAATTTGAGTGGGAAGTACAAGGTTAATAATCTGGGTTGGTCGCATCTGAATTGCGGGTTTTGAAGAGGAATTGGGTGCATTTGGAAGTTGAAGAAAATCTGGGTTGAATCTTCAACATGGATAGGTATGTATCTCTCTCAATTAGTTTTCATTTAGTGTAAATTTGTGAGGTAAATGGTTTTAATTTTGGATTAAAATGCTTGAAATTTTACAGTTTTTTAGGGTTTAAGCTTGTGATTGTTGATTGTTCAAAGTTTGTGTTTTTTTCCTTACTTAATGCATGTTGCAATTTTTTCTTACTTTATGCATGTTGTGATATGCTTAGGGACAAAGATATTTGGTTGCTTTGTGATTACAAGGGACGTAGGTTTGATGTTAGGGTATTAGATATCGATGAGAGTAGTTTTATGGATTTGATTGATGAGTTCATTGTGGAGGGACAAAAACAAGATGTTCTTGTGCCTGAGAAGTTCAGATTGTGGTATGATCATCCTAAGACAGGTGAGAGGGTGGAAGTGAGTGATGATGAAAGTTTGATGAGTATGTTCCCTCTATTTAGAGGTAAAGAGGAGATCATGATATGGATAGAGCAAACACATGATGTAGGTTTGTCATTTAAGTTAGCCATGCAAATGAGGAATTCAAAGTTGATGAGAGAAGCTGCTAAACAAGCAGAATTTGAAGAAGAATTTAGGAAAAGAAGAGAGGAGGAATTGAGGAAACAAGAAGAGGAATTGAAGAAACAAGAAGAGGAAGCTAGGATTGAGAGAGACTTAGAAGAGTCAAGGAAGTTCATTGTTTTAGTGGAGGTGCCTGTTTATAATGTTGAGAATGACATGGAAGTGGAGTATGAAACAAGTGTGGGAGATTGACCACGGGCCGTCACAACCACCAATGTCCCAAACACAAACAACTCCACCTCAAACCCCCTCGATCACCCACACACCAAAATCCCCCCCACCAGAGACCACCACATCAGACCCATCCACCACCAACCCCTTATGTTTCACCCCCAACTGTTTCACCTCCACCTAAAACACCCCCACCTGAACACCAATCACCTCCTGTTTCAACCCAACACCAACCACCTCCTATACACAGCCCTATAATCCCACCCTCACACCAATCACCTCCTGTTTCACCCCCACACCAACCACCTCCTATACACAGCACTACAACTAAACCCTCACACCCTTCACCTCCTCCTCACGGCCCCCCATTAACCCCCTCAATCGAACCCTCACACCAACCCACTAGGAAACAACCCTCAAGGAAACCAGCCACCCCGACCAAAAAAAGCTTCTATTGCATCAACAAAGAAGGGTTTTAGGGCTGCTAAGACTAGTGCAAGGAGGCTTGGTACTTATGTGCCTAAGACTAAGGGCCCTAGGAGAAATGCAACTAGGTCTAAGCAACCTGTGCATGAAGAGGATGAACCTGGAGACTCTGATCCTGGGGAATCTGACAACAGTGAGGATGAGGATTATGAAGAGGAGGAAGAAAGTTCTGAGGTGGAGCTAGGAGATTTGGACCTTGAACAGGAAGTTGCATTGGATGACCCTGATTTTGATGGTGATAGTGCTAGGATTAGGTTTGATGAGTGCTTGGATGGGACATCAAACATGGATCAGGTTTACTTGAATGGTGAGGTTGTTGATGATATGGCTTTTGGTGAGGTGAAGCTACATTCTTGGATGATTTTCTCCTCCAAAGAACATTTCCTTGATGTGTTTAAGGACTATTGTATACAAGAAGGGTTTGCAGTGAGGGTAGAGAAGGTTGATAACAGTAGGTTCATTGCATGTTGCATTGTTGAGGAGTGTGACTGGAGGATCCATGCATCCAAGTTGTTAGATAACAGCAGCTGGGCAATCAAGACCCTCAAAGGAGAGCACAAGTTATGTGGGAGGTTGGAAAATAACCCTATGATTTCATCTGTTTGGTTGACTAGACATTTGAGGGGTGACATTGAAGCTACACCAGACATTCCTATTAAATCATTACATAAGTTGTGCCAAGAAAAGTTCAGGTTGAAGGTGAAGAAGCTAGGTTCTGCCACATGGTACAAGCAGGAGGGGGTGAGTTTGAGGTTAGGGAAGACCATGTGCATTTCCCCATTAACCTAGAGCAAAGGAAATGTGGTTGTGGGAAGTGGCAGGGGACTGGTATTCCATGTAAACATGGGCTTAGGGTCATTTTTTATCAAAGACTAGAGCCTAAAGACTTTGTCTCTGCCTACTACAAAGGGGCTGCCTACACAAGAACCTACTCAAACCACATGCACCCAATGCCTGATTCAACCCAGTGGCCCTTGTTTGAACTTCCTAAAATTTTACCCCCCCATTTCCAAAGAAGTGCTGGGAGGCCAGCTAAGCAGAGGAAGAGAGGGAGATGTGAGAAGAAAAGAGGAAAAAGGAGCAGCACTGTCAAGTGTGGTCACTGCAAGGAGGTTGGACATAATTCTAGAACATGCAAAGGAGGAGCCACTGCCAAACAGAAGAAACAAGCTGTTGCTGCTGCTAGTGGTCCTTCAACATCAGAACAACAACCCACAAATGTGTCTGGCATCAGCTCACAAAAGGGAAAGAAAAGAGCTGCAGCAACATCCAAGGGTGCAACCAAGGCTAAGAAGAGCAAGAACAACCCTTAAGTCTTCTGCTCTCATTTCATGGTTTTTTTGACTTTAATTTCGTATTTTGCAACTCTTTAACTGCACTCATTATGGGTTAATTAGTAGTTGAAACAAAAGATCAATTCTTTGGAAATGTTGTGAAGCTACTATTTTTTGGAGAATGTAAAGCTACTTTTTTTTGGTGAATCATACAAGTCTCATTTTATTTAATGAAATTCAAATGCAGTTGATTACATTACTTCCCATTTCAGTTCTTCAATACAAACAGTAGTACAAGAAACATGATAATTCCTATTTTGATGACCGCTTGCATAAACTTCTGTTGTTGCTTGATTTTTTTCTTCAATTGCTTCATTTCATCCAGCAACTTCGCATTACTTCCCACTTCTTCTTCTCCTTCTTCAAGTATATCATCCCGTTGCCTATCCCCATTGTGTTGCTCAGCATAACCACTACACCACCTAAATTTATTACACGCATCACACTTATAGTACAATCGTTGCGGATTCAATGATGATTCCGAGCTCCTAATTGCAAATATTCTCCTACATTTGCATGTCTTGTTTGGCACTCTAATGTAGGAGGATTGAAAATTTGAAGAGGAAGTGTGGGATTGTGAGTACATTGTAGTGTAAGAGGCAAAGTAGGCAAAAGAGTTTGAAGAGTGCATGCAACAGGGTCTGATGTTGTTTAAATAACCCCACAAATATATCCCAACGGCTAGTTTTGAAAATTTGAATTTTTTTTTTTAAAACTAGCCGTTATTACCATTTTCATACATTTATCTTAAACTTCAAGGGTATATGGTGCATAAGAAACTTGCACTAACGGCAGACTAACGCCGTTCTTCATTAATGGCATTTGGTGCATTATAGTTAAACCTCAGGGGTATTTGGTGCATTTTTCAAACAACGAGGGTACCTGGTGCATTTCGTGAAACCTCAGGGGTACCTGGTGAAAAAAGCTTATTATTTATAATTGAAGAAGCTAATCATATCATAACATCAGTCAATCATATCTGAATGGGGAGGATTTGCATCCTCATTTTAGGTTATCATATCAGAACATAATTAAGTCTATCATGTCTTTTTAGAATGAAAGTTCAGGGTTGATTATTGTTGAATTAGTTAAAAGGTTAGTATTCCACCCGAATAAACAAAGGAGATTGACTATTATCGAGTGAACGAGTTTAGATGTCACTATTATCGAATTAACGAGTTTAAATGTGACTATTACAGAACGAACGAGTTTAAATGTGTATAGTGAACCCATGTTTGTGTATTTGAAACCCATGTTATTGTTCAATCAACCCCTATTTGTGTGTTTAAAACCCATGTTATTATTAAATCAACCCCTGTTTGTCAAAAAGCAAACATGTGATATCTGCCATGAAGCAATTACTATGTGATAACCAATATATTTAAGAGTGTAATGTAACCAACTATTATGTTATTACTAATAAACCTTCAAGTGAATTCATATCAGAGAGGGGTTAAATTATGTCCAAGATTGAGTAAATCATATCAGAACATAACTTAGTCATATCATTTAAAAAACTATACTTAAATTATTTTCCAATGATAAGTCGTGAGAGGAGTAATATGAATTTTCAAGTAATAAGCCGTGAAAGGACTAATATGATTATTACATAACTATAATTAAATGACTAAATGAGACATTATCCCATTACTCCAATACTTTATTCACTTTATTCCTATAATAAGCCGTGAAAGGAATGAGGAGTTGGTATGTTAAGCTGTGAAAGACATGACTATGGTATTCGAATGAAGCCGTTATGAGATTAATAGTAAGAGTGTTACGACCGATTAATAGTATATGATGTTTAGGATATTATTAATAAAATTAGTCCAATTTATTGTATGGTTCGTTCCGATGTGAAATATATTATGTATCCCAAGCTTCAACTAAGTAATTATAGTTAATTGTGAATTTGGTTTGATATAGTATGGTAGACCAATTATATCATAATTAATGTGGCTTATTCACATCATATGTGATTTCAATCACATCAAACATTTCATACATCATATCAGTTGTTTATACATTTATTATAAGTTTACATATAATAGTAGTTTATCCTATTAATTGAAGACAACGCATTATATCCTTTTTTTTTACGCCATATTTTATTCATCTAGTATAAACTAATTACAACAACCAGTACTAAAACAAAATATTTGAACATAAAAAATGTCAATATATCTATACTAATATATTAAAAGGCGTGTCAAACAACGTATACACGCCACGTGACACCTTTCTTACCCCACTAGAATTGTCCAATGTGTACATATGTTATGTCAACTAACAAAAGTAAATTCGCTTGCAATAAGATTTGAACCCGTGACATCTTGCTATTATATATAGCACAATTACCATCTCAACCAACTTTTAATCATGCTTTAAATGTCAACATTATTATATTTGTACCTTTTAAATGTTGGGTTTTCTTTATTACATTTTAATGCGAATGGAAAAAAAATGCATTATCAAATTCGGAAAAAGTACCACCCGGAGCAAAGCCCGGGCCTAAATACTAGTTAATAGATAATTAAGTAATTTTTGCATTGTAGCATTACAAATTCCATTTTATATCCTTTGCTTCAAGAGTACTACAATATAAAAAAGCTACAAAAAATAAGTAATTAAAAATCTACACCAACTTTGTCTTACATCATCGATATCCTCTCGAGAACAAGGCTCCACGGGAGAAATGCTACACAATAAAAAAAAACTAAAAAATTAAAGAATTATTAGTAACTACCGGTAATAAATACTCCCTCCGGTTCGAAAGATCTTCCTTATTCTATTACTACAGATACCAAGGAGGATCAATTTGTGTGAGGTCTTGGGTGGGTAAAGTAGGAGAGAGAGAGGGGAGTAAAGAAAATAAACAAATAAAAAGGGGTAAAGTAAGAGAGAGAAAGGGAGTGAAATTGATTTAATAGTGTAATGGTGGACCATATGATAGGGACATGAGAGGGTAAAAAGGGGGAAAAATTTGCCAAATAAGGAATAAAGTAAAAGAGGGAAGATCTTTTGGAAACGCACTAAAACGGAAAGAGGGGAAGATCTTTAGGAACCGGAGGGAGTAATTGCTAATTTCTTATACAATTCAAGTAAATATATGAATTATGTTGAAAATTAGTATAAAACCTTTTGCACTTCATTGGCCTTTTGTGACACAAGCCTTTTGTGACACAAGGGTCACTATTTGCCCCATATACTTCATGACATACTAGTCTTCAACTCCTCCGGGTTGTTGAGCACACTTAAAATTTTAAAAAAGTACATATATTATATTTTAAAAATCAACCAAATTCATTACCAGAACGTAAGCTCAACAACTAATAAAAACAGCAAGGTTCTCAACAAAATGTCACTCATTCACTCACGAGTCACGACTTTCGACAAACTAAACATAATTAAAGATACACAATGTTACAACATTAAGCTCAAACATAACAAAAAGGGTAGAACCCCCAAATAATAAAACCAGCCAATCTCATATAAGAGTCACTCAGAACTTTTAACAAACATATAGGAGGCATACCTTATTCTATCAATCAGTAACCAAATTAATCATAAACCACAACAAATGTAACCTGAAATTAGATTATTAAACCACAACAATTTATCGAATTTGATCATGTAAGCTAATAATGTGAAACATTAGGAATTCTTTCTGTGATGCAACTCTGTAGAAATATGTAGTAGTATGTCCAGCTATTCTCACTTAGTAAATTTGCCTCCTAATTACATGTATTGTGTTTTTTTTTTTTTTTAATTGGATCATCAGAGATTATGAGCCACCACCAGTTGGTTGTCCATGAGAAAATGGATGCTGACACAGTAGGTGATTCAAAATCAACTAAAATGGTTGCCAAGCAAATATCTTCTACTTATGAGCGAAATACAAAGAGGAGGGTTTGGGAAACTTCCTCATCATCATTGAGTTTCTAAAAAGTAATGTCTACTCATGTGTCTGATCAATTCATGTTCAGATTCTGTTTTGGTTCTAGACAAAGAAGACAAATAAATTTTCCCTTCTCATGGATTACGCTTGAGGTTAGAATGTGGAGTGAATTGTTCGATTGCAGTCTTGCATCCTATTTTGGCTAAACCTTGTTCATATTTTGACACTAACCTATATTAAAGAAGTATATCAAATCATTTTTCAAAATTTGAAGTCTCACAATTTTCACTAATACAAAACTAGCCGGCCATCCATGACATCAAAATGCTTGTAAAGTTCCAGTCTTCTTAACAGAAAAATACGTACTGGTACCACGTCATAAGATGCATTGGCTAGTTGAAAATGGAAAATGTCAAAAAATGCTTTGTAGGATTCATACCACGGCAACAAACATCCAAGAACATAAGAAATCTACCTCATCAACCCATAAATTGGGTCTTTGAATAAACAACAGAAATAGAAAGAATTGCTGAGAGGAACAAAGAGCACAACAACATCAATACGCAGCAGCAAGGACGGGAAGCCGCAAGCAGAGACAGAACTTGGGCACAACATGGCAGCAATTGCACAGCAACAACAACAATAAGAATAGGGGAAAATAACCCAGCCAAGGTGGCAGAAACACAACACCACCACGACGGCAGAACATTAGCATAGCGGCGCGCGACAGAGGAAGGAAGAACAACAACAGCGATGCATCAACAACAACAACATAACAGAAACAATCACAACAACACCATAACATCATTCAATTAATCATAAATTCAAGAAATACTAATTATAATCTAAACCTAAGTGGAAGGGTTGGAGAAAAGGCACGCCAGTGACACAAACTTAAATTCAACATTATTCAAAACTTGAAGTCATTCCTTTATGGTGCGCCATTATTCAACATTATTCAAAACATAGTAAACATATTCACAAACATCTAGCAGGCATCCATTGAAGGAGAGGAGAAAAAACGAAAGAAAGGTTTTCTTACCCGAGTATGGTGCGCCGGCGAGTGCGGTGGGTGCGACAACGATCTAGCCACAAACAAACTACCAAATTCCAAGCCAAAAAAACATGGTTTTACCCAATCTCATGTATAATCCTAGCAACATCTAGTAAACCATCCACAACAAGCTAAGCAAAGTCCCTTAATTAATATTTACCCACTTATGAAATCATTAGTAATGAATTAATTTCGCATCTTAAAATCAGTAATACTAAAATAAAGATAGTAAGCTAAGCATTTGTTTCATGAGTGCTAATTAACAAAGTAATATACAAAACAAAGCTGATTTACAAAGTCATTTATCAATGTTCATAAATCATAACTGAATCTCAGGAAATTTAATCAACTATGTCTTCTAATATATTCCATCATTTCAATTTGGGGTTTTATGAATCAAGAAAAAAATATATTGAAGTAGAAAAAAGAGAAGCAACAACTCACCACTAAGATGAAGTAACAGTAGCAATTTAGGGAGGAACAACTGATTTTGGACAGGACAACTAGCACTCACGGCGGCAGAACCACCAGCCAACGGTGGCGCATCACTGACAAAGGGGTAGAACCACCACCATACGACAGTAGCAAAACATAACAGAGGAGAGAGAAAACTTGGCAGCAGCCGCACTCGCAGCTCGCCGGAGAATCAACCACAGCAGACCGGAAGAAGAGAGAAAAAATGACAACAACAACAACGGCTGCAGCACCGACAAGCGACACAACGGCAGCAGCGGCGGTGGCAGCGTGAAGATATTTGTGTGAGAGAGATAGAGAGAGACAAGGGTTTGATGAGGGTGAACCATGGAAGAGAGAGAATGAATTGGGTCAGTTAAAATTAATGGGCAAAATTACCATTTTGCCCCTGGTAGGGGCAACTACCTTCCCATCCCGGGTATGGGAATATCGCGACTCGGGGAGGTAATGTGATGGACTTATGGTAGAAAGGGGGAGGCAGGGATGACTAAGCTTGGGGAGAGAGATAGAGAGTAAAAAAAACAAAGGAAAGAGGGGGGCCTATTCGCTAATTGGGATTAATATAAGAAGGTGAGTAATAATTGAAATTGTCGTTGAAAAGTTTTGGGGACTATTCGCTTCAACAAAAACTTAGACGTGAACGTGCACAATTGCTTGAAGTGTAAGGGATGATGTGACCCTATTTAGAACATATAAAAAAAAGTAAAAGAAAAAGGCAAGATTTCAGGATTTCTAAATCCCATATTTCAATTGCAGTGCACATAATTAACAACTGTTCTTCTCATATTTTTGTCAATCAATATCGTAAAATCTAAAAATATACAATTTTGATTGTTTTTTATTCCTTAATTTTAATTAATTATTGCCAATTTTTTTAATGTCTAACTGGATAAGCGCGTACATGAATTTTTCAAAATACTAATCTTGATAACTTAAATTCTTATGTCTAAAGACGGAAAGATTGTTAAGAATAAGCCAACTTTTGGCTGATCTGTTTAAAATAAATCGAACTTTTGATTAACTCAAAAGCATTCGTTCATACTCTTTCCTTTCCCCTAATCCAAACTTTTAGGGGCATCTACTATTAATGGGTTTATAAGGTAAATAACCCATCATTAGGGGTGTTCATTTCGGACAATCTGATCCAATCCGATCCGAAATTTCGATGGGATCGAGAAAATGCGATCCAAATCCGATTCGAAAATTTTCGGATGTACAACATTACAAATCGGATGATCGGATTATCCGATCCATTTTTCCTTATATTTATGTTTCCTTGTAAAATAATGGTCTATAGCCATTTTTCCATTACTTAGTACCCCATTTTTTTTTTAGGGAAATTCTACATGGTACCACTCTACTTATGTATTTTCCATATGGTACCCTTTTTTAAGTTTGATTACAAATGATACCACTCTAAATTAGTGCTAAGTTCTACAATAATACTCCGTTAATACAAACATTTAGCAACGTTAAGGAGCGTTAAGTTGGGCCCCAAAATTCTGTTTTGCTCATAAAGTAAGCCATTTAACTTCTCTTATTCAAAACAACGATCATTCAACTTCTCCCTCTGTTTTTTGTAATTTTGTGCCCTAAATTCCGCTGCGATTTGAACCAAATTATGTGGAATTTTTACTCTCATTTCACGATTGTTGATCTTCATTGCTCAAGGTACGTTTTTTTCCATTTCATTCCGGTTTTCTTGCGTAATTTCATTGCTCAAGATTATCAATCTGTTGAATTTGGGTTGCATTTGATACACTTCCTTTTTGCAACAAGTGTTGTTCAATTTTAGGGTTTGAATTAATCTGGGTAGAATTTGATGAATTAATTTGAATGTAGTCACTAGGGGAAAAAAAAGGAAGGGCTGCGCAAGAAGGGCTGCGTTTTATTAAAAACGCAGCCCTTCGTGAATGAAGGGCTGCAGTTTCCTTTTTTGTGAAGGGTCATGGTTAGCCTTAAAACCGCAGCCCTTCATGCGTATGATGAAGGGCTGCGGTTTTAAGGCTAACCGCAGCCCTTCACAAAAAGGGCCGCGCTTATCCTAGAAACCGCAACCCTTCATACACGAAGGGCTGCGTTTTCTAGGATAAGCGCAGCCCTTCCTATCCCGCCCATTTCAACGTGAGTTTTGCGCGCAACACACAGTAGCACTCACTCGCAAATCCCTCGCACACTCAGCTCACCCCTCACACTCACTCGCACACTCACTCCTCTCCCTCACACTAACTCGCACTGCCCTAACGGCCATTACCGGAGCACCGACACATCGCCGGAGCGCCGTCCCATCGCCGGTCCCATCGCCGGTGCACACTTCTTCTTCTCTTCTCTCGGCGTTGCCTGAGCTCCTTCTTCTTCTCTTCTCTCGGCGCGCCTTGACGCCACCACCACTACTTGCATTGTCGGTAATTCCCCTCTCACTCTCTCTCCTCTTTGTTTTATTTAATTTCTCTTCTATTTTGTGTTGTAAAACCGATTGTAGGGGGTGGGGGGGAGGGTTTGTGGAGGGTGGGTAGGGGGTGGGGGTGCTGGGCAGGGGATGGGGGATGGGCGGGGGGAGGCGGGGCATGGGGTGTGGGAGGGCAAGAGATGCTGGAAGGGGGTGGGGGAGGCTGGGAGGCCGGGCATGGGGTGGGGGAGGGCGGGGGATCTTTGGAAAGGGGGTGGGGGAGGGGGGGGAGGCTGGGCATGGGGTGGGGGGAGGGTGGGGGGATGTTGGAAGGGGGGTGGGGGATGGGTGGGGAGGGTGGGCATGGGGTAGGGGAGGGCTGGGGAGGGTGGGCATGGGGTGGGGGGAGGGCGGGGGGATCTTTGGAAAGGGGGTGGGGGAGGGATGGGGAGGCTAGGCATGGGGTGGGGGAGGGCAGGGGATGCTGGACCGGGGGTGGGGGAGGGTGGATAGGGGTGGGTGAGGCATTGTTGTGAAGGCATTGTTGTAAGTTGTAACACATGTTTGGTATCACTACTATCTTTCATTTTCTTTTTTGTTTTATAATGTAACTATGTAGATTTTTAGGCTTCGGAAACGAAAATTAAAAGGTCATTTTACGCCTACATGGCAATGGAATGCTCTCCACATTTGTAACACATCTCACTAGCTCCGCCGCTACCAGCTGATGGGCATTCCATTGCCATGTGACCTGATTCTCGGGTCATTTTAGGCCTCATTTAGCCTTTTCGCTTTCGAATCGTACTTATCGAGTCATTTAACCCAAAATTCTTTGTGAACATGATTATATGAGGTATAATGTAACTATAGTGTAGAGTTTTAGGCTTGCATTTGTTCTTGGTTGAATTTCGGAAACGAAAATTAAAGGTCATTTTACGCCTACATGGCAATGAGGGATTGCAGTGGGGGGCAGTAGTGGCGGTGGTGGTGGGGGTGTTGTAAATGCGGAGAGTCAGGTCACATGGCAATCGAAAGCCCATCTGGTGCTCTCCGCATTTATAACACTTCCAACTCCGCCGCTACCAGCTGATGGGCATTCCATTGCCATGTGACCTGATTCAATTCTCGGGTCATTTTAGGCCTATTTTAGCCTTTTCGCTTCCAAATCGTACTTATCGAGTCATTTAACCCCAAATTCTTTGTGAACATGATTATATGAGGTATAATGTAACTATTGTGTAGAGTTTTAGGCTTGCATTTGTTCTTGGTTGAATTTCGGAAACGAAAATTGAAGGTCATTTTACGCTACATGGCAATGAGGGATTGCGGTGGGGGCAGTAGTGGCGGTGGTGGTGGGGGTGTTGTAAATGTGGAGAGTCGGGTCACATGGCAATCGAAAGCCCATCCGGTGCTCTCCACATTTATAACACTTCTAACTCCGCCGCTACCGGGCGATGGGCATTCCATTGCCATGTGACCTGATTCTCGGGTCATTTTAGGCCTATTTTAGCCTTTTCGCTTCCAAATCGTACTTATCGAGTCATTTAACCCCAAATTCTTTTTGAACATGATTATATAAGATATAATGTACCTATTGTGTAGATTTTTAGGCTTGCATTTGTTCTTGGTTGCATTTCGGGAACGAAAAGGTCATTTTAGGCCAAATTTTGCCTTTTCGGGTCCAATTCGTACTTATCGAGTCATTTAACGCCAAATTCTTTTTGAACATGATTATATGAGGTATAATGTAACTATTGTGTAGATTTTTAGGTTTACAATTGTTGTAGGTTGAATTTTGGGAATGAAAAGGGCATTTTAGGCCTATTTTAGCCTTTTCGCTTCCAAATCGTACTTATCGAGTCATTTAACCCCAAATTATTTTGGAACATGATTATATGAGATATAATGTACCTATTGTGTAGATTTTTAGGCTTGCATTTGTTCTTGATTGCATTTCGGGAACGAAAAGGTCATTTTAGGCCAAATTTTGCCTTTTCGGGTCCAATTCGTACTTATCGAGTCATTTAACGCCAAATTCTTTTTGAACATGATTATATGAGGTATAATGTAACTATTGTGTAGATTTTTAGGTTTGCAATTGTTGTAGGTTGAATTTTGGGAACGAAAAGGGCATTTTTGGCCTATTTTAGCCTTTTCGCTTCGAAATCGTACTTATCGAGTCATTTAACCCCAAATTCTTTTTGAACAAGATTATATGAGATATAATGTACCTATTGTGTAGATTTTTAGGCTTGCATTTGTTCTTGGTTGCATTTCGGGAACGAAAAGGTCATTTTAGGCCAAATTTTGCCTTTTCGGGTCCAATTCGTACTTATCGGATCCAATTCGTACTTATCGGGTCCAATTCCCCCCCCCCCACCGCCTGACCCCTTCCCCTCCCCCCGCACCCTCCCCTCCCCCCGCACAACCCCTCCCCCTCCCCCCCCCCCCTGCACGCACCCCTCCCCTCCCGCTGCCCTTCCCTCCCCTCCCCACCGCACGCCCCCTCCCCTCCTCCCGCCCTCCTTCCCCCCCCCGCTGCACGGCCCCTCCCCCTCTACTGCACGGCCCTCCCCTCCCCTGCCCCCCACCGCACGCCCCCTCCCCTCCCCCCCACCGCACACCCCTCCCCTCCCCCCTGCACAACCCTCCCCCCTACCGCACGGCCCCCCTCCCTCCCCCACCGCACAGCCCCTCCCCTCCCCTGCTCGCCCTTCCCCTCCCCCCCCCTTGCACAACCCCCTCCCCTCCTGCTGCCCCTCCCTCCCCCCCCACTGCACAGCCCCCTCCCTCTCTTGCACTGACCCCTCCCTCCCCTGCCCCCCACCGCCCACGCCCCTCCCCTCCCCGCTTGCCCTCCTCCTCCCCCCGCCTGCCCCTCCCCCCACCGCACAGTCCCTCCCCCTCTCCCCCACTTGCACACCCCTCCCCTCCCCCCGCACTGCCCCTCCCCCCCCGCACCCCTCTCCTCCCCGCACCGTTGCCTCTTGCACACAGAACCCCTCCCCACACCCCACCCCCTTAGTGGCAATGTTAATTTTAATTTTTTGTTATATTAATGCATTATTTGTACAATTCCAGGGAGATGGTGGATGTGCATACGGATAACACCACAAGTGGTGCTGAACACACTACCGAGGATGAGTCTTTCGATGCGAGAAAGGAACGGGGTAAATTGTCTCGATTTCGCCGTGAAGAGATAAATGCACAAATGCCTAGGAAGTCATTGGCGACGAAAAAGAGAAAAGGAAGGGGACCTACAAAGTCACTAGGGAAACACACAAATATGACTTTGGAGTACGATAGCATGGGTCAACCTTGTGGAAAGTGGCGTCAAAAGTATGGCATGCAAGTTGGCATTTGCATGCATAAACTCTCCATTTTGCACTCATGGAAAGAGGTGCCCGAGGGATTAAAGCGGTGTCTATGGAAAGATACCATGGTAAGCTTCAAGTACAATAACGTGTAGTTTCTTAATTATTTAGTTAAATATATGTGTAATATTACTTATAGCATATAAATTACAACATTTGCGAAAACTAATTTGTGAACTGCGTTTTTGTAGAATCAATTCAATATTGAAGATGATGAAGCCAAGAAGAATGTATTTCTATCCGCGGTTGCCCGGAGATTCGGAGATTTCAAGGCTAAGTTAGTGTCTGGGTGGATCACTAAGCGGAGGAAAGTAGTAGGTACAAAGAAGAAGAACATCTACGGCGGAGAAACACAAGCCGATCCTGAGGCTTCACCGGAAACATCATCTGCACCATCCAAATTACCATTTCAAATATGAAAAACTATTAAACCTGAAGAGTGGGAAGCATTTGTTGCCAAGAAAACAACCCCACAAGCTATTGTAAGAATATTTTATTAAGACTTAATAAACCTAGATCCGATATTATTGTATAGCACCGTACGTAGATAACCTTTGTTTATAATTGTGTGTTTTAGGCAAGTCGTGAGAAAAGTAGCTCGAGTGCAAAAGCTAGGAAGTATTATCATCATTTGGGTGCTCATTCGTACAATGAGGCGAGAGAGAAGTGGATGTTCAGCCATTACCCCACAATAGGGTCGACAACGGCAACGGGGAGTGGCTCAATGACGACAGTTGCACGGCCTCGGCAACCGAGATAGAGTCCTCGATTGGTGGTGTTCGATGCATGGGGTTGATGCAAAGGGAAACGAGTCTTGCTCGACCCCCGAACACAACGAGATAGCCAACGCCATTGTAAGTACAGATTATATGGTTATATAAGGTATATATAATATAACTTTTGCGCTCACAAGCATTTCTCTCTTATTCTTATGTAGATTGGCTTGAAGGAAAAAGAGGCAACTGGTGAGTTCACTCCTAAAGGACACATTGATGCATTGCACGAAACTTTAGGACCGGACCACAGTGGACGCGTGAGGGGCGTAGGAGGTGTCCGCCTCGGTTTGAGAAAGGTATATGGTGATCAATACACTACAGCGACAAAATCAAGTGTAAGTAGTGTGAATTCGGCAAGCGTCGGTAGATGTGGAGGCTATGAAAGCCGCAATTCGGGAGGAGCTAAGGGAGGAGATGACCCATAACTTCAACGCCATTTTGGAGCAAATGGGTTTACCGACTTTTGCTGCATTCAAGAAGGGTAGTGATACTACACCTAGCGCCCTGATCCACCTGTAGGACCCGAGTTGAAGGTAATCACTTAATCCCTTTGCTTTGGTAAACAACTATTGTTACGTTCTTAAATGCATGAAATTCTTACTATATATATATATGTTGTTTCATAGACTAACTATAAATAGAGTTTTTTTTACAGGAAGAGATACCATGTGAACTATTAGCTCGAGGAGATGGTTATGATAGTTTCATCCTCGTAGCTCATGGCCATGTACAACCCCCTAGTGACCGAGTACGATTGCATAACCAGTTAGTGGATCATAATCACTATGTGGTCACCCTCAATGAAATTGTGTCGGGTTTCGAAGAATTACCGCTTGCCGAAGCCGGGAAGTTGGTCTACGATTACTAAATGATGCCCTTGGCGATTATGTTCGTGGCCGCGTGCATTGGTGCGGTTTTCAGATGAGGTACAATGATTAACATTCATATATATGCGTGTTTTCTTTTATAGTTCCTATGATAGTCAGTAATATCTTTACTTTTAACTAAATACTAGGTTTGGGGGAAGGCCGACTCACATGCCAGGAAGGGAAAGAAGGCATGTTCACCTTATAAGAAAGCAAGTTTACGTGATGAAGGTGAACGAAATGTGGTGACGGAAAATGTTTCTAAGTCAAAAAATCCACTTATTATCGATCCAGAGGTGGTGCGGATCCTTACTACGCCATTCTTTTGGTTACATGAGTGCGCTAGCGATTTACCCGATGAAAGCGCAATTGAGGTTGCTTTGGGGGAGCAACAATTCCACTACCTTGAGGACTCATCGACATTCATTTCGAAGGTTGATATTAGAGAATTCTTATGTGGGGGTAGAGTTGAATGTTTCCATGATACAAACATTCATGAGGTAATACATAAGTATATAAATTAAATATACATATACATATATATGCCTTAAGTAGTTTTCAAATCCATAATAAGTAATTGTTGGTTTACTTTTATTATAATCAATATAATTTCTCAGGTTATTGTACAATGAATTGCTTGCAACATCTAGTGCAATGTTTGGTTGGTTATGTCCAAACATAATACGAGATGACAATTGCTTACAAAACAAAGCCGAAGTGAAAGAGTATCTCGACATGAGTTTCAAAGCATCATCTCGTTTTGGATATCATCAGATCATTCTTGTTCCTTACATTGAAAAGTATGCTTGTTAAACTCGCTTTACTTTTATTATTCGATACTTAAATTGACCTATTAATTGTTCTACGATTAATAATAACTATATTTTCTTGTTGTAGGGCTCATTGGACCTGGCTTGCGATATGTTTGTCACGTAACGAAGTCTACCACTTTGATTCTTTGCGTCGACAACCACCACGGACCTTACTAATCAAATCATTGTTAAATAGGTAGTCTAATCGAAACTCAATATATGCGCACTTATTAATATTACACATTATTCATCATCTTTAAATATATAAACAGTTAGTACATCTAATCTTATAATAATGTTGATGACGTAGTGTGATGAAGCATATTAGTGCAACGGGACTTCGAGCACCAAAAGCTCCTATTTGGATATCGGTCGAGGTAACATGACTAATTTATTTGTCCTTATATAGAAACACTTTTAGCCACATACTACACATCTAATTAACATGAATGTCATTGGATGCATCCTTTGGTGAACATTTAGTGTCCGCAACAAGAAGATGGACTTGCATGTGGCTATTACGTGCTGAGGTACATGTTCGATATCGTCAACCAGTGCACTAACGCCGATGATCTTCAAAAGGTATGTAACTTATTAGTATATGTTAGTTTAGATTAGATCGATTTGTAATAGGTATTAATTGGTTTAGAAACCAAAGTAGCACATGCATATATTTGGGAACGATAATGTCATTTCTAGGCCTATTTTTGCCTTTTACGCTTCCAAATCGTATTTATCGAGTCATTTAACCCCAAATTCATTTTTAACATGATAATATGAGGCATAATGTAACTATTGTGTAGATTTTTAGGTTTGCAATTGTTGTAGGTTGAATTTTGGGAACGAAAAGGGCATTTTAGGCCTATTTTTGCCTTTTCGCGTCTAATTCGTACTTATCGCTTCATTTAACTCCATTTTCTTTTTCAATATGATAATATAAGGTATAATATAACTAGTGTGTAGAGTTTTAGGCTTGCATTTGTTTTTGATTGAATTTCGGGAAGGTATATGTCATTTTTAGAACTACTAACTACGGTACGTAAATGATTGAGTTCTTATATTATGTGTTTATTCCTTGGTTGTTTTGCAAGGTTTATATGAATAACACACCACGTTTGAGGGCCTTCACCACGCACGAATTACATGAAGTTCGGGATAAGTTGGCGTCCCACATTTGCGATGATTGCTTATGATACATCTACTAGTTTGTATTAATTCTATGTACATTTTTCACATTATTAAATATATACATATTTAAAGTTAATTATTATATTACGTTCAAAAACTTGTCATATATTATTATTGCAATTTGATCGGGTTTTTTTTTTGTTGAAGGGAGGTTTTGGGTGGGGGGGTGGGGGTGGGGGGCTGCCATGGTGGGTCTTTGGGTGGGCTATGGGGTGGTTGGGTCTTTGGGGTGGCTGGCGGCAATGGGTGGAGGAGGTGGCAGAGGGTGGGGCGGGGTAGGGGTGCGGGGGAGTGAAGGGGGTGGGTTGGGGTGGGGAACAGGGTGGGCGGGGCGGGGGCGGGGGTGGGCGAGGTGTGGGCGGGGAGTGGGGGGGGGGGTCAGGGGTGGGGGGGTGGGGTGTGGGGCGGGGGTGGGGGTGAGGGGGGGGTGGGGTGTGCGGGGGGCTAGCGGGGAGTGGGCGAGGGGTGGGAAGTCTTGGGGCGGGCAGGGGGTGGGCGGGGGTGGGGTGTCATTGGGTGGGGTGGGCGGGGGGGGTCTTGGGGGTGGGCGAGGGGTGGGGTGTGCGGGGCCGGTGGGGGGGGAGTCTTTGGGAGGGGGTGGGCGGGGGTGGAGGGTGCAATTTAATTTATTTAAAAAAAAATTTGAATGTGAAGGGCTGCGGTTTTAAGCCTAAACCGCGACCCTTCACTTAAATAGGGCTGCGGTTTAGGCATAAAACCGCAGCCCTTCACATAGAGAAGGGTGCGGTTTAAAGCGAAAGCGCCCCTTCAAGCTTATAAGGGCTGCGTTTTTGGCCTAAACCGCACCCCTTTGTTGTGAAGGGTCATGCGGCTAAAAACCGCAGCCCTTCTTATCTATTGAAGGGCTGCTATGGAAAGGGCTGCTGGCCAAAAACGCAGCCCTTAGGGCTGTTTTGACCGCACCCTTCCTTGTTTTTCCACTAGTGAGTTGTGGCTGAATTGTGGTGTGAATGAATTAATTCGGTTTTCATGCAGTAATGGGTGATGATATGAAGGTTTTAAAGTTCCAGTACATGGGTAATGATGTGGTGGTTGGGGTTGATCCTGATAAATGTAACTTGCTTGATGTTGTGATTGAATATGAGGACAAAGCTAGGGAAAATGGTATTCAGTTGCCTAGGTATCCTCAATTTGCCTATGTATGGAAAATGAAACAATGGCCATTAAACAATGATAAGGACTTAATGACCATGTGTGAGAGGCTTCCTGACAAAGAAGAGACTATCATTTGGGTTAAATCACTGATGAAACCAAATGCATTGAACAACTTAGTGCTTCAACTTTGAGAAATTCAGGGCACAAATTATGAGCCTTCCATGACTGTAAATGATAATGAAAGGCAGAAGCTGCCAATTAGAAGGAGGAGCCAACATAATGATCAGGATAAAGGGAAGTCAGTTGTTGAGAATGTAGTAGATAGGGTTGACGCTCACTTCCAAAAGTATGTAATTGAGGGTTTTGAGGATAAAGAAGATGAACCTACCTTCACCCTGTGCAATGAGGAAACATGGGCTGACATACAAGAAACGTACCCTGAGTTTGACCCTAAAGCTTATAAGAAATTCTTGAAAGAAACAGAGAAGGTTGAAAAAGCACAGAAAAAGAAGGTTGAGAAGGAAAAAAAACAGGGCGAAAAGGTAAAATCTAAGTCAAGCAAAAAATGCAAACCATCCTCTTCAACAAATTTACCTCCACAAGCACCGAGAATGAAACCTCCAACTATAAAGACAAAAAAATTCATTTCAAAGACAATCATCATTTCAAATGAACCAATCTCAAATGCAGCATTACAAAACAGAACATCGAATGGAGAGGGTGAGGGCAATCTTCTGACTACTAATGATGCTGAAAATGTTGAATGTGCACCACAATCAACTGACAGTACACCTGTTAAGAAGAAAACACCTGTGAAGTTATCAGTTCCTAAAACTGACATGACACTACATGAGAGGAAGATAGCTAGGACTACTGCTATAAGAAAGGGTATACAAGTTGGAAGTTTGAAATGTCCTCCAATTGTTACACCTATAGTTCAGTCAAGTATATCTACTAGCAGGAGGTTGACTTTAGGTGATGATGCAACTATTAGATATGATGATACTGCTTCAGATGAGGATTATCAGGGGTCTATGCATGAGGATTCAGATAGTGATAGTGATGAAAAATGTGTCACAGACAAGTGGAAACCTCATAAATGGTATGATTTCTTTGACAATGAGAATGATGATGACTACTTCTCAAGACTGTACAAGAATGGAGAGCTTTATGAAGACAGGGAGTTTGGTAAAATACAATTGAGGCCATGGATGATATTCACTGAGAAGAGTCACTTCAAAGACACTTTGAAGGACTATTGTGTTCAGGAAGGCTTTGCAATAACAATCCTTTGGGCAGATAACTTAAGATACACAGCTACTTGTGCTGCAAAATGTTGTGACTGGAGAGTTCATGCTATCAGGTTGCTTGATGGGAGGACATGGGCAATCAACAAGCTGTGGCCCAACTTCCACACTTGTAGGGGCTTGGAGACATACAATCCAATATGCAATGTGAAGTGGGCTGCCTCTAAACTTATGGAGGACATTAGAAACAACCCTGATGTCAAGGGGAAGGAGTTGAATGAAATTTTGTTACAAAGATATGGATTGTACATGAAGCAGTCCACCTTGTAGAAAATGAAGCAGTATGTCATCAATGAAATATTTCGTGGACATGACAAGTCATATGGGAAGCTTCCATCATATGTCAAGGTCATTCAAGAAACAAATCCCGGGTCAGCAGCGTTTTGTGCATTGACTGACATTGGACATCCACAAAGGTCATTGCAGTTTAGCTCTATATTTATATCCTTTGCTGCTCAGATTAAGGGGTTTATTGATGGATGTAGGTCCCTCATAGGTGTGGATGGCACCCATCTAAAAGGAAACTATGAAGGCATTCTTCTTTCTGCTATTTCCCTAGATGGTAATAATGAGATCTTCCCACTAGCATATGCTATTGTGGGTGCAGAAGACACACAGAACTGGTCCTTTTTCTTCTAGCATCTATACAACTTGGTGAAGGATTCTGGCAGGACTGACTGGACTATAATCTCCGACAGACAAAAGGTGAGAGTTCTTGAGCACGGCTACGCCAATCGTAAAAAATTGCAGAAATGATTTGTACTAGTCGGGCCTTCGGTGTCAGAATGCTTCATGAAATACCTTTTCGGAAAGGTAACGGGCCAACGAATGCAACTCACCACTACGTTGTGACGTACAGGCTTTTTTAGCCATCCGAGTTTGTATAGGCCCCGAAAAATGCATTTTAATAATTTTCAAATAATTTTTCCCATTTATTTTTGTAATAAAGTTTTGCTGTAACTATTTAAAGGCTTTTGCATCAACTTATGTCGTTTATTGTGGTCTTTAAATGCATGCAGGGTGTGGATATAGCTTTGAAAGATGTGTGGCCATCTGCTAAGAGAAGATATTGCTGCAGACATCTTAGTAGAAACTTCAAGAAAGTCTTTTCCAGGGCCATTGATGTACATTCTATTTTGGAGAGCTGCCAATGCCACAAATCCTTACACATTCAAGAAGGCAATGGAGAGGCTAAGGAAAGAGGGAAAGGCACCAGTCATGAAGTGGTTTGCTGAGATTAGAAAGCAAAGCAAATGGACTAAGCACAAGTTTGATTCTAGCATTTGTTGTGACTCAAACACAAGCAATTTTGTGGAGAGTTTCACCTCCACATTGGGTGTGGACAGGTGCAGACCTGTTCTGACTCTATTGGAAGGTAATCACATGTCATGAAGCCTTGTTATTTTTATAGAGGTAATTATAGCATGTACTAACTTTGTGAATTTGCAAAAAAAAAGGGTATTAGAAGAGTTTCTATGGTTAGGATTGCAACAAGACAACAAAATTGTCAAGATTGGGATGATGAAGGGATATGTCCTAAGATTGCATAAATTATAAAGGAAGTTGGAAAAGCCACCAAATTCTGCAAGGCCCACATGTCTACCCCTGGTGAGTTTGAAATTCATAAGGGTAATTCACACTTCACAGTTCCCTTTAAGTCTAAACAAGATGAAATGTGCTTGTGGGGCTTGGCAACTCAGTGGAATCCCCTGCAGACATGCCATGAGGGCAATGATAGCAACTAAACTTGATCCATACAAGTATGTGAGCTCATGGTATTCAGTGAAGAATTCCTGATCATGCACAATGGCAAGAGTATGATGATCTGCCAACAGTGCTACCACCTACTTTAAAGAGGGGTATTGGTAGGCCAAGTAGGAATAGAAGAAGGGAACAAGGTGAAGAACAAAAGGGGAAAAGGGCTAAGACAATCAAGTGCAAAAATTGTGGCTTCTTTGGTCACAACATCAGGACATGCAAAGGGGGGCCAATTGCAAAGGAACTGCAACATAAGGAGCCAATGGTTTGTACAAGCAAAAAAACAAGGGACCAGTGCAGCAAAGCTACTACAACATCAAAGAAAGCAAAGAACCAACCTGAAGTGATTACTCATA
The DNA here is from genome assembly GCA_947646795.1 of Beta lomatogona. Taxonomy (NCBI): domain Eukaryota; kingdom Viridiplantae; phylum Streptophyta; class Magnoliopsida; order Caryophyllales; family Amaranthaceae; genus Beta; species Beta lomatogona. The sequence goes on from CANSNZ010000968.1 coordinate 238,666, forward strand.
CTGCCAGCCAACCTAGTCTTTCTCAGATTGATATTAGTAGCATATTTACTTTTTGGGAGAACTTTGTTTATTGAACTAGTTATCTATTTACGTCTTAAATCTTGTGTTAATTTTGCTATTAGTGAACAATTGAACTGATTTGGTACTAAATGTATTTGTTGTATGACATCTATCTTTGGATATCAACTAAGTCTTTTTTAATCTTTGGATATATTATTGTAGTATGAAGAAACAATATTATGTGGGATTTGTTTCTCTTGTATGTATAAATATGATGCTTTGCTCTCAATGCAATGTTAGAGCCACCAACTTTCTGTTCATGTGGTTGTAACCTTCAGGAAAATTACATATCACTTAGCAACTGGGTACAATTCAACTACAATAAGATAAGATGTTCATATATTGTTAAGATGCTTCAAGTCACGTCCAATAAGATGCTGCAATTCTTTTACACCATTTTTGAAATTCATAAAAGGACTACAAGTCACTTAGCAACTAAGTACAATAAAACTAGATAAATTACAATATATCATCTTCCCCAACCCATTAAAATGCACGCAACCCCTGCACTTGTAGTAAGGTCTGCTGAAATTATTGATCGACTCGGAGAACCTGATTTCCATTGCTATTTTGGGCAAACATGAGCAACCCTTCAGCTTGAAATACTTCACTTCAGTTTCATAAGCTTGAAACCTGATTTCCATTGCTCTTTTGGGCTAACATCTGTGTGAAGAGATGGCAGTAGCAGACGAAGAGGAAGCGGCTTCCTGGTTGTAGTTGTGTGGACGAACGAAGGAAGAGTGAGAGAGGAAGAAAGTAGTCTAACCCGTTATATAAGGGAAGCTTTAGGAGGGAAAATGTGAGTGATTGGAGGGAAAAAGTTCAAATTGGGAGGAGGAAACTAGGTTAATTAGAGTAGTTAGTTTAAGAGTTAACCTCAATTAAACTTTTGTATTAACGGAGTATTATTGTAGAACTTAGCACTAATTTAGAGTGGTATTATGTGTAATCAAACTTAAAAAAGGGTACCATATGGAAAAGCCATAAGTACAGTGGTACCACGTAAAATTTCCTTTTTTTTTATGCAAACATCCACTACCATCATATTTTCCCCACTAAAAATTCAAGCACTTAACAAAATTGGGACGAGAAAGACAAGTAAACTCATAGTCTCATACCATAACATAACCAGCAAGATTTATCAAAAAAACAACTTTAAAATTCGAAAGATATAAACAAGTAATTCATAACAACACCACCAAAAATCCAGACCAATTGCGATTTGCGCATATAAACAGATTAAAACTCACAAATCTTCAATCAAGAAGCAAACTCGTTCAATTAAATTTAATAGAAGAATCAAAGAGAGAAAAACAAAAAGCAGACAGAAAGACGAGGAAGCTTTAACGGCTGAAATTGGTGGCCGGTGAGGAGGTGCAAATTGCGAAGTACGAACTACTTAAAGACTCGAAGAGGATGTACCAGTGAGGTGGTGCGAAACTGCAGCTGTCGAAGAATGGTGGCGGGTTAGGGAGTGGAGACTAAACAGTTCCTAGAAGTTATTCGGCTGACGGCAGGGATAGAAAATGTGAAAATGGGTTTGTTTTATATGCCCAAACTACCAAACGACCTAAGTGGCAAGGTTTCATATATATTTTTTTTAAATTAAAAAATATTATTTCAGATATTTCGGATATCCGAAATGAATTTTTTCTCAATTCGTATCCGATCCTATTTTTTTCGGATATCCAATCCGAAAAATCCAACTCTCTCTATTTATTTGGAGATCTAGTATCATGAGGGGAAAGCTAATGTTGTTGCTGATGCATTGAGCCGAAAGTCGAGTCATTCAGTTAATGTTATGGTCCTGTCGAGTTAGGTATGCATAGAGTTTCAGAAACTGTCATTGGAAGTAATGGAAAAGGACGGTGTTGAAGAATTGATGAGTGCTTTGTTGGTTCAAGCTTCGATTTGTGATGAGATTAGGGAAGGGCAATCAAAGGATGAAAGATTAAAAAGATTCAGGAGAAGATCTAGGAGGGTCATGTGTTGGATTTCCATAAATCTGATGATGGAGGTATCCGGTTCAAGACGAGGTGGTGTGTACCAAGTAACAGAGAAGAGTTGAAGCGGAAATTAATGGAAGAAGCTCATAGCTCACCTTATTCGGTACACCCAGGTGGTGATATGTTTTATAAGGACATGAAGCAGACATTTTGGTTGCCAAACATGAAGCAAGAGGTAGCAGAGTTTGTGGCTAAGTGTCTCATGTGCCAAAAGGTCCAGATTGAGCACAAAAGGCCACAAGGGAAGGTTCAGCCTTTGGATATTCGTAGTTGGAAATGGGATTCCACATTAACGGATTTCGTGTGTCCGCCTTTACCAAGGACTAAGAGTTTGGGAATGATACGATCCGGGTAGTGGTAGATCTTTTAACTAAATCCGCGACTTTCATACCTATGAAGAATACTTGGTCGATGGATCGGTTGGCTAGCATATGTGAAAGTGGGTGGTGAAGTATCATGGTGTGCCTAAAGACATTGTTTCGGATTGTGATTCACGGTTCTCGTCCAACTTTTGGCGTAGTTTGTAGAAGGCTTTGGGCATTAATCGTTGATGAATACAACTTTTCATCCCGCTACGAGACGGACAAACAGAACGAACGATTCAAATTTTAGAGGATATTTTGCGATCTTGTGTCATGGAGCATCAGGGTTTGTGCGAAAATTTCTTGGATTTGATAGAAATTTCCTACAACAACAGTCATCTTGTAAGTATTGGTATGGCTCTGTTTTAGGCTTTGTATGGTCGAAAGTGTAGAAGTTCAATCTGCTGGAATGATATTAGTGAAACCATGGTGCTTGAACCTGAGTTCCTAGAAGAGACGGTTAAACAGGTGAAAATGATTCAGGAAAAGATCAAGGCAGCTCAAGATCGACATAAGAGTTATGCTTATTTGAAGCGGAGGGATGAAGAGTTTCAGGTTAGAAAGAAGGTATTATTGAATATATCTCCAATGAAAGGGGTGATGCGCTTTGGGAAGAAGGAAAAATTGAGCCTTAAGTATATCGAGCCATATGAGGTGTCAAAGAAGATCGGAAAAGTGGCATATAAGTTGGATTTGCCAAAAGACTTAAGCCGAGTCCACGATGTTTTCCATATATCTCAGTTAAGGAAGTATATTCCGGATGTGTCCCATGTGCTGCAACCTTTGAGTTAGATGATAGTTTGACTTATGAAGAACAACCTGTAAGAATCCTTGATAGTAAAGTTGTAAGTACTCGGACTAAAGATGTTAGATTAGTCAAAATATTATGGTCAAACCATCAGATTGAGGAAGCAATATTGGAAGTCGAAGCGGATATACGTAAGAAATATCTAGCGTTGTTTTCCGAGGTTAGATTTTGAGTTACGGGGTCGTAACTCCTTTTAAGCGGGGTAGAATGCGATATAGTTTCACGCTTTTACCATAATTATTGCATTTTAGTATATTTTTTGAGTCATTATATGCATTTTAGGCATGAGCATTTAAGTTAAAAACAACAATTTTGGATTTTAATCCTTTTTGGAAAGTGATTGTGACTTTTTGTCTTAAGTTTCGAGGTCGAAACTTCTTTTAAGGAGGGTAGACTGTAATACCCCATATTTCTGATTATTTATTTAAGTAATTAAATATTTAATTTCTAAAATAAATATTTGAAGCAAAGGATATTTTAGTAATTTCACTAGTTTTAAAATTATTTTGGCGGGAATATGGCGCCAAATTTGGATTCGTTAAACTTTTAGTTTTAAATCCTAGTCACAATTTTTATTTAATAAGTTTTAAACATTTAATTATTTATGATGGAGATTTTAAAAAGGAAAAATTCACATAATTAATCCAAACTTTCACTCATCTTCCCAAATTAATCCCAACTATTAATTATTCAAGAATAATCCCAACTTTAGGGGTGAGTTTCTCAAAATAATATGAATTGATATTTTACTTACTTTCATTGATCCATTTTGGGTTTATTTTGGGGTAGAAAAAAAAACATTTCGGATCATTTTGAGAAGGTACACTTGAAACTTGGGATTATTCTATAATAATCAATAGTTCGGATTATTTTGAGAAAATGGTCAATAGTTTGGATTATTTTATGATGAAGGTTCTAAAATATTTAATTTTGGGAAGTAAGTACTCCCTATTCTACACCTATAAATACCCCAAACTTAAGCCATATTTTCCACACCAAAAATTTGAAGAATCCAAATTCTCTTACTTCAAGGTTGTTTCTTCTCTTCTTAATCTAATTTAGTTTTGTATTCTTTATTTAAGTTCTAATCTTATTTGGTTTAAGTAAAAGATTTTTATGTTTCTTACTCAAAAATATTATGCTCATGATAGGTTATGTAGGAATTCATGATTAAATTCATGTTCAAGCTAATGTGATAAGCTACTTATTAGATTTTTATATTATTGGTTGGTTAGGAGAACACTCAAGCATAAGACTAAGTGAAGACATTATTAGTATACTCTTTGTGCAAGATCAATGTACGTTATGTAGCTAGATCTTTTGAAAGGTGGTTTTATGTGTTAAAGTTTTTTTATTGATTTAATGGTTGAATGAATTCAGAAATTTGGTTTAAAATAGTTACAACATTTTATTATTCACTCTTGGAAAAGAAAAGAAGAAATGAATATATCAATCGTATTATATGAAAGTTTTGTTATACTTTTTGGAAATTTAAATTATTATTACAAGGAATGTTTTGATTGGTTTTTTTGAACTTTGAATGATCAAAAAGTTGTTTATGAGAAAAGGATATTTATTCATGACTTACAAGTCATATTATTATTATTATTATTACTGCTTGATTAACGTCAAGAAGGGTTTATGCTTCAAAGTCCACTTGTTGCCAATTATGGTTACCCCTTGATATAGATCCGTGATGGGATGACTAGCTTGGGGGGGGTGTGCACACTTAGGTAAAAGGAAGGGGGGATAAGAAGAGGGATTGTTTTCAAGATTATTTTAATCCACGTTATTTGGAAAGAGTTTATTCCTAAAAGTAATAGTTGAATTATTAGTGATGGAGATTTTAAAATTTAAATTGTTATGAACTAGCAAATCTATTACTTATCTACTACATTTCGTACTCAGTTTTATACTGACGCGTATTTCCTTTTTCCTATTTGGCTTTGCCCTGTTTATCTTTTGGTAAGCAGATTTGCAGGTGAACTTTGGATGTGCATGGGAACATATTAGGGAGGGAATCTTTACCTAGTATATAGAGTTTTATTTATTTTAAGTCTGAGATAATATTTATTTTTAATAATAAAGAGTTATTATTATTTTGGTTAAAATCTTCCGTTGCAAGTTATTTTGTTAGTTAGCAGTTAGTTGCCGAAAGCGTGATAATCACGTGGCGGTAATATTCCTAAATTACTCAAATATTATTTATTTAGTTAGTTATTTAATGTGAGTAATTTGGGGGTGTTACACCAGACCAATGGACCAGGCGCCTAGTATAGACGCCTGACCAATGGATTATACCTCTATTTGGGCGCCTGTCCATGGCCCAGGCGTCTTTTTTTGGCGCTTATTTTTGTATTAGTTGATTATTGGATTTGTAAGTGTTTAATTTTGATATATAATATATTAAATAGTTAAAATATATGTAATTGGTAGATCATACGTGCATCTTATTAATAGGTTCCATACTCAAGCAATGATGGAGACGGGCCTAATTATCATATTAGATTTAAAGAGTTCGATACAGTTCAAGAGGCGTTCGAATATCTTAACGAAATCATAATTTCCACAGGGTTTGAATTAGTTAGATCATCGCATAAGAAGAATGTTTCAGGTCCCCGGATACGTTATGTGAAATGTACTTGGGGGACGAGATACAAGGGAGATAAGGCAGACCCGACTACCGTGATACGACCTAATACGTCGACAAAGTATTGTGGATGTCCATTTTGGATTGATTTGGCTTTGGATTTCCGGTGGTCTGTGATGATTCCCGACATTAGATATGGGTTTCACAACGACATGTGCATAGTGTATAAAAAGGGCCACAGGCGGACTAGTGGACTCGATGATGAAGCTAGGCGAATGATTCGCCAAACGACTGATGTTGAGACGGCACCGAGAAAAATATAAGCTATTGTAATTGAAGCACACATCTTCACCAAACAATCAAACATATTGACAACGAGAGGTATTTTTACAAGATGGAAGAGCCTGAGGAGCGGACTTCAGCTGAACATCTTCTACACCTTGTTAGGATGAAAAATTACATGTCATGGACATTACAGGACGATGAGGGAGTTATTACTCATGCCTTCATGTCTCATACTCTCGGTACGAACGCACTTCGTACATACCATTGGATAGTTGGCATCAATTCAACATATAAGATGAATCGATATGGTATGCCTTTCGTTGAGCTGGTGGGTGTGGCATCGACATATTTGAACTTCCTCATCGGCTATGCCATAGTGAAGGATGAGACTGTAGAGAGTTATTGTTGGGTGTTGGAGTGCCTACGTAATCTACTTGGCCATCATATGATCCCGCATGTCATATCTATTGATCGTGAGTTGGGTTTGATTAGGCCCATTCATACAGTTTGTCCAGATGATGCCCACCTCCTTTGTACATGGCATATTAAATGAGACGTGGAGGCACAAGTTACCAGAATTGATGGATTCAAGTCATTTTGAGAGCGTTTTCGTGCTGGTTATTGGTGGAAAGTGTTAAATGCAAACACAGAGCATGAATATGAACTTGCATTGGCAGACGTGCAAGGTGCTTGGGCGTGGAAGCAACCCGTTATTGATTATGCTGAGACAACGTGGTTGAATCCTCATATATAAGACCAAGTTTGTGAAAGCATGGACCGATGATGGCTTCATTTTGGGAACACAACCACCCGAAGGATGGAGAGTGCACATTCAGCACTAAAAGCCTGCTACAAACTTCCACTTGTGCCTTAGATACACTGTAGACACGTGTTAATTTGTTCTTTAATAGCTAAATGATCAAGATCAAGGATAGCTAGAGAAATATAGGTGCAAAATTGGTAGATAGCATATGGTAGGACCTTTTCGTCATTTGGTTGGCCATGTCTCACATTACTGCCTCAATTTGCTCAAGATGGAAAATACTAGACGGCTGAACTAGGAGACGGGGTGTTTGATTACTATGGTTGTCGGTTTTTGTCTGCTTTTGTAATCCAATGTGCAGGTGCCATACATTTGACTGTTAACGAATGCGGAGGCTTGTACCTTGATCATATTCATCCTTCTTTAAAAACTTTGGTCATGGGAGATGGTGTAGATGCAACAAATTACGTTAGTCAATGTGATCAGGATGTGGAATAACTTCAAAGATTACTTACCGAACTATTTGAGTGCGATCCAGCGATTAGGATAAACATAGCAAACCTTAGCTTATTCGTCAGTAGTTACACCTAGAGGATGAGGGAGTTCACCGACCTAATGTAGTTAATTCGAGGAGAGGTAGACCTCCTGGCTCATCATCTACTAGACGTGACTAAGCTTCTTCGAACATGTGCAGCGCCAGTGTGGGGATAGATCACGGTCTCGTAGTCGTACTCGTATAACTATAACGTCTCGAACTAGTGTAGATGGAGGTACATATATCGTGCACCTTGCGAGAAACCGTATCATGCATGCCAAAGGTCCACGCAATGACGTTCATTTTCTAGAGGCAATTGCTGATTTGTATGTCATTGCTACGTTGTTCAACTACGCTGTGATGTACTATACAGTGGGTCTAACATGTAGGTTGTGGGGTTGTTGCACTGTTCTACCATTGGCTGCACCAACAGATGTCAATCGTCTCGAAGGTGAGTATGTTATGGCACACCTTGGACACTTTAATCGGCACTTCATCCGCCTAAATTTGGCTCCTGATTTCCCCGTACATCCAATAGTTGCGCAGTACTCTGATTTGAGATATGATAGTGTAATTGGATGGGAGCATCGTTGTGCATCACAGATGGGAACACGTAAGTGTTGTACTACTTTATGTTTATTAATGTGATATTAGTACAATTATTATTATATGAATCTTCAAAATATTAATGTAAATATAGCTTATGAAATGTTTCGTTGGTTCTCAATTCTGTGCATCAAAGTAAGATGTTTAATTGATTCACTAAACTACTAATGTATTAATATTAATGAAAATTAGTGTTTATCATACCAATGTATCCATATACTTTGACAATTAGTGTTGCAATATGGAGAATATTATATCGTTTCTTCCAATCCATTAATGAAACAGTGTATTTCAATCACCTATTCATACATGTTATCAAATAGCTACTATAAATGTCCATGCTTTTGAGATATAAATGTTATTATAATTTTCAAATAGTTAGATTATTGAATGAATTGAAATATGCAATTGTACATATAACACAATTCTTAAGTCGTACTTGAAAATTAAAAAACAAAGGTTATTACATTGAAACTAGTACAAATGGAACTACATCGATGCACTAGGGGGTGAAAATGGGAGAGGATCACGACATGGGCCCACACCACATGTACTGTTTCAAATATCATACCACCGGAACAAATTGTCCAATAAGGTCCGAAAATCAGGAGGTTGAACAACGCTGATGTCTCGCTCCATAAACGGCTCCATCAAAGAGAACATCTGAGTCAATACCTGCATATAATTTAAATATAACAAGACAGTTATATATTAATGAATAATTTATGGGAAATTCCATTTGGTACCATCGTACTTTGGGCTTTTCCATGTGGTACCCAATTGTTTTTTGGGTTCCACATGGTACCACTATAGTTTGGATTTATTCTCTATGGTCACATTCCGTTAAATAAAACATTAGTTTTGGATTAAATATGGTCAGTAGTTTGCCTCGTTTACGTGCCTTGTGCATCGAGAATTGTTTAGCTAAGGTTTACGAGACATTTCGTCTCTTATGGGCCGAAGTCGAAATTGGAGAAAAACCTACTTGTTTAGCTAAGGTTTAGGAGACCTTGTTTTACGTGTTAGGAAATACCTACTTGTTTTTTTTTTTAACCAAATTGGACCTTGAGTTTGGTCATTAAGGACAAAAATGACTCCCAAAACCTTAATTATGCAAAATTAGACAACCCCCGACTCTATTTAATTCCCAAAATAACATTTTGTTTAATATAATGTTACGGTAGAGAATAAGTCCAAATTACAGTGGCACCATATAGAATCCAAAGAAAATGTGGGTACCAGATGGAAAAGCCCAAAGTATAGTGGTACCAAGTGGAATTTTAACACACAATTTCAACAACAGTAGAATATAATATACCTGATCTGCCACCATACCCGATTGATACTGTGATGATTGTACACCATTAGGCAACTCCGTCGAGTTTATAATGAGAGGATGAGAGTAGGTGTGATACCACTGCATGAAAGCCTTTGTCGCAAATACAAGATCTGCCGCCTTCTGTAGAGTACCTAACATAAGACGTGAGGTTCGTGGAAATAAATTCCACGTTTATCGCTGAAGTCCACCCTGTACCTGTCTCCTATAGAAGGCCTATAACAAGACTCCAGCTCTAGGATATGATGGGGGACATCTTGAATGAATCCAAGCTGGCGTGGGGTACGGTGGGGCATATACGGCTCAACAATATTCAAGTATCGCAGCCATCCGTAATAGGTGCTCTGAGGATAAGTCGACACCGGAGTAATACCATATGGTAACTGCATGGCATTCATAGAATCCAATGCTTGTCGAATAATCAGTAGACGATCAAACCCCTTGCCCTCATGACGAACATCCCAACCAAGTGCCGAAGTAGATCCTATAGGAACCATGTTCTTAGTATGGTTCAGCTAAAACATGGGAAAATACTCGTAAATCCATGCCTGTAAAAGCGTGAGGCAGCCACATAGATTTGCTGAATCTACAAGACTCACTGTACCAAGCTGCCTGTATAGGTACGCTAATGTAGCCGCACTCTAAGAAAACCGACCCATATCCTTCGAGGGATAAGACAAAAATGACAGGGGCAAGGATGCACTCGGTTAGCACTCTTATCAATGAATAGGGTGGAACCAAGGAGTGTCAGAAGAAAACCTCTGAACAGGTGAACTTGACACCGATCAAAGATTCAATGAATACACCACCACCTGACTAATGCGCCTTCAAAAAGGCGCTCCTCTCCATCCCAAATAGCTCTGCACATGAACTCTTGAGGTCATCCCATGTACCAAATTAAAGTCACCCGTAATCACTCCATCCGATGGGATACCAAGGATAGAACTCACATCGTGCAGCAAGATTCTCATTTCTTCGAAAGGGAGGTGGGAAGTGTTTGTATCCGGCTGCCATCTCTCGACAAATGCACATATCAATGGCTGATCCAAATGATCGAACATAACATCTGGCAAGTGACTCAACAATAGCATATATTATTCCCTAAATATCGGGACTCATACTAGAGTATCACGCCTGGAGCTTCTTGCAGGTCTTCTCCTGGTTATGACAATTCAACATATTCCTCTCGTACTTTCCAGGCCAAATGTGTGACGCTATGTGGCCACCATAGCTTGGTATGACTCTAATGTCTAACGGCCCACCCGGCCTACTCGTCACGTACTAGCCATGTAATGTCATCCTTCATTGCCTTCCTCTTTCCCCGCCCTACTACTCCCGGATCCTTCAGGATTGCACGATTCATCTAAAGAATGTGCAAAACGACCACGAGAGATACGTGGTCTGCATCCCCTAGAAGTATGACCCGACTATGTGTCCGTCAATGGATGCTTCGACTTATCATCATAATAACCCCTCACCCCTTGCTCGTCCCCCGCCATCGGATCGCCGATCCAAGTCGAGTGAGGTCTCCAAGGCTCATTAGGTAATGTAATGAGCTCATTCGGCAATGCAACGGATAATGGAAGAATTTTCAGGACTCTGTTTCTACACCTGATGAAGACTGAGTGCTCCTCAAAAGCGTGTCTCTAGCCTTCCGCTATGAGATCGTCACTCCTCTCTCATGAGGATGACGATGCCTAGAATCTGTAGGCAAAGACTTCTCTTTGCCCTTGTCTCGCCGACTCATCTTTAGTTAAAAGAAGTATAATTTTTTTTAAGAAGTAAGGAAAGATATATTGCACTCAAAAAATGTACAAACTAGGGCCTCAAGCTGAGAAAGGGAAACCCTTCTAAGAAGGCCTCCCCTTTCCCAAAGCACTAAAACTACATAGACTAACAGGTCATTAGCCTTTACTTTCTTTCCATGAATCTGTACAATCCAATTTCTAACTATGTATAGTATATGTGTAACTATTGTATTAACATCTGGTGCTTTTCGATCCCATAATGCTTCATTTCTACTTTTCCATAAGCAGTAGCAAGTGGCAGCTACAATAGCAAAATATACTTTCCTCCTGAAAGTACTATGTTTGTATTCTCTTTGAATTCATATCGTCAATCTATATACATTCTGCACAGGCATTTGAATGCCTAGCCATCTGGTGATCTTCAAAATACAATCTGTACTTGCAGTGCAATCAAAGAAAAGGTGAGTGTGAGTTTCCTCCACACTCTCACAAATACAACACCCATTTGTAGTGGCCACACCCCATTTAGCCAGTCTGCTTCTAGTAGGTAATTCCTGCTTCATAATGAGCCACATGATGAATTTATGCTTAGGAATACATAACCTATTACAAACACCTTTACTCTATAGCCAAGTTGGAATTACAGGACAGAGAGCAGTATATGTCTACTTTATGCTGTAATAGCTAGCATCAAAATTATAAATGAGAGGAATAATGCTCTCTTTGGCTCTGCAAATACATTTCCATACCCAACTAACCCCCTGAGGGCATCTGTAGCTGTTCCAATGTCGATCTTTAATATAAACTGAGTGCACGCACTTTACCCATAGGTTGTCTTTCTTGTTAGAAATAGCCCACACTTGCCTGCCAACTGCAGCCTGATTCATAAAACCAAGTTCCTGATCCCAAGACTTCCAGTAGATTTTGTATGGCAAGCTTCATCCCAAGTAGCATAACTAGCTTTGGTGCTATTCCAGGTCTGCCATTAAAAATGTTTACCAACAACATTAATCTTCTACAAGATAGACTTGGGAAGGATGAAAATTTGGCATCAATAAACACATATAGACATGAGGACAACATTGACTAGTTGCAATCTCCCACTGTATGACTAGTGTCTACTTCTCCAAATTTTTGTTCTTTGGCACATCTTTTCTACCAGTATGTCACACTCAACCTTCTTCATTTCCTAGAGGTGATAGACACCCCGCGGTATCTGTAAGGAAGTGAACCCAACCTAAATCCAGAGAGGTGAGCAATCGTATCTTTCATATCTGAATTCATTGCTATTAGGTAAATTTCATATTTTTCTTGACTGATCTGCAAATCTATTGTTTGAGAAAACAACTTCAAGCCACCAATCATCATGGTTATTGAGTTAATGTCTCATTTAGAGAAAAGTAGTAAATCGTCAGCAAAACACAAGTAATTAGGCTAAAGACTTCTACATCTTGAATGATGCTTGAAAGTGGGCATGATACAGAAGTATAAAATTTTATTAATATTAATAATGCATTATTAAAAATCACTGATATCAAATAATTCGTTGCGGTATCAATTGTCTAATTATTTTTCTAAAGTATTTGAAATTTCATTGACTATTTTTTCTCTTGCATTTCACTTATTTTTTCCTAATTACACATTATTCTAATTTAATACACCATAGAAACTAAATTTTCTAATTATTCTTTTCTAAACTAAAAAAATTTAAATATAAAATAAAAAAAAAATCATCAGAAAATAACAAAGGGTCAGGCGCCTAAAGTAGGCGTTTATACCACTGGTCAGACGCTTGCTTTAGACGCTCCTACCACTGGTGAGACGCCTAAAATAGACGCATGACCACTAACATAAGCACTTAATTTAGGCGCCTCACCTCCTATTCCAATTTGCAATTCCAAGTTCAAATTAAACATGCAGTTCTAAATACCAATTAGGCAACAATTTACAATCTTGCAATTCCAAACATATACGTAATCAATTCACTTGAATTTTTTTTCAAAAAACGGTCAAACATGGTGGTTGGGTATCTAAAATAGACGACCAACCAGTGGCATAGGCGCCTAACTTAGGCATCCTACCACAGGTGGAGGCATCTTCATCAGGCGCCTATGCCACTGGTGGAGCGCCTATATTACACTACAAGAAATTGCCTATAGAGGCAAGGTAGACTTGCCTCTAAAAATAAATATGTAGCCTCTAATTACGTTTTGAAGCAAATTAGTGGTTGCCTCTAATAAGGTCGTCGCCAATATATGGTTGCCTCTAAAGACCCCTTTTTGAGGCAATATAACTTGTTGCTTCTAAGAGGCTCTACATTTAAAGGCAACCATATAATTTTGCCTCAAGATATAATTGAGGCAATGTTAAAAATTACTTCTAAAAACCACATATATTTAGGGAAAACAATATAATTTTGCCTCAAAAATTAATTTGAGGCAATGTAAAAATTGCTTCTGAAAACCACATATATTTAGGGGCAACTATATAATTTTACCTCAAAAATTAATTTGAGGCAATGTAAAAATTGCTTATGGAAACCACATATATTTAGGGGCAACTATATAATTTTTCCTCGAAATATAATTAGAGGAAATATAAATAGTTGCTTCTAAAAACTACATATATTTAGGGGCAACCATATAATTTTAAATTAAAATATAATAAGAGGCAATGTCTTATTTTTTCAAATAATGACATTTAAATGCGAATTGAGACTTTACATGCGCCGAAAATAATCTACCGCATCATTTCACTCATTTTCGAGGACTATCACCTATAAGAAGTAACCTGAATAATAGTACAAAAGTAAACTAAAAATTTGCATGTAATTCGAAGATTTATTAACTCAAGTAACATCTATATGAATATATTAAAAGGCCTTCCTATCAAAAGAATGGTGCCACGGGGCACTCTTCTCAAGCTTCTAATACACATGTTTATAATCTCATTAAAAATATTAACAATGTGTAGTTACTAGGATTCGAACACAAGACCTTTCAAGCGAAATGTGAGTCTTTAACCACTAATCCACTATAATTTTGATGCTTAATGTTGCAAAGTAAAACATAATAAAGTCTTATAATTATATGTAATTATAAAGACATATACAATTTTTTTTTTTATCTCTAACGCTTTTATCAAGTAATAACATTCTTTTAACATAATTCTATTGAAATTGTTATTTTTATTCTCAACTCTTTAGAAGTTTTTTTAAACAACTCATCATGCCATAATGTCCATTTTTCAATTTCTCACTAGACAAAATATTATGAAAAGCTAATAAAATCAATTATGAAATTTATGTATAATACTATATTTGATAATTGTAATTGACCCGGCCACACGGGGCATTGCCCGGGCCAAATTACTAGTTATCAAGAAAAGGCGAACACACTGTTGTATAATGTCTACCAAATAAAAAACCATAGGCCTTGTAACAACTTGCAAGCCCAAAACTGACAAAAACTACAAAAATAACAAAACTACCGAAGTCAAAACAAGTGAACATTGGTCTAAAATAACATAACAAACTTCATATCACACAACAAAAAATTGGAGATTAGCGGGAAGACCAGTCAACACCAACGAGCAAAGAAAAGATAGCAAACAACACTAATGAGCAAAACAAAATAGCAAGACACAGTGCTACCATAGGACATCAGAGCAGCAACACATACAATAGCTAAACAGGATCAACCAAAGTCAGACTACTCATCATTTGTTTGCATCTCGCCACACTCTTTATTAAAAATGTACAACCTGCAATATATAAGTAAATACTCCCTCTGTTTTTTTTTATCCTTCTCACTTTCCTGTGCGTGTCTCCCAATGCACATCTTTGAACTTAAATATCTTTTATTATATATTAGTAAAAATTATAACGATTGAATATTAATAACGTACTAATTGAGACGAATCAAACAAGACCCCATATGACTATATTTTTTCTTATAAATTGAAAAGAATTGAGAAGATTCCCTCTAAGTATGAATAGTGTCAAGATTCTAAGTGAGAAAGATAAAAAAAAACAGAAGGAGTACAAAATATCAATACTCAGAGTAAGGAATATAGAGCACTATGAAAGGAGAGTTGCTTAACAAAAGGTGATAGGGAGTATAAAATGATAGAAAATAGCATAATTATATTTAAGAGTCGATGTAAATATTACTCAAACCTATGCCTTATGTATAGAGCTGTGCCACAGCCCACAAGATCAATACGGGCAACTGTCATGCATTGTGAGCTAGACTATCTTTTTTTTTTTTTTGGGTGAAAACTAGACTATCTAATTAAGCTAAAGAATAGAATAATGCATAAAGTGCAATTAGAGCTTGTATCATTACCAGAGCATACTTACTTATACACTGGTAGCCAAAATTAATCATAACTTTAACCATATTATTACTCCTATTGCTTAAATTTGGAGATAAAAGTAATTCTTCAAGACAAGAAGTTTCTAGTTTGTGCACCATGATATGTCATATAAAACTCAAGAGTTAGTACATCACTAGTATGTCATCTCATGTATAGTGGTTTTTCGAACACAACTAAACAGTCCTTGAAGCAGCCTCATGAGTCCTAGCCTACTTTTGATTGCCAAACCCAGTCACAAATCCCTTACGGCCCGTTTGGTAGTCGTCAATAAATTGCGGTAATGGGAATGAAATTTAAGTGTAATGTTATTCGGGAAGCACCCTTAAAATCTCCATGGGGATGCATTTTTTGTCTATGGGCAATCAATCTCACCCCTAAACTTGTGTTTTTGTCTCCAAGGGGAAGCAATTTTCATTACCACTCATTACCACCTACAAGATGGTATTGGATGGGAATGAAGATTCTAGAAGAAAAGTAGACACTTTAGGATAAATTAGCATTACCATGGGAATGGACAATGATATTCTTCACAATTTTACACACAAATTCATTCCCATTACCACCATTTATAACCAACTACCAAACGGGCCGTTAATGTCAAATTTGCACAAAGTAGAAGAGATAAAGCATTTTCAGATTACAATTAGTGAGAACATGGTGGCCTGTTTCATACTATGGCAACAACACGGAATAAAGTTACTCTGGTGAGTAGCACTGTAACACAGATGACTGACAATTCGCTGTCTACTGTGTGTAGGGTGATTCAGTGGTTGTCATGTGAGTACAGGGGCGTTCCCTATTGTAACTTTTGATTTGGGTGAGGAGATCCTACAAAGGGGTGTCTATGACTAAAAGGAAGTGGTTGTTTTGTGTGATCTATTGAGCTGTTGTCTACAAGGTTTGGGAAACTAGTAATATGTCCTATTGGCAGGCTAAGATCCCTAGCTTAGACCATGTCATCATATCAAGTTTCTCAACTGTATCAATAGTTCGCAAATAGTATACCAAAGCATTAATTTCTTACCATAGATTGTTTTGCCATTTTAGTAACCGGTGTATTATCATTTTTTTGAATGAGTTTCCTTGTACACTTTCAGCATGGTCGGCATTACTTTGTCACATTCGAACTAGTATTACAAAGGGAAAAATTAGCAAATTCATATTTATTTTTTTGTTAATAAAAAACTCTTAGTAATCAAAGATTACCATATCTTCAACATTTTGAGCCAAAATCTTTGCAGAGTAGTGTGTCCAGCATTTTGGTGAGACCAATTATCAATATTTCTTGTACTCTTAAGTCTTAACCTATATTATGTGAAATTAATGAAAAAAAAATGAGATGTATAAAGTTTTGGGAGGGATATAGTAAGAGACTCCAAAATTTCCTATTCAATTATCATCACATGAAAAGCTCATGAAAAATAACCATAGCACGATCATATAATGAAAACTTAAAATAAAATAGAAAAAAGAAGCTAATATAGCACATAAGTGACAAATCAAATATAAACCAATATTGAGATATTTTAGGCAAAAAGATATATGATGTATATTATCTTTTAGGCACAAATTATTTTCTTTAATTATTTTCCTCTTTTAAGGAGAAATGGTTGTAACCTATATTACCTCATGCTGGAATGAGAATACACCAAGATTTTGTGTCGTCATTAAACTTTGTCATGGTATCGAGCAGTTCAACATAAACACAAAACCAATTTTTTTTTCTCTTCCAGCCATGGCTGGTGATGATGAACCGCCAACTAAAACCACAAAAATCGCGTCCAATTCTCCTTTTTACCTTGGACCCCAAGATCGTCCCGTCGACTTCATAACCCCCACTCGACTTGGTCATGACAACTATGCCGATTGGGCAGCAGACATCCAGTTGGCTTTGATTGCTCGTCGTAAATTTGGTTTCATTGATGGTTCTATCACCTCGCTCGTCCGTCCGTGCACCGAGTCTGATTGGAATACGATCAACACATGCTTGTTTCTTGGATCACCAATACCATCTCGCCCGAGGTAAAAAGTACTTTAACAAAATTTCGTGAACCTAAACGTTTATGGGATCATTTACAACAACGTTTTTCTATAGTTAATGGTCCTAGAATTCAACAAATAAAGTCTTCCATTGCTCGTTGTGAACAAACTAAAACTATGTCCATCTCTACGTATTATGGGAAATTGAATGCATTATGGGAGGAACTTTCTCTTCTTGAACCTCTTATTACTTGCACATGTTGTTCTAAGTGTGCCACTGTCGACCTTCACACTCAACGTAGTGAAACTGCTAAATTACATGAGTTTCTCATGGGATTATATTCTGATTATTATGCTCTTTGGCGCACGAATATTTTATCTACTGACCCATTATAGTCTTTTGATCGTGCATATCATCCTACGATTCAAGATGAACGAGTTCTGTTATCTCAAAATTCCCCCTTCCCAAAACTAGACATGAAACTGATGTACTGGGTTTTGTTGTGCGTGTCCCTGCTGGACGTGGGAATGCTTCTAGGCCCATCTGAGGTCAATGCCACAAAACTGGACATGAAACCTCAAGTTGCTGGGCCCATTTGACTTGCTCTCATTGCAACAAAAAGGGACATGGGGCAAGTCATTGCTATGAGTTACACGGCTATCCAGCCAAGCCCAAACCTGCTAGGCGTGGAAGGGGGGCGCCTGGGCCAGTAAGGGCCAATGCTGTTTCAAGCAGCGTTGCTTCTTCTTCTTTAGTGCCGACAACATCTTCTTCTACTTTCTTCACTCCTGAACAGTGGAAGGCCTTAGCTGGTCTATTTGGTAATACCAAAATTTCTGAAAACCGGTTGAATGGTGAGTTTGATTCTAAATTATGGATTATTGACACAGGTGCCACTCATTATGTTACGGGTGAGAACTCGTGGTTGTTTGATACTTGTGCTTTTGATTGTCCCGTTGGTCTTCCCAACTGTGATACTGTTGTCTCTACTTTGGCTGGCTCCGTCCGTTTAACAGATCACATAACTCTTAAGAATGTTCTCTTTGTTCCTAATTTGAGCTGTAACTTACTTTATGTCTCTCAACTTAGTGATGATTTACATTGTGTTTTCCAATTTAACTCTTCAATGTGTCTTATACAGGACCCGATGAAGGAGCTAATTGGAACGAGGATTAGGAAGGACGATCTTTACTACTTCACGGGCAATGATTATCTTCACCATGTTTTCGCCTCTTCTACCTTTTCCATTACGGACTTCGGCATCAAAGAATGGGTCATCCTTCGAAAAAGTTGTAAAATTACTTCCCCCTCTTTGCAATCATAAGGGTAGTTTCAATCCCAATTGTGAGATTTATTTTCGTTCCAAACATTCTAGAAATAAATTTCCTTCTAGAGACACTAGGGCTTCTAGAGCTTTTGAGAAAATTCATTGTGATTTATGGGGACCTTACAGACATGTTTCTTCTTGTAGTGCCCGTTATTTTTTGACTATTGTGGATGATTATTCTAGAGTTTGTTTGGACATATTTGTTGGTTGATAAATTGGAAGTATTTGCTATGTTCATGTCTTTTGTGGCTATGGTTCAACGCCAATTCTCTCAAACTATTCAAATTGTTCAAAGTGGTAATGGTACTGAGTTCAATTGTTTACTTAACTATTTTGCTGCCACTGGCATTCACTTTCAAACTTCTTGTGTGTGTACCCCTGAACAAAATGGGAGGGTATTCTAAATGTTGCCCGTGCCTTAAGATTTCAAGCTCATTTACCTATTTATTTTTGGGAGGGAGTGTGTTATTGAATCTGTTCATTTAATAAATAGAATTCCTTCTCCGTTGCTTCATGGAAAATCTCCTTTTGAGTGCTTATTTGGTCGCCTATCATCATATAATGCTCTTGTGTGTTTGATTGCCTTGCTTATGCCCATAATCAAAACACCAAAGGTGACAAATTTGCAAGTCGTAGTCGTAAATGTGTTTTCATTGGTTATCCTTTTGGTAAAAAAGGGTGGCAATTATATGATTTTGATGCCAAACAATTGTTTATTTCTCGAGATGTCAACTTTTTTGAACAAACTTTTCCTTTTCTCAATCCGGAAGTTGTTCATATTGACCTTGCCCAAATGATTTCCGACCCTCCTTACATTCACTTTGATTTCAATGATGATAATGCTCCATAAAATTCAGTCCAACCCAACTCACAAAATTCCACTCCACTCACTTCCCATACTCCTGGCCTTCCACAAATTCCTGAGCCCATTAGCCCAACTTCCGAAATTTCTCCCCTCCCTTCTTCAGATTAGTTCGTGTCCTCTCCTCCTTCGGCCCATCAGACTCCAGCCCACACTCCCTCTACTTCTCCCCAGCGCTCTTCTTCTCCTGTGCTACCTACTGATTCGGCCCACATGCCTTCCACAGATTTGGCCCAACCCACCGATTTCTTTGGCCTCCCCCGGTTCCGGCCACGGACCCCATTCCTATTTCCTCTTCGAGTCGGTTTTAGGCCGTGGCCTTCACACTAAACTCCCCTCTTCCCGGCTTCGTGATTATGTTACTCATACCATCATTGCTCCGAGTTCCGAGTTCGTCTCTTCCTTCGTCCCGTTCTTCTCCTCCTTCGAGTACTCCTTATCCTTTGGTACATTATATACATTGTGACAATTTCTCTGTAAATTATCGAAAATTTCTTGTAGCTCTTATTTCTCAACGGGAACCTCGTTCTTTTAAAGAGGCAATGAAAAATGAAGGATGGCGGGCCTCTATGCAACAAGAGATACATGCTCGGAAGATAATGGCACATGGACTCTTGAACCTCTTCCTCCCGGAAAACATGCTTTGGGTAGTCAATGGGTTTACATAATCAAATATCATTTTGATGGTCGGATTGAGAGACTTAAGTCTCGTTTGGTTGTTTTTGGTAATCATCAACAAGTCGGGGTTGACTATAATGAGACATTTGCTCCGGTTGCTAAAATGACCATTGTTCGTGCTTTTCTTGCTATTGCTGCTTCCAAAAATTAGGAGCTTCATCGGATGGATGTTTTTCATCGGATGGATGTTCACAATGCCTTCTTACATGGTGACCTTGATGAGGAAGTTTATATGAAACTTCCTCCTCGGCTTTGCTCGTTCGCTCCTAATCTCGTTTGCCTTCGCTACAAGTCCTTATATGGGTTAAAGCAAGTTCCTCGGTGTTGGTTTGCCAAATTGGTTCTTTGCCTTGAAATGGTATGGATTTTTGCAATCTTATTCGATTAATCTTTGTTCACTTTCACAAAAGGCACCATTCGGATCAATGTTTTAGTTTATGTTGACGATCTTATCATATATGGGAATGATTCCGTTGCACTTTCTTTGTTCAAAGCTTATCTCAGTGACTGCTTCAAGATGAAGGACCTTGGTCCTCTCAAATATTTTCTGGGTATTGAGGTTTCCCGTAGTGCTTCTGGTTTGTTTCTCTGTCAAAGGAAGTACGCAAGTCAGGCGGAGAAGAGTCACCAAATACAACACCACCACCGAGATGGCATCTAAGGCTTGGTCATGCCCCTCTGGACAGAATTAGCAAGCTAAGATAGATGGAGTGACAGGGTTTGTACTCAAGCAAGGAGAAGATTGTTTAACCTGCCCTGTTGTAAAACTCACCAAGCCACCATTCAAGGTCGGCGGTCATAGAGCAAAAGAAGCATTTGAGCTTGTTCATATTGATACATAGGGGCCTACGGGGTGCACACAAGGGAGGGTCACAAGTATTTCCTCACTATAGTAGATGACTATAGTAGAGTGACCTGGATTCATCTGCTCAAAACAAAAAATGAAGCTTATGTAGCCCTTGTTCAGGTCATTCACATGGCAAAAAGTCAACACAACAAGAATGTCAAGAGGCTAAGATCCGATAATGCTCTTGAATTTGAAGCTAAGTTGTGGCAAGCCTTTGTTTGAGAAGTTGGAAAACATATATGAAACTACCTGTGTTGACACACCCCAACAAAATGGGAGAGTGAAAGAAGACACGAAACCTTCTTGAAATGGGAAGGGCTCTCGGATTTCAATCTAGATTACCTCTCAAGTCTTGGGGAGATTGCATCCTCACCTTTGTTTATCTCACAAACAGACTTCCTAGTCAAGTACTTGATAACCTATCTCCCTATGAACTCTTATACGATGCTAAACCTAACTATGATTGGCTGAAAGTCTTTGGTTCTCTATCTGTGGCCCTTAATCTAGATAAGAAGGGTGATAAATTCAAGCCTAGGGGGGTTCCTTGTGTCTTCTTAGGGTATCCATCCGAAAAGAGAGGCTACAAACTTCTTAATTTGCTCATCAATAGTGTGTTCATCGGTAGAGATGTGAAATTTTTCGAACATAAATTACCTTACAAAGTTTTTAAGCCCAAATCGACCCTAGTAATACCCCTCCGAGTCTAACTCCTCCTGCTTGCACCTTCGATTGGAGTGAGGAGGATGTGTGGGGAGACACTGTTTGCTCCTCCCGATACCCCGAACCCGAACTTACCCCTCCTGTTCCCAATGTTCCTCCACCGGTGAAACACTCTACTAGAGTTCATGAAACCCCCATTTGGCATCATGACTATTTCACTGGTGCCACTATGGTCACATCACCTCCCAGTGTGATTAATTCTCACATAAACACTATCCCTAACCCTCTTTTACCTGTTTCATGAGCAATGTTGTCAGTATGTCTGAACCACAAAATTTCAAACAAGCTGTTACCCAAGCCCCATGGGTAAAAGCTATGAATGAAGAACTTGAAGCCTTAGAGCTCAACCACACTTGGGAGATTACCACCCTTCCCTTTCACAAGAAACCTATAGGGTGTAAGTGGCTTTTTAAAACCAAATACAACCCCGATGGCAAGCATAGAGAGAAAGAAATCCGAGACTTATTGTTCTTGGTAATAGACAAAAATATGGCATAGACTATGAAGAGACCTTTGCTCCAAGTAACCAAAATGGCTCTTGTGAGGTCCTTCCTAGCCATAGTTGCAGTTAAAGGGTGGCATGTTCACCAGATGGATGTAAAAAATGCCTTCTTGCATTGTGATTTGCAAGAAGTAGTCTATATGAAACTTCCCCCTGGGTACCTTGGGCTTGGTCATAGGATCACCACTTTCTCTGAGGGGGAGATTCTTCCTGAATCTTCCAGTAACTCTGTGTGCAAACTTCTTAAGTCCCTTTATGGGCTCAAACAAGCCCCAAGGCAATGGTTTGCCAAGTTGAGTGACACTCTTCTTCACTTGTCTTTCAAACAATCTAAAAGTGACTACTCATTGTTTACCAAGGTAACTGGTGACTCCTTTGTTGCCATCCTTGTCTATGTGGATGACCTTCTCATAGCAGGAAATTATATCAATCTCATTCAAGATACTAAATTGTCTCTTACTCAACAATTTCACATGAAAGATCTAGGTGAATTGAGATATTTCCTAGGCAGTGAGGTGGATAGAACTGATGCTGGCATTTTCCTCTCTCAAAAAAGATACCTTATTGATCTTCTTCATCATTATAAAATGCAGCATTGCAAACCTTTACAACTGCCCATGGACTCTCACTTGAAGCTCACTGCTGACATGGGAGATCCTCTCCCTAATGCAACTGTCTATCAACAACTTATTGGTAAGCTAATTTACCTTACCTTAACAAGTCCTGATATTGCATTTCCTATCCATGTGCTCAGTCAATTTATGCACAAGCCAACGACAGTCCGTCTTCAAGCTGCAAAGAGAGTCCTCAGGTACTTATCAGGTTCAACCAACCAAGGCATTCTTCTTGCTTCATCTTCTGCTGCACATCTAAGGGCTTACTATGACAGTGACTGGGCTGGTTGCCCTGTCACTAGAAGATCTATACCTCAAGCTTTTGTGTCATGCTTGGTCACTCTCTCATCTCCTGGAAAAGCAAGAGACAAACTGTAGTTGCCAGATCATCTGCTGAGGTAGAATACAGATCCATGGCTCTCACTGTGTGTGAGGTCATGTGGCTCAAGCAACTCTTTAAGGATCTTGGTCTTGCTCACCTGAGCTCCATACCTCTCTTCTGTGACAACCAGGCAACATTAGCCATCTCTGCTAATCCAGTTCACCATGAAAACACGAAGCATGTTGACATAAATTGTCACTTCATCAGAGACAAAGCTCAAGAAGGTGTAATTTCTCCCACTTACCTTCCTTCTTCCAAGCAACTTCTTGATGTTTTCACTAAGCAACTACCGGTCAAGTAACAACAACTTCTTTGCACAAGTGGGAATGTCTCAACCTCCTCTCCCACCTTGAGGGGAGTGTTGGAAGGAGAAGAGAGTAAACCATGCCCATTTAGGCCCTGTGTTTACTATCTTTCATGGTCACTTATTTCAGTACTATGTTTTAGGGCTTTTACCTTGTTTTCAACAAAAATCATCCTAGGATCATGTGCCAGGTATTAGTAATCATGTGCCATGATAGAATATTCTGTTTTGATGCTTTCTAGGGTTATGTAAGGAGTAATATATAAAGCTAGGTTGTAATACAAGAAACAGGTAAAGTGAATGAAGAAAAGAATGAGCTGCAGCAACAGTAGCATGCAGCATCATATTAAAGGGAAATATTTGAACCTAGCTCATTTAGACATTGTCTACAATTCATTTAGTTGTCTTGGTATTATTTACGTGTGCTTGTTCAATATGGTTAAAGATGAATTGGATGAGATTCATTTGGTTATTGTATTGGTATTGTTTTTGTGTCTTCTTTGATATGGTTCTTCACCAGTTTGAATTGTAGCTTTGTCTCTAACAACCTTTCTTGGGAGATACGCTCATGATTTCTTATGGAAAATGACTATTCTTTTGAAACAAAAATTACTATCTTGTTCTATTTGAGTTTCACAATCTATTTAATTGACCTTTTTCACTATGTGATTAATTGATATATTTCTTGCATTATACTTGGACGCAAATGCTTTGATAATTGTGACTCATACTGTAACAGTATACTTAGACTAAAATTTTAAACTAAGGTATTGCAGTTCAATCTGATGCTATTCAGCTTCGTAGCACGCCTTGCAGAAAAGATTTTACTTTGGTGACAATATATTGCCATGCTCCGAGAGTGGAATACCTTTGCTTGAAATGAGGCTGCAACAACTGCCTTCTGACAACATAACTATCGTTTTTCCTTATGATGGTGCATAAAAACGGTTTCGCAAGCAGCTGCAACACTTTCCTATAATTGTTTGAGCAAAAGTTCGAGAAGGTGATCAATGTATTGTTTGTCTGAAGGAAGGTGACCTAGAGGACGTCGTGTTGTGATTGTTGATGCCCTCGTACAACCAGGTGGCACCCTTACTAGATGCCCGAAAGTATTGGCTGCTCATGGAGCTGCAAAGATTAGTGCATACGCTACACCTGAAATCTTTCCGAAGAAATCATGGAAACGCTTTCAATCTCATAGTGCATGCTGCCTTGACAAGGGAATGACACACTTATGGATCACAAATTCTTGTCCGCTTACAGTGAAGGATGTGAAGAACATACCTCCTTTTGAAGTCATTAGCCATACTGAGTCCATAGCTATCACTCTTCAGATTTAAGCATATTGCCAAAATTAGCAAATAGTAGCATAAAATATGTTTTAATTCGCTTGGTGTGATCCACTGTGGTCAGTTTGACTTGTGGTATGTTGTCAGAATTAGAGTTTGTAATCTGTAGAAACTTTATAATTTTGGCAGAATTTTAGCAGTTATGTAAACAACAATGATTGTATGAAACAATAGAAACCAATTTAAGCTTCAACATGAAGTCTCTTCTACATATATATATAATATTATATACAGAGCCAAAGAGGGCCCTCTTTCTTATGTTATACTTACACCGTTTCCAAATAGATGACACAGTTTAACTTTTGCATTGTTCACACTCTCCTTTGAATGTGTTTTGTGATTTTTACATACCTAAAAATATAATCATGTGAGACTTGAGATCTTGCTCGATACGTCATAATATATACTTTTAGAATATAAACTTTTATAATTTTTACATGTAAGAAATTCGAAATATTAATGTGTCAAGTATTTTAAAACAGAGAAAGTATAAGTTTAAAAAACATAGGTTGCCCTCTTTGATATAGGGCAACATGGTTGTTTATGGAAGCAAATAAGGCAATGAACGTCTACTTATTTGCATAGCTAAAAGGGGGACATTGATTGCCTTATTTGGTGAAATCAAAGAAGGCAAAAATGATATTTAATTAAGTACTTTGTATAATTTAATGACTCGTACATTGTCTTAAGACATAGCTTACTGCACTTTACTAAACATAAATTAAACCACATACATATTGTGATTCTAATTAATGAATGATAGTTGCTTGATTGGCTTCATGTTAACTATTTAAAATTCAACTTACTTGAGCCATATAAATAATTAAGCAACATATGGTTAAGGTCCACTAATTATGTGGCTGATTAACACTTAGTACACTATCATTTTGGGTCATTTAATATAAAGACAACTTTTACATGGTAATGTAAAAATTAGTTGCCTCTAGGTGTCGCCTCTATAGGTAAATATTCTTGTAGTGCATGGCAACGTGAATTTCAATAATACTTATAAAAATCTTTTAGAGGCTACCTAAACTTCAATAATGCAAAAACTTATATTTAGAGGCAATCTAAATTTCAGTAATGCTATAACAATCTTTTAGAGGCAACCACAATATTATTATTGCTAACACGTGATTTTAGGGGCAACATCAATTTCAATAATACATGAAAGAACATTTAGAGGCAATCATAATTTAACTGGTGCTAAAAGAACCTTTAGGGGCAATATGGATTTCATTAATACTAAACATTTTTTATGGGCAACCTAGAGTCGCTATTGCTAAAAAGAAGTTTTGGAGGCAACCATTAGTTCATTAATACTAAAAAGTACTTTTTGGGGCAACCTAAATTTCAATGATGCTAAAAACAAAGTTTTAGAGGCAACCATTATTTCATTTATACTAAAAGCTACTTTCGGGGGCAGCCTAAATTTCCTTGTTGCTAAAAAAAAGTTTTAGAGGCAACCATTATTTCATTGATGCTAAAAAGTACTTTTAGGGGCCACCAAAAATTCACATATGCTAAAAACATCTTTTAGAGGCAACGAAAACTAACTAATGCTACAAAACACTTTTAGAAGCTACAAAAAATTGGTTGCCTCAAGGTGTTGCCTCTATAGGCGAATTTTCTTGTAGTGTTAGGCGCCTGCTCTTGTGCGCTATTTAAAACAAAAAAGTTCTAACCTTGGTCGCCAGAGGTATGTGTCGCGAGATATGTTGCTGGAGATGGTACGGTGTTGCCGGCAAAATGGTCGGAGGTTTCGTCGCCGGATATGTTGCCGGAGATGGTGTTACAGCAAAGCGGCCGAAGGTCCTTGGGTGATCAGAGAGAGTGAGAGAGTGAGGAAGTATGAAAGTGGGAGAGTGAGAGAGTGAGGAAGTATGAAAGTGGGAGAGTGAGAGATAGTGAGGAAGTATGAGAGTGGGCGAGTGATAGTGTGTATTTAGGGCGTAAATACATGAGGGGTGGGGATAAGTATGTATTTAGGGGGTAACTAGGAAATTTTAGAGCGGTCATCATGGGTGCCCAATAGCTGGAGCTCACACCTCCCAACCACATGGTTGGATTTTCGACTCTCATCATCCCCAATTTGGTGAATTTGTGTAAATATTTGCTTCTGGGTATAAATCCTCGGTTTCCGAGTCTCTGGAAGTTACCTTAGAGCGTCATTTAGCAACCCAATTTTTTTTTTTTTTGCAATTGAGAATTTTTTTTTTTTTTTTTTTTTTTTTGAGAAAAACCCAACAAAGGGACTACTTCAATAGATCAGAGCGAGCAAGTTTAACTACAGCACTAGGAAAATCACTATCCCACACTAACTCACCCATCTCCAAGGAAGGTAAGTGAGCCATTGTGTGAGCAACATTATTACCTACACATTTAACAAAAGAACAAACAACATCCTCAAGTTTATTAGCTAAGAAAAAAATGTCTTCTAAAACTAAGAAAAAAGTGCTCGTTCCGTTTGTACAATGCTTCAAGGTGCATTCACCACCGAGAGGTAATAACTCTCCATGACAATCTTGCGAACTCCGTTTCCCAAGCCAACTGCAATCCCCATATAACAGCCATCGCTTCAGCCAACCGGACATCCTGCACGCCTTCCATCAGCCACAAACCACATCTGACCACATCCCCTCGTAAATCCCAACAAACCATGCCCATACACGTCCCCTATCCCTCCTTTAACCCAACATCCACATTACTCTTTATCCACCCCTCCTCCGGCCTAACCCACTGCACATCATTTGACACCCCACCCACACCCTCATTGTGACGTCGAGACCCTCCCTCCCCCACTCTTTACTTCATGCCAACTACCCTCACCTCCCGACACAGGCGCAGGACATGTGGACAAGTATTCGAAGGCTCCACAAACTCACCCGCCATCACCCACTTGTTTCTCGCATTCCACAAGGCCCACATGTGAATGATAAAAGCTTCCCACTCATCCTATTCAACCGCTTCCCAAACCAAGTCCAACCAATCAAGGGCAGAAGTAAACTGGCCCCAGCAGCATCCTCGAACATGCTCTCCTACCAGCAAGCTCGAGCTAGGCTGCACTCCTTCAAAGCATGGAGGGTTGTTTCCTCTCCCTTCCCACACACCCCATAACTCGAGTCATAACCCGGTATGCACTTATGTAAACCCTCCCTTGTGGGGAGTGCGTTGTGACACACCCTCCACACAAACAATTTCATACGGGGAAGCAATCTAGAGTTTTAAATTCGATTCCAAAGTGAATGATCGTTTGAGCTTGAAGCCAACGCCCTTTATAATCATCATGAAATATTGCATGATAAGCCGATTTAACAATGTACTCTCCATCTTTCTCCAAAGACCAAAATAACTTGTCATCCGAGCCGACGACCAAGAGGGTTGCTCAAAAGGTAGGAACAAATTTGAGACCAACGTAGAATTCCAACCACTTGAAATAGGATCAATGAGAGCACTCACCTCCAACTCATGATTATGATCTCCAATTGTTGAGACAACTCGTGGAGATTGAGTACATGGCAGCCACGGGTCCTTCTACACTTTCACCCTCACCCCATCCCCTATACGCCAGTACATCCCCCCTCCTTACCACCCATCTAACCTCCCAAATACCCCTCCATGTGTAACTAGGCATATTACCTAAGCTAGGCTCCTATTGGGAAAATCACGTGCTTTGATAATCAAGTAGAGTAGAGATTCACCTTCAGTTAATAAACACCAAGATTGCTTTCCAAGAAGCGCCCAATTGAACATTTTGAAGTCACGAAAACCTAAACCACCTTCAGCTTTCGGGAGACACATTTTCTTCGAGGCAGTTCAGTGTATCTTTCTTTCATCATTTCTCTGCCCTCAACAAAAATGTGACACAAGGGAGCGTAACTCATCACAGAAAGAGGAAGGAAACTTAAACACACTCATCACATACGTAGGGATATATTGGGCCACAACCTTTATCAGGACCTCCTTAGCTACCTGCCTTAAAAAGAATCATCCCCGTCCACCCTTGTAGCTTCTTCCACAAACTTCTCCTTCACACCTTTAGTAAACACTTCTTTTTATCTCCTCACCACAGTTGGCAAACCCATATATTTTTCATGGCTAGCCACCAAATGCACCCCTAACCTATCCGCCAATCTTCGACTCCACGCCTCCCTCACCCCTGCACTAAACGAAACATCTGTCTTAGCCAAGTTCACCTTCTTTCCCAACGCCATCTCATATGTCTCCAGAGTCTCTTTAACTATATCAACCTCTAGTTCAGTAGCACCATAGAAGATTATACAATCATCTGCCAAATAATAAATGAGCCACAGGTGGAGCACCTGAGCCACACCCTCATCCCTCTAAGACCTCTATTCTCCTCCGCCTTAGAATAAGATTAGAAAAAACCTTTGCATAAAGTATAAACAAATAGGGGGATAATGGGTCACCCTATCAAATACCACGCGAAGGGGAAATTCCTCTGTATGACTACCATTAACAAGCACCGAAAAGGACACTGATCTAATACACTCCATCACCCTCGAACTCCAAGCAACATCCAACCAAAATTTTCACAATGTAGCTTGTAAAAAGTTCCATTCCACCTTGTCATAGGCTTACGACATATCCAACTTAAGAGCCATACACCCATCTGTGGTATCCGATTTTTGACTGTCTTAGTTAACGGTCTGAATCCCACGAAAGTCTCTCATTGGACTATGAGTTTTAGAAAACTTGGAAATCGCCACCCTATTAATATCTGAATAGGCACGGGATTTATTTAATAAATCGTTTTAAAATCAATTTCAAGAAAAATCATTTAAAACGATGATGATTTCATATGGATAAGGCTTTTTTTTAAAATTGGTTTTTCATACCTTGAGATAGGGTTCGGGGTTTAGGTTAAGAGGTGCGAACGTCTAGAACTCGTCTCCTCTTCCGTTCTAAAGAATGGGCTCTTACTAAAGCGTTATTTTCCATTTTAAAGTAATCATGGCTATTAAAAAGAAAGAAAATCACATAATTTGCACATATACACATTAACCATTTTTATTTAGGACCAATATATCATTTGTACATGGTAGGTTTGAGCACTGAAGTTGCACTACGTACCAATCATTATTGCGGGATTGAAATCCACTCATGGATCAAAACCGTCGTAGTTCAAGCATTTGGCTCACCCTGAATGGCCAATTCCACTGGGGAAAGAAAGAGGGGGAATAGATTATGAAAAACTCACTTTTTGAATTAACAAATCTATTTGATGAATGAGGTAATCACTCCAATTAGTGATTAAAATGGGGCCATGATAATCACTTTAATTAGTGATTAAATATGAAGGATTAAGATAATCATTTTAATTAGTGATTGAAAATGGAGGTTAAGATAATCACCCTAATTAGTGACTAAACTTAAGAGGAAAGATAATCACCTTGATTAGCGATTAACCATGAAGGTTAGGAAATAATCACCCTAATTGATGATTATTGAGGTTTAAGATAATCACTCTGATTAGTGATTAAAAAATGGAGGTTAAACTAATCCCCCTAATTGGTGGTTAATCAAGGTTTAAGATAATCACTCTAATTAGTGATTAAATGAGAAGAATAATCGTCCGAATTAACGATTATTAGGGTTTAAGATAATCACTCTAATCAGTGATTATATGAGATTGGAGATAATCACCCTAAATAATAATTAAAGGAAGTTCGAGTTTACCGCTCTAATTAGCGATTAATCGAGGATTGAAATAGCCACCTTAATAGTGATCACGTATGATTTTCGAGAGGTCTTAGAAGGTTTGCTTCCTAATTAAAGGTTTTTGAGAAACAATCTTAATTGAAGATTATTAAGTCATTTGGAGAGAAATGATCAATTTGAGATCGAATTTGGAGATTTGTGTTTGGCTAATTGGAATTTTGCCATTTAAAGTGAGACACGTGAAACGGCCAAAAATCAATTCAGAGATCATAATTACCAATCTAATTATGTCAAATTATATGATTAATCCATTTGAATATGGAGAACACATTTTAAAATGTAAGATGGATCATCATACCATTTTACTTAGTTAGATTTACAATTTTTCCTCTTATTTGAGATTGGGTCATTTGATTCATATACTATGATGTATTGACCCAACATGCAATATTTGTAACATTGGTTGCTCATTTTATTAAAAAGAGTTGAGGAATTATTTATGAAAATTATGCATAAACATCTCCATGTTTTTTTTTATTAATTGAGTGATGCAATAACTATTTACAAAGGATTATTATTACAACAAAATGTACAAAACCTATGTTCAATACAAATTTTCAATTTTGATCTTCACCATGATGCTCCTTGATCTTCATTTCCTTGAATGGGCTTTGAAATTCATGTTTATTCATAAATTTGTGAAAACTTAGAGAGTAATTAACCTTTTTTATTTTGATTTTTTTATGATAATTTTTATTGATTTTTTATTTACATGATAAAATGAGTCATTTTAAGATAAAATTAAGATTTAATGACTTTTAATTCATATTTTCGTATAAAAAGAAAATATCTTTTTTTATGAAAGTTTAGTTAATCACTTTATTTCGTTTTCCAGATTGCCTTTTTGTTCTTGTACTGACTTATAAAATTCCTAACTTTCGGTACAAAGTGTTAAACTGAGCATATGATACATCTATGGATAGATCAGTGAGTCCTTTATGTTGTGTCAAAATTTCACAAGCTTTTAATGAACACTTGAATTATGGTGAATTTTATACTCAAACTGGTCAAAATCGGACATTTATTCAATTATTCTTTGAAACCTAACTTATTGAAACTTATTTTAAAGTGAAATTTGGTATGAAACTGGAAATTTTTACTTGAATTGGACATTTGTAAGACCATTTTTTATTTATTTTCTTAACTGAAGAGAAAATGAGTATTTTGGAATTTAGTGATTGACATAAACGTTTTTTGTAAAAATGATGTAAAATTGTATAAAATTAATATGAACATAATTTTTATATTTTTGAAAATCTACTGATGTTTTCTTCAAACTTGATGCTTCTAGTTTTATCTAAATGATTTTATTTTAAACTTTATTGACAAGACAACCTTATGTGGTACTGGACAAAATCAGTTTTGCACAACAAAGTTGTATGATTTTTAATTATTTACACAAAATTCGTTTTTCAGAAATTCCAAGGCCCAGTTGCTGGAAAATCATATAATCACATTTTTTTTATGGAGATATATTTACACAATTTTTCTTGAATTTTTTTTACGAAATCATTTTTGGTGATGAATAACAACTTGATTAAGGAAAATCACATAATCACATTATTTCGTAAGAGTCACCCCATTAGAGGTGACTATTCTAGGTGGGGTGATTTAAGGTTGGGAACCTATTAGGACTCCCACATACCCAAATCACTCCAAAGATTAAAAAATGACAAGAAGAAAACAAGAAAGAAGGTTAGTAGATGATTAAGAAGATAATCAAAATAAACAAGAATTTCAATTTTAGATTACTAGCTCAATGATGCACTTCCTTTTTGCAAATTTTTCTACCTTTTTGTGATTTTCTTAATTTCTAGGTGAGTTTCTAAATCCCCTTAATTACTAACTTAAACTCTTTTTTGTGGTTTTTCTTTTTCTTTTGATGAACTTCTTTACTTAATAATTATCTTACTAACTTTTACTCTCTTTTTTAATTGTGATTTCTTTAGAGGAATGGAGTAGAGAAGATGAGAGAAGTAGTGAAATTATGTTGAACTCTTTTCAACTTGGTTTTGAAGTGGAAAAAATATAGGTATTTATAGAGAAATGAAGGAGGTGAACTAGGGTTTCAAAGAGGTAGAAAATCAGATTTTTCACCAAAAAAAAATATGATTTTCATCATCCTTAATCACCCTAATGACATCACTGACGTCATCAAATATCTTTGGAAATACAAATATTCTTATTCTTTTTGGATTTTCTCATAAATGAGGCAAAATCAGATTTTCAGAAAATATTCTTCCTCAAACATCCTAATACGTAAAAAAAAAAAATTACATTGAAAACCGTGCAAAACGAAACTGATAAGGATGTTGCGCCTAGCGCAGGAAGATGCGCTAGGCACAGCGCCTTGCGCTAGGCGCAAGGCTCTGCGTCTGGCGTAGAGCATGCTTGTGCGCTAGGCACACAATCATGCGTCTAGTGCATGATTGTTGGCGCACACTTGGTTCTTCCGGAAAAAATCCGGATTTCCCCCTCTTACACATGGGATTTGATTCTTATTCTCACATCTTTTCATGATTCTTATTCTCTAACTAATGGATAAAGGATGCGATTAGTGGATAAAGAATATATTCTTATTCTTTATCCAACGAACAATGACTTGTCCATCAAGAAAACTGATTAATGCCGGATTTGGGATACGACTAAAATCCCGACACCTAATCGCGACTCGTTTTCATTTTTCCGAAAGACTAACTTAAGACAATTAACAAAAACTCATTAAATTAATAAAGACGGGCATGATTATACTATGATTCATTATATTAAAACGGTGGTTGTAGTTATTGACTACGACTCACAAAAATTGTACTTCTAAGCCGAAACTGTATGACTAATACGCAAAAAAGGGAAAATCGTGCGACGGAATGAAACTCGCGCTCCGGGGTGCGTGCTCCACGATGCATGATGATTTTGTTATTTTTATTTTTCAAAACCTTTATTTATCCGAAAAAGGGGTTCAAAATTTGGTGTCTACAGAATGCCCCACATTGGTCGAATTTCAGAGAAAATGATGGCCAATGTTTGAAAAGGCACAAAATTTTGGCTGAAAATTTCTTTTGAGATAACATATTTTCCATAGAAAATAGTTATCATCAGTGCTATTTTGAAAACACGACTTGCGACTTCTGTTGACGCTTTAAGTAGAAAATCCCAGTTAATTTTCTAAAATAGGATATGCGACTTTGACTTTGTCTTTAAAATAGAAAATTCCAATTAATTTTCTAAAATTGAAAATGCGACTTTATTGTCGTCTTAGATAGAAAATCCCAATTAATTTTCTAAACATTGAAAATGTAACAGCTTAAATTTTTAAGCAGATTCATCTTTTTTGTTAGCTATATTAAGTCTTCATCAAGCTTTGGTCCTTTAAGTAGGTAGAATTCTCTCCAACATCATACTAGGACGAAAGTGGATAAGAACCATCATTCTTAATTGTTAAGAAAGTAAGTGGATAAGCTCTAACATTCTTAATTAGTGGTTAAGAAAGCAAGTGGATAAGCTCTAACATTCTTAGTGGTTAAGAAAGCAAGTGGATAAGCGCTAACATTCTTAGTGGTTAAGAAAGCTTGTGGATAAGCACTATCATTCTTAATGGTTAAGAAAGGTCAAAGAGGATAAGCACTATCATTCTTAGTGGTTAAGAAAGCCGTGAGAACCAATAGATAAGCTAAAAAGTCTTGGAGAGCCTTATTTCTTAAGATTATGAAAATCGCATAGAGATCGTTTTATCGGTTAACAATGAACCTCCAGTTAAAGAGCCTTTTAGGGTTGAACCCGAGCTCAGAACCTAATCAAACTTGATATATGTTTTGTTTGGGATGTCTTAAGGTTAAAATGGACATTTGTTCCCAAAATATACGTGGCTTAATATAGTAGATTCCTTACATAGTAAAATATGGCCAGCTAAAATATCAGTTCGTACCTATCGTAAAAGAAAGCTTCTAAGTAGCTACTTAAGTGTCGATCTCCCAAAGCTCTTTTCATGCATGAAAGCCAACACATTAAGCTAACACCTCCAACAAGAATCACCTAGAAACTCCAAGAAACCGACCTTACCCAGAAGAGGTTTCCCTCCCCCATGGGTACCGCCAGAACAGGCCCTATAAAAGGGTGTCATGGTTTTCGTCCTTTTCTCCTAAATTTTCTTCTTCAACACCTACTTCTCTTTACATAAAACTCTTCTAGACATAATTCCCTAGTGTTTCAAGCTTTTGGTATAGTTTTCAAGCCTTGGAAAGTTCTAGAAAACTCCATAGAAACATCAAGCAAGCTTTTGTAAGTACAGCTTTGCATGTCTCTTGTACTTAGCTTAGTTATTTATGTTCTAGAACTTGTGTAAACTAATCCCTAGCACTTTAAATTCTCAGGGAAAGCTGTAGGAAGGGTAAACCACTTGGAATAAGGAGATTAAGTGCATTAAGCAGCATAAGTGAAGGTACACGCTTAGTTTGGATTGTAACCTAGAGATTTTCCTACCTATTCTTAAATGATTGTTTCTTTCTATTTTGAAGCATGATTATGAAATGAAATCTCTTATGATATGCATAATATATGTGTGCTTTGAGTATATGACATGGATTTGGCATGCTGTGGTTCACTTGAGATGTTTTACTTATCCTAAGCAGGGCTTAAACACTAAATTGCCATGATTATGCTTCTAAATGGAATTTCTTAACTATATGGAATTGTATGTTGATGGAACACTAAATGTCTTGGATTTTAATCAAGGAAGCGAGGCGTGAGCATACACCCGGGTTAGGGCGGGTATTTCCTAACTGTTACCTAACCAGGAGGGGGTAATCCTGGCGGAAGTGGGACATGTCCGGTTAAGTCTTGCAAGCAGAACAGTAAAAGGTGGGGTGACGACCCTCAATAGTTTGCTACACTCGCGGTCATATCAAAAGAATGAGCTTATGAAATCTCTATGTAATGGAAGTGATTATGACTATTTGCGATTATGACTATGTGTTATCAATTAGTTTTCAAAATACACCTAAACTTGTATTTTCTATTATATAGTGTGTACTCAGCTTTGCTGATAGTGTTGTCATTTCTGTGGCCTGTCACTTGGTGGGTGGCAGAGTCAAACTTTGTTGCAGGATTGTGTTGGAAGCCAGAATCGAGTTCAGAGGAAAGTTATGATTCGAATTGTGCATTGTGGGTTAAAGTCCGAGATTTATGTTTGTATATAGAAGAGTTTATTTAGAATTACTTACAATATAGATTATTCTTTTTCCATGGAATTTGATATTGAATGACTATGTAATTGAAGTCTTATTTAAAGGATATTGTTTTGTGGGCCCATAACCCACAGGTCCAGGATCGTATATTTAAGGTTGTTTCCGCTGCGAATGTTATCTAATTCATAAGTGATTAGTATTATTTTGGTGCTAATTGAGATTCGTGATTGCTAAGCGAGTTAAGCTAGCAGCTCGGTAATCGGGCTGTTACATGGTATCAGAGCAACCCTGCGACCGTGTGCTGAGTTAGCCACATAGCGGGGGTAAAAGATCATTGGGAATGTGTGTCAGTTACTTGGGTAATTAGATTTCAAGTTTTGAGCAATAAAATAAGAATAAGAGTCTAGATTTGTGTAAAACTTAGGGATTAAGAATATGGAATTCGAAGTTGTAATTTGAGGATATTTGAAATCTATTTGTAGGTAATATTGAGGAATTTTTCATGGAAATTTAGTAAGGACTATCAGAGGCTGTAGTGCTTGGTAACTGGATACTTATGGTTGATCTATGAGTTTATGTTTTGAAGTTTCGAGGACGAAACTTATTTTAAGGGTGGTAGAGTGTAACAACCTAAATTTTTAAGCAGGTTCAATTATTTTGTTAGCTATATTAAGTCTTCATCAAGCTTTGGTCCTTTAAGTAGTTAGAATTCTCTCCAACATCATACTAGGACGAAAGTGGATAAGAACCATCATTCTTAATTGTTAAGAAAGCAAGTGGATAAGCTCAAACATTCTTAATTAGTGGTTAAGAAAGCAAGTGGATAAGCTCTAACATTCTTAGTGGTTAAGAAAGCAAGTGGATAAGCTCTAACATTCTTAATGGTTAAAAAAGGTTAAAGAGGATAAGCACTATCATTCTTAGTGGTTAAGAAAGCCGTGAGAACCAATAGATAAGCTAAAAAGCCTTGGAGAGCCTTATTTCTTAAGATTATGAAAATCGCATAGAGATCGTTTTATCGGTTAACAATGAACCTCCAGTTAAAGAGCCTTTTAGGGTTGAACCCGAGCTCAGAACCTAATCAAACTTGATATATGTTTTGTTTGGGATGTCTTAAGGTTAAAATGGTCACTTGTTCCCAAAATATACGTGGCTTAATATAGTAGATTCCTTACATAGTAAAATATGGCCAGCTAAAATATCAGTTCGTACCTATCGTAAAAGAAAGCTTCTAAGTAGCTACTTAAGTGTCGATCTCCCAAAGCTCTTTTTGCATGAAAGCCAACACATTAAGCTAACACCTCCAACAAGAATCACCTAGAAACTCCAAGAAACCGACCTTACCTAGAAGAGGTTTCCCTCCCCCATGGGTACCGCCAGAACAGGCCCTATAAAAGGGTGTCATGGTTTTCGTCCTTTTCTCCTAAATTTTCTTCTTCAACACCTACTTCTCTTTACATAAAACTCTTCTAGACATAATTCCCTAGTGTTTCAAGCTTTTGGTATAGTTTTCAAGCCTTGGAAAGTTCTAGAAAACTTCATAGAAACATCAAGCAATTCTTTGTAAGTACAGCTTTGCATGTCTCTTGTACTTAGCTTAGTTATTTATGTTCTAGAACTTGTGTAAACTAATCCCTAGCACTTTAAATTCTCAGGGAAAGCTGTAGGAAGGGTAAACCACTTGGAATAAGGAGTTTAAGTGCATTAAGCAGCATAAGTGAAGGTGCACGCTTAGTTTGGATTGTAACCTAGAGATTTTCCTACCCATGGTTAAATGATTGTTTCTTTCTATTTTGAAGCATGATTATGAAATGAAATCTCTTATGATATGCATAATATATGTGTGCTTTGAGTATATGACATGGATTTGGCATGCTGTGGTTCACTTGAGATGTTTTACTTATCCTAAGCTGGGCTTAAACACTAGATTGCCATGTTTATGCTTCTAAATGGAAATTGTTAACTATATGGAATTGTATGGTACTGAAACACTAAATGTCTTGGATTTTAATCAAGGAAGCGAGGCGTGAGCATACACCCGGGTTAGGGCGGGTATTTCCTAACTGTTATCCAACCAGTGGGGGGAAATCCTGGCGGAAGTGGGACATGTCCGGTTAAGTCTTGCAAGCAGAACAGTAAAAGGTGGGGTGACGACCCTCAATAGTTTGCTACACTCGCGGTCATATCAAAAGAATGAGCTTATGAAATCTCTAAGTAATGGAAGTGATTATGACTATTTGCGATTATGACTATGTGTTATCAATTAGTTTTCAAAATACACCTAAACTTGTATTTTCTATATATAGTGTGTACTCAGCTTTGCTGATAGTGTTGTCATTTCAGTGGCCTATCACTTGGTGGGTGGCAGAGTCAAACTTTATTGCAGGATTGTGTTGGAAGCCAGAATCGAGTTCAGAGCAAAATTATGATTCGAATTGTGCATTGTGGGTTAAAGTCCGAGATTTAAGTTTGTATATAGAAGACTTTATTTAGAATTACTTACAATATAGATTATTCTTTTGCCATGGAATTTGAGATTGAATGACTATGTAATTGAAGTCTTATTTAAAGGATATTGTTTGTGGGCCCATAACCCACAGGTCCAGGATCGTATATTTTAGGTTGTTTCCGCTGCGAATGTTATCTAATTCATAAGTGATTAGTATTATTTTGGTGCTAATTGAGATTTGTGATTGCTAAGCGAGTTAAGCTAGCAGCTCGGTAATCGGGCTGTTACAGAAAATGCGATTTTATTGTCGTTTTAGATGGAAAATCCCAATTGATTTTCTAAATTTTGAAAAATGCGACTTTATCGTCATCTTAAGTAGAAAATCCCAATTAATTTTCTAAAATTTGAAAATGTGACTTTAATATCGTCTTAGATAGAAAATCCCAATTAACTTTCTAAAATTGAAAATGCGATTTCATCATCGTCCTTTTTAGTCTTCTGAATTTGTCTTTTGTTAATGTGAGAAATTCCGACAATTAACAGGTCGACTCCAGTTTTTACAGTTTTTCATGGCCTTGATGACAAACAAGTTTTCAAGTCACCGTTACTTACTTTTTATGACTCCATGTGTTATCATGTCTTAAATTAGGACATTGTCAGGTCATGTCACCTTAGAGTGATGCATTGTTAGGTCATGTCACCTTAGAGTGATGCATTGTTAAATATTGTCACCTAAAAAGGGCTGACCAAAGGTCATTATCTTCTATGGTGGACCAAACCTCATATGGCAAAATTTTATCTGTTTTTTCCGAAATCTTTCAGAAAATTTTCCATGCATAATGCTTATTTGCTTTATCAGAAAATAATGATTACTATATAAAATAGATTGATCAAGGTCATTATTTTGGATGATCATTAGGAAAAGGGATTGTATCAACGTTCTTGATTCAACATTGACACAGTTTTTTTTTTAATGTTCAGCTTTTGTAAAAATTGTCATACCACAAGTGCTTGGTCATTAGCCATTGTGAAGGATGCTCCTTATTATCCTATGGACAATACTCAAACTCATTATTCATGTCATAAATCATGGATGATCATCTTCTCCATCTATAAAAGGGACATAGTTCTTCATTTCCAAATGCACCACTTCCACTACTCCAATCTTTTCTCTAAATTTTCCTTTCACAAAATGGTTTTTACTTATGAAGAAGCTAATGAAATGTGGAGTGGGGAGAAAAAACAACTCTCGGGGATCACAAGAAACTTGGAGCAACCAAGGAAATCCTTTTCCTCTTCCCGCTTCACTAAGGTGCTTATGCCTTTGCTTTCACTTTTTATTTGTTACAACATGATTCATGTTGCTTCCAAATTTTGGGACGAAACTCGCCATGTCTTCCGCTTTGGAGACCGGGAATTTGTGCCGGAAGGTTTACTAGGCTTACCATCGAACGGTCCAGTTATCACACCTAGATCTCCTACCAGGATCTCGGGAGATTTATCAATGATTTTACATCTTCCGAAAATCTTCATGGAAACTACCTACAATATGGTGATATATTTCTTGTCAACTTATTATTGACTTTCCAATTTGACACTTGACAATTTTCTAACAATGCGAACTTTAGGATTGCTAGAGAAAATGCTTGTATTCTTATAATTTTGGGAAGTACCCTTACTAAATGGTCTTTAAATGCATGCCATGTTCGGTGTCTTTCACTTATTCCTCAAATTATTAGCGGGGGTCGTCTTGGACCACTTATTTTGAGGGAAATGTTCCTTGGCTTAGATGAACTCAAAAGAAACCCTCAAAGCTTTGTGAAGGGATGTCCATTAGCCCTTCATTTATGGCTATTAGAAAAAATTTCTCTCATGAAACCCCACAAGAGTCTTACTTACAAAACTAGTCATGTACGGGAGATAGGCTTCTTCCTTTCTTCTATCAGCGAGCAAAAATGGTGGGTGGGAGGATTTTTTTCTACATCAAGACATAAAGTGGGTCACAATCCACCTTGGCACTAGTGCAATTGTATATTGCAATTCTGGTTACAGAGGTGTATAATTACCCAGGCTTTGGCAAGTCACTTTCTACCTTCCATGGAGATGTGTAAGGCAAATTGGTTGGAACCAAGAGTACATTCCTGCCCTCCAGGTTCTTCCATCTTGTACCACTCATGAGGTGATATGAGTGGTATTCGAGAGGATGCCTACTATATGGCGGGGGCTAAAATTATATCGGCGCTACCGGAACCTTCCTTTCCAGCGATTGATGAAGATTACCTTCAATGGCTTCTGGCAGATATTGGTCAAGACAAAGATTTAGACGGGCCTACCATGAAGAGGAGAAGGGTTTGAGAGAATTGTCATGTTTATTTTCTATGTCATTGTTTTTTTTTTTAAGTTTGTAGGAAATGAAGGCTTTATGTCTTTTTATGTATGAAATAAAGTACCCTAGTTGGGATGAATAAAAGATCTGTCTGTGAGAATTATCTGCTTGTGAGAAATTCAATGTGAACACAATTCTAAACACGTGCACACTTTAACATTAAATATGACATGCAAATCATAATTAACTAATCATATGACACATAAAACCTTAACCAATCAAAGACATGTTTCATCATTTTTTCCTTTTTCCTTTTTTCTTCTTTTTCGTTTTTTTCTCTTTATTTATTGTCTTTTTTTTTTTTTTTTTTTTTTTTTGCATACATCATATGAACATCTTAGAAACTCATGGCATGTTTATTAAGAATAACCAGATAGGATACAAAACCCACAAACTGCTTGGTTACTTGATGATGTGGATGCGGATGTACTTTAGTTGAGTTTTACGGAAATCCAAGAATCTTGAAAGAAAGACTTGATCTTTAGGGTTTTCTTTAAGTATAAAGGATAGAACAATTCGATCAAACACAAAGTAATTCACTGATGTTATGGTTTTATATAGTGTTTTTCCCCCTATATTTGAGCTAAAATGTGTATCAATGGTGCTCTTAGGAGCCATTTTATGCTAACTTTCTCCATCGAGTTGTGGTTTTCTGTTCTGTGTCTGATTGCAGGTTTTAGGGAGTTATCTCCCTATTTTCTACTATTATCTGACCATTACACTGGACTGGAGAGGTTCGAAGACATATTTGATGAGTTCCGGGGTCCAGAGAATACTTTCCGACGCCTTGGGCAAAAGAAGAAGTGAAGCCTTGGCATCTGAAGCCAAGGAAGGAAGATTCGGACCTGAGCCCGATGATAACGGGCGCCTCATGCCCGATCGGGCGTTCATCGCCATCAGAAGCAAGAATCGTTGCGGGCCCGATCGGGCTCTGTCGCCCGGTCGTTATTTCGTTGAGGAACCCGATCGGGCGGATCGTCCCGATGACATCGGGCGTTCTTGGTGGTGTAGTGCGCTAGATGCTCAGCGTTGGTGTGCGGCCCGATCTCATCGGGCGTGTCGGCCCGATTGAATCGGGCAGGGTATAGTTTTGAAGCCCAGCTGCTGCTTTACGCCCGATTTGATCGGGCTGGCTTGGCCCGATCGGGCGTCTGTTCCGCGTGCTCATTTAATGAGTTTCGGGCTACTTAGTATAAATAGAAAAGTTAGAACATCTTTTATGGATCTTTGTTTTAGCTCTTAATTTCTCATACATTCTCTCAAGAACCCTAGTTTTTATTACTTTTCATTGTGATTCAAGATCAAACCTTTGGATTATTCGCAAGTTCAATATAGTTCTTTAATTTGGTAATCTTCTTCCTTGTTTTCTCCATTATTGTTTGCTTCCTCTATTATTGATTAGAGTAATTTCTTAGTTATTTGCAATAGTTCAAAGTATGGATTTTTATATGGAATTTGTTATTGGATTCTCAAACATGAGTGAGTAGTTTTATTTCTAGGATTGTGGGGATCTATGTATGCAATGAGGGATTAATAGATTAATATAATTACCCTTTATTTCAATTGTTTCCTGTGATTGAATCGTTCATGCTAGATTTATGAATTAGGCCTGATTTGTATTTCTATTATCGCAATATTGAATCTACTTCGAGAGGAGAGATTTCGTATAGGCTTTCAATCATTAGGCATAGTGATCCTTGACCATGCGAGAGCGGCTAGGTGATCTTTGAGGGAGGTAATGTTCGAGAGAAATTACATATGCCCTCGATAAATTGACTTATTGGGTAGTTATTATTCGTCTCGATTTACCGAATTGTATGCATAGTGATCCATAGTCCTAGTTCTTTATTAATTGATTCTTACCTTCATATTTAGTTCTATCATTTGTCTATTAGTTTAGTCACACACCCATTTTCAACTGATTTAGTTAGTATAATATTAGTATTCAGATACAATAATATAACTTTCTCCCTGTGGATTCGATCCTGACTTCCCTGACTACTTGTTAGTGGACCTTAGGTTATTTTTGATAAGGTGATATGACTTTAGCTTTGTCATTCACGAATTGGGTCTTGATTCACTCTCAAACACAAAGTAATTAAGCAATCAATCTTAAATCTCAAACACAAAGTAATTGATTCAAGGTTTGGAAATCACAAAGAAGTCCGAAAATTTTCACAAAGAAAATTAAAACTCTAATCTCATCAATCTGTCTATTAATGATCGAAATAAAGCCTTATATAGGCATTACAGATACCTAATTATACTAGGACTAGAAAACATAAAAGATAACAAAGAAATAACAAACTCCTAAACCAAGTAGAACAAGCTCAACTTGGCGCCTACTAACTAAACTCCTATTAAAACTATAACTCTACTCTAGTTAGAATCTTAATCCAACTAGGATTTGGATTTCTAACTCAACTAGAATTCATAAGCTATTAGACTCCTAACAAAACTAGGAGTTCTAATTCTACTAGGATTAGGATATTAAGAGTCCTATTCCTACTAGAACTAGGAAAACAACACAAATCCTAACATAACTATGATTTGTAGAAAATGACCATCTCCCATATGGATCATTAACAAATAAAATTAACATCAAAACACTATTCACAACCTTCAATTGTAAGATGATCTAAGCCCAATAATTCATAAGATCCACTAATTTAGTTATCTTCAATCTTCTCATCGGATCCATATCACTTGATCATGACAATTACAATTACTTTGATGCCTAAGCGTAATATTTCTCCAACTGATCAAGATTAGTGAAATGGGTGAACTAATTTCCATCAAAATCCATTAGCTTCACTACTCTAGCTGTGGTGACATGCTTGACCAGGAATGGTCCAGACCAGTTAGGCTTGAATTTTCCTCGAGGATCATGCAACGGAGCACTATTTTCTTTTAAAACTAGATCACCTTCTTGAATGTCTCTATCTCGAACCCTTTGGTTAAATGCACGAGCAATTCTCCGTTGATAAAGTTGTATGTTATGCAATGCTTGTAGTCGGTGCTCATCTGCGAATGCAAGCTCATCATAGTGAGTTTTGTGCCCTTTGGTCTTCCGAGATTTCACTTTCTGCTATGACCCCGAGAGATTGTATCTCCACCTCAACTGGTAGGATTAGCTCCATCCCATAAACCAAAGAATACGGGGTCGTTCCTGTTGGAGCCCTAATTGATATCCTATATCCCCAAAGGGCATATGGTAGTTTGTCATGCCATTCCCTAGTCTTTTCAGTCATCTTGGCAACAATAATC
The DNA here is from genome assembly GCA_947646795.1 of Beta lomatogona. Lineage (NCBI taxonomy): Eukaryota > Viridiplantae > Streptophyta > Magnoliopsida > Caryophyllales > Amaranthaceae > Beta > Beta lomatogona. Next base: position 282,735 of record CANSNZ010000968.1, read on the forward strand.
TTGATTGTCTTATTGGCTGCTTCCACCGCTCCATTTGTTTGGGGACGATAAGGTGAGCACGATGATGCTTGATTGCATATTTTGTGAGAGTGGTCTTGGGATGACTCTCAAATTGTGATCCATTATCGGAGATGATTTCGAAAGGTATGCCATATCGACATATGATGTTGTTAATCACAAATTTCGAGACTTGCTTTGCCCCTAGCTTCGAAAATGATGCAGCTTTGATAGGGTCGTAAAAGTGTATATTTTATTATCTTAAACCCTCAATTTAATATTGAGTTTTATATCTTACAAGGAGTTTTAAGTTATTTTTCTTGTAAGACATAAGTTACTACGATTTTATTTATTTTGTCTGCAGGAAAATGATTTGGACAACAAATTTGCAATCTCATTTGGGAGTCCATTTTCCTTCTCCGACTTGGGCTTATTTTGTATTTGTGAGCTCAATGGGTCTACTACAGTAATAAAAGAAGCTAGGAGCCAAGAAAAGATAAGAAGAGAAAGAAAAGGAAAGGAACAATTGAAACCCAAAAGACATGAAGATTAGGAAAAGGAAAGAAGAATCTGGTGGAAGAAAGTTTTGGGAAAGCAAATTGAAAATCTTGGTGACATTAGAAATTGTTAGATTAGGAAAGTGGAGGAGATCTCATGATGACTTTTATTGGGATTTTAATGAAAGAGGAATAGAGGCAGCAGCGTTGAATTGGAAGGAGCGCAGCGAAGGAAGGGGTTTTAATCAGTGGAAGCGTAGCACTCAGCAAGTCAGCGGCACTCAATTACAGAAGACAGAAAAGCCCCAACTTACGAACAACAGGGTGCTGCGAATTACAGACAACAACGAGTAGTAGATTACAGAGCATAGAATTACAACGTTTGGTAATTTTGTTTGGATGTTTTATTCTAGTTTTCGTTTTTCTCCATACAATTAATAATTAGATTTGGATTATTAGTATAGTTTTTAGATTGTGTATTTTTCAATAATGAATAAGTTGATTCTTCTTAGTATTATTTTTACTCTTAATATGTTAGGCTAAACCCTTTTAGGGTAGGGAGATATACTTAGTATTGGATTATTGAATTGTGAGAATGAAAAAGTTGTGATCTTTCTTGTTAGATGATTATGTTTATGTTTTGATTGGATTAATAAACTTATTTGTATTGTGTTAACTTGTCAAATTATATTTTAGACTGGCCATCTTTAGTGTAATTTGTTAGTTAACTTGCTAGGATTTTGGCTTGTGATATGTAATTGTCCTAGTTAAATCCGCTAGTAGCAATTAGGTGTTTGATTGGCGACTAAAGCTTGTCGTAATACCTATGGTTATTTTATCCTTTAAGTTGCATAATTCAAGCTTGTGTAATTATGGCTTAAGTTAACTTCTTCCTAGTCGTTCATGCTGCTAATTAATCGAGTCTAGAGAGCTTGTTCTAGATTATTAGTTAGTTAGACAATATTCCAAGAGCTTATTTGGTTTATTTGCAAACTAAGGGAAGTTTAGAATACTTGTTTGTGTTCTGGGTTAACGTTAAGGTATATGCATAACTTGTCTAATTTACATTCATGATTTATTAATTCTATGATTAATTAATTTTTCAATACCATTATATATCTCCCGACCCGTATTTTATTATCTTTGGTTATCTCTTTCTTAGTTTTAGTCATTTAGTAGATATTCTCTATTTAGTAGTTTATTTAGTTAATTAATATTCTATCAAAAACAAGGGTTTCTAACTAACGCAAGAAATAATAAAATAAATCCAATTCTCTGTGGGGATCGACCCTGACTTACCCGACTACATTGCTAGAAGGTTATAGTTAGGTTATTTTTGGTAGGCACGCGACAGTCGTACCAAATTTTGGCGCCGTTGCCGGGGAATTTGGCGTTTTTATTATATTATTTCTTGTGTGATTTACTAACTTTTCTTACTAACTTGTGATCTAGTTTCTTTGTTGTGCATGTCTAACAGAAACTTTAAGCACATACGCTTGCGAGATTTTGCAGCAAAGAACCAAAGATTCATAGTGGCGGAAAGGACTCGTGCTCAGCAACAACTTGAGCAAGCGTGTCATATTCCCCTGCCTCTTAGTGATTGTTCATCTTCGGAGGAGGAAGAAGAAGTTAAATTTGAGATGGCACGCACCTTGAAGGAGTTAGCAGCTCCTACTTTTGATCCCAACTTACTGTGCATTGTTTATGCAGATGAGGAGACGGAATGTGAGATAAAACCAGGCCTTATCCGAGCTTTACCCACTTTCACTGGTTTCAAAGAAAATGGCTCCTTAAGTTCTGCATACAATACTGATCCAAACAAGTTCCTTAAAGAATTTCATATAGCTTGTTCCGAAATGAAACCGAGTGGAGTGACACTTGATAAACTGAAGTTGAAGGCATTTCCATTTGCGTTATCAGATGCTGCAAAGGAATGGCTATATGATCTGCCTGCACAATCCATCACTACTTGGGATGAAATGCAACGAGTATTTTAATCAAAGTATTTTCCAGCATCTCTTGCGGCAAACATTCGTAAGGATATTTGCGGGATTTGGCAAGATGACACAGAGACACTTCATGAGTACTGGGAGCGCTTCAAGAAGTTATGCAACAGCTGCCCCAACCATCAGATCAGTGAGCAACTTTTAGTTCAGCATTTCACAGAAGGGCTAACGTACAACGATAAAAATATAATTGATGCGGCAAGCGGTGGATCACTAGGTGATAAAACACCTGCCGATGCAATGAAGCTCATAGCAAACATGGCAGCTAACTCTCAATATTCTGGAAGAAGGAATCGAGTTCCAGCTCCATCTCATCATGTTAAGGAGGTGGGTATTTCTGAGCTGGAGCAACAGGTAGCCAACCTCACCTCCTTAGTGGAACAAGTTGTGGTAGGAAAAGGCCAAGCTAAGGCGTGTGAGATATGTTTCACAGTAGGGCACGCTACTGATATGTGTCCAAGCCTACAAGATGAACAAGTGAATGCTATTGGGGGTTTTCAAGGACAACAATGGAGGTATGACCCTTTCTCTCAAACCTATAATCCGGGATGGAAGGATCATCCGAACCTGAGGTATGGCAACAATCAGCAGCAAGGAAATCCTAATTTCAGACCATCACTCCACCAACAGCAAGCATTCACTCCTCCACCTGGATTCCACACGACTCAACCTCCGTATTTACCTAGACCACCGTTGCAGCAACCTATGGCATAACAACCTGGTGGCTTGTCTCTTGAAGACATTGTGAAGACGATGGCTTCCAGCACTTTGCAATTTCAGCAAGAAACACGAAGTGGATTGAGGAACCTTGAAAATCAAGTCTCTCAATTAGCTGATACGCTTGGCAGGTTGCAAACACAAAATTCTTCGAAACTACCTAGCCAAACTGAGAGAAATCCTAAGGAGAATGCCAGTGCTATTTCTCTTAGAAGGGGCAAGCAATTAGAGACTCCAGTGAGAAGGAAGAGTGAACTGGTGATAATTCCAGAAGAAGAACAGGAGGCAACTGTAACAGAAAAGGATGAGCAGCAACAAAACAAGGCCAATTTTGATGTTTCTGTTAAAACTACCAATGTTTTTACACCTGTACCTTTTCCTAGCAGGTTATTATCAAAGAACAAGAAGCCTGATCATGAGAAAGAGATGCTGGATGTCTTTCGCAAGGTAGAAGTGAACATACCTCTACTGGAAGCTATAAAACAAGTGCCGCGATACGCAAAATTTTTGAAGGACTTATGCACTAATAAGAAGAAACTAAAAGGTGATGAGCAAATAAATGTCGGTGAGAATGTTTCCATTTGTTTTGCAGAGAAAAGTCCCTCCAAAGTGTAAAGATCCCGACATTTTCATGATACCATGCAGAATAGGTAACACGAGGTATGAGAGATGCATGCTAGATTTAGGAGCCTCAATTAATGTGATGCCTTTTTCTATTTTTAGTGCTCTTAATTTAGGTCCTTTAAAAGAAACTCGTGTTATAATTCAACTTGCTGATCGTTCTAATACATACCCCAAAGGGGTGATTGAGGATGTTTTAGTACAGGTTAATGAGCTTGTCTTCCCCGCTGATTTTTATGTGTTAGATATGCATGATAATGAAGCTTCTAATTCTTCTCCTATATTATTAGGAAGACCTTTCCTCAAAACTGCTCACACTAAGATTGATGTTCACAAGTGGCGTATTAACCATGGAATTTGACAAAGAGGTTATTCGTTTCAATATATATGATGCTATGAGATATCCATCCGATTGCGAATCTCTTTCTAGCATAGATATCATTGATTCATTAACTCGAGCAAGTGTACTTTCTTTGTGGTAATGATGCTTTGGAATATGTTTTAATTAACCCAATGGAGAAGGAAAGTTATGCAAATTTGCAGGAAGTTTTTACGGTCGAAGATGAGGTAAAGGAAGTTTTCTTTGCTTTGGAATCACTGCCCACTAAGCAAGGAAGATTTGCGACTCGGTTCATTAATCTACCTCCTAATACTCACGGGTTGTTGCCTTCTGTTGTGCGGCCTCCCCGAAGTAGACTTAAAGCCCTTGCCCGACCATCTAAAATACGCATTTCTAGGAGAAAATGATACCCTTCCCAAGTGATAATCGCAAGTAATCTTACTCCAATTCAAGAGAAAAAGCTTGTTAAGGTCCTTGAGGCACATAAGACAGCTTTGGGGTGGACGGTTGCAGATATAAAAGGGATTAGCCCCTCCATGTGCACACACAGAATATTCTTAGAAGAGGGAGTTAAACCAGCAAGACAAGTGCAAAGGCGGCTTAATCCACCTATGATGGAGATTGTAAAGAAAGAAGTATTGAAGCTTCTTGATGTGGGGGTGATATACCCTATCTTTGACAGTCCTTGGGTTAGCCCTTTACAAGTGGTTCCGAAAAAGTCGGGGGTGACGGCGGTAGAAAATGACAAGGGAGAGATGGTTCCTACTCGAGTGCAAAATGGGTGGAGGGTCTATGTAGATTATAGGGAATTAAATTCCATGACCCGAAAAGATCATTTTCCCTTACCTTTTATTGATCAAATGGTTGAACGTCTTGCTGGTCATGCTTATTCTTGTTTTCTTGATGGTTACTCTGGTTATGTGCAGGTTGCAATAGCTTCAGAAGATCAGGAGAAAACAACTTTCACGTGCCCATATGGTACTTTTGCCTACCGACGCATGCCTTTTGGGTTATGCAACGCTCCCGCTACTTTTCAGAGATGTATGGTAAGCATCTTTTCAGATTATCTTGAGAAATTCATTGAAGTCTTCATGGATGATTTCACTGTCCATGGTGATTCCTTTGATAATTGCTTAGATCATCTCACTTTAATTCTCAAACGTTGCTTGGAATCTAATCTTGTGCTCAATTCTGAAAAACGTCATTTTATGGTTCAACAAGGTATAGTCTTAGGTCATATTGTTTCTACTAATGGAATAAAAGTCGATAAAGCTAAAATAAATCTTATTACCTCACTGCCTTACCCCACCTCTGTGCGAGAAGTTCGTTCTTTTCTTGGCCATGCAGGGTTTTATCGTAGGTTTATCGAAGGCTTTTCAAAGATTGCACAACCTTTGTGTAGACTGTTGCAAAAAGAAGTGGAATTCGCTTTTGATGAGGAGTGTAAGAAAGCGTTTGACCAGTTGAAGGACAAGTTGGTCACTGCACCAATTTTACAACCTCCAAACTAGGAGATCCCCTTTGAATTAATGTGTGATGCGTCCAACCATGCTGTAGGAGCAGTATTAGGACAGAGAGTTGGAAAGATTCCTCATGCCATTTATTACGCTTTAAGAACTTTGAATGAGGCTCAAGCTAATTACACTACAACTGAGAAAGAACTTGCTGTAGTTTTTGCTTTAGATAAATTCAGGTCCTATCTTTTAGGTACTAACATTATTGTTTATACTGATCATGCAGTTTTGTTGCTTCAAGAGTTCAACCTAGACTAATACGCTGGATTTTGTTGCTTCAAGAGTTCAACATAGAAATTAGAGACAAAAAAGGTTCCGACAACAGTGTTGCTAATCATTTGAGCAGATTGGTCGGGGTTGATGGAGATAAAAGTCCAATTAATGAAGAGTTTCCTGATGAGAAGTTGCATGCTTTGAGCTAGAGCACTCCATGGGATGCAGATTTGGTGAACTTCTTAGTTTCTCAAAAATTTCCAGCCGGTTTTACCAAGGCCTAGAGGGATCGAATGCGCAGTGAAGCAAAGCACTACATTTGGGATGATCCGTATCTATGGAAACATTGTGCTGATCAAGTGATTAGAAGGTGCGTACCTGAAACTGAATTTCTTTCTATACTAACCTTCTGTCACTCTTATGCTTGTGGCGGGCATTTCAGACCCAAGCGGACAGCTCGCAAGGTTCTGGAAAGCGGCTTCTACTGGCCATCCTTATTTAAAGATGCGTATGAGATTTGCAAAGTTTGTGATAATTGTCAAATGACATGTACATTAGGTCCCAGAAATGAAATGCCCCAAACTCCAATTTTAATATGCGAGATTTTCGATGTTTGGGGTATGGATTTTATGGGACCTTTTCCATCTTCTTTTGGATATCATTATATATTGCTTGCTGTCGATTATGTTTCGAAATGGGTGGAAGCTAAGGCCACTAAATCTTGCCGATTCTAAAGTGGTTGCAGAATTTTTGAAGTCTAATATCTTTGCTAGATCTGGGTTTCCGAGAGTTATAATCAATGACAGGGGTACCCACTTCTGTAATAGGACAATTGAAGCTCTGTTGAGAATGTATAATGTGTTCCATCGAGTTTCCACAGCATATCATCCACAAACCAATGGGCAGGCAGAAGTTTCAAACCGCGAAATCAAATCGATTCTTGAAAAGACAGTTAATCCAAACCGGAAAGACTGGAGCCTTCGCCTTGATGATGCTTTGTGGGCGTATAGAACAGCCTATAAGACACCCATTGGCATGTCTCCCTACAGACTAGTGTTTGGTAAACCTTGCCACCTGCCCGTGGAATTGGAACACAGGGCATTTTGGGCTGTGAAGCAGTGTAATATGAGCATGGACGCAGTGGGTGAGCATCGGAAATTTCAATTACAAGAGTTAGAGGAGATTAGGAATGATGCTTTTGAGAATGCAAGAATTTATAAGGAGAAAACTAAGGCATTTCATGATGAGCGAATCACCAGGAAAACATTTCTTTGTTGGAGAGAAGGTTCTCGCTCTACCATTCGAGACTCAAGTTGTTGCCGGCAAACTCCGTTCCCGTTGGGTTGGACCATTTGTTGTTACCAAGGTATTTTCTCATCTTTGTAGTGGAAATTCGAAGTGAAGACACAAGTAAGGAGTTCAAGGTGAACGGACATCGACTCAAACCATATCATGAGGGGCATCAGGTTCAAAACATTGAAGTAGTGGAGCTGGAGGCTCCGAATTACGATGCATACTGAGAATGAAGACGTCAAGCTAACGACGTTAAATGAAGCGCTCTTGGGAGGCAACCCAAGTTTCATGTTTCCCGATCCTTTTCTTCTTTTATTTATATATATATATATATTTTCCTCTTTTTCTTCCGTATTTTACTTCTTTTTTAAAAAAAAAAAAAAAACAAAACCAAAAATATTTTCTTTTTCTTAGGTTTCGTGAGTTTTCTTTTTTTCATTCTAGGATTTCTATAACTCTTCTTTAGTTTCATTCATTTTTCTTTGTTTTGTAGGAATTCGTCTTTCTTTTCTTTGTTTTTCCCCCTCCCCAAACACCTTTGTTGTGTTTAGTGTTACTCATATGGTTTTCTTTCCCCCGGTGCGGGGAACATTTTCTCTTTGCATCTGATATCAACACTTCCAGTCGGGTGAGAGCCGAGTAGCCTGTCGTTCAAGCTTGGGGGAAGGACTACATTTGGTTCGATTGGTAGAGCCATGGCTATGGCGGCTCAAAAGTGGCAAAGCACTCGTCATGTGCTTCAAAGCACCATTCGGCACTCCCCATCTTTAGTGATCGCCTACTTCCCTGCTGCACTTTACAAAGACCAACTACACTCAGTCATGTGCTTCAAGCTTCGGGGAGAAAGGATCGAAGTTCAACATATTCCTTAATCCAAGTGAGCTCTATTCCTTCTCTTTCTCTCTTCTTCTTTTTCTTTTTCCCACATTGAGGACAATGTGTGATCTAAGCTTGGGGGGGAGGAGTCATGCTTGAATTTGTGGAGAATGTGTGGTTGTGTTGAAAATATTTGTGGTGGAATATGCTGGAATTTAGGTATGGTTATGTTTTTTTTGGTTGAAAACAACTATTAGTTGTTTGGTTTTTGTCCAATTTTAGGGGAAATCTGTCCTTGAAATTTTTGAAAAAATAGCTCAATTATATTTGACTTTAGTGTTTGGACTTGTGTATATGCCTTTGTATGAACTTCTACAAGTCCCAACTTTGTGAATTTTCAATCGTTTTGCTAAAGCTATTTTTGTAGTGAAGTGAAAAATAAGAGATGATTTAGGCATTTAAGTTGTACCACCACATTGAGCCAAAAAGCCCACCAATGACATTTTCCTCTAGTGAGCCAACTTTGAGTTTTATTAGCTTATTTTTAATGATAAACTCACAAAATAACCTTTACCAGAAAAACAAGTGTTTTACCTTTCTCTAAGATTAGTAGAGCATTTGTAATTGTGAAGTGGAATGTTGTCCTGATTGAGTGGTGATGTTTATGTACTGAAAAAAAAGCTTTCATATTTTGAAGGCTCTGCGTACCAATGTTTGGGCATGGAAAACAAAGGTGAAAAAAGGATAAAGCTGGAAACTCTCAAATCATAATATGAAAAAGTTTCTACAAGAAAAAATAAAAAGAAATTTGAGCCCAAATATGTACGTGTGGTTTTCTATCTTTTGTTTAGGTAGCTCGAGTGAGTAGACTCATTGGGGTATTTTCATGCCTAGTGCCTTGGGCCAATTGGACCGGGAGTCACTAGTTGAAATCTCGTTACAAGAGCTACTTGACAAAGACAGAACATTTAGAGTCATGAAACTCAGTGAAATGGTGTATGAAGTTAATAAAGTTGGTGTGTTTTTGTATAATGTTTGTGCTGCCGCTTCACTCTACTAGTCTTAGAGTTTTTACCACCACTTTCCTAAATATTTTCCACACCTTTCTTTACCTTAACCCATTACATCCATGATTAAAGTCCTAATGATCTTTGAGGTTGTTTCACTACTATTTAGCATACGTAACTTGCGATTGATTCATAGAATTTGTAAGTGGCCTTAAGAGTTCATTGATTGCATATATGCTGGTTTGATGCTATTGTTGGGTGTTATGGTGTGTTTGGCTAAATCTCATCCATTTGTCAAGAGTTGAACTTTCCTTCTATTTTATGTCTTTACTTGAGGACAAGCGAAAGTATAAGCTTGGGGTAGTTTGGTAGGGTCGTAAAAGTGTATATTTTATTATCTTAAACCCTCAATTTAATATTGAGTTTGATATTTTACAAGGAGTTTTAAGTTATTTTTCTTCTAAGACATAAGTTACTACGATCTTATTTATTTGTCTGCAGGAAGATGATTTGGACAACAAATTTGCAATCTCATTTGGGAGTCCATTTTCCTGCTCCTACTTGGGCTTATTTTGTATTTGTGAGCTCAATGGGTCCACTACAGTAATAAAAGAAGCTAGGAGCCAAGAAAAGATAAGAAGAGAAAGAAAAGGAAAGGAACAATTGAAACCCAAAAGACATGAAGATTAGGAAAAGGAAAGAAGAATCTGGCGGAAGAAAGTTTTGGGAAAGCAAATTGAAAATCTTGGTGACATTAGAAATTGTTAGATTAGGAAAGTGGAGGAGATCTCATGATGACTTTTATTGGGATTTTAATGAAAGAGGAATAGAGGCAGCAACGTTGAATTGGAAGGAGCAGCGAAGGAAGGGGTTTAAATCAGTGGAAGCGTAGCACTCAGCGAGTCAGCGACACTCAATTACAGAAGACAGAAAAGCCCCAACTTACGAACAACAGGGTGCTGCGAATTACAGACAACAGCGAGTAGTAGATTACAGAGCATAGAATTACAACGTTTGGTAATTTTGTTTGGATGTTTTATTCTAGTTTTCGTTTTTCTCCATACAATTAATAATTAGATTTGGATTATTAGTATAGTTTTGAGATTGTGTATTTTTCAATAATAAATAAGTTGATTCTTCTTAGTATTATCATGTTAGGCTAAAACCTTTTAGGGTAGGGAGATATACTTAATATTGGATTATTGAATTGTGAGAATGAAAAAGTTGTGATATTTCTTGTTAGATGATTATGTTTATGTTTTGATTGGATTAATAAACTTATTTATATTGTGTTAACTTGTCAAATTATATTTTAGACTGGCCATCTTTAGTGTAATTTGTTAGCTGACTTGCTAGGATTTTGGCTTGTGATACGTAATTATCCTAGTTAAATCCGCTAGTAGCAATTAGGTGTTTGATTGGCGACTAAAGCTTGTCGTAATACCTATGGTTATTTAATCCTTTAAGTTGCATAATTCGAGCTTGTGTAATTATGGCTTAAGTTAACTTCTTCCTAGTCGTTCATGCTGCTAATTAATCGAGTCTAGAGAGCTTGTTCTAGATTATTAGTTAGTTAGACAATATTCCAAGAGCTTATTTGGTTTATTTGCAAACTAAGGGAAGTTTAGAATACTTGTTTGTGTTCTAGGTTGACGTTAAGGTATATGCATAACTTGTCTAATTTACATTCATGATTTATTAATTCTATGATTAATTAATTTTCCAATACCATTATATATCTCCCGACCCGTATTTTATTATCTTTGGTTATCTCTTTCTTAGTTAGTAGATATTCTCTATTTAGTAGTTTATTTAGTTAATTAATATTCTATCAAAAACAAGGGTTTCTAACTAACACAAGAAATAATAAAATAAATCCAATTCTATGTGGGATCGACCCTGACTTACCCGACTACATTGCTAGAAGGTTATAGTTAGGTTATTTTTGGTCGACACACGACAGTCGTACCAAGCTTCAACCCACTTCGAAAAGTAATCAGTTGCTACAAGAATATATCGATGCCCATTTGAAGCCTTTGGATGAATTTGTCTGATTATGTTTATGCCCCAACTTGAAAACGGCCAAGGAGAAGTCATATTATGTAATGACACATGTGGCATATGATTGAGGTTAGCAAATATTTGACATTGCTTGTAGGCGCGGACAAAGCTGCTACAATCGCCTTGTAGAGTGCTCCAATAGAAACCTGCTCGCAAAATTTTACGAGTCAGCATTCTTACATTCATATGGGGTCCACATTCCCCTGCATGAACTTCTTCCATGATGACTTGCTTTTCGCTGTCATTTAAGCAGATGTGCAGAGTACCATCAAACCCTTTGTGATATAGTCTGCCTTTTAGTATGAGAAAATGAGCAGCTAGCCTTCTGATGGCTATGCGGTCCTTCTTGCCACTTCCCTCTGGATATTGCATTGTTTCCAGAAAATTCTTGATATCCTTGTACCAGACATCATCATCATCATCTTGTTGAGCCAGTGTGGAGGCAATTTGTGCTACCGTCACTATAGGCCCCTTCCTTTCTTCAATTAAAACTGATTGGATCTTTGTACCATTTTCCCATGTTAAATTAACAGCGAGATTGGCTAAAGCATCAGTGAAACTATTTTGTTCAGGAGGAAGATGTTTGAAGCTGATATCATCAAAATAAGGGATCAACTCTTGAAGGTACTCGTTGTAGAGCTGAAGTCTCTCATCTCTAACCCTCCAAACTCCTATTGTTTGAGATAAGATGAAATTAGAATCTCCATACACATTGAGATGTCTTACCCCTGCTACTAAGGCGGCCTTTACTCCATATATGCAGACTTCATACTCGGCTATATTGTTTGTTGTTGGGAAATACAGCTTGACAGCAAATGGAATATGGACTCCATCATGATCTACTAACAAAACCCTGCTCCATTACCTCTCCTATTAGAAGCTCCATCAAAGTACATGCACCATTGTGGACTGTTAATGAATAATAAGTACTCATCAGGGAATGCATCATCATATTCATTTCCTGATACTGGTCCTTCTGCTAGGGCTTCAGATATGGCTCGTCCTTTAACAGATTTCTGGCTGACACATTGAATATCAAACTCAGAAAGCATAGCATGCCATCTTGCCAATCTTTCACTAAGAATGGGTTTTTCAAACTGATACTTGATTGGATCAAGTATTGAGATCAGATAGGTAGTATGAGCTTGAAGGTGATGCCTCAACTTCTTCGTGGCATAGACCAAACAGATACATGCTTTTTCCAGTGGGGTATATCTTGTCTCATACTCAAGGAATTTCTTACTGAGATAGTATATGGCAACCTGTTTCTTTGTTCCCTCTTGATATTGGGCTAAGAGAGCTCCCATAGCCGTTTCTGTGATAGTGAGGTACAAAATCAAAGGTTCTCCTGGTCTAGGTGGCATTAGAACAGGTGGATTTGAAAGGTATTCTTTCATAGAATCAAAAGCTTCCTGACATTCTTCATTCCACTCATGGGATGCCCCTTTTCTGAGCAGCTTAAATATAGGTTCACATCTCATAGTGAGTTGTGAGATGAACCTGCTGATATATTGAATTCTGCCGAGAAATCCTCTTACTTCTTATTCTGTTTTTGGAGGAGGTAAGTCCTGAATAGCCTTTACCTTTTCAGGGTCCACTTTGATGTCGTCTTGACTGACAATGAATCCCAACAACTTCCCCGAAGTGACGTCAAACACACTTTTTTGAGGGTTCAACCTTAAATTGTATTTACTGATTCTTTCAAAGAAGGACCTTAATGCAGGAATATGCCCCTCACGATCTTCACTTTTCACAATCATGTCATCTACATAAACCTACACAATGTCGTGGATGAAGTCATAAAGGATAGTGGTTGCAGCCCTTTGATATGTGGCTCCGGCATTCTTGAGACCAAAAGGCATATATCGGCAGCAAAAAGTGCCCCATGGAGTGATGAAAGATGTCTTTGTCATGTCTTCTTGAGTCATGAGTATTTGATTATACCCTGAGAATCCATGCATGAAGGAAAGCAATCTTTTGGTGATGCAACATTCAAATCTCGAAAATCAATGCATACCCGAACTCTCCCATTCTTTTTGGGTACAACCACTATATTTGCGAGCCAGCTTGGATGTTTTACAGCTTGGATGAATTTGGCATCAAGCTGTTTCTGGATTTCTTCTTTCACTTTCAGACTAACCTCTGGCTTCATTCGGCGGAGTTTTTGCTGCTTTGGCTTGCTTTCAGGATGTAACGAAATGCAATGTTTCGCAATTTCTCTATTCACACCAGGCATATCAGCATAAGACCATGCAAACACATCTACGTACTCTTTTAATAATGCAATAATCATAGATTGTTCAGTTGGGGAGAGGGATGATCCTATTTTGACTTCTTTTACAGCATTTTCTGCACCAATATTAATTACAATGGATTTTTCCATGGGTTTTATGTATGTTTTAGTTGTATCAAGTGATTCATTATTATTAAATTCACTGTCAGAAATAACATCTTGCATGCAAATGTAATTAGATAAAGGTTCACATTCAATTCCCTCACTATCAGAGTCTTCTGACTGGATATGCAAGGTAGATTGGCTGGAAGATGAGCTATCGGTATGATATCCATCTGAAGGGGGTGAAAAGGTATTTTCAAGAGATAGATGTAGAAGATGGTTTCCTAAAAACATTTTAAATTCTATAGGCCGGTCTTTTGCCTGACACTCAGTACTCCACTTATGTTCACTGCTTTCGCCAAAAGGCATCATCAAAGACACCGGTCAAAATCCCCTTCCCTAGAGGACTCAGAAGCGAAAAGCTTCTTAAGGACTCCATGTTCCAGATTATCCACCCAATCATTTTCTTTTTTCATCTTTTGTTTTTGGACAAACCAACTTTTGATTAAGTCCAGATTTCTAGCCTCATTGAAGAATATCTCCAATCTCGGTAAAATCCTCTGTTCTTTCCTACTAAACCAAGGTTCTGGAAACACATAGTATGGCACAATATCTCCTTGCAGGATGAACCGGCCATTGAGGGTAGAAGAAGGTTTTTTGGTGTTTTGAGAAGTGCTGCCCGAATCATATCCTAATCTATGCCGGTTCTGCTTGTCTACTACGGGGATTGGTTGCTTCATTCTCCTACCATCACACCCAATCCGGCTCCTTGAGTATAACCCATGTTCATCATAATTTGAAATCCTTTGGACATAAGTTGCATGGCAATCCCTACAGGCTCTTTGACCGCATTCGTGGGTAGGGCTGAGGTGTTTGTTTTCGACGGTAATTGGTCATCCTTAAAGAAGGGGCACATTTCTTCTTTTTGGACCTAAAGGGAGAGAAAAAGAATTAAAAGAAAAGAAAAGAAGGCTACATATTGCGGGAATGCGTTGCGAGTAAAGAAAATTATCGTAAACAAATTTGCCATATCTTGACTGGAATGGTCCACCTTCGTAATTTTGCTTTTTTATAATTTAATTTTTTTGTTATTTTTTGACTTTATTTTGACCTTTTTAAATGATTTTACTGTCATTGGGGTTGAAAATAGATTTTTTCATTCTTCCATTCCCTGCTTAATATTTGAACAAAGACAGAAAATATAGAAATTAGGGCCTATATCCCCATTGATGCGTCAATTCAGCATTCTGAAATTACTCCTGTGATGACTGACATCTTGAATTCTGATCACATTGCCTGAAATAACATGGTTAATATATTTGAGTCGAACCCAAAGGTTTCCTACATATCCCCATTGCTCCAAGTGCATTTTATGGGGAATCAGACTCAGCGTAGTTCGTTATTTTAGAAAGAACTAAAGTTTTTTTATTTAATAAAGCAGCTGCCTACGTACCCCAAGTGTTACATATGTGGAGTGATCTCGCAGTGCAAGTGTAAGTGATAATGGGGATTCAAGCTGCACGTAGTTCTCTGATACTAATGGGCTGAAAGATAATAATTTTTTTTTGATGGGCTTACCCCCTGCATGACTTTTACCGAAGGTTTTCCTCTTTCTGGGAGATGATCAAGTAGCTTTGCGGTATACAAGAGCTATGTTGGTGATTTGCTTGATGCGATAGCTGAGAGCATGACATTCGTTTGTGCCGTGACCATGCAACTTATGATATTGGCAATACTTGTGGAGATCTGACCCTACGGGACTTGCCCTTGGGCGTCAAGGAAGTGGATGTATAAGATCTTGCTCGACTAATTTGTGGAAGATATCAACTTGGGATTGAGGTTGGGGGCGCGCCGACACTTTCCTTGCGGACACTTCCTTATGGGTTGAACTAATGATGCCTTGATCAATCAGGCTTTGCTCTTTGTAGTAAAGGTCATGGCATCGATCAGTTTCATGCCCAAATTGACGACAATAAGCATAGAGTTTGCTCATGTGTGTTCAAGGAAGGGCAAACAGTGCACATATGATGAGGCTCTAATTATACCGTGCCTCCGAAGACGATCATACATCATACTCAATGGTTCATCCATCCTAGCATAAACCCTTGGATTTGCATTGGGACTTTCAAGACTTTCTCGAGGTCGTTTTCCTTGCAATTTCAGAGTATCGATGTCGAAGCCATGTTGTTCTATGTGGCTGAGGGAGGTGTATTTTATAGTAACCATGTGACGATAATAGAAACCGTTGAAGTTTCGCACCAATATGAGCATGAACTCTCGATCAGTAATAGGGACACGAAGCTCGGCTCGAATGTAAGCGCATCTTAAACAAAAGTGCGAGAAAGTTTCCAAGTCGCCTTGACGCAAAGTGACTAGCTTGAATTTCTTGACATCAGTTTGTTTATGCTCGAGAGCCCAATTAACAAAAGCTTGGATGGCATTTTCCCAACTGGCTCTATCTACACAATTTGAAGAATAGTACCAGTCCAGAGCTGGTCCTTCTAAACTTTTGTCAAACAGCACGGGGTAATCTTCCTCTGGTATGCCCTATGGATGCAAGGCATTCACAAATCCAACTATGTGGACAAAAGGATCACCGTTCCCGTCAAATTTTCGGAACTGTGGTAACTCACGATAATGATCTTCATGTTGATATCGCGGAAAGAGAATCGGTGACTCGGTGTGAACCTCTCGAACGGGGCATACTACATTGAAGTCCAGGTCAAAATCGTCGGTCCTAGATCTCTTCTTTGAGTCATGATCATCATTGTCTTGAGAATTGCCGATACAAGATTCCTCTGGTGCTTTAATTGACGTATCATGAGTGCCAATGCTTGGAGCTCCCACTTCTTCCTCGTCATCCTCACTATACTCTGGTTGTTTCTTCAGCGCTTGCATCTGGTGTGGCAGCTGGGACCTCATTCATCCAGGAATTTTCACGTGCTGCTAGAATACAGTGGATAGTATCACCATCCAACCTAGTGCCCTCCACTTCGTTCAAATACAATACTAATTTTCCGACGTTGGAGATGGTCATAATTTATGGATCACCAAAAATAGTCACAACACCCTAATTAGTCAAAATCTTTACCTTATGATGTAGAGTAGAGGCTACTGCTCTATTTTTATGCAGCAATGGTCTTCCTACTAAGAAGTTAAAACAGGCTTGTATGTCAATGACTATGAATTCCACCTTCCTTGCCACGGGACCACATTCAATGAGGAGGCTGATCAAACCCAATACTTCTCTATTAGCATTATCGTATGCTCTGACCACGTGGTTGGATGGTACCAGATCTTCTTTTGAATACCCAAGTTTTGTCAGCACACGCAGAGGGCAAACATTGGTTGCGGAGCGATTGTCGATCAACACCCTATGTATCTCCCATCCATTACAGCGTATAGTGATGTGTAATGAATTGTTGTGGTTGATATTGTCTGGGAGATCATTGTCTGTGAACATGAGAGTTCGATCTACCCCATAAATGAGCCCCACCATCTGGTCAGGTGTTATAGAAGAGCTTACAGAGGCTTCATTAAGATGCTTTAGAATAGCTGTCCTATGAGGCTGGGAATGCATTAACAATTTCCAGAAGGAAACATTAGCATTTACTTCTTTTATGCGCTTGATAGCATCATCTTCCTTGTTACTTTGCTCTGTCATTGGCTCTTTGCCCTTTTCCTTCCTTCTCAATACCTCCAAAGGATTTTCATCCTTCAAATGGGATGGTTTAAGCGATCTGCTCCAGTTAAATGAGATATATCCACGTACTGCTCATCACTAAGATCATCGAGGCAGATGGGGCGTTGGTATGTATTTGGAGTGGTGGAATGTCCTCCAGTGTTTTTCTCTACGATTGTTAAGACCGAAGAGGCATCTTCATCAGCATCAGAGTCCAAAATGAAGAAGGCACCATCATAATCCAAAGTTTCACACATGTCAGAGAATGGATCCTTGTTGAGAGTGAAACTGGGGTCTTTACAAGGCATCATTTTGACTTTTTCTTGAGTGGAATAGTCATAGACACTTGTAACCTACGGCTATCGGTATTTCATACATTTGAGGAACTGTCTTGCGGATTAACTGAATTGGATCGCATCCGTCCGAAGCAGCAGAGATGGCATTAATGGCGAATGAGGGTTTATGATTAGGAAGGGTTTTTTTTTTGTGATGTTAGGCTGAGAGTCATTTGGTTTATTGGAGATGGATCCTAGAGAAAGTTTTCCATCATCCATAAGGTTTTGAATTTGATGCTTTAGAGCCGTGCAGTTTTCAGTATTATGCCCGGGGCTTTGATGGTATTCACAGTTTTGATTTAGGTCATAACCAGGGTAAGTATTTTTAGGAGGTGGGCGTGGATTCAAGGGTTGAATGAGATTGGACTTTTTTTAACTTGGAGAGAGCTTGGGAATAAGTCATGCTCAAAGGAGTAAAGTTCCTTTGTGGTCGTAATTGGAATGCAGACAATGCGCTAATGGCATGGATCACATTAGTTGTCTTAGGAGCCTTTGAATCATTGTTTGGGGCTCTTTTGTTATTTCCAAATTTTGCATTATAAGTAATGCCGCCAATAGGTTCATCTTTCTTGATGTCTCCCCTTTTTACAACATCCTCAACTGAAGTTCTCGTAGCAATCAAAGCTTTGAAAGTCGGGAAATACTGGTATGCCATATGCTTCTGATAGACATGAAGGAGGTTCTTCACAACCATTTGCAGTTGTTCCTCCTCATTAGGCCTACTCATCATTTTGGAAGCCTTGTTTCTCCATCGAGTGATGAATGAAGAAAATGTCTCATTGAGGTTTTGAGAAGCGGTCTCCAGATCCCTTCTAGTAACATCAATTTCTTCATTATACTTGTATTGGTTTGAGAATTCTCTGACTATGCTAGCCTAAGTGGATTTTGTTGTATTTTCAAGGTTGAGGAACCAATGTACTGCAGCACCATCTAAATATTGTTGAAATAGTTGGGCCATCAAGGATTCTTCCACTCCCCAGGGACTCATTGCCCCTACATGCAGTTTCAGGAAATTGGTGGGGGTACCGGTCCCATCAAACTTTGTCAGATGAGGCATTTTGAAACCATGGGGTAATCATGCCTTCGAGGAAAGAGTTAATCCGAATATACATCCATGGTTCAACCTTAGTCATGCCTTTTAAGACTTCTTTAAGCTTGACTACTTCTTCCTCGAGTTTAGTGGGAATTTCTCTCTCATTGTTTAGAAGCTCAAGATGAAAAGGCGAAGCTACTTCCGACTCCGGAGGAGGAGGAGGAGGAGGCATATGGGCGCTTTGGCGCATTATGCCTAACACAGTTTGCTCAATATTATCCTGTCGGTCAAGCATGGCCTGGAAAGGTCCTCGGAGCTCAAACATTGGATCATGTGGAGGGGTAGAGCTTTGTTGGTGCTCGTTGTTGGGAATTTCAGACATGTTGTTGAGACGTATACCAGAGAATACAGCTGGTGTAGACAAGGATGACAGTATTATTGATAAAGAACGTTCACTATGGTCAGAACCTCGGTGAATCAGCCTAGATACTGAGCGGGCCCAGGCAGAGTTCCTGTGAAATGAGATGAAAAGTTAGTACAGAAGTTTGTCCAAACTTCGTTTCTTCTTTTCTCTTTTTTTTTGTTTTTGCAGGGAATGAAAGAAATGATATCTTTGAAAATTCTCTTCTCTTTTTTTTTTACCCCAATTTCAATGAATCATTTATTAAAAGGTGTAAAACCTTGACTCTATAATTTGTTTTTAGATTTTTCATTAGACTTCTTTGACCTGTTATTTTTTTTTTTACCTTTTATTTACATTTTAAACTTCCACTTTTTAGACTCATATATTTTTTCGGGATAATACACAAACATTTTTCAAAATCAAATTCATGATATCCTTCCATTTCCTGCTGCTATAGAGATAAGAGAAAAGAGGTATAGCGAGGCATGTGTCCTCATTTTGGCAAATTATAATGCCTCAGATATCGTTCTTCTTTGTGGTGATCTACATGTATTGATTGCTTTTAAGCGCTGAAATCATAATAGAAAATATCAAATGCAAAAGGGGTCGCATCGAAGGTTGCCTACGTATCTCCATGAGTGGATTTGGATTTGGGGAAGTTTTTTTTTTTTTTTTTCGATGATTTTTTTTTTTTTGAATGGAGAATCAGGCCCAACGTAGTTTTGATATATTAAAAATAAAATTTAACATAATTTTTTCCTTTTTCTTTTGCAGTTGCACTCAGAAAATGAGGTGCCTACGTACCCCTTTTAGTACATTACATAGTAGAGAACTAAGATAGATGCATACAACATTGGTTTTTTTTTTTTTTATTTTTTTAGGGGATTAAGCCGCACGTAGCTCTACCTAAAAAATACAATATAAAAGCAATTAAATGAATCAGGTACTTCCTAAACTTTTCAGACTTCAGTTTGCCGGGCGCCAAGCCATATGTTCTCCTGTTTGAAGACATCTGTCCCACCTTTCTTTCTTCTTCTTGACATATAAGGGTTGTCTTCTCGGCTGAGGAGCCATGATGCTCATGCCTTGCACACCAGCATGCAAGAGGCTCTTGTTTCATAATCAATTTCATCAAGGAATATATAGGGTTCCATTATAAATTGGATGGTGGCAACTTTGTGTGCTACACTTTCTTTTCCCTCACACTGAACGGCCCATGTTTCTTTATATAGCCAATGAAATTTCTCTTCAATTCTCTTCACTTCTCTCATATCCGGTACCCAATTTGGTTGATCAAGATCCTCCTCGGGAATAGGCTAGTGGAAATAGGATTTTACCAGTTTGAGGGGCGGCATATTTGATGTAGTTTCTACGGAATCCTTGCCATTCGGTTCGTGATTTAAGTGACACACATGAGATATGTGAGATTTTTGCATTGCTGCTCCCATGGCTATATCTCTTGGGATGGTGATTACTCCGTGCGGAGTTACCATTTTTTACTTTTTGGTGCAACGTCGAGATGATAGCATGTTTTCGTGGAGCCACGGTCGTCCCAACAACATGTGAAAGGAGCTTCGCAATCGATGATCTTAAAGTCCACCTTTCGTATGAGAGCTCCGATGTGCAAGATCATAGTTGTTGACCCCATAATTTCCCGCTTGGAACCATCATATGCAACCATGGTCCCTATTGAGGTTTCTTCTTGAGGGGGGAATACCCGAGCCATTTAAGGGTATTGAGGGGCATTGAGGAGATAAAGATTGGCGAAGCTTTCACTAGGGGAAAAAAAGGAAGGGCTGCGCTGGAAGGGCTGCAATTTTAAAGGAAACCGCAGCCCTTTTAGTGAAGGGTTGCGGCTAACAAGAAATCGCAGCCCTTCATACTGTATGAAGGGCTGCGGTTAGTGAAGGGCTGCGATTATCCCAAAAATCGCAGCCCTTCATAAACGAAGGGCTGCGATTATCCCAAAAACCGCAGCCCTTCATAAACGAAGGGTTGCGGTTTTTAAAAAAACTCAGCCCTTCACTTCCATTTTTCTTTTTTGATATGCATTTTGCGCGCATACACAGTGCCCCCATTTCAATTTCCCTCCCTTAGCCAAATTCACGAGCGAACTTCCCCTCTCACCCTCTCTCCACTTTTATACATTTCTCACCACCAGCGCGAAACCCTATCTCCACCACCAATGCGCCACCACCACTCATTTCACGCACCACCGGCGCGCGCACCGCCACGACGACGCACCAACCGCATTGACGCCACCACCGGTGCCCCGCCCTCCACTGCATTGACGCCACCACCACGCAGTTTGCACCACCTTGCGCACCACCTTACGCTCCTGCTTCTCTCCTCTCTCCTCCACTTTGCATTGTTTGTGGATCATCCCTTCTCTCACTCTCTTTCGGTGAATCCCCTCTCACTCTCTCCTCTTTTACATTTCTCTAATTTTTGTTTAATTTCATTGGATTTTGAAATCAACTTCTATTTTTTGTTGTAAAATGTGCTTGTATTAGCTGAATATGTGATTCTATGGGGTGGGGGAGGGATGAGGGAAGTGGGTAGGGGGTGGGGCAGGGCTGGCAGGGGGGTGGGGAGGGCGTGGATGCTTGGCCATGGGGTGGGGAGGGCGGCGAGGGTGGGGGAGGGTGGGGGAGGCTGGACGGGGGTGGGGGAGGGGCTGGCAATGGGTGGGGGAGAGGCTGGAAGGGGGTGGGGGGAGGGCTGGGGATCTTTGGGCAAGGGGTGGGGAGGGCTGTGGATCTTTGGCCGGGGGGTGGGGGAGGGTTGGCAATGGGTGGGGGAGGGCTGGGGATCTTGGGCGGGGGGTGGGGAGGGGCGTGGATGCTGGCCGGGGGGTGGGGAGGGCGCGGGGGTGGGGGAGGGTTAGGGAGGCTGGGACGGGGGTGGGGGGGGGGGGCAATGGGTGGGGGAGGGCGGCAGGGGGTGGGGGGAGGGTGGGGATCTTTGGGCGGGGGTGGGGGGCTTAGGTATAATGTAACTATTATGTAGATTTTTAGGCTTCCATCTGTTGTTGGTTGAATTTCGAAAACGAAAATTAAAGGTCATTTTACGCCTACATGATAATGAGGGAGTGCAGTGGGGGGCAGTAGTGGCTGTGGTGGTGAGGTTGTTGAAAATATGAAGAGTCAGGTCACATGGCAATCGAAAGCCCATCCGGTGTTCTCCGCATTTATAACAGTTTCAACTCCGCCACTACCCGGTGATGGGCATTCCGTTGCCATGTGACACGATTCTCGGGTCATTTTAGGCCTATTTTCGCCTTTCGTGTCCAATTCGTACCAGCTGATGGGGATTTCGGAGGGTTTGTTTAGTGTATGTATATTTCTTGATATGAGATTGTATGAAAACGTAATGTAATTTAGCTATGAAATCTATAAGTTGTTTGAATCGTCATCATATGCCTAGATACCCGTTCAAGACTTACGCATTAGGAGTAAGTCTTGAATAGTTCCCGATTTGGGACTGTTCTTGGACGTTTGATCTCACTTAGGTGGTGAATGTGTGTCTTCTTTTCAATTCTGAGGAAATTCTTGGCTTATCGTTTCTCTACATTGTTCTCTGGGTACATATGTAGATAAGCAATTATCTATATTGTGTACTTGGAGAACTGTAGGGAAATGCTGCCGGATTTTCCTTAGAATTGAAAAGTTGGCATAAATTCACTAGTGAGATTAGACGTCCAAGGATGGGTTAGGTTGGAGTGATAAGGACCTTCGGCTGCATGCATACAATTGAACATGTCACTATTTTAGATTGCTCTATACGTGTGTGATTTGAATATGTGAGTGTATGTACTTAAATAATGATTGATGCATTATAATGAATGGTTGTGTTTAATTATTAGAGGTCTTCTTGAGTGAGATGGATCGTACTTGGATGTATGGTAGTCGTGAATCGATTGAGTTTGTGAAAGGGGTCTCGGAATTCTATACAACTGCATTACAATATTAAACATCCTCTGGAGCAGTCGACTTTTATTGTCCTTGTTTCCATTGTAGAAATGTGAGCAAGGTTAGTAGTATACATGTGGTTAGGGAGCATGTCTTTCGCCGTGGGTTTAGGCCTCAATACCACGTATGGGTTTGGCATGTTGAGCAGGGGAAGTATATAGGAAGCTCTAGAGTAATGAACGATGTATGTGAAGAAAAGAAGGATTTAGAGAATTGGGATGATGAGTTCGGGGATGAGAATTGGGATGATGAGTTTGCGAGATGATGATAGGGATCGGGTAGACGAGATGATACACGAGGTTGAAGATCGGTCGTGTAAACGACCTCGTATTTTTGAGTCTATGTCTGAGGCTGCTGAAAAGCCGTTGTATCCAGGTTGTACAAAGTACACCAAACGTTCCGCGGTGATAACACTTTGTTCAACATTAAGTCGAAAGTTGGTTGGACGGACTCTAGTTTCACATCGTTGTTGAAAGTTTTAGCCGATATGCTCCCGATGGAAATGAACCGCCAAAGTCGTACTATTATGCAAAGAAACTCATGTGTCCTTTCGGTTTAGAGTACGAGCGGATACATGCTTGTCCTAACGATTGTGTGCTTTATCGTAATGAGTATGAGCACTTACATGAGTGTCCACGTTGTGGATTGTCGAGGTACAAGCGTGAAGGAGCCGGAGGTAGTGAAGGACCACCCGGCTAAGGTGTTGTGGTATCTACCCATAATACCTAGATTTAAGCGCATGTTCTCAATTAAAGGATATGCGAAGAATTTGAGGTGGCATGCGGATCGTAGGAAGAAAGACGGTCGCGCTCAAGCATCCGGCTGATTCGCCTGAGTGGAAAAGTATCAACAGGGTGCATAAGGCATTTGGTAATGAGGATAGGAATTTGAGGCTTGGTTTATGTACGGATGGCATGAACCATTTTGGCAATCTCAGTTCGCAGCATAGTACATGGCCAGTAGTTTTAGTGGTTTATAACTTGCCTCCTTGGTTGTGCATGAAACGCAAGTACATGATGCTGTCGCATCTTATATAAGGGCCCAAACAACCTGGAAATGACATTGATGTATACCTCCAGCCGCTTGTTGAAGATTTACGAGGATGTGGAACGAAGGAGTGTTAGTATTTGTTGCGTATGCTAATGAGATGTTCACTCTGCGTGCCATGCTTTTTTGTACTATGAATGATTATCCAGCTTATGGGAGCTTATCTGGGTATAAGACTAGAGGAAAACAACCCTGCCTGATTTGTGTAGATGACATGAAATCTACACACCTTAAGGGCTGCAAACATGTGTATGTGCGCACACGAAGGCTCCTCAGACGCGACCATCCCTATCGGTTTAAGAAGAAGGCATTCGATGGGACGGTTGAAGAAGAAGTTGCTCATAGACCATTAACTGGTACTGAAGTTTATAATCAGGTGAAGGGCATTGAAACAATCTTTGGTAAACCTGCTAGTGAGGTTGATCGACCTACAGGATTATGGAAAAAGGAGTCCATTTTTTGAAAACTCCCATATTGGAAAGATCTAAAGGTAAGACATTGTTTGAATGTCATGCACATAGAGAAGAATGTTTGTGAAGCTATTCTTGCGACACTTATGAATATTCCGGGCAAGACAAAAGATGTTAAGGCGTCACAACTTTACATGGAAAAACAGGGGCTTCGACTAGAGTTGTGGGCTCAGAAAAGGGACGGAAGGAAGAAGAAAGTAGTGGAGGAAAGGGTTGATGATGAAACTCGGAAAAGTAAAAAGTAGGTGGAGGATTCGGAGAAGAATTATTTGCCACCGGCTTGCTACACGATGTCGCGTGCGAGAAACGGATTTTTTTGCGAGTCATTGTATGGCATTAAGGTCCCAACCGGCTACTCATCGAATATGAAGCGATTTGCCCTTTCTTTGAAGCTTTAGTCCGAATTTGCTTTCAGAATCGGACATTGTGAAAATGATGCGGGTGTCGGTTTTTTTCTCTTTTTTTTTTTTTTTGAATGCGAAGTACCTGAAATATACATACTAACAACGTTAGTAAATGACTAATGAATTTTTCTTTATATGTTTTTTTAGCAGGAAATGGAAGAATCGTCTTTTTTTTTTTTTTTAAAACAATTATTCCTTTTGACACAATTTTTTATGTTTTTTAGACTAGACTTCTCGTTTTTTTAGACCACGTTTTAATTACTTTCTAATTCCTAAACATGACACGTTTTGAACTCGTGATTATGACTCTTTTCATTTTTCATTTTTTTTTTTGTTTTATTTTGCGATTATATCTTCAAAGCAGGATTTTTTTTATAAAAAAAAATCAAATTTTATTTTGGTAAAACCAATTTGAATGAAAAAGAATGATGAAGTAAATGTGAGTTTTTTTTTTAAAAAAAAAGGGTGAGCACACACTTTTTTTTTTTACATGGCTCTTGTGATAAATAAACAAAAATACGCTTAATATTTCAATAATCATTTCAGCAGCAATTCAGCTATACTTAAAGATTACCGAAATATTGACCAACTGAAAACGGACTGAGGAATTGTTTGGAAGTTTTTTTTTCACATTATTCAATAACTGAAATAAATAAAGGACATTTGTTCATTGATCCATGTGTCCTAGAAGTCAACTAAACGGTGATTCATTTAAGGATAGATTATGTTAAAGTGGCCTCGACTCACTTCCATTGTGTCCATCGAGGGTGGACGCTCCTTACAGAGCCGGTCGCAATAGCTCGCGGATGCAGGTTTTACGCCCTTAATTCATTAATTTGTCATTCTAAAATTCCGACCCTTGCCAATAGACAGAGGTTTCAGACCTAATTAGAAAATGGTTAAAAAGAGTGCACGTGTATGGATCGATAAACTACCAAGCACACGTAATTTTCACATAAGCATGCTATATACAAAAATTAATTTGTGAATAGCCATGATGAACTTTTTTTTTATTATTACATATACATATGGAAAATAACGCATTGTTCAGGTTTAAACCTCATATACTTGTAGCGGAAGTATAGTCCCAAGTGAAGTAGCCACCCTGTGGTATCCGATTTTTGACTGTCTTAATTAACGGTCTGAATCCCACGAAAGTCCCTCATTGGACTATGAATTTTAGAAAACTTGGAAGTCGCCACCCTATTAATATCTGAATAGGGACAAATTTATTTAATAATCGTTTTAAAATCAATTTCAAGAAATGTCATTTAAAACAATGATGACTTCATATGGATAAGGCTTTTTTGAAAATTGGTATTTCATACCATGAGATAGGGTTCGGGGTTTAGGTTAAGAGGTGCGCACGTCTGGAACTCGTCTCCTCTTCCGTTCTAAAGAACGGACTTTTACTAAATGCGTTATTTTCCATTTTAAGTAATCATAGGTATTAAAAAGAAAGAAAATCACATAATTTGCACATACATTAACCATTTTTATTTTGGACTAATATATTATTTGTACATGGTAGGTTTGAGCACTGAAGTTGCACTACGTACCAATCATTGCGGGATTGGAATCCACTCATGGATCAAAACCGTCGTAGTTCGAGCATTTGTCTCACCCTGAATGGCCAATTCCACTGGGGAAAGAAGAGGGGGGAATAGATTATGAAAAACTCACTTTTAGAATTAACAAATCTATCTGATGAATGAGGTAATCACTCCAATTAGTGATTAAAATGGGGCCATAATAATCACTTTAATTAGTGATTAAATATGAAGGATTAAGATAATCACCTTAATTAGTGATTGAAAATGGAGGTTAAGATAATCACCCTAATTAGTGACTAAACTTAAGAGGAAAGATAATCACCTTGATTAGCGATTAACCATGAAGGTTAGGAAATAATCACCCTAATTGATGATTATTGAGGTTTAAGATAATCACTCTGATTAGTGATTAAAAAATGGAGGTTAAACTAATCACCCTAATTGGTGGTTAATCAAGGTTTAAGATAATCACTCTAATTAGTGATTAAATGAGAAGAATAATCGTCCTAATTAACGATTATTAGGGTTTAAGATAATCACTCTAATCAGTGATTAAATGAGATTGGAGACAATCACCCTAAATAATGATTAAAGGAAGTTCTAGTTAACCACTCTAATTAGCGATTAATCGAGGATTGAAATAACCACCTTAATAGTGATCACGTATGATTTTCCAGAGGTCTTAGAAGGTTTGTTTCCTAATTGAAGGTTTTTGAGAAACAATCTTAATTGAAGATTATTAAGTCATTTGGAGAGAAATGATCAATTTGAGATCGAATTTGGAGATTTGTGTGTGGCTAATTGGAATTTTGCCGTTTAAAGTGAGACACGTGAAACGGCCTAAAATCAATTCGAAGATCATAATTACCATTCCAATTATGTAAAATTATATTATTAATCCATTTGAATATGGAGAACACATTTTAAAATGTAAGATGGATCATCATATAATTTTACTTAGTTAGATTTGCAATTTTTCCTCTTAATTGAGATTGGGTCATTTGATTCATATACTATGATATATTGACCCAACATGCAATATTTGTAACATTGGTTGCTCATTTTATTAAAAGGAGTTGAGGAATTATTTATGAAAATTATGCATAAACATCTCCATGTTTTTTTTTATTAATTGAGTGATGCAATAACTATTTACAAAGATTCATTATTACAACAAAATGTACAAAACCTATGATCTATACAAATCTTCAATCTTAATCTTCACCATGATGCTCCTTGATCTTTATTTCCTTGAATGGGCTTTGGAATATTAATTCATGTTTATTTAATTAACTTGTGAAAAATTAGAGATTAATTAACCTTTTTTATTTTGATTTTTTTATGACAATTTTTAATGATTTTTTATTTACATGATAACGTTTGTCATTTTAAGATAAACTTAAAAAGTTAATGACTTTTAATTCATAATTTCGTATAAAAAGAAAACATTTTTTTTTTATGAAAATTGAGTTAATCACTTTATTTCATTTTCCAGATTGCCTTTTGTTCTTGTACTGAATTACAAAATTCATAACTTTCTATACAAAGTGTTAAACTGAGCATATGATACATATATGGATAGCTTTTAATGAACACTTGAATTCTGGTGAATTTTATACTCAAACTGGTTAAAACAGGACCTTTATTCAATTTGTTCTTTGAAACCTAACTTTTTTAACTTATTTTGAAGTGAAATTTGGTATGAACATTAGAGACACTTTAAAAGAATATACTGGAAATTTTTACGTGAATTGGACATTCTTAAGACAATTTTTTATTTATTTTCTTAACTGAGAAGAAAATCAGTATTATGGAATTTAGTGATTTACATAAACGTTTTTTGTAAAAATGATGTAAAATTGTATCAAATTCATATGAACATGATTTTTATATTTTTGAAAAGCTAATTATGTTTTCTTCAAACTTGATGTTTTAGTTTTATCTAAATGATTTTATTTTAAATTTTATTGACAAGACAAGCTTATGTGGTACTGGACAAAATCAATTTTGCACAACAAAGTTGTATGATTTTTAATTATTTACACAAAATTCGTTTTTAACAAAATTCCAAGGTCCAGTTGCTGGAAACATCTCGCACTTCATACGAAAAATATTAAATCCCACGAACTAATTAGTTAATGCAGACGAAAAAATGAAATAATACAGGAAAGTAAAACTAACTATAATTACAGCATCATTTTTTTTTTTATGAAATTATTTTTGGTGATGAATAACAACTTGATTAAGGAAAATCACATAATCACATTGTTTCCTAAGAGTCAACCCATTAAAAGTGACTATTCTAGGTGGGGGAGATTTAAGGTTGGGAACCTATTAGGACTTCCACATACCCAAATCACTCCAAAGATTAAAAAAATGATAAGAATAAAACAAGAAAGAAGGTTAGTAGATGATTAAGAAGATAATCAAAATAAACAAGAATTTCAATTTTACCTCGCGAGCTCAATGATGCACTTCCTTTTTGCAAATTTTTCTACCTTTTTTGTGTTTTTCTTAATTTCTATATATGTTTCTAAATCCACTTAATTACTAACTTAAACTCTTTTTTGTTCTTTACTTACTAATTATCTTACTAACTTTTACTTTTTTTTTTTAAGTGTGATTTCTTTAGTGGAATGGAGTAGAGAAGATGAGAGAAGTAGTGAATTTAAGTTGAGCTCTTTTCAACTTGGTTTTGAAGTGGAAAAAATGAAGGTAATTATAGAGAAATGAAGGAGGTGAACTAGGGTTTCAAAGAGGTAGAAAATCAGATTTTTCACCCAAAAAAAAATCTGATTTTCTTCATCCTTAATCGCCCTAATGACATCACTCTAATGACTTCACCCTAATGACATCATCAATCTCTTTGGAAATACAAATATTCTTATTCGTTTTGGATTTTCTCATAAATGAGGCAAAATCGGATTTTCGGGAAAATATTCTTCCTAAAACATCCTAATACGTAAAAAAAAATCACATTGAATATCGTGCAAAACGAAGCGATCGGAGATCTTTGCGCTAGGCACATCGCCTTGCGTTAGGCGCATAATCATGCGTCTAGTGCATGATTGTGTGTTTGGCGCACACTTGGTTCTTCCGGAAAGAATTCGGATTTCCCCCGTCTTACACATGGGATTTGATTCTTATTCTCACATCTTTTAATGATTCTTATTCTCTAACTAATGGAAAAAGGATGCGATTAGTGGATAAAGAATATATTCTTATTCTTTATCCAACGAACAATGACTTGTCCATCAAGAAAACTGATTAATGTCGGATTTGGGATACGACTAAAATCCCGACGCCTAATCGCGACTCATTTTCATTTTTCCGAAAGACTAACTTAAGACAATTAACAAAATCTCGTTAAATTAATAAAGACGAGCATGGTTATACTATGAATCATTTTATTAAAACGGTGGTTGTAGTTATTGACTACGACTCACGAATATTATACTTCTAAGCTGAAACGTATGACTAATACGCAAAAAGCGAAAATCGTGCGACGGAATGAAACTCACTCTGCGGGGCGTGCGCTCCACGATGCATGACGATTTTGTTATTTTTATTTTTCAAAACCTTTATTTATCCGAAAAAGGGGTTCAAAATTTGGTGTCTACACCATCTACCTTTTTCGAGTTCTTCATATAGTGGAAGAGCTCAAAAGCAACCAAAACATTATCCGTAATAAGTCTACCAACAACAAAAGCACTCGGTTCACGAAATAATACTTGGGAGGAACTTCTTGAGTACGTTTTGCTAGTACTTTTGGAACCAACTTATAAACAACATTAGAGAGGGAAATGGGTGCGAACTCACTCATATGATTAGGTTTACTTTTTTTTTGAAATAAGAGCAATGAAAGTTTTATTCAAATCGGAAGGAATAGCGGCACCATTCAAAATACTCAACACCGAAGGCCAAACAATATGCCAAAAAGTTTGGAAAAATAGAGGACATATTATCGGGACCGGGTGCTTTAATTTAATAGGGTGCATTTAAGCGAGAGCAAATTTAACTTCATCACCCGTATATTTCTCACGGAGTCCTGCATTCATAGCCTCGGTCACTCGGGGAGAAAATGTAACAGCCCGCACTTCCGAGCTGCTAGCTAATCACGCTTAAGATTCACTAATCACAATCAACACATAATGAACCTCAAATTACATTGTCTTGCAGTAGAAAAATAACCTTCTTATACGAATATTAATCGGTGGAATTATGACCTAACAACATTATTCCAGAGTTTAAATATATTTACATGAAATGATCAAACCGGATCTC
Organism: Beta lomatogona; assembly: GCA_947646795.1. Lineage (NCBI taxonomy): Eukaryota > Viridiplantae > Streptophyta > Magnoliopsida > Caryophyllales > Amaranthaceae > Beta > Beta lomatogona. The sequence goes on from CANSNZ010000968.1 coordinate 313,334, forward strand.
CAAAATAATACAATAATACACCATAAGAATTCTTTGAATTAAACTATAATCTCCACCATAGCTCATCCAAAAATCTTCTCTTATAAAGATCCTTTAACCACACCGGAGTTAGCTTCAACACTTCCTGCAAAAATAACTAAAATTGAATCTTGCCCCCACCACAACAGGTTTCAAGGACAAAATCGCGAAACCGAGTACACCTTTGTCCAACTAGAAATATTTTTGGTGGCTTAAAACAGATTTACGAGATGTAAGGTTATCATACGAGTACGAGAAATCAAGATATAGAGAAATCATAATGAGAGAATAATATAACAAATACTTATAAACAACTTTTCCATATTACTCGATTAAATTAATAATAAAAGTATCTCACAAAATAAATAATATACACTTTCAATTAAGGAGACCTCACAAGGATCCCATAGGATCGAATACGACATTCCAAATCCATTATGTCTGACATACTCTATGACATAACAATATCTCTCACTTTTGTATTTCAAATAAAAAAATCTTTAATCCAATTATGTATAACATAGCTAACTCCTTCCATGAGTTTCGAGCGATTTTTTTAGTAAATCATTCTTATACTCGGTGAATAAACTCCATAAACTTGGTGAGTAAAACATTACCTTCATAATAAAGTTTGAAGGTAACTTTCCATGAAAAAAATTTACGTATTCGAATACTTATTCTATTTTCTTTTACAAATCATAAGAAATCCGATTATACTTGGGGAAGAGAACACGAATAGAGTTGTCTTTTAGGCGAATTCTCTAAACTTTTACAATGGACGTCTCCCTCTTCCATTATGTACTGCTTACAAGACCTTTTAGGACGTGTCCCCGGAATATAGAATATACGAGAATACAAAAATTTTTTTCATCATTGCTCTAGCGAGCTTCTTCCCCTTACGAAACAGAACCAAAATACAAAATTTATAACTTCTTATTTTCCGAAATTCAAATTCATTATTCTCAAATGCGATATACTCAGATCTCATAACACAATTGTATTATGGTACTCCATAACAAAACCTGGATTACTTGATAAACAAAGTATACTTAGAGTTTCCGACAACTTAACATAAATCAAGCTTTGACAAAATCTATTTGACAAAAATTACTTAATTTCAGACATTAGAAATATAGTCTAAAATATAGCTTACCGATCAAAGTTTCAAATTGGAATGTAAGTCTTATACACTTTATACTTTTGTTACGAGGTTATATGTTGTGAAACACCTTTCGCTTAAATTTTATCAAACAACCTACACAGCTCATAACCTGAGCAAATCTCAATGTTCATACTTATGTTCATCACGCTAATTATAATATCCTTGTCATACCTCAACAGAACATTATTTACCTCTTCCACTTAGAAAGTAAAATAATTATCCTTTTCCAAATAACCATCATGAAGTTAAAATATAGCATCAAATTCTAAGTTGCGCATATCCATAGTCTTCAAAGTACATATCATATATATACCCAAAGCTAATGAACGTACAACATCTTAAGATCCATTTATGTAATTTAGATACACAAGAATATATATAGCTTCTTGAGCTTTAACTTGTATTTATGATGATAGTTGATGCTTCCTCCAACACGACTTACTTTTTAATCCCACATCTTAACGATTGAACCCATCATGTTTAAGCTTCCGATCTTCTAGTAACTCAACTAGTATAACATCTGGAAACAAACTTTATTACCTCAAGTTTAATGTCACAGAAATCTTGTTTATATTCCAAACCTTATTCCTTTTTCCTGACTCAATTACTTGTTTGAACTTTGTAATCCCAGTTATATAAACTTACATCCAAATTAACCTCAGATCTATATTTCTATCATTATTAAATCATATGCCTAGTTTCCAAGATTTCATTGCACAAGATCTATACGCCCTGACCTTCCATTTTTATATTATTTACCTCTTCCACTTAGAAAGTAAAATATATAGCCTTTTTCAATTTTGCCTAGTTTAATACTCATAGTATAAAATTGCTAACTCGGATATAGTATTACTCACCACATAATATTATAATTTTATTTTACCATTTGCTATTCCTTCGATTCATTACTCCTTTCCTGGGCTATTATATCCCTGCTACAACTTCGCATATCCAGTTATACTTCCATAATACACCCTATTTGTCCGACTTACCTTTCTAATATGACAACTTAAATTCCAAAACAGCTCCTCAAATAAACAATTTATCCTACAACCATCCTAACATGGATTTTTCCGTTTTATAAAACCCAGCTCCAAGATTCTCCGAAGATACATGTAAATGATATACTTTAACTCTTATATATGAACTTATCGTCCTTACAAAAGTATAATCATAAAGCTTACTTTATAACTTCACCGATTCACATTTTGTCTAATATCCCAAAAAGATTTATTTTCTAACTTCAATAGTTTCATAAGATCCCAAGTATATATCTTGAATCATAAAGTGTAGTGTACTTACCATCTCTCGAGCAATACTTACTCTTGAAATTCTTCACTTTAACCTTTTCATGACCCAGAGTATATAAAGCTTTCAACCTCATAGTAGGATAAAATCCGAGGTCTTGTATTGTATTCAAAACATTTAGACTCATAACATTCAAACTCATATCCTCAAAAAGTAAAATCCATATTTCTCAAGGTTGATTAGCAAAAGAAACTTGTATCGTAATCCTATCTCAAAATTTATATAAAAGACATGAATCACAACATATTTATCTATCACAATATACTCGATTCCTAGCAGTTTTGTAGAAACCAACCTCTTTGTAACTTCATTTGTTGACAACTATTTTAATATATAAGAATATTGTATTCGTGAGGACATAATTGAGTTTCATAAGCTTACCAATCCCATTGAATTAAGGTCGACCACTTATTGCAGAGTATATGAAATCGTTTAGAATAACTTACTTATATATACCTTCAGAAATATATCGACAACTCTTGCTTAAAACTTATAATCAACATCCATGACTTTCATATAACATCTTGAGTTATCGGACATTGATTAACATATACTATCGGTTCTCGGAACCCAAATTATACTTGAATACGTAACCGGATTGACTTAATATAATATAAGTTGATATCATCGGATAACTTTTACTTACTTTAAAATATTCGAATAAAACTATCTTGCTTAACCAATACTTATAGTATATCTCAAATCATGTTCCGAAAATCAATGCTAAACTCCATATAATCAAATACTTAGTGTTAGATCATATATTTCAAAAATAAGACAGACTTAGTACTTAAGAATTACAATTTTATAACAAGTTGGACTTTATAATAAAAAAACCATACTGTAGGCGTGGATTTTTAATTCCTTTAATGCCTACATGCGGTGTGAGCGCGTTTATTTGACTACCCCATTGTTAAGGTTTTATTAAAAAATACGTTTTGAAAGAAGTCGCCAACAATTCTTTAGAGGAAGAATCATAAACCTAATTGGATATTAAAACGGAAGGGACATCTTAGGGACTTATCCAATGTAGATTTACCCTTCATGACTCCATAGATGGTCAAGAACCAAAAAGTGAGTTCGGGGGTGAGGGTACAATATAGTCAGGAACCATATTACCCATTGCTGGCCTACACTATATAACAATTCACAGCAGATTTTATGCAATAGAACAATCAAACAATATTTTAAAGCACCCTAAAATAATTACTCTAGATGGGTTCAGGAAACACACAAAGAGACTAATTACTTAGTGATAAGTAATTAGGCAATCAGTTTACGAGGTTCCTAACAGGTTGTCCAAATTATCTGAATTAATGAGAACAATTCTTTAGGTCTTATTTAGCATAATAACGTGTGGGTGATAAAAGGCATGTAGGACAATCATATAATATGAATAATATATACAGAAAATATAATAAAAGAGGTTAGAATTTACAACAGAATGCGATTATTAATTAGGAATCTACATCATGACAAGAAAAGGTTAGTAACTTCAATAAAATAAATATAATTATTCAAGAGCCCTCAGGATTATACCTATGCGGTTTAGATCGAAGAGGCGTAGTGACCTTAAGTCGAAGCAATCTTGGAACCAGGAATATAGTAGGATTAGGAACAAGCTTTAAAAGTGTTTGAGTGTTTTCGAAGTGTATTTTGGAGTATTTGAGAGTATTTCTGTGCGTAATATAATAATTCGAAGCCGTTTTTGATTCGGAAAATCAGCCCATATTTATAGGAAAAATAAAGCGTGCGCTCCACATAAGACCTCTCAAATACTGATCCCGGAAAATACTCGTAAAACCAGATCTGCAACAATAAGATCACCTCAGTACTGATCAAGATAACGAGACAAAAGATGGATGATCTGTACAATCATACCTCCAGAAGTCTCCAGGGACCAAAAAGGGAGACTGGCCCACCATCACTCAACTGTCTGCAAGCAGTACGCATGCAGTACAAGAGACTGCAATAGCCCAGCTCGGCCCAGTCATAGGTCGACACCTGAGACAACTCCCTCAAGGGCCTAAGATATCGCGTCGAGACACGCGATCCCCCTATCAGTGCGCAACAGGCCACAGACAGCTAACCACAGCAGAATGCGTACCTTCTGCTCCTCAGTAGTTCTTGAAGGGTGAGTCCCTTAGCCACTTTAAGCATAAGACGCATTTGGAGGAAGCATATCGGCAACCGGGCCGATCAAACAGCAAACCACCGCCGACTTGAATGGCAGCGAATCACCTATCGACACTCGGGCACCGGTAAAAGACAGGCCGGGAATCAAAGTGAAATCCAGCGGAGTAACAATCAACTCCCCATGACACGTGTGAAAGGAGTTAGTGGTATCCCACCACCACTCTAACAAGCCTTGGACGACAATCTGGGAGGAGTGAACCTCTCCCATACTCTCATAAACATCAAGAAAAAGGGGCTAGACCACTCTGCTAAATGAGGACGGCTCGATCTCGAACCTTTCGGATTTTCCAGAGCCAGGCAATGTCAAAAGTCCCAAAATGACGAGTAGTACCCTCGTCCGGCAAACGTAAGTACAATTAATAAAATGCCTAGGCTTTCATATAAAATGAAGTCGACATAACACGGATACTTACGACGCCTGAGAGCGGGCGATGTGAAATATGATGCTCCGGATAAAAGTACAGCTGGTCGGGAGTCCACCCCACGGCCTTCCACGCCCTCCTAGATCCTGAAGCTGCCCTACCATCGTCCTCCCCGCCCGAATCTTCCGATGACATGCGATTAATGGAACATCACAAATGAAACTAAGAATCAAAGAGTTCCCGACTCTAAATTACCAGATTTCATGAATCGATAAATCTTAAAAACCGCTTCAAAGCATCACCGTTACATGAGATTCCTAGAATCCATCTCACACAGCAAAATAGGTTCATTGCCTAAAACATGATTTCTAGCAGCAGAGTCATCACACATTCAAAGTTCCCTAAGCATGTTTCTAGGTTCCAGACTTAGAAACTACGCATTATTATCACACTTCAAAATTCCCTAAACATATTTCTAAGTTCCGGATTTAGAAATTACATCAAGCAATATAATTCTAGATTCATGATCTAAAGAATTATTTAACAACGAACTCACACGAAACAAGTATCAAACTCATGAAGAACAACAAAACTGCCCGGAAAACCCGCCGGAAACTCGCCGGAGCTCGCCGAAAACCGCCAGAGTTCACCGGAAACCTGCCGACAAATGTATCTTGAACTCGCTCAAAAATCGGCCCCCAAGCTCTTCGAAAAATCGCTCATAATGCCCAAAAACACCGCAAAAGTAACAATCAAGCAAAAATAATCACTCCTCCAAAGTAGATCTGAAGAAATGCTCGAGAAACAAGGAGTTTGAAGCTTTGAAATTTCAAAAATGGAGTTTGGACATATGAAAGAGATACAGAAATAAAAGAAAGCGGCGGAGAAAGAGAGAAATGGAAGAGAAGTAGGTGGCTCGTGTTTTTTAGGTCGTTTTAATGAACTGCGCCCAGCGCGCCACATGCGCCTGACGCGTCAGCAAGGCGTGCGTCAGACGCGCCATACTGCGTCCAGCGCAGCTTACGACGCCAAGCGCAGGTCTGTGCATCTGGCGCACAGTCCCATACAACGCGCTTGGGGGCTTCTTAACCAGGTGGAACCCACACACTTAATTCCAAATGAATTCAAATGTTCGTTACGACGTTGCGCGCGACAATTCAACGAACTTTCAAAAGTGGGCAAAAAACACAACCTTGCCGCTCTACGAATCAACGATAACAATTGCCTTGGAACAGGCCAAACACTCCGCACCAATTGCCTTGGAACAGGCCAAAGATTCCGCACCAATTGCCTTGGAAGAGGCCAAACATTCCGCACCAATTGCCATGGAAGAGGCCAAACATTCCGCAACAACCGCCGTGGAAGAGGCCAAACATTCCGCAACAATCGCCTGGGTAGAGGTGATGGGACCAAGTTATGTGCGATTATAGGGTGTTGAGAAGTCCATTTTACTAAGGTTTAAGCTTTAAGAAGGAGAGTTTTACTCATTTATACCTTAGTGTGGAGAAGCGGGAGTTACGATGAATTTGTGATATTAGAAGAGATTTAAGGATATTTTGTGGTTATGTGTTTATGATCATTTACAGGTGGATTCCCATCCCGTGGTTGCGATCCATTCAACATAAAAGACCACAAAGTCATTGGAGCTTTGCGTTATAATGTTATATGGTGGAGGCATTCAAGTTCATTTTATGGCTCTACGGCATTGTGTGTCCACCATGGACGTTGAAGAGCCCACCTAGAGCGTCGGGGGAGAAGGTTGGAGCTGGGCACTACACACGCACAGCCCGAGCTCATCGAGCATCAAATTCATGTGCAGCAGCCAATGCCCGACTTGGGCGTCCTCACTGCACGACTCGCGCACACTTAGCTCAAGCACCTGTTGGACAGTGTCGAAGGCCCGAGCCGTGCGCTAGGCCTGCCCGACTCGCGCGATGCGATGAAGACTAGGCTCTTGGACGGGAGTCTCTAATGCCCGACTCGCGCGCTGCACATGCGCGACCCGCGCACCTCCGAGCGAGGACAGTATTTCTTGGCAGCGTTGAAGGCCCGAGTCGCGCGCCATAGATGCCCGACTCGCGCACTCCCGACGCGGCTGCGATTCTTCGGCACTTTCCAGCTTTCCTTAGGTTTTATTAAGAAGAAAAACGTTTGGTTTTGATATCTTGTAATTTTCGAACTAAATTAGAGAGAGAGAGAGAAGAACCCAAATCCCTTTTTCTCCCTTTTTGAGTTTCGAATAATGAGTTTGAAGATTTGCTTGATGAATGCTATGTTGATCGTAGCCTAAATCTATTCTTGAGAACGGTTAATCAAGCTTCGGTCTACTATTGTGAGGTTTCTCTTTGTTAACTTGTTCTTAATTATAATTGTGATTTCTTGATTTAAATCTATGATTGTAGTTTGTATTGCTAGGAGTACTACTAGTTTATACATTCGATTTATCATTTGCTAGGATTTAGAATTGATGCCGATTCATCTGTTCTTCTTTCATGAGTAGCAATCTAGGGTTTGATTAATGAATCTGATTATTCTTGATTAATCACTAGAGAAGTCACAAGTTCCAATTTGAATATGTTGTGCTAGCAATTTGTTAATTGGCTCATTGTTTCCTAGTTCGTTGATGTTCTTGTGATTTGAATTTAATCTCTGATTAGATTAGATTAATCATTAGTTCAAGTTTTATGATCATCTGATTGTGATTGTTTAACGATACTTTTGAGGGAAAGGAATTTGATTTCCAGCTTTGAGTAATTAAGAGTAAGTTACATGTTTGAGAAACCAATGATCAATAGTTTGAATCGAAGTGGCCATTAACCGAACTCAAGATTCTTTACTTCTTGATTATATCACTTCTTTATTATACTTTAGTTCTTCGTATTTAGTTATTCAATTCTTTAATCTCAAAACCCCCATTTAATCTATTATAAGCACGAGTTAGTCCCCAAGTCTCTGTGGATTCGACCCTACTTGCCACTTACATTTATTTGTATTGGAAAGAAGGAAAATAAACTTTTATCTTTGGTAGCGCGTACGACCGCGTCCCACCAAATTTTGGCGCCGTTGCCGGGGACTTGGCAATTACTAAAACGTGTTTATTTTAGATAGTTCTTTACAATTCTTATTATTTTTTTTATTAGTATATGGTTGGCACCCGTGCTACTAACCAAGATTGTGTGGATTACGATCCCGAGTTAGAATTGAATCTTTTCAGGTTGCGAAGGGAATTGAGAAGAAATTTTCAAGAACTTCCATTCGCATTGAATTTGGAAGAAGAAATGCCACCGAGGGTGGAAACTCGTACTCTGAGGGAGCTCACCGCTCCTAATCTTGATCAGCAACCATTGTGTATCACTTTCCCAACACCGGAGGCTGGTACCACTTTTGAGCTCAAGTCAGGGCTCATTCATCTATTACCATCTTTCCATGGGCTCAGTGGTGAAGATCCTAACAAGTTTCTATCCGAGTTCCATGTTGTGTGCTCAAGCATGAAACCGAGTAATGCCACGGAAGAGCAAGTTAAGATGAGGGCGTTTCCTTTTTCTCTTATGGATACAGCCAAAGATTGGCTATATTATCTTCCCCCGGGGTGTATCTCCAGTTGGTCTGAGATGAAGAAACGGTTCCTTGATAAATATTTTCCCGCTTCGAAGTCATCCACACTCAAGAAAGAGATCAGCAACATTGAGCAGCGATATGATGAACCTTTGTATGAATATTGGGAGCGTTTTAAGAGGTTATGTGCAAGCTGTCCGTATCATGGATATAGTGAGGAAGATTTGATCTTATACTTCTATAATGGACTTTCTGATGATGATGTGCGAATGATTAATGCAGCTAGTGGTGGATCGATCATAAATAAGACTCCAGCGAACGCTAGAGCTTTGATAGAGGAGCTTTCTGAAGGCTCCAGACATTTTAGTAGGCGATCCACCCACGAGAAGTTGAATGTGGGTAGCTCAAACACGCAAAATCCCAAACTTGAAGAACAGGTTCAAGCTCTTACCTTACTAGTAAGAGAGCTCATTGTTAAGGGACACACACAACAAGTTAAGGCGTGTGGGATATGTGCTTCAGATCACCCCACTGATCATTGCCCACAACTTCAAGAGGGGTCTAGTGCGGAAGTCAACGCTCTTGGTTTTCAAGGCTCAGGGAATCAAAGGAGATATGATCCTTATTCCAACACATACAATCCTGGTTGGAGAGATAATCCGAGGTTGAGGTATGGGAATGAGCAAGGTAACCAACAACCCACACAATATCATCAACAGCAACAACAGTTCTTGAGACCCCAAGCTCCAGTTCAGGGTCATCATCAGGGTCAGAATTCAGAGATGAGGCAAGGTTCCACAATGTCTACTGAAGATATGATCAATGCCTTAACCAAGAATGTGACCACCATGCAAGGGAATATGGTGCAGTTTCAAGAGGAAACCCGCTCTAGTATAAGGAATTTGGAAACACAGATGAGCCAGGTTTCGAGTGCAGTGAGCAGGCTAGAGGCTCGTGAATTGGGAAAATTACCCTCCCAAACTGAAGTGAACCCAAAGAAGAATGTGAGTTCTATCATGATAAGGGGTGATACACAGCTGATAGAGGGAGAGAGCATGGTTGCAAGAAAGAAGGAAGCTATTTTACTTCCAAGGCGTCGACCTCCCCCACCTTTTCCAGAAGCTTTGCGGGCCGATAGAAGGTATGAACGCAACAAAGGTATATACGAGCCCATATGCGAAAGTGAGGTAAGTTCTCCTATTTTAACAAAAGTAGAGAAAACTAGTGAGCATGTTTCTGCTATTTCTCATAATGCACTTCCTCCCAAACATGATGACCCAGGCATGTTTACCATCCCTTGCACTATTAATGATGTTGGTATTCCTAAAGCTATGTTAGACTTAGGTGCTTCAATTAATGTGATTCCATTTTCACTTTATGAGTCTTTAGCTCTTGGTCCTTTGCATGCCACGAATGTCATAGTGCAATTAGCTGACGGATCCCACTCTTATCCCAAGGGTAAGGTAGAGGATGTGTTAGTTCGTGTTGGTAAACTTCAGTTTCCCACTGACTTGTATGTACTGGACATGGAGTCTGATTGTCATATTTCTCCTGTTCTTTTAGGGAGACCATTTTTGAAAACCTCCAGTACAAAAATTGATGTTGGTGCTGGGTCATTAACTATGGAGTTTGGGGGACATATAGAAGCATTTGGTATTCATGAGTCTAAGAATTCCCTAGCGACTGAGCATCCCTCATGCTTTGTGGGTACTATTCAGTCCATAGTGTGTGATACATATGATACCATTGAGGGACATGAGTCATTGGAGGTAGTGAGATTGCAAAAACATGAGAGACCACCTGATTTACTGAATAATTTTACACCGTTATCACTAACGCTAGCTGTGCGGGGAAGTTGTCTCATCAAACCTACGAGTACAAGTGTTGGAACAAGGATTTCAACCATCCCCGGACTGATTTTGGAGAGGTATAAGGTCGAGCTAACGACTTTAAATTTAGCGCTACTCGGGAGGCAACCCGAGCTCCTTTTTCTTTTCTATTTTTCTTTCTTTTCTTTTCCTTCTTACTCTTAAACCTCACCATTTTTATACTCCACCACAACAAATTATCCTTCACCCACCATTACCCCTCTTGTTTCCCGAACTATAATTCAAAACACTTTTAGTCAATCATAATCCAGCTTGAGCCAAAATACATCAAAAGACCTTTGAGAGGTGTCCATTTGAGAGGCGTTGGTGCAATTGGAGGGTCGAGATTGATGAAGGAGTGCATGAGCAATGCTTACGAGCAATGATGCGCATTTGCATACTGGATTTGGTTCTATTGTAAGATGCAAAATTCTGAAATTATATTCTCCTCATGAATTTAATTTTGAATTAGTCATTTACATAGGGGTTATAGGGAGTCGGGTTGTGAGATGGTGTGTGTGTGTTTGTCATCCATGTGTTCTCTTATGTTGTTGGGGTGTGAAGTGTTTTAGTTTGGTATTGTTGAAGAAGTGAGAATTTTTGTGAGAGTCGGTTTTTGAGTGATCTCCTTCTCGGTTCTTGTATTTTCTTGTACTTGTTCTCACATTGAGGACAATGTCTTGATTAAGTCGGGGGGAGGAAATTCTCATTGTTCTATTTGATTCTCATTGTTCTATTTGATGCTTATTTTATTTTTGAAAAAAAAAAAAAAAAAAAAAAAGAAAAAGAACAAAAGTGATGAAATGAAACCCGCTGAGTTGAAAACCCGCAAGGGCGGGCAACTCAGGCAAAAATGGGGGCCCGGATAGGTTGAAAACCCGAAAGGGCAATCTATGCAAAAAAGTGGCTAATTGGAGCGGGTGAGATGGTGAGCTCATAAATGAAAAAAATGTGTGAAGCTAGGATGAAAAACCCGAAAGGGCTCCTAGGCAAAATGAGAGATAAAAGAGAGAAAATTTGATATCATTTGCCGGAGTTGGTGTCATAAGGAGGGTTGGTGATATAAGGAGTGCCTCGGGTAGGTTTTTCATCTTGATGTTCGGAGTTAGAGGCGAATAGGTTAGAGCTCGCTCATCATTGGAGGAATAAGGAGTTTGGTGTTGTGATTGTGTTTAGATGGTTCAAGTTCGAGTCCTTTGAGGTTTGTCAGGATTCGAATTTGCTTTTGTCATTTCATAACATGAGGATGATTGTGGTGTTGTGCAAATTGGAATGGCTTTGAATCCTTTGAGATCTTTCGGGGTTCAAAGTCATGTGTTTTTATTATCTTGGTGTTGAGTATAGTATGAGAGTGCTATTTACATTATTTCAGGAGAGCTTTTAGTTCAAGTGTGGGGGTGACTCTTACCCTTAGGCTTGGCTTTAAGCGAATCGGGGGGAATAGCAATCCTTTATCATACGCTAGGATGGAGAGATAAGGGGAGTAGTGAAAGGTGAGCAATGGCTTGGAAGGGGTGCCTCATTGACCTTTATTTTGAGTTTACTCGAGGTCGAGTAAAGTTCAAGTGTGGGGGTATTTGATGGGACCAAGTTATGTGCGATTATAGGGTGTTGAGAAGTCCATTTTACTAAGGTTTAAGCTTTAAGAAGGAGAGTTTTACTCATTTATACCTTAGTGTGGAGAAGCGGGAGTTACGATGAATTTGTGATATTAGAAGAGATTTAAGGATATTTTGTGGTTATGTGTTTATGATCATTTACAGGTGGATTCCCATCCCGTGGTTGCGATCCATTCAACATAAAAGACCACAAAGTCATTGGAGCTTTGCGTTATAATGTTATATGGTGGAGGCATTCAAGTTCATTTTATGGCTCTACGGCATTGTGTGTCCACCATGGACGTTGAAGAGCCCACCTAGAGCGTCGGGGGAGAAGGTTGGAGCTGGGCACTACACACGCACAGCCCGAGCTCATCGAGCATCAAATTCATGTGCATCAGCCAATGCCCGACTTGGGCGTCCTCACTGCACGACTCGCGCACACTTAGCTCAAGCACCTGTTGGACAGTGTCGAAGGCCCGAGCCGTGCGCTAGGCCTGCCCGACTCGCGCGATGCGATGAAGACTAGCTGCTGGACAGTCTCTAATGCCCGACTCGCGCGCTGCACATGCGCGACCCGCGCACTTCGAGCGAGGACAGTATTTCTCGGCAGCGTTGAAGGCCCGAGTCGCGCGCCATAGATGCCCGACTCGCGCACTTCGACGCGGCTGCGATTCTTCGGCACTTTCCAGCTTTCCTTAGGTTTTATTAAGAAGAAAAACGTTTGGTTTTGATATCTTGTAATTTCTGAACTAAATTAGAGAGAGAGAGAGAAGAACCCAAATCCCTTTTTCTCCCTTTTTGAGTTTCGAATAATGAGTTTGAAGATTTGCTTGATGAATGCTATGTTGATCGTAGCCTAAATCTATTCTTGAGAACGGTTAATCAAGCTTCGGTCTACTATTGTGAGGTTTCTCTTTGTTAACTTGTTCTTAATTATAATTGTGATTTCTTGATTTAAATCTATGATTGTAGTTTGTATTGCTAGGAGTACTACTAGTTTATACATTCGATTTATCATTTGCTAGGATTTAGAATTGATGCCGATTCATCTGTTCTTCTTTCATGAGTAGCAATCTAGGGTTTGATTAATGAATCTGATTATTCTTGATTAATCACTAGAGAAGTCACAAGTTCCAATTTGAATATGTTGTGCTAGCAATTTGTTAATTGGCTCATTGTTTCCTAGTTCGTTGATGTTCTTGTGATTTGAATTTAATCTCTGATTAGATTAGATTAATCATTAGTTCAAGTTTTATGATCATTTGATTGTGATTGTTTAACGATACTTTTGAGGGAAAGGAATTTGATTTCCAGCTTTGAGTAATTAAGAGTAAGTTACATGTTTGAGAAACCAATGATCAATAGTTTGAATCGAAGTGGCCATTAACCGAACTCAAGATTCTTCTCTTCTTGATTATATCACTTCTTTATTATACTTTAGTTCTTCGTATTTAGTTATTCAATTCTTTAATCTCAAAACCCCCATTTAATCTATTATAAGCACGAGTTAGTCCCCAAGTCTCTGTGGATTCGACCCTACTTGCCACTTACATTTATTTGTATTAGAAAGAAGGAAAATAAACTTTTATCTTTGGTAGCGCGTACGACCGCGTCCCACCAAGAGGCCAAACATTCCGCAACAATCGCCTTGGAATAGGCCAAACATTTCGCAACAATCCCCTTGGAAGACGTCAAACATTCCGCAACAATCGCCTTGGAAGATTTTGGCCTTGGAAGACGCCAAACGATTGTTGCGGAATGTTTGGCCTCTTCCAAGGAGATTATTGGGGAATGTTTGGCCTATTCCAAGGCGATTGTTGCGGAATGTTTGGCCTCTTCCAAGGCGATTATTGGGGAATGTTTGGCCTATTCCAAGGCCATTGTTGCAGAATGTTTGGCCTATTCCAAGGCAATTGTTGCGGAATGTTTGTCCTATTCCAAGGCAATTATTGACGAATGTTTGGCATCTTCCAAGGAAGTTGTTGCAGAATGTTTGACGTCTTCCAAGGCGAATGTTGTCGTTGATTCGTAGAGCGGCAAGGTTGTGTTTTTGCCAACTTTTTAAACTTCGTCGAATTGTCGCGCGCAATGTCGTAACGAACATTTGAATTCATTTGGAATTAAGCGTGTGGGTTCCACTTGGCTAACAAGCCCCCAAGAGTGTTGTACAGGACTGTGCGCCAGACGCACAGGCCTGCGCTTAGCGTGGTTCGCGGCGCTGGACGCAGTATGGCGCGGCTGACGCAAGTCTTGCTCACACGTCAGGCGCATGTGGCACCCTGGCGCAGGTCATTAAAACGACCTAAAAAACACGGGATACCTTCTTCTCTCCCATTTCGCTCTTTCTCCGCCGTTTTCTTTCATTTCTCTCTTTCTCCTAAGTCCGAACTCCATTTTCGAAATTTCAAAGCTCCAAACTCCTTGTTTCTCGAGCATGTCTTCTGATCTACTTTGGAGGAGTGATTATTTTTGCTTGATTGTTAATTTTGCGGTGTTTTTGGGTATTTTTGAGCGATTTTCGAAGAGCTTGGGGGCCGATTTTTGAGCGATTTTTAAAAGCCCAACTAAATATTTATTATTTTAATAAATATTTTCCTAATATTTATTGTTTTAATAAATATTTTATTAATATTTATTATTTTGATAAATATTTTCCTAAAAGCTTTTATTATTATCCTTTACCCATAAATCAGATTTTTAATCCGAAAAATTCGATCTGTGGATTTTTAGGGATAGAAATGGCATCTTGAAAGCACGCGTAGCATAAAAAAACGAATATTCTGGAATATGCGCTGGGACGCGGCGGCTGCGCTCAGCACGCCACGTGCGTCCAACTTAAGGGCAAGTCGCGTCAGGCGCGCCAATGAGCGCCTGACACGTGGACTTGTGACTCACACAGAATCCTGCGCCTAGCGCAAGTCTTGTGTGAGACGCAAGTTAAAATTTTATCTTTTTGAAAACTCGTTTCCATGTTCAAGGTTTTAATTGGACGGACCACGTCAGGCAGGCCAACCTGCGCATAGCGCGTGTCCTCGCACTTGCCACGTAGGACTGCGCCTGTCGCAGGTCTTGCGTAAAGCGCACGCTTTGTTTTGCCTATAAATATAGGCTGATTTCCTGCATCAAAGACAGCTTCGATTTTTTTTTTACGCACACAAATAATCTGAAAAACTCCGAAATACACTTCGAATACAAAAACCAAAACGTTTTTGAAATGTTTGAGTGTTTAAAAGAGTTTTTGACCAATGAGCCGGACGCACGGTCCGGCGCATATTCCAGAATATTCGCTTTTTTATGCTACGCGTGCTTTCAAGATGCCATTTTTATCCCTAAAAATCCGGAGATCGAGTTTTTCGGATTAAAAATCTGATTTTTGGGGTAAAGGATAATAATAAAAGCTTTTAGGAAAATATTTATCAAAACAATAAATATTAAGAAAATATTTATCAAAACAATAAATATTAGGAAAATATTTATTAAAATAATAAATATTCAGTTGGGCTTTTAAAATGGACTTAAAAACATTTTATGGGTTGAACTTACAATTAATCATCATGAATGATTATTTTATTTCAAAACACACATTGCCTGGTTATTCGGACTGCTCATCCATTGGGCTTCGTCAACTAAAACCGTTGTATATTTCATCATTGGGCCCTTAAATGGAGAGACACGATTATGTGTCTACAGAAGCCCTCACTTTGACCGAGGTTTGTAAAACCGAAAGTCAACGTATACGTGACGGGACGGAGTATGATTCTCGATGCTCTGCAATCCAGAATCACTCTTTTACACTGTACCTGCAAAACAAGCAAAAGCTTCAGGAACAGATATGTGTGAAACATATTTGAAAAGTAATTTTTAATTTGCAGAATTGGAATGATAGGTGGAAATGAAATAGATGTTGTAGAGCATTTGATGTGGAGTGTTTGGCCTATTCCAAGACAATTGGTGTAGAGTCTTTGGCCTGTTCCAAGGCAATAGGTGCAGAATGTTTGGCCTGTTCCAAGGCAATTGTTGCGGAATGTTTCGCCTCTTCCAAGGCGATTGTTGCGGAATGTTTGGCCTCTTACAAGGCGATTATTGGGGAATGTTTGGCCTATTCCAAGGCCATTGTTGCGGAATGTCTGGCCTATTCCAAGGCAATTATTGCGGAATGTTTGTCCCATTCCAAGTCAATTATTGCGGAATGTTTGGCCTCTTCCAAGGCAGTTGTTGCGGAATGTTTGGCCTCTTCCAAGGCAGTTGTTGCGGAATGTTTGGCCTCTTCCAAGGCGATTGTTGTCGTTGATTCGTAGAGCGGCAAGGTTGTGTTTTTGCCAACTTTTTAAAGTTCGTTGAATTGTCGCGCGCAATGTCGTAACGAACATTTGAATTCATTTGGAATTAAGCGTGTGGGTTCCAATTGGCTAAGAAGCCCCCAATAGTGTTGTACAGGACTGTGCGCCAGACGCACAAGCCTGCGCTTGGCGTGGTACGCGGCGCTGGACGCAGTATGGCGCGGCTGACGCAAGTCTTGCTGACACGTTAGGCGCATGTGGCGCGCTGGGCGCATGTCATTAAAACGACCTAAAAAACACGGGCTACCTTCTTCTCTCCCATTTCGCTCTTTCTCCGCCGTTTTCTTTCATTTCTCTCTCTCTCCTAAGTCCAAACTCCATTTTCGAAATTTTAAAGCTTCAAACTCCTTGTTTCTCGAGCATTTCTTCTGATCTACTTTGGAGGAGTGATAATTTTTGCTTGATTGTTACTTTTGCGGTGTTTTTGGGTATTTTTGAGCGATTTTCGAAGAGCTTGTGGGCCGATTTTTGAGCGATTTTTAAAAGCCCAACTGAATATTTATTATTTTAATAAATATTTTCCTAATATTTATTATTTTAATAAATATTTTATTAATATTTATTATTTTGATAAATATTTTCCTAAAACCTTTTATTATTATCCTTTACCCATAAATCAGATTTTTAATTCGGAAAATTCGATCTCTGGATTTTTAGGGATAGAAATGGCATCTTGAAAGCACGCGTAGCGTAAAAAAACGAATATTCTGGAATATGCGCCGAGACGCAGCGGTTGCGCTCAGCACGCCACGTGCGTCCACCTTAAGGGCAAGTCGCGTCAGGCGCGCCAATGAGCGCCTGACACGTGGACTTGTGACTCACCTGAGAATCCTGCGCCTAGCGCAAGTCTTGTGTGAGACGTAAGTTAAAATTTTATCTTTTTGAAAACGCGTTTCCATGTGCAAGGTTTTAATTGGACGGACCACGTGATCTATATTAGTTCAACAAGGCGACGACACGGTCGTTTATGACTTGCTTAACCAATAAGATGGATATGTCTCCAGCAAGAAAGAATCCCTCTTAATCACTTTTGACTATATTAGTTTAGGAAAAGAATCCCTCTTAACTTAAACTAACGGTTTGTGTTTGATTGTTCGCAAGAATACTCTCAAAAACTCTCAAACGTTTTGTGACTTTGCAGCTTTGAACTCCCAAACTCACGTTCTATATTTCTCTCCAATTCACACGAATTAGCAAAGAATAACAACAAGTCTTTTCAACAAAAATCAAATTTACCTTTCATTAATGAAATAACAGAATATAAATACTACTACTAATCCGAGTTCTAGTCGGATTAGAACTACTCCACACGTACTAATCCGAGTTCTAATCAGACTAGGACTGCTCCACACGCCTAAATAAATCTATCTATTACTAAGCATGCTTATCTTCTAAGACTCCTAATCTAACAAGGATTAGTCACTCCTAACAGAACTAGGAGTATAATCAACCACCTTTCCTAATCCAACTAGGAAGTATAATTAAACAACATTCCTACCAAAACTAGGAAACCTCTAACACTCCTAACAGAACTAGGAAGTGTATAATCTCACTCTACTCCAAACCTTGGACGCTTGTCAAAGAGATGCAACAATGACCTTCATTTCCTCCAAGTTTATGAAAACCAATGAAACGTGCACCCTCCATCTCACCCTTGCTTAGCATCAACTCTTGAACCCCATCTTCACTTGAATCACTTGTACTTGCTCCTGGATCATCCTCCCCTTCTTCAAAAGGAATTGTCCTCAATTCTTGTACTTGCTCATCATCCAAATAAGGCGTCAAATCTCCAATGTTGAAAGTAGCAGCCACCCCATGTTCCCCTTGAAGGTCCACCTTGTATGCATTATCACCATACTTCTCCAATATTTGGTAAGGACCTTCAGCTCGTGGCATGAGCTTATGCTTGCGTTTGCTTAGGAAACGCTCCTTCCTAAGGTGTACCCACACAAGATCTCCGGGTTCGAACACCCTTGGTGTGCGTCCCTTGTTAGCTTTCTTCTTATACTGCTCATTAACCTTCTCAATGCGTGCTTTGATTTGATAATGGAGCTTCATAAGAACAGCAGCTTGCGTCTTTGCGTCCCCATGCACATAATCTTGCTTAGGAATTACAGCCAAGTCCACGGGCAAATATGGATGAATTCCATACACAACCTCAAACGGTGAATGTTTGGTTGCATATGTAGGCGTTCTATTGTAAGCAAACTTCGCATGACAAAGCTTGACATCCCAATCCTTACCTGTTTTGCTTACCAACCCTCGAAGTAATGAGCCCAAGGTTCGATTTGTTACCTCGGTTTGCCCATCAGTTTGTGGATGGTGTGAAGTGCTAAAGAGCAATTTCGTACCCAACAACCTCCACAAGGTCTTCCAAAAGTAGCTCAAGAACTTGCTATCCCTATCCGAGACAATTGTACGAGGTATGCCATGCAACCTAACAATCTCTCGAAAATACAAAGTTGCCACATGTGATGCATCATCAGTTTTGTTGCAAGGAATAAAATGTGCCATCTTACTAAAACGATCAACAATAACCATGATAGCATCTCATTGCCTTTGAGTCCGAGGTAAAGCAACGATGAAATCCATGCTTACATCTGCCCAAGGTCGCTCCGGTACAGGTAAGGGTGTGTATATTCCTTTATGAAACGTACTCTTAGCTCGTTGACAAGTCCCACACCTAGCAACCACAGCTTGGACACTCCCTACCATCTTAGGCCAAAAGAAGTGCTCTTGGACTAATTCCAACGTTTTGTTCATCCCAAAGTGACCAGCTATACCTCCCCCATGAGCTTCCCTAACCAACAAGTCTTTCACGGAACAATTGGGAACACACAACTTATTCCCCTTGAAAAGAAATCCTTGCTCCCGTGAATAATGCCCATGAGATCCCTTCTCACATGCTGCATACAACTCTCCAAAGTCCACATCCGTAGCATAGTACTCCTTAAGCAAATCAAACCCCAAAAGCTTTGTACTAACCACGCCCAAAAGAGTGTGTCTCTTAGAAAGTGCATCCGCCACTACATTAGCCTTCCCCGCCTTATACTTCGACACAAAAGTGAATGACTGCAAAAACTCAACCCACTTAGCATGCCTTGTATTCAACTTGTGTTGGCCATGGATGTACCTCAATGACTCATGATCAGAATGCAAAACAAACGATTGAGGTCTCAAATAGTGACTCCAATGATCTAGGGCGCGCACCATAGCATAGAATTCTTTGTCATACGTGGAGTAATTCAGCTTTCCTCCACCCAATTTCTCGCTAAAATATGCTATAGGCCTCCCACCTTGAATCAAAACTGCCCCAATCCAGTCCCACTTGCGTCACACTCAACCTCAAAGGGTTTAGAGAAATCTGGTAGGGCCAAAATTGGTGCATTACACATCATGTCTTTCACTAGTTCGAAGGCTTGTTGTGCTTCTTTAGTCCACTCAAATTTCCCTTGTTTGGTACATTCGGTAATAGGGCTCATAAGAGTGCTAAAGTTCTTGATGAACCTTCTATAAAATGAAGCTAACCCATGAAAAGAACGTACCTCCGTTATAGTCTTTGGAATTCGCCACGTTGCTATTGCTTCAATTTTACTTGGATCCACCTTGATTCCATCCTTAGATACAATATATCCTAGGAACCCTAATTCTTCTTGCATAAACGAACACTTCTCCAATTTCTCGTACAATTGCTTGTTCCTTAAGACTTGGAATAATTGGCGTAGGTGTTGTAGATGCTCCTCCTTGGTTTTACTATAGACGAGGATATCATCTAAGTAAATCACAATGAATTTGCCGAAAAATGGCCTCAACACATCATTCATTAGTCGCATGAATGTACTAGGTGCGTTTGTCAACCCAAAGGGCATAACTAACCATTCAAACAAACCATGCTTTGTCTTGAAGGCAGTCTTCCACTCATCTCCCTCACGCATTCTAATTTGATGGTACCCACTCCTTAGATCAATCTTTGAAGACAACTGAGAACCACACAACTCATCTAACATATCATCCAACCGGGGTATAGGAAACCGATACTTGATGGTGATATTATTCAGAGCTCGGCTATCTATGCACATTCTCCAAGTTCCATCCTTCTTTGGTACTAATAAGGCTGGCACCGCACAAGGACTCATACTCTCACGCACATAACCTCTCTCCATAAGCTCATCAATTTGGCGTTGGAGCTCTTTAGTTTCCTCGGGGTTGCTCCTATATGGTGGCTTATTAGGTATCACTGCCCTTGGAACTAAATCAATTTGATGTTCAATCCCTCTCATAGGTGGTAATCCCGGTGGTAAGTCACTAGGAAAAACATCTCCAAACTCGCCCAACAAGTCCTGCAATTCCGGATCACTTTCCTCATTAGGCTCCTTCACCTCATTGGAAACCAACATGAACACCACATTCTCCTCCAACATTTCTTTCTCAAACTCCTTTCCCCTTATGAACAAAGCTGCCTTAGGTGGAGATTGTTTAGGCTTGGCTATCTTAGATGGTGGTAATGGTAGTAAAGTCTTCAACTTTCCATCCATCGAAAACTTGTAAACGTTTCTTTCTCCATCATGTGTAACCCTTCTATCAAATTGCCAAGGTCTCCCCAAGAGTATATGGCACGCACTCATTGGTACCACATCACACGCAATCTCATCTTGGTAGTTTCCAATAGAAAAAGCGACTAACACCCTTCTCCTCACCCTTACCTCATTCTCGTCATCTAGCCACTTCAATCTATAAGGTCTAGGGTGCTTGGTTGTGGGAAATTGTAGTCTTTTCACCAATGATGCCGAGGCTACGTTTGCACAACTACCCCCATCTATGATCAAGCTACACACCTTATCCTTCACTCTACACTTAGTGTGGAAGATGGTTTCCCTTTGCTCTTCATTCTCCGGGGTAATAGTAGCATGTAGGGCTCGAAGGACTAGTATACGCTCCTCATCATCACTTTCTGGATTGCATATATCCTCTTCCTCCTCCCCATCTTCTTCCCTTTCCCTAGCCATCAATGCTATCTTCTCGAGCTCCTCAATCTCCTCTATGTCTCGCATAGTCATAATCCTAGCAGTAGGACAATTGGCCTTATAGTGTCCATAACCTTGACACTTAAAGCATTCGACTTTCTCGACCTCCTTTCTGCCCACCTTCTCCTTGCCCCTTTGCTTGTCGTTCTCTAGTCTCCAATCCTTACTACCTTCTTTCGTTGAAGTGGTGGCAGTAGGGTTAGCTTTAAAGGCAACAAAAGGCTTAGTGTATGCTTTGGTGGCTCGAGGCTTCCTTTGTTTTTCAACCATCATGGATAGTTTACATGTTTCTTCAAAAGACAAGTAGGGTTGTAGTTCCACCTTGTCCGCAATTTCTTGGTCCAAACCTCCCATGAATCTAGCTAGCTTTTGATCCTCTCTTTCCTCAATATCACACACCACTGAAAGACGCTCAAATTCTCCTAGATAATCCCTCACACTCATCAATCCTTGCTTCAAAGTTGCAAACTTTATGTAATTTTCTTGTTGATAGGTTGTAGGGACATATCGCTTTTGTAGCTTGCGTTTGAGCTCTTCCCAACTCTCTATCCTTCTTCCTTGGCGTGCCTTCTTTCTTTTCATCCCCTAATACCATAAAGCTGCATTCTTGGTGAGTTTAAGCACGGCAATTTTGAGTTTTTTTTCATCAGGGGTATCCTTGTACTCGAAGAATCTCTCCAAGGATCGTTCCCATTCCAAGTAACCCTCGACATCCAACTTGCCATCGAAATCAGGCACTTCTATTTTCATGCCCCTATCATCATCCTTATTAGGTCTTGGATCATCAGGTGGTTTTCTTGTCATGACCTCCAACCTCAGTTGTTCTAGGGATTCTTGAATGGCAATATTTTGGTCTGCTAAAGCATCTAACAATCTATCCCTTCGCGCATCCGCTTCACTTGTTCCCATGATTACGTCTGATTGTTTGTTTCGCTGCGACTTCGTTACAACTCGGAATGGGCTGAAATTTTGAAACAACGTAACCCTGTCTGTTAGCTATCCACAGAACTAAAAAAATCCAAATTCCGATTCCCCATGCGCCCTCACGCGCCTCCACACCTAACAGAACTAGGAAGTGTATAATCTCACTCTACTCCAAACCTTGGACGCTTGTCAAAGAGATGCAACAATGACCTTCATTTCCTCCAAGTTTATGAAAACCAATGAAACGTGCACCCTCCATCTCACCCTTGCTTAGCATCAACTCTTGAACCCCATCTTCACTTGAATCACTTGTACTTGCTACTGGATCACCACGTCAAGCAGGCCAACCTGCCCTTGGCGCGTGTCCTCGCACCTGCCACGTAGGACTGCGCCTGGCGCAGGTCTTGCGTGAAGCGCACGCTTTGTTTTGCCTATAAACATGGGATGATTTCCCGCATCAAAGAGAGCTTCGAATTATTGTTTTTACGCACACAAATACTCTGAAAAACTCTGAAATACGCTTCGAATACAAAACTAAAACGTTTTCGAAATGTTTGAGTGTTTGAGTGTTTAAAAGAGTTTTGACCAATGAGCTGGACGCACGGTCCGGCGCATATTCCAGAATATTCGCTTTTTTATGCTACGCGTGCTTTCAAGATGCCATTTTTATCCCTAAAAATCCGGAGATCGAGTTTTCCGGATTAAAAATCTGATTTTTGGGTAAAGAATAATAATAAAAGCTTTTAGGAAAATATTTATCAAAACAATAAATATTAAGAAAATATTTATCAAAACAATAAATATTAGGAAAATATTTATTAAAATAACAGATATTCAGTTGGGCTTTTAAAATGGACTTAAAACATTTTATGGGTTGAACTTACAATTAATCATCATGAATGATTATTTGGGCTTTTATAATATTATTTCAAAACACACATTGCCTGGTTATTCGGACTGCTCATCCATTGGGCTGCGCCAACTAAAACCGTTGTATATTTCATCATTGAGCCCTTAAATGGGGAGACACGATTATGTGTCTACAGAAACCCTCACTTTGACTGAGGTTTGTAAAACCAAAAGTCAACGTATACGTGACGGGACGAAGAATGATTCTAGATGCTCTGCAATCCAGAATCACTCTTTTGCACTGTACCTGCAAAACCAGCAAAAGCTTCAGGAACAGATATGTGTGAAACATATTTGAAAAGTAATTTTTAATTTGCAAAAATGGAATGATAGGTGGAAATGAGATAGATGTTGTAGAGCATTTGATGTGGAGTGTTTGGCCTATTCCAAGGCAATTGGTGTAGAGTCTTTGGCTTGCTCCAAGGCAATAGGTGCAGAATGTTTGGCCTGTTCCAAGGCAATTGTTGCGGAATGTTTGGCCTATTCCAAGGCAATTATTGCATAATGTTTGGCCTATTCCAAGGCAATCGTTGCGCATTCCAAGGCAATTGTTGCGGAATGTTTGGCCTCTTCCAAGGCGATTATTGGGGAATGTTTGGCCTATTCCAAGGCCATTGTTGCGGAATGTTTGGCCTATTCCAAGGCCATTGTTGCGGAATGTTTGTCCTATTCCAAGGCAATTATTGAGGAATGTTTAGCCTCTTCCAAGGCAATTGTTGCGGAATGTTTAGCCTCTTCCAAGGCGATTGTTGCGGAATGTTTGTCCTCTTCCAAGGCGATAGTTGCGGAATGTTTGGCCTCTTCCAAGGCGATTATTTGGGAATGTTTGGCCTATTACTAGGCAATTATTGCATAATGTTTGGCCTATTCCAAGGCAATCGTTGCGGAATGTTTGCCCTATTCCAAGGCAATTGTTGCGAAATGTTTGGCCTCTTCCAAGGCGATTGTTGCGGAATGTTTGGCCTCTTCGAAGGCGATTGTTGTCGTTGATTCGTAGAGCGGCAATGTTGTGTTTTTGCCAACTTTTTAAAGTTCGTTAAATTGTCGCGCGCAATGTCATAACGAACATTTGAATTCATTTGGAATTAAGCGTGTGGGTTCCACTTGGCTTAGAAGCCCCCAAGAGTGTTGTATAGGATTGTGCGCCAGACGCACAGGCCTGCGCTTGGCCTGGTACGCGGCGCTTGACGCAGTATGGCGCAGCTGACGCAAGTCTTGCTGACACGTCAGGCGCATGTGGCGCGCTGGGTGCAGGTCATTAAAACGACCTAAAAAACACGGGCTACCTTTTTCTCTCCCATTTCGCTCTTTTTCCGTTGTTTTCTTTCATTTCTCTCTCTCTCCTATGTCCAAACTCCATTTTTGAAATTTCAAAGCTCCAAACTCCTTGTTTCTCGAGCATTTCTTCAGATCTACTTTGGAGGAGTGATTATTTTTGCTTTACTTTTGCTGTGTTTTTGGGTATTTTTGAGCGATTTTCGAAGAGCTTGGGGGCCGATTTTTGAGCGATTTTTAAAAGCCCAACTGAATATTTATTATTTTAATAAATATTTTCCTAATATTTATTGTTTTAATAAATATTTTATTAATATTTATTGTTTTGATAAATATTTTCCTAAAAGCTTTTATTATTATCCTTTACCCATAAATTCGATTTTTAATCCGGAATATTCGATCTCTGGATTTTTAGGGATACAAATGGCATCTTGAAAGCACGCGTAGCACAAAAAAACGAATATTCTGGAACATGCGCCGGGACGCAGCGGCTGCGCTCAGCGCGCCACGTGCGTCCAACTTAAGGGCAAGTCGCGTCAGGCGCGCCAATGAGCGCCTGACACGTGGAGTTGTGACTCACACAGAATCCTGCGCCTAGCGCAAGTCTTGTGTGAGACGCAAGTTAAAATTTTATCTTTTTGAAAACGCGTTTCCGTGTGCAAGGTTTTAATTGGACCGACCACGTCAGGCAGGCCAACCTTCCCTTGGCTCGTGTCCTCGCGCCTGCCACGTAGGACTGCGCCTGGCGCAGGTCTTGCGTGAAGCGCACGCTTTGTTTTGCCTATAAATATGGGCTGATTTTCCGCATCAAAGACAGCTTCGAATTATTGTTTTTACGCACACAAATACTCTGAAAAACTCCGAAATACACTTCGAATACAAAACTAAAACGTTTTCGAAACGTTTGAGTGTTTGAGTGTTTAAGAGAGTTTTTGACCAATGAGCCGGACGCACGGTCCGGCGCATATTCCAGAATATTCGCTTTTTTATGCTACGCGTGCTTTCAAGATGCCATTTTTATCCCTAAAAATCCGGAGATCGAGTTTTCCGGATTAAAAATCTGATTTTTGGGTAAAGGATAATAATAAAAGCTTTTAGGAAAATATTTATCAAAACAATAAATATTAAGAAAATATTTATCAAAACAATAAATATTAGGAAAATATTTATTAAAATAATAAATATTCAGTTGGGCTTTTAAAATGGACTTAAAAACATTTTATGGGTTGAACTTACAATTAACCATCATGAATGATTATTTGGGCTTTTATAATATTAATTTCAAAAGACACATTGCCTGGTAATTCGGACTGCTCATCCATTGGGCTGCGCCAAATAAAACCGTTGTATATTTCATCATTGGGCCCTTAAATGGGGAGACACGATTATGTGTCTACAAAAGCCCTCACTTTGACTGAGGTTTGTAAAACCGAAAGTCAACGTATACGTGACGGGACGGAGAATGATTCTAGATGCTTTGCAATCCATAATCACTCTTTCGCACTGTACCTGCAAAACAAGCAAAAGCTTCAGGAATAGATATGTGTGAAACATATTTGAAAAGTAATTTTTAATTTGCAAAAATGGAATGATAGGTGGAAATGAAATAGATGTTGTAGAGCATTGGATGTGGAGTGTTTGGCCTATTCCAAGGCAATTGGTGTAGAGTCTTTGGCCTGCTCCAAGGCAATAGGTGCAAAATGTTTGGCTTGTTCCAAGACAATTGTTGCGGAATGTTTGGCCTATTCCAAGGCAATTATTGCATAATGTTTGGCCTATACCAAGGCAATCGTTGCGCATTCCAAGGCAATTGTTGCGGAATGTTTGGCCCCTTCCAAGGCGATTGTTGCGGAATATTTGGCCTCTTCCAAGGCGATTATTGGGGTATGATTGGCCTATTCAAAGGCCATTGTTGCGGAATGTTTGGCATATTCCAAGGTAATTGTTGCGGAATGTTTGTTCTATTCCAAGGCAATTATTGAGGAATGTTTGGCCTCTTCCAAGGCAGTTGTTGCGGAATGTTTGGCCTCTTCCAAGGCGATTGTTACGGAATGTTTGGTCTCTTCCAAGGCGATTGTTGCGGAATGTTTGGCCTCTTCCAAGGCGATTATTGGGGAATGTTTGGCCTATTACTAGGCAATTATTGCATAATGTTTGGCCTATTCCAAGGCAATCGTTGCGGAATGTTTGGCCTATTCCAAGGCAATTGTTGCGGAATGTTTGGCCTCTTCCTAGGCGATTGTTGCGGAATGTTTGGCCTCTTCGAAGGCGATTATTGTCGTTGATTCATAGAGCGGCAAGGTTGTGTTTTTGCCAACTTTTTAAAGTTCGTTGAATTGTCGCGCGCAATGTCATAACGAACATTTGAATTTATTTGGAATTAAGCTTGTGGGTTCCACTTGGCTAAGAAGCCCCCAAGAGTGTTGAACAGGACTGTGCGCCAGACGCACAGGCCTGCGCTTGGCCTGGTACGCGGCGCTGGACGCAGTATGGCGCAGCTGACGTAAGTCTTGTTGACACGTCAGGAGCATGTGGCGCGCTGGGTGCAGGTCATTAAAACGACCTAAAAAAACACGGGCTACCTTTTTCTCTCCCATTTCGCTCTTTTTCCGCTGTTTTCATTCATTTCTCTCTCTCTCCTATGTCCAAACTCCATTTTTGAAATTTCAAAGCTCCAAACTCCTTGTTTCTCGAGCATTTCTTCAGATCTACTTTGGAGGAGTGATTATTTTTGCTTTACTTTTGCTGTGTTTTTGGGTATTTTTGAGCGATTTTTGAAGAGCTTGGGGGCCGATTTTTGAGCGATTTTTAAAAGCCCAACTGAATATTTTTTATTTTAATAAATATTTTCCTAATATTTATTGTTTTAATAAATATTTTATTAATATTTATTGTTGTGATAAATATTTTCCTAAAAGCTTTTATTATTATCCTTTACCCTTAAATCAGATTTTTAATCCGGAATATTCGATCTCTGGATTTTTAGGGATAGAAATGGCATCTTGAAAGCACGCGCAGCATAAAAAAACGAATATTCAGGAATATGCGCCGGGACGCAGCGGCTGCGCTCAACGCGCCACGTGCGTCCAACTTAAGGGCAAGTCGCGTCAGGCGCGCCAATGAGCGCCTGACACGTGGAGTTGTGACTCACACAGAATCCTGCGCCTAACGCAAGTCTTGTGTGAGACGCAAGTTAAAATTTTTTCTTTTTGAAAACGCGTTTCCATGTGCAAGGTTTTAATTGGACGGACCACGTCAGGCAGGCCAATTTGCGCTTGGCGCGTGTCCTCGCGCCTGCCTCGTAGGACTGCGCCTTGCGCAGGTCTTGCGTGAAGCGCACGCTTTGTTTTGCCTATAAATATGGGCTGATTTCCCGCATCAAAGACAGCTTCGAATTATTGTTTTTACGCACACAAATACTCTGAAAAACTCCGAAATACACTTCGAATACAAAACTAAAACGTTTTCGAAATGTTTGAGTGTTTAAAAGAGTTTTTGACAAATGAGCTAGACGCACGGTCCGGCGCATATTCCAGAATATTCGCTATTTTATGCTACTCGTGCTTTCAAGATGCCATTTTTATCCCTAAAAATCCGGAGATTGAGTTTTCTGGATTAAAAATCTGATTTTTGGGTAAAGGATAATAATAAAAGCTTTTAGGAAAATATTTATCAAAACAATATATATTAAGAAAATATTTATCAATACAATAAATATTAGGAAATATTTATTAATATAATAAATATTCAGTTGGGCTTTTAAAATGGACTTAAAAACATTTTATGGGTTGAACTTACAATTAATCATCATGAATGATTATTTGGGTTTTTATAATATTAATTTCAAAACACACATTGTCTGGTTATTCGGACTGCTCATCCATTGGGCTGCGCCAACTAAAACCGTTGTATATTTTATCATTGGGCCCTTAAATGGGGAGACACGATTATGTGTCTACAAAAGCCCTCACTTTGACTGAGGTTTGTAAAACCGAAAGTCAAAGTATACGTGTCGGGACGGAGAATGATTCTAGATGCTCTGCAATCCAGAATCACTCTTTTGCACTGTACCTGCAAAACAAGCAAAAGCTTCAGGAACAGATATGTGTGAAACATATTTGAAAAGTAATTTTTAATTTGCAAAAATGGAATGATAGGTGGAAATGAAATAGATGTTGTAGAGCATTTGATGTGGAGTGTTTGGCCTATTCCAAGGCAATTGGTGTAGAGTCTTTGGCCTGCTCCAAGGCAATAGGTGCAGAATGTTTGGCCTGTTCAAAGGTAATTGTTGCGGAATGTTTGGCCTATTACAAGGCATTTATTGCTTAATGTTTGGTCTATTCCAAGGCAATCGTTGCGGAATGTTCGGCATATTCCAAGGCAATTGTTGCGGAATGTTTGGCCTATTCCAAGGCAATTCTTGCGGAATGTTTGGCCTCTTCCAAGGCAGTTGTTGCGGAATGTTTGGCCTCTTCCAAGGCGATTGTTGTCGTTGATTCGTAGAGCGGCAAGGTTGTGTTTTTGCCAACTTTTTAAACTTCGTTGAATTGTCGCGCGCAATGTCGTAACGAATATTTGAATTCATTTGGAATTAAGCGTGTGGGTTCCACTTGGCTAAGAAGCCCCCAAGAGTGTTGTACAGGACTGTGCGCCAGACGCACAGGCCTGCGCTTGGCGTGGTACGCGGCGCTGGACACATTATGGCGCGGCTGACGCAAGTCTTGCTGACACGTTAGGCGCATGTGGCGCGCTGGGCGCAGGTGATTAAAACGACCTAAAAAACACGGGCTACCTTCTTCTCTCCCATTTCGCTCTTTCTCCGCCGTTTTCTTTCATTTCTCTCTCTCTCTCCTAAGTCCAAACTCCATTTTCGAAATTTCAAAGCTCCAAACTCCTTGTTTCTCGAGCATTTCTTCAGATCTACTTTGAAGGAGTGATTATTTTTGCTTAATTGTTACTTTTGCCGTGTTTTTGGGCATTTTTTAGCGATTTTCGAAGAGCTTGGGGGCCGAGAATTCGAAAACTTCGACCTCTTTTTCGGGCCATTTTTCCAGGCCAATTTCTGGGCGGTTTTCCGGTAATTCAGTTACATCTTCCTATCTCTTCTTGCTTTTTTCGGTTTTGTTTCACTTTTTTTTTATTTCTCACGATTTGCCCCTTTTTTCGCATGCTTTTTTTTTGTTTTGGGCGGCCGATTTTGTTTTGGTTTAGGCTGGGTGAGCCTTTACTCACGAGTTGAGGTTGCCTTTGCCGGCGAGCTTTCGGTGAATTCCGACTATATTTTACGGCGAGTTTTGCTGTTTTTCACGAGTTTGATACTCGTTTCATGTGAGTTCGTTGTTAAATAATCTTTTAGATCATGAATCTAGAATTATATTGCTTGATGTAATTTCTAAATCCGAAACTTAGAAATATGTTTAGGGAACTTAGACGTGTGATAATAATGCGTAGTTTCTAAGTCTAGAACCTAGAAACATGCTTAGGGAACTTTGAATGTGC
This sequence comes from Beta lomatogona, assembly GCA_947646795.1. Lineage (NCBI taxonomy): Eukaryota > Viridiplantae > Streptophyta > Magnoliopsida > Caryophyllales > Amaranthaceae > Beta > Beta lomatogona. The sequence goes on from CANSNZ010000968.1 coordinate 343,375, forward strand.
GATAATTCTTGAATCATGAATCTCAGAATCAGGATTAGCGTAGCTTCTAAGTCTGGAACCTAGAAACATGTTAAGGGAACTTTGAATTTTTGATGACTCTGCTGGTAGAAATCATGTTTTAGGCAATGAATCTATTTTGCTGTGTTAAATGGATTAAGGGAATCTCATGTAGTGGTGACGCTTTGAAGCGGTTTTTAGGATTTATTTGTCGGTCAGTCATGATTGCGGTAAAACTAGCTGGTGTCTTGGCAACACGTGCTACAAGATCGACGAGTGTACCCTGCAACTCATCAACTTGTTCTTGAGGTGAACTTGACATATTGTATATTTCCTATAATGGATCATTCAACAGGAGATTAGAAATGGGAGTGATGATGGAGAGGGAGAGAAATGGAATGAAAGAATGTGCGCTTTTTTTTGAAAAGTTGAGCTCCTAGGAACAAATATGAATATCCTAAATGCATGATGATTCTTTTTTTGATTTTTTTTTTGGATGCACCTAGACCTAATGTAGGTATGCATGATTTTTTTGGATGCACTTAGACCTAATGCATGTATGCATGACTCAATCTATGCGCTCGAACCTGTAAATGATGTCTACATATCCCAAAAGAGGGAATCAGATCGCTTGTAGTTCAGGACTACTAAATGCGGAATGCATGAAATGAAGAGTATGGATGCATTGAGACTTCTAAATGCCTAATAACACTAGGTATGCATGAATGATGGACTATGTAGTGCAAAGGGAATCTAGCTATGAATACTATCCTAATTGATATGCAATTTTAATGACTTCGGAATCCTAGACTTGATAGACTTATAATGACGTTAGAATTCTAGATTCGACGAACTTTCGAGGATACTAGACTCCTAATATGCATGAAACTCCAGTGGACCTAGACTCCTAAAATGGATGGAATTCTGATGGATTTAGACTCCTAATATGGGCGAAACTCTAATGGATTCGAAACTCTTCGGACAAACAGAATTCTAATGGGTTTAGACTCCTAAGATAGACATAATTCTAATGGTTTTAGCCTCCTATTATGCATAGAATTTCTATGAATTATAGACTTCTAACCTAGATGGAACTCTAATGACCTTAGAATTCTTAGGTGGGTGAACCTAGACGGGGTTAAGACTCCTAACACGAATGGAGTAAGACGAGATTAAAGACACTAAATGAAGTGAAACTGGATGAACCTAGAGATTTGGGTCAGATGGACTTCTAGTGCAGTTAGAATTCCTAGGTGGATGAGGCTTTTACAATAAGATGGACAGTAAAAGGAATCCTAAATGATGTACACATGAAAAGATGGACAATACACCTGAAAGGATGAATTTTTGAAAAAGATATGAGATAGGGAAAAAGATAGAGATTTTTTTTTGAAAAAAAATTAAGGTGGAGATAGAATTTCTGAAGTAGATAGGAGATCGAAGATGGGATAAGTTGCTAGGGAGGATAGGAATATTCGACTTTCTCCCAAAAAAAAAAATATGACCATGCACCTAGATGAGACCTAATGATGAAAGAACTCTAAAAGAAAACAAAGACTTTTTTTTTTTAGTTGAAGTTAGACACGAGATGCTCTGAATAGTCAATGACTCAAATGCCCAAATGATTATACGGAATTGATCACCACATTGCCTAAAGTGACGGAAAACGAGAGATGCACAACAATACGCCACGTAGCGAATTTGCGTGTGGCGCAAAGTGTGCGTCTGGTGCAGGCCAACAGCGTCAGGCGCATCCTCATGCGTCTAGCATGCTGAGCCCACCCTTGGTTTCGTGACAGTTTAGATGATGTTTTGATAAATCTGGTATAATGTCGAGACGCGAAGACTGACGCACTAATTATAACAACAGTTTAGGACGCACTAAATTTAGGACGCACTAATTGACCCAAATTGTTGACGCGAACAGTGGTCAGATAACCAATTTGCATGGGACGAGAAGACTGCGTGTCACAACAAATGTGCGCAGCTCGCGGGCTTTGCGTCAGGCGTAGGAGTGTTGCGCCAAGCGCAACTTAGTGCGTTTGGCGCAATAGTCTGCGACATGCATATTGGTAATTTGACGAATGTTGGGGTGGAAACAACGACAGTTTTTTGAGGTGAATGGTATTATTTTTTTTAGGCGCAATACATGTCAACATGTTAATAAAATATGATCAGGCAAAAATTGCAATCACACATAAATGTCAAGTAACATGGATGCAAAAGTTCTCAACCTAACAAGTTCTACATTCAACTATTGGTTAGGTTTAGGTTGAGGATGAAAGGGTTTATGACTAAGAGATTGATCCCACGCTTCGTACCCCTGCTTAAAGAGGTGGCCACGTGTAAGACGCACTCCAGTTCAAGTCAGGAACAAGAGAACAATGCCATAGTTGGGTAGGTTTGCTTATGACTAAGATCCAACACTATTGCTCAGGAAGCTTTTTGGAAGGACAAAGCGTAAACCCCCGGGGGTGACCTCACACATAGAACATGTGTTAATGAGGCAAGGTAGATTGTCCTTATGGTGACTAATAGCCATGTACATGCAAAAAAAAAATGCGGTTTTTTCACCATATACCCCCGACAAATTGAAAAATTCACCATATACCCTCAATGTTTCAGATATGCACCATATACCCCTGAGTTTTCGAAAACGTTCACAATATACCCTTTTCCTAACTGCCGTTAACTCACCGTTAGCTTTATTTACCATTTTGCCACCATTAAGCCCTGACCCGAAAATGTAAACCCTAATCTAAACCCTATACCCTAACCCACCCCCTCCAGCCCCCCACCCCCCCCTTTCCCTCCACCCCCGCATCCCCAACCCCCTACCAGCCCATCCCCCTCCCCTCCGCCCCTCCACCCGAACCCAGCCGCATCGCCCCCCCACCATCCCCCCGCAAGAATTCGACCTGAACCCAGCCACACTTTGCCCCACCCCTTCCCCCAAAGAAGAATTCAACCGAACCCCAGCCGCACCGCCCACACCCTCCCCCGCAAGAATTCGACCCAAACCCAGCCGCACCGCCCTTCCACCCGCAAGAAATCGACCTGAACCCAGCCGCACTCAAGCTTAGTACTGCGCGGGGCCTTGTCGGCTTTTTCTTGTGCGTCGGGGAGAGAAAAATCGAAGGGGGGTTGCTGGACAGAATTTCTCGCCCGAGTGCGGCGGAGGGGATTGGGAGTGGGAGGGTGGTGGGCTGGACTGGAACCCGACGGGGAGGGGGAGGGATGTGGGAGGGTGGTGGGATGGACCGGGAATTCGACTGGGGGAGGGGGAGGGGTGGTGGGATGGGTCGGGAATTCGACGGGGAGGGTGGAGGGGAAGGGGAGGGGGTGGAAGTGGGGGTGGGCCTGGGGGTGGAGGGGGAGGAGGAGGGAGTGGGCCCTGGAGGTGGAGGGGATGGGGAGGGGGTGGAGGTGGGGGTGGGCCTTGGGGTGGAGGGGATGGGGAGGGGGTGGTGGGTTGGGTGGGTTAGGGTTTGGGGGAGGTGAGGGTGGGTTAGGGTTTGGGTAGGGTTAGAATTAGGGTTAGTATTAGGATTAGAATTAGGGATTAGGGGTTAATAATGGCAATATTGTAAATAACATTAACGGCAAGCTAACGTCCGTTAGAAAAAGGGTGTTTGGTGAGAACATTTTCGGAAACTTAGGGGTATATGGTGAATATTTGAAACATTAAGGGTATATGGTGAATTTTCCAATTTGTCGGGGTATATGGTGAAAAAACCGAAAAAAATATTATTCTAAGGCATAAAAATAAGAGTGAATTGTATTTTCAAGTTTCACCCACTCATTTAAAAAAAAATAACAATTTTTTTTTAAAAATCCTCCCCAGTGAAGTCGCGAAATTATAGGCGTGATTTTTTTAATTCCTTTAATGCCTACACGCGGTGTGAGCGCGTTGATTTTACTACCCCATTGTTAAGGTTTTATTAAAAAAATACGTTTTGAAAGAAGTCGCCAACAATTCTTTAGAGGATGAATCATAAACCTCATTGGATATTGAAACGGAAGGGACATCTTAGGAACTTATCCAATGTAGGTTTCCCCGTCATGACTCCATAGATGCTCAGGACCCAAAAAGTGAGTTCGAGGGTGAGGGTACAATATAGTCAGGAACCATATTGCCCATTGCTAGCCTCTACTAAATAACAATTCACAACAGATTTTATGCAATAGAACAATCAAACAATATTTTAAAGCACCCTAAAATAATTACTCTAGATGGGTTCAGGAAACACACAAAAAGACTAATTACTTAGTGATCAGTTATTAGGCAATCATTTTATAAGGTTCCTAACAGGTTGTCCAAATTATCTGAGTTAATGAGAACAATTGTTTAGGTCTTATTTAGCATAATAACATGTGGGTGATAAAAGGCATGCAGGACAATCATATAATATGAATATTATATACAGAAACTATAGGAAAAGAGGTTAGAATTTACAACAGGATGCGATTATTAATTAGGAATCTAAATCATGACAAGAAAAGGTTAGTAACTTAAATAAAATAAATATAATTATTCAAGAGCCTCAGGATTATACCTATGCGGTTTAGATCGAAGAGCGTAGTGACCTTCAGTTGAAGCAATCTTGGAACCAGAAATATAGTAGGATCAGGAACAAGATTTAAAAGTGTTTGAGTGTTTTCGAAGAGTATTTCGGAGTATTTGAGGCTATTTGTGTGCGTAATATCATAATTCAAAGTCGTTTTTTATTCGGGAAATCACCCTGTATTTATAGGCAAAACAAAGGGTGCGCTCCACGCAAGACCTGCGTCAGGCGCAGTCCTACGTGGCAAGCGCGAGGACACAAGTCAGGCGCAGGTTGGCCTGCCTGATGTGGTCCGTCCAATTAAAACGTTGCACATGGAAACACGTTTTCAAAAAGATAAAATTTTAACTTGCGTTTCACACAAGACGTGCGCTAGGTGCAGGACTCTATGTGAGTCATAAGTCCACGTGTTAGGCGCTCATTGGCGCGCCTGACGCGATTTGGCCAATGAGCTGGACGCACGTGGCATGCTGAGTGCAGCCGCCGCATCCGACGCATATTCCAGAATATTCGCTTTTTTATGCTACGCGTGCTTTCAAGATGCCATTTTTATCCCTAAAAATCTGAAAATCGAGTTTTCCGGATTAAAAATCTGATTTAAGGGTAAAGGATAATAATAAAAGCTTTTAGGAAAATATTTATCAAAATAATAAATATTAAGAAAATATTTATCAAAACAATAAATATTAGGAAAATATTTATTAAAATAATAAATATTCAGTTGGGCTTTTAAAATGGACTTAAAAATATTTTATGGGTTGAACTTACAATTAATCATCATGAATGATTAATTAGGCTTTTGTAATATTATTTCAAAACACACATTGCCTGGTTATTCGGACTGCTCCTCCATTGGGTTGCGCCAACTAAAACCGCGATATATTTCATCATTGGGCCCTTAAATGGGGATACACGATTATGTGTCTACATATACAATTTCAAGTCAGAAGTCCAATTCCTTTTAGAAAAATCATGAATTTCATATAACTTGCAATGTCGCAAATACGGTTTAGTTATAAGGTGGAGGGAGAATGTGTACCTTTGCATGATCTCTAAGAATTAAAAACTTGATCTGCATCTTAGCTTGAAACATATACGTCTCCATTGCCATTCTCCAATAGGCTATAATCTCGCTTATCCGATTAATACTCAAAATCCACATATGTTCACCTCAGAATAATAACAACAGTTAATCATAACTTCTAATTAACTTAAATCTCGTAAACTTACTCTACATAATAACTCACTCTTCATCACCCATGAATTATAAACTCACCATCACCTCCACAACTTATATCTTATACCTAATATCATAAATTAATCCATTTTCATTCGTATACTTTATGAACCGACCGAACTTCCTACTTCAAACAAGAATGATGTCAAAAACCCATTTGTTCCAAAATCTGAATTTCAATCAGGTTATGAAATAAAATTTAACCTTGAAAGATAAAGTTCAATATATGATCCATCTAATTTCATTTGCTATAATAATCAAGCTTAGGAATAAATTCGCATCTAGCTTCAAACACCAACAATTCAAGGTCAAATCATAAACTGAATTTGCGAAAGTCTTAAGATTGCAAGATCGATCTCTTTGGAAACTAGAGTAAAATACCAATAATAAGCTCAGCCTAAAACTTCAATAAAATAAAAGTCTTGAAATTGGAATCAATAGAAAATCAGAACCATTATTAACAGAAGGAACGACAGAAAGCAACGAACAAGCACAACACCAACCCAAGCAGCATCTTCGATGGCGCCAAGGCACCGACGGAATGCTGACAACAACAACAAGGCGGCTGCAGTGCTGAGAGAACAACCAACAACAGCAAAATCGCTCAAAGCGGGACAGAAGCTGCAGCACCGACAAGGCTCTGGTGAGACATAACAACGACAAGAACAGAGCAGAGGAGATAAGATCATTGGCGGCGGCGATGAACACCAGCCATGGTGGTCGAAAGTGCAAGCAGAGATGACGGAGGGTGAGAGTGCGAGAGTAACTAGTTGGTAAGAGAAAGTGAAGAGTTAAAATGAGGGTTTTGGGGTTTGAATCCTCAATTTTTTTAAAATTCTTAAAGAAGGGATTGAAAGTTTGACACTAAAGCAAAAAAGTGGCATTTTCCTTACACTAGGGGAAAAAAAGGAAGGGGCTGGAAGGGCTGCGTTTTCCAAAAAACGCAGCCCTTCGTGTATGAAGGGCTGCAGTTTTCATGGAAACTGCAGCCCTTTTAGTGATCGTCCATTTTTGCACACCTTGCATCATATCTCCTTCGTTTCTTATCTGAATTGAACTTGTGAGTAGTCAAAATCCATCTACTCGGAAAGACCTTGCTCGTGGTACAATTTTTTTTTGAAGAAAGGGAAAGACCTGACTGCAGTTTTCGTTTCAATCAGTCGAGTCATCCGGTTTTTGTTCCCTGTCACACCTTCACGAAATTAACCATATCCAGAGATCTAACCGTTGGATCATTCTCAAATTTGAACAGCACGTTTATATCTTGATCTTCACTTTGACCGGAGCGATTGTGAATCCGATCTTTCAATCATCGGGAATCATGGTCGGAATAGAGCAGTACGAAATAAGAGTTTTCAACGTTTAAGAAGAAAACGCCTAGTGAAATTATTGATGAAATTATACGTGAATCATGGTTGCTACAATTATCGTTCGTTGTGCTTTGGGGTTGGAAGAGGAATTGGATTGTATGCGTAACTCTTAACTATCTCTTTAGACTCAGCTCTCCTCCCGACGTTCCAGGTAACTAGTAGTTATCTTAGAACGATAGAGATTAGAGTATTTTTCGGTATTAGATTATTACGCAAGGAAATTGTTTAAAATACTTTTTGTGTGAAATTATTCATGAAATTATACGTGAATGTTCTTGATGTATGCTGTGTGAATATTATGTGCAGCAAAATAATTTTCGTTTGATTTATACTATTTATTTGATTTATTTGGTAATTTATGTGTTTATGGCTTATTTGCTAAATAAATAGTGAACGAATGTTATAATTGCTGAAATTATTTTTAGTGAAGCACGTTATATGTTTTATATGTATTTCATGCCTTGGAATAATTTTTGTCTACTATTTACAAGTTTATTTAATTGGTTTATCTGTTTTTACATTTTCGTGTATGTCAGTATATAAATCGTGAAAATTATTTGTGGAGGCCTAAAAATTCGTTTCTTTGCATATTATGTATTACTGTGAGTTTATGCATGTTATGTGAGTTTTTAGTAATTTTTGGGCGTTTATTTCTATTTTTATTTATTATATTGGCTTTATTGAGTATTCTGTAAATTAATGTTTAAAAATACTTATATAGTCCGAAAATTATAAATAAAATTTATACGGTGTCAGTGGGGCCATAATGGTCGTAAGATATGTGTTATTTTTCTGATCGTACTTATTAGTTTAATAATTATTATCGTGTTTTTGTTGTGAATTTGAGGATATTCTTTTTAATTATTTGAGAGCTTGTTAATCAGAAATAATTTGTGATCTTTTATGTTCTTGGATGCTGGTGTTTAGTAGGTTGATGTAAGTATTATTGGTATCATTATGTTTATGTTTGATTTATGTAAAAATGATTAATTGTGTACTATTCATTTATTTAATAAGCCTTGGAGTTAATTGGTGATGCATTTCTGATTGATACTGTTAGTGTTGTAAAAACTATTTCATTATCATTGTTGATGCTTAGTGATATTCAAAGTATTGTGGTTGGAGATATTTGTTGTAAGTTTGTAAGTTGCTACTTTGAGGATTTTTGAAGAATTACTTTTGATGAATTATGGGTATAAGGCCGGGTGGCATCACTTTTGACGAATATTTTTGAGCTGAATGATACTTTGATGATATTTATGAATTATGATTTTATTTTTGAGATAAGAACATCCGGTGGGATAGATGTAGTCCCCGGTGAAGAACATGCCAACCACCTGGTTTGCAAACTAGGGGTAAACCTGCGTTAATTGTTGTCATCCTAGAGGTCAGGGAGTTCTACGTGTTCTACCCCGCATCGGAGTTTGGCCATTCTTAGACACGGTAGTGGGGAATGTAAGCCCATAGACAGACCTGGAGATTGCGATCTGACAAACCTGAGGAAGTGAATTGCGATTCACTGGCGTTCGATTTCTGAATTAATCACTTGTTTTACCTATACTTTTATTTTTATAAAAGTACTCTTGAGATGATTTATTTATTTTTATCCAATTCACTTGCTATTTTTTATTCATTTGCGTTACTTGTGAGTTATATGGAAGTGGATGCATATTGTAGTTGACTTGACTTTATTCTTTCCTTTCTTATTAATCTATGTTTGAATCATGTTTTGATTTCTTTTGTTCTGGGAGAACTGCTAGTTACTCCCCGCTGATTGTGGATGTTTGTTGATATATTTTGCAGGTGATGCTGATGGGAATCTTCTTTGGTTTTGGGCTCGGGTTAAGATGTGAGCATTAAAATGTTAGATATTTTAGGCCTAGACTTTTAGTTAGTTGAAGAAGTTTTATCTTTTGGATATTACTCTAATTAATTTAATTTATTTATATTATTTACTTATGTTGGTTTATTACTTAGTTATTTAAACAGATTTCTTGTAGTAGTGACATTCCCAGAAGACGATGTTTCCGCCATCGTCCTATAATACTATTATTATCTTCCTTCTTTTCCGCTTTGAAATTCTGGGGTGTTACAGTTGGTATCAGAGCAAAACGCTCCTAAACTCTGAAAAAGAGTTGCTAATGATTCTTTAGAATTATTAGTTAGCAATAGGATATAATATTTGTTTTGAATTAAGTTTAGTTGTTTCACTATAATGAGAGTGGGAAGGGAAGCCTTATGGGAATGTGGTGTGCTCTCATGCTTATGGAGCCTATGTTATATATATAGTTATTTGTATTATTGGTGGAATTAGTCTACCAAGTGTGCTAATCTTATTTGCAGGGCCTCTTACATGTAATTTATTTTCTCTTTTTATCAGAGTGCGCAGCGAAAGCGAAGTAATTTATAGCCTTCTCGGTTTAGATGTGTGTTTAATTTATTTTGTGTTTTGCAATTTAGAAATAAGCCTTAATTTTATTTTAATATAGTCATGTGTGTTGCATTGCATTTATTTTATTTGATGGTTGCTTGATAGTATATGTTATTATGTACGACGGTATATATTTTCTGTTCTTTTTCAATTAAGTGTTGTTTTTATGTGAGTACTACGTATCTGTTTTATTATTTACAAAACTTTCTACTTTGAGTTTATATTACAAATTATATTTTAGATTTTGGAACTTAATATATTTCATAACCATATTAGAGTTACTTTCTGACTTTCAAATTTTGTTATTTTTAATATTTTGACATGCTCTTATGAAAAATGTTTAATTTCAATTGTTTTATTATGGTTTGGAAAAAGAAAGGGGTTTTGAAATTGTCTTTCAAGATATTCTTCAAATTTCTCTTACCGTCTTTGACCATCTATATTTATAAATATTTTTCTTTTAATATTTTTATTTTTCATGTTAATCCTTGTTTAGCTTTTAATTATGGTAATAAGTTTTGTAGTCTTTGAAAATGAAAAAACTTTAATGAGTTGTCTTGGTGTTAGATTGAAATGTAGACGCAAACTATTTTGTTTTAACTTTTACTTTACTTACTTTTCTTATTAGCATTATTTTTTTTCAAACTCAAATGCGTGAAAGGATCTCGTTTACTATTTGTTGTTTCTTGTTTAAATATTTAGTGCTTTCTCATTTCATAGCAAAATTTTGGTTGTTTTCTTTACTCCTTTTTTAATTATCTGACTTTAACTATTTTGTTTTATATTCATTGGAAAGGAAATTTATATACTCAGTCTAAATTTTAAACTTGTTTGAGTTGATATTAAGTCATAATGGGTGATTCCTTTGACTTGTATGTCAATTTGATAAGTCTAAATTTTAAACTTGTTTGAGTTGATATTAAGTCATAATGGGTGATTCCTTTGACTTGTATGTCAATTTGATAAGTTGACACTTTTAGCTGTTTTGATTTAATTTCCTTTTTCAATTGATATTAAGTTTATATTGGGTGATTCCAAAAAAACTCTAATGTCGATTTGATAAGTTGGCTTTCAAATATTGTTTTGTTGATACTAGATTGCAGTGGGTGGTTCCATGCACATATGTGTCGACTTAGCAAATTTTATAATTGTTGTTTATAATTTATTACTTTATTGCCTATTTATTATTAGTGTTTCGTCGTTGTGAAATTTATTTTAAAGTTTTCAATTTCTTTTGCGAACTTTAATTTTCATATATATGTTTAGGAGGCATACGCTCTTATAACATATGTCATGACTTGTGTTCATAAGTGCTATTTTAATAAAGCAGCTAGCTACTCTTTATTAAAGTGCTCTTATCTCTTTAAGTGGAGTATAAGCCCGTGTGGTTTCCTCTATTTAAATTGGTTTGGCTATCGCTTTACGAACTATTTTCTTTTTCGTTTCTTTTCTAAAAATATTTATGCATGGTCGGATTTATTCTTTTATAATTTTACGTAACTATTTATTCCTACTTCTTTACAAAATTACCTATAGTTTATTGTGCAAAAGTTTTTACCTTAACCTTTCTAATACTTGTCTTTGGTTCTTTCACATTTTATAAAACGATTGTTTTTACCGTGCTTCTTTACTATACAACTCTTTTGGTCTTCCAAAATAAAATATATATTATTTGAGTTATCAAATTTTATACCTGCAAAGTTGTTTAGTTAACCAAAATTCATCGATTTCTGTTTTCTTAATGTTCTTTATCTAGAGTATTTTCTTTTGTCTCTTGGTTGTTTTGAAGTTTCGAGGACGAAACTCTTTTAAGGGGGAGTGATTGTAACACCCCGTAATTTTTGGTGTTTGTTTACATTAAAATGATATTTTTTGTAAAAATAAAATAATTTATTATAAAACTATTTTTAATGTGTATAATTGTTTAATTATGGTATTGTGTTGTTGGGTTAACTAATTTAAAGTGTATACATTTATTTAAGTATTTTATTAGTTTCGTTATTTATTTAGGTGTTTAGGTTGCGGTGTTGTCGCGTAACGTTGATGGACCGACTTGGGATGATAAAATGGTACATCACGTGTGGCGTATCATGCTGGCCGAAAAATCAGCAATTATGGAGTGGAGGATGAAGTGTTTTGGTGCTTATTAAGCTAACCTTTGGATCTCTTGTAACCCCCTATTTATTTCCCCATTAACCCACCTTTATAATCACCCTTTAAACCATTGCTTAATGATGTTATTAATCAGGTTTTTGCTGCATTCTAACCCCCATTTTAGCCCAACCCTTAGAGAGGAAGAGAAAGAGTTCTTCTCTCTTCTCGGATTTTCGTCCATTTTTGCACACCTATTTTGTTTGCATCATATCTCCTTCGTTGCTTATCCGAATTGAACGTGTGAGTAGTCAAAATCCATCTACTCGGAAAGATCTTGCTCATGCTACAATTTTTTTTTTTGAAGAAAGGGAAAGACACGACTGCAGTTTTCGTTTCAATCAGTCGAGTCAACCGGTTTTTGTTCCCTGTCACACCTTCACGAAATTAACCATATCCAGAGATCTAACCGTTGGATCATTCTCAAATTTGAACTTAACGTTTATACCATGTTGATCTTCACTTTGACCTGAGCGATTGTGAATTCGATCATTCAATCACCGGGAATCATGGTCGGAACAGAGCAGTACGAAATAAGAGTTTTCAACGTTCAAGAAGAAAGCGCCTAGTGACTTGTTGCTACAATTATCGTTCGTTGTGCTTTGGGGTTAGAAGAGGAATTGGATTATATGCGTAACTCTTAACTATCTCTTTAGACTCAGCTCTCCTCCCGACGTTCTAGGTAACTAGTAGTTATCTTAGAACGATAGAGATTAGAGTATGTTTCGGTATTAGATTATTACGCAAGGAAATTGTTTAAAAACTTTTGTATGAAATTATTGATGAAATTATACGTGAATGTTCTTGATGTATGCTGTGTGAATATTATGTGCAGCAAGATAATTTTCGTTTGATTTTTACTATTTATTTGATTTATTTGGTAATTTATGCGTTTATGGCTTATTTGCAAAATAAATAGTGAACGAATGTTATAATTGCTGAAATTATTTTTAGTGAAGCACATTATATGTTTTATATATAATTCATGCCTTGGAATAATTTTTGTCTACTATTTACAAGTTTATTTAATTGGTTTATCTGTTTTTACATTTTCGTGTTTGTAAGTATATACATCGTGAAAATTATTTGTGGAGGCCTAAAAATTCATTTCTTTGCTTATTATGTATTACGGTGAGTTTATGCATGTTATGTAAATTTTTGGTAATTTTTGGGCGTTTATTTCTATTTTTAATTATTATATTGGCTTTATTGAGTATTCTGTAAATTAATGTTTAAAAATACTTATAGAGTCCGAAAATTATAAATAAAATTTATACCATGTCATTGGGGCTATAATGGTCGTAAGATAATTTTTGTGTTATTTTATTGATCGTACTTATTAGTTTAATAATTATTATCGTGTTTTTGTTGTGAATTTGAGGATATTCTTTTTAATTATTTGAGAGCTTGTTAATCAGAAATAATTTGTGATCTTTTATGTTCTTGGATGCTGGTGTTTAGTAGGTTGCTGTAAGTATTATTCGTATCATTATGTTTATGTTTGATTTATGTAAAAATGATTAATTGTGTACTATTCATTTATTTAATAAGCCTTGGAGTTAATTGGTGATGCATTTATGATTGATACTGTTAGTGTTGTAAAAACTATTTCATTATCATTGTTGATGCTTAGTGATGTTCAAAGTATTGTGGTTGGAGATATTTGTTGTAAGTTTGTAAGTTGCTACTTTGAGGATTTTTGAAGAATTACTTTTGATGAATTATGGGTATAAGGCCGGGTGGCATCCCTTTTGGCGAATATTTTTGAGCTGAATGATACTTTGATGATATTTATGAATTATGATTTTATTTTTGAGATAAGAACATCAGGTGGGATAGATGTAGTCACCGGTGAAGAACATGCCAACCACCTGGTTTGCGAACTAGGGGTAAACCTGGGTTAATTGTTGTCGTCCGAGAGGTCGTGGAGTTCTCGCATGTTCTACCCCGCATCGGAGTTTGGCCATTCTTAGACACAGGCAGTGGGGAACGTAAGCCCATAGACTGACCTGGAGATTGCGATCTGACAAACCTTAGGAAGTGAATTGCGATTCACTGGCGTTCGGTTTCTGACTCAATCACTTGTTTTACCTATACTTTTATTTTTATAAAAGTACTCTTGAGATGATTTATTTATTTTTATCCAATTCACTTGCTATTTATTATTCATTTGCGTTACTTGTGAGTTATATGGAAGTGGATGCATATTGTAGTTGACTTGACTTTATTCTTTCCTTTCTTATTAATCTATGTCTGAATCATGCTTTGATTTCTTTTGTTCTGGGAGAACTGCTAGTTACTCCCCGCTGATTGTGGATGTTTATTGATATATTTTGCAGGTGATGTTGATGGGAATCTTCTTTGGTTTTGGGCTCGGGTTAAGATGTGCGCATTAATATTTTAGAGATTTTAGGCCTAGACTTTTATTTAGTTGAAGAGTTAGTTTTATCTTTTGGATATTACTCTAATTAATTTAATTTATTTATACTATTTACTTATGTTGGTTTATCACTTAGTTATTTAAACAGATTTCTTGTAGTAGTGACATTCCCAGAAGACGATGTTTCCGCCATCGTCCTATAATACTATTATTATTTTCCTTCTTTTCCGCTTTGAATTTATGGGGTGTTATAGAAGGGCTGCGGTTAGCCTAAAAACAAGAGCCCTTCCTACACATAGTGGCTGCGGTTTTTAGGCTAACCGCAACCCTTCACATCCCATCCCACACATTTCAGTTTGCACGCATAACGTATACACAGTAGACATCCCAAGTTTCCCTCCCATAGAAAAATTTGACGAGCGAAACAAAACCCCTCCCTCTCACTCACTCGCACAGCTAACCCTAACGCCCCATCACCGGAGCCCTAACGTCGGAGCATCATCATCGAAGCCCTTATGCCGGAGCCACGGCATTGACAAGTTTGCGGACCACCAGCATTGTTTGCGCACCACCACGACATTCATTCAAGTTGATTTGCGCACCACCCACCACGCAGCAGCACCACCTTGCAGCGCCAGCACCACCACGACATTCTCTCCTCCACTGCATTCGACTCTCTCACACTCTTCCAGTAATTCCCCTATCTCACTCTCTCTCCTTTTTTTATTTCTTAATTAATTTGTTAATTTCATTGCATAATTTGTTAATTTCTTCTAATTAATTAATTTAATTTAATTTCTTCTATTTTATTGCTGAAACAAAGTGATTGTATGGGGTGGGGGAGGGCTTGGGGAGGGTGGGTAGGGGGTGGGTATGGGTGTGGGAGGGCCGGGCAGGGGTGGGGGAGTGTGAAGGAGGGCGGCGGGGGGTGGGGAGGGCTGGGGAGGGTTGGGGACGGGGGGGGGGAGGATTGGGGAGGGTGGGGAGGCTGGGCAGGAGGAGGGTGGGGTAGGGCTAGGGATGGTGGGCGGGGGGGGGGGAGGGCCGGCATGGGGTGGAGGAGGGCTGGAGAGGCCGGGCGGGGGGGTGGGGGAGGGCATATAGACATGCATGTGTTCTAATTTGAGTAAGATATATGATAATGTATATTTCTTGATATGAGATTATATGAAAAAGCAATGTAATTTAGCTATGAAATCTACAAGTTGTTTGAATCATCATCATATGCCTAGATACTGCTCAAGACTTACTCATTAGGAGTAAGTCTTGAATAGTCCCCGGTTTGGGACTGTTCTTGGACGTTTGATCTCACTTAGGTGGTGAATGTGTGTCTTGTTTTCAATTATGAGGAAAGTCTTTGCTTATCGTTTCTCTACATTATTCTTTAGGTACACATGTAGATAAGCAATTATCTACATTGTGTACTTGGAGAACTGTAGGGAAATGCTGCCGGATTTTCCTTAGAATTGAAAAGTTGGCATATATTCACTAGTGAGATTAGACTTCCAAGGATGGGTTAGGTTGGAGTGATAAGGACCTTCGGCTGCACGCATACATTTGAACATGTCACTATCTTAGCTTGATCTATACGTATGTGATTTGAATATGTGAGTGTATGTACTTAAATAATGATTGATGCATTATAATTATTGGTTGTGTTTAATTATTAGAGGTCTTCTTGAATGAGATGAATCGTACTTGGATGTATGGTAGTCGTGAATCGATTGAGTTTGTGAATGGGGTCTTGAAATTCTATACATCTGCATTACAATATCAAGCATCCTCTCGAGCAGTCGACTTTTATTGTCCTTGTGTCGATTGTAGAAATGTGAGCAAGGTTAGTAGTATACATTTTCTTAGGGAGCATGTCTTTCGCCGTGGGTTTAGGCCTCAATACCACGTATGGGTTTGGCATGGTGAGCAGGGGAAGTATATAGGAAGCTCTAGAGTAATGAACGACGTATGTGAAGATAAGAAGGATTTAGAGAATTGGGATGATGAGTTCGGGGATGAGAATTGGGATGATGAGTTTGTAGATGATGATAGGGATCGGGTACACGAGATGATACACGAGATTGAAGATCAGTCGTGTAAACGACATCGTATTTTTGAGTCTATGTCTGAGGCTGCTGAAAAGTCGTTGTATCGAGGTTGTACAAAGTACACCAAACTTTCCGCCGTGATAACACTGTTCAACATTAAATCGAAAGCTGGTTGGACGGACTCTAGTTTCACATCGTTGTTGGAAGTTTTAACAGATATGCTCCCTGATGGAAATGAACTGCCAAAGTCGTACTATTATGCGAAGAAACTGATGTGTCCTTTCGGTTTAGAGTACGAGCGGATACATGCTTGTCCTAACGATTGTGTGCTTTATCATACTCCCTCTGTCCCAGAATACTCTTTACACTTTCCTTTTCCATCTGTCCCAGAATACTCTTTACAATTCTATTTTTGGATATGACCCACTATTATTTTAATCCTTCTACCTTTTAAACATTGGCCCACACTCTCTCTCCTCCAAATAAAATAATATCACTCCTATTACATACCAACTCTAACCATGGCCCACATTCTCTCTCCTTAAAATAAAATAATATTACTTTTACTAACTCCTAACTCCTATCACATCTACTTTTCAATAAAATAACAATTGATAACCAAACAACAACTTATCATCTAAAACTACGTGCCTTGATAAGTGTCAAGAGTATTTTGGGACGGAGGGAGTAATGAGTATGAGCATTTACATGAGTGTCCACGTTGTGGATTGTCGAGGTACAAGCGTGAAGGAGCTGGAGGTAGTGAAGGACCACCAGCTAAGGTGTTGTGGTATCTACCCATAATACCTAGATTTAAGCGCATGTTCTCAATCACAGGAGATGCGAATAAATTGAGGTGGCATGCAGATCGTAGGAAGAACGACGGTATGCTCAAGCATCCGGCTGATTCGCCTGAGTGGAAAAGTATCAACGGTGGTGCATAGGGCATTTGGTAACGAGGATAGAAATCTGAGGCTTGGATTATGTACGGATGGCATGAACCCATTTGGCAATCTCAGTTCTCAGTTTAGTACATGGCCAATAGTTTTAGTGGTTTATAACTTGCCTCCTTTGTTGTGCATGAAACGCAAATACATCATGATGTCGCTTCTTATATCGGGGCTCAAACAACCTGGAAATGACATAGATGTATACCTCCAACCGCTTGTTGAAGATTTACAGAAGATGTGGAACGAAGGAGTGTTAGTATTTGATGCGTATGATAATGAGATGTTCACTCGCATGCCATGCTTTTTTATACTATGAACGATTATCCAAGCTTATGGGAACTTATCCGGGTATAAGACTAGAGGAAAACAACCCCGCCCGATTCGTGTAGATGACATGAAGTCTACACCTTAAGGGCTGCAAACATGTCTATACGCGCACACGAAGGCTCCTCACGCGACCATCCCTATCGGTTTAAGAAGAAGGCATTCGATGGGACGGTTGAAGAGGAAGTTGCTCGTAGACCATTAATGGGTACTGAAGTTTATAATCAGGTTAAGGGCATTGAAACAATCTTTGGTAAACCTGCTAGTGAAGTTGATCGACCTACAGGATTATGGAAAAAGGAGTTCATTTTTGAAAAACTCCCATATTGGAATGATCTAAAGGTCAGACATTGTTTGGATGTCATGCACATAGAGAAGAATGTTTGTGAAGCTATTCTTGCGACACTTATGAATATTCCGGGCAAGACAAAAGATGTTAAGGTGTCACGACTTTACTTGGAAAAAACAGGGGCTTCGACCAGAGTTTTGGGGTCGAAAAGGGATGTAAGGAAGAAGAAAGTAATGGAGGAAAGGGTTGATGAGGAAACTCAGAAAAGTAAAAAGAAGGTGGAGGATTCGGAGAAGAATTATTTGCCACTAGCTTGCTACACGATGTCGCGTGCAGAGAAACGGATGTTTTGCGAGTCGTTGTATGGCATGAAGGTTCCAACTGGCTACTCATCGAATATGAAGCGATTTGTTAACTTAAATGGTGAGTTGAAGTTATCCAAGGATGAAATCTCATGATTGTCATGTCATGATGCAAGTATTCTTACCGATTGCAATTTGTGGGATACTTCCACAGCATGTGAGGCACACCATTACGAGAACTTTGTTCATTTTTCCATACAATATGCAGAAAAGTCCTAGAACCGTCGACCCTCGATTCCTTGCGAGGCCGAGTAGTTGAAACTCTATGCAAATTTGAGATGTTTTCCCCCGTATTCTTTCGACATTATGGTCCATCTCATTGTCCATCTAGTTCGAGAAATTAAGTTATGTGGTCCAAGTGTTTTTGAGGTGTTGTTATCCTTTTGAGAGATATATGGGTACTTTGAAGGATAAAGTTCGAAATCCCGCACAACCGGAAGGTAGTATAATTCAAGGGATTATGGGTGAAGAGATCAGTAATTTTGTGGCTGAGTATTTTGCTAGTGTTGATCATGTTGGACTTCCGACATCTCGACACGAGGGTAGCCTTGAGGGCAAGGGTACAATTGGTTCAAAATTGATCTCACCTTCCGTAGAAAAGTGTACACAAGCTCACTTATTTGTATTGCATCACGTAGCGTATGTCCATCCTTATTTGAATGAACATATGGAGGAATTACGTGTTAGCAATCCTGGAAAAGGAATAAGGGCATTGACGCAAATGCATAACAAGACTTTCATTGATTGGTTTCATAAACGAGTAGTGAATGATTTGCATGAAAGTGTTCCTGAAACAGTCAAGTGGTTAGCATTTGGTCCTCGTGAAGCTGTACGCTCTTATGAGGGTTATGATATTAATGGGTATATGTTTTGGACTGAACGTCAAGATCTGAAGTCGACATCACAGCAAAATAGTGGTGTTTCACTTGTGGCGTCATCTACACAATATGCAAGCTCGAAGGATAAGTCGCCTATACTTGCCGACAAGCATTTATTATGGGCGAATACAAGAAATATGGGAACTAGACTACTATACTTTTAATATTTGCCTCTTGTATTGCAAGTGGGTTGACGATAATCGACGTTGCGTAAAAAAAAGATGATCCTTGCGGATTCTCTCTTGTGGACCTTAGTCGTCTACGTGAAACTCGGGAGCCATTTGTAATTGCATCACAAGTTAAGCAAGTATTTTTTGTAATCGATCCCGCTGATAGTAAGTGGTCAATTGTTGTACCTGGTAAAAGGAGTATCCTCGGTATTGGTGATGTTGATAATGAAGAAATATAAGATGCATTTGAGGACATCCCAACTTTTACCTATCCTAAAAATAGTGTGGAAGATGATGTGAATATGTCGGAGAACTATATGCGTGTAGATCACACGTAAGGGATACATGTACTTGAAGATCCTAAGAAACGGCGGAAGGTCAATAAATCATGAGACATATACTGTGCACGTCTAATTTCTCCAATTCGTAACTAATATTATGATTTTTAGGCTTATTTTTGTTGTTGGTTGAATTTCGGAAACGAAAAGGTCATTTTACGCCTACATGGCAGTGCGGGAGTGCATGGGAGGGCAATAGTGGCGGTGGTGGTGGGAACTGTTGCAAATGTGGAGAGTGAGGTCACATGGCAATGGAATGCTCTCCACATTTGTAACAGTTCCCACGACCTCCGCCGCTACCACCGATGGGCATTCCATTGCCATGTGACTCGATTCTCGGGCCATTTTAGGCCTATTTTCGCCTTTCGTGTCCAATTCGTACCTATCGAGTCATTTCACCCCAAATTCTTTTTCAACATGATTGTATGAGGTATAATGTAACTATTGTTTAGATTTTTAGGCTTGCATCTGTTGTAGGTTGAATTTTGGGAACGAAAAGGTCATTTTACGCCTACATGGCAATGCGGGAGTGCATGGGGGGCGGTAGCGGCGGTGGTGGTGGGTACTGTTGCAAATGTGGAGAGTGAGGTCACATGGAAATAGAATGGTCTCCACATTTGTAACAGTTCCCAAGACCTCCGCTGCTACCAGCTGATGGGCATTCCATTGCCATGTGACCTGATTCTGGTGTCATTTTAGGTCTATTTTCGTCTATCGTGTCCAATTCGCACCTATCGAGTCATTTCACCCCAAATTCTTTTTGAACACGATTGTATGAGGTATAATGTAACTATTGTGTAGATTTTTAGGCTTGCATCTGTTGTTAGTTGAATTTCGGGAACAAAAAGGTCATTTTAAGCCTATTTTGGCCGATTCGCGTCCGATTTGTACTTATCGAGTCATTTAACTCCAAATTCTTTTTGAACATGATTGTATGAGGAATAATGTAACTATTGTGTAGATTTTTAGGCTTGCATCTGTTGTTGGTTGAATTTCGGGAACGAAAAGGTCATTTTAGGCCTATTTTGGCCGATTCGCGTCATTTTTTTATATTTTTGTTGATGTAACTCCAAAATTTTGTTGCATATGCAAATATGAGGTAGAATGAAACTACATATTAGGTTTTTGTCCATAAATGTTCATGTAAATGAAATTAGGAAACAAAAAGGCTTAAGGAAAAGGAGGGGAAGTTGTGCGGAGGGGGCGTAGTGGGGGGAGGCTGTTAGGGGCTTGGGGGGTCGTGTAGGTAAGGGGGCCTGTGCGGGGAGGGGAGGGCCGGGCAGCAATGGGGGAGGGTTGGCGGTGGCTTGAGGGGGTTGGCGGGGGTGGCAGAGGTCGATACTAACCCCGCCGGCCCTCCCCCCCCCCCCCGCCCCCCCTCCCCCGCACAAACCCCCTCCCCGCACGCACCCCTCCATCCCTTGCCCGGCCCTCCCCTCCCCGCACAGACCCCCCCACCGCACGCACCCTTCTCGCACGTACCCCACCGGACACGGACCCCCCTCCCCCGCACAAACCCCCCTCCCCGCACAAACCCCTTCCCTTGCCCGGCCCTCCCCCTCCCCGCACAGACCCCCCACCGCACGCAGACCCCACCGCACACGCCCCCCTCCCCCGCCCACATACCCTCCCCCCCCTTGCCCCTTAGTTCCAATGTGATTCTTTTTTCTTGAGCTTTATGTATATTAATGCGTATATTTGTACAATTTCAGGGAGATGGCGGAGGTGCATACAGATAAGAGCACGAGTGGTGAACACACTACCGAGGATGAGTCTTTTGATGCGAGAAAGGAACCGGGTAAATTGGCTCGACCTCGCCGTGAAGAATTAAATGCACAAATGTCTAGGAAGTCATTGGCGACGAAAAAGAGAAAAGGAAGGGGACCTACAAAGTCCCTAGGGAAACACACAAATATGACTTTGCAAAGACGATAATATGGGTCAACCTTGTGGAATGTGGCGTCAGCATTATGGCATGCAAGTTGGCATTTGCATGCATAAACTCTCCATTGTGCACTCATGGAAAGAGGTGCCCGAGGGGTTCAAGCGGTGTCTATGGGAAGATAGTATGGTAAGCTTCACGTACAATACCGTTTAATTTCTTAATTATTTAGTTAAATATATTTGTAATATTACTGATAGCATATAAATTACAACATTTGCGAAAACTAATTTGTGAACTGCGTTTTTTGTAGAATCAATTCAATATCGAAGATGATGAAGCCAAGAAGAATGTATTTCTATCCGCGGTTGCTCAGAGATTCAGAGATTTCAAGGCTAAGTTAGTGTCTGGGTGGATCACTAAGCGGAGGAAAGTAGTAGGAACAAAGAACAAGAAAATCTACGGCGGAGAAACACCATCCGGTCCTGAGGGTTTACCGTAAACATCATCTGAACTCTCCAAATTACCATTTCAGATATGGAAAACTATCAAACCTGAAGAGTGAGAATCATTTGTTGCGAAAAAAACAACCCCACAAGGTATTATAAGAATATTTTATTAAGATTTACTACACTTAGCTCCAGTATTATTGTATAACACCGTACCTAACCTTTGTTTATAATTGTGTGTTTTAGGCAAGTCATGAGAAAAGTAGCGCGAGTGCAAAAGTTAGGAAGTATTCTCATCATTTGGGTGCCAATTCGTACAATGAGGCGAGAGAGAAGTGGATGTTCGGCCATTACCCCCACAATAGGGTCGACAACGGCAACGGGGACTAGCTCTACGACGACAGTTGCGCAGCCTCGGCAACCAGATGGAGTCCTCGATTGGTGGTGTTCAATGCATGGGGTTGATGCAAAGGGAAAAAGAGTCTTGCCTGATCCCGGTACAGAACAAATAGCCAACGCCATTGTAAGTTCAAAAAAATGTCATTTTCTTGTATTCCAAGTCATGTAACCACAATTTTCTGTGTTGATAATATGAGGTACAATGTAAATATTTACAATAATCATGTCCCCAAGTTCAAATTATATTGAATTTCGGGAACGAAAAGGTCATTTTAGGCGTATTTTCGCCTTTTCGCTTCCAATTCTTACTTACCGAGTCATTGAACTCCAAATTCTTTTTGAAGATGATAATATGAGGTATAATATAACTAGTGTGTACATTTTTAGGCTTGCATTTGTTGTTTGTTGAATTTTTGGAACGTAAATGTCATTTTAGGCCTAATTTCGCCTTTTCGCGTCCAATTCTTAGATTGTGCGTCATTTAACGTCAATTTCTTTTTGAATATGACTATGTAAGGTATAATATATGTAGTGTGTAGATTTATAGCCTTGAATTTATTATTGGTTGAATTTCAGGAACATAAATGTCATTTTAGGCCTATTTTGGCCATTTCGCGTCCAATTCTTAGATTTTGCGTCATTTAACTACAATTTCTTTTTGAATATTGTTATATATGGTATAATATAACTTTTGTGTTCACGAGCATTTCTCTCTTATCCTTATGTAGATTGGCTTGAAGGAAAAAGAAGCAACTGGTGAGTTCACTCCTAAAGGACACATTGATGCATGGCACGAAACTTTAGGAAAGGACCACAGTGGACGCGTGAGGGGCATAGGAGGTGTCCGTCTCGGTTTGAGAAAGGTATATGGTGATCAATACACTACAGCGACAAAATCAAGTGCAAGTAGTGTGAATTCGGTAGCGTCAGTAGATGTGGAGGTTATCAAAGCTCCAACTCGGAAGGAGCTCAGGGAGGAGATGACACATAACTTCAATGCCATTTTGGAGCAAATGGGTTTACCGACTTTTGCTGCATTGAAGAAGGGTAGTGATATTACACCTAGCTAGTCGACCAGTGATCCACGAACATCTATTGCTCAGATGATACCTTTACCTGATCCACCTGTAGTACCCGAGTTGAAGGTAATCACTTAATCCCTTTGCTTTGTTAAACAACTATTGTTCTTAAATGCATGGAATTCTTACTATATATAATAATGTTGTTTCATAGGCTAACTATAAATGGAGTTTTTTTTAAAAGGAGGAGACACCATGTGAACTATTAGCTCGATGAGATGGTTATGATAGTTTCATTCTAGTAGCTTATGGCCATGCACAACCCCCTAGTGACCGAGTACGATTGCATAACTAGTTAGTGGATGCTAATCACTATGTGGTCACCCTCAATGAAATTGTGTCTGGTTTCGAAGAATTACCTCTTCCGCTGCCGAAGCCAGAAGTTGGTCTACATGTACTGAATGATGCCCTTGGCAGTTATGTTCTATGGCCGCATGCATTGGTGCAGTTTTCAGATGAGGTACAATGATTAACATACATATATATGCGTGTTTTCTTTTATAGTTCCTATGATAGTCAGTTATATCTTTACTTTTAACTAATTACTAGTCTTCGGGGAAGGCTGGCTCACATGATAGGAAGGCAAAGAAGGCTTGTTCACCTGATAGGAAGGCAAGTTTACATGATGAAGGTGAACAAAATATGGTGAAGGGAAATGTTTCTATGACAATGAATCCACTTATTATCGAGCCAAAGGTGGTGCGAGGCCTTAGTATTCCATGCTCTTGGTTACATGAGTGTGCTAGCGATTTACCCGATGATAGTACAATAAAGGTTCCTTTGGGGGCGCAACAATTCCACTACTTTGAGGAGTCATCAACATTCATTTCTAAGCTCGATATTAAAGAATTCTTATGTGCGGTAGAGTTGAATGTTTCCATGATACAAACTTTCATGAGGTAATACATAAGTATATAAATTAAATATACATATACATATGCCTTAAGTAGTTTTCAATTCAACTTCCATAATAAGTTTACTTTTAATCAATATAACTTCTCAGGTTATTATACAATGAATTGATTGCAACATCAAGTGAGTCAATGTTTGGTTGGTTATGTCCAAACATAATACGAGATGACAATTGCTTAAAAAACAAAGCCGAAGTGAAAGAGTATCTCGATATGAGTTTGAAAGCATCATCTCGTTTAGGATATCATCAGATCATCCTTGTCCCGTATATTGAACCGTATGCTTGTTAAACCCGCTTTACTTTTATTATTCGATAATTAAATCACCTATTAATTGTTCTATGATTAATAATAACTATATTTTCTTGTTGTATTGGACACTGCTTGCGATATGTTTGTCACGTAACGAAGTCTACCACTTCGATTCTTTGCGTCGACAACCACCACGATCCTTACTAATCAAATCATTGTTAAATAGGTAGCCTAATCGAAGCTAAATATATGCGCACTTATTATATTACACATTATTCATCATCTTTATATATATAAACAGTTAGTACATCTACTCTTATAATAATATATTGATGTAGTGTGATGAAGCATATTAGTGCAACAAGACTTCGAGCACCAAAAGCTCCTACTTGGATATCAGTCGAGGTAACATGACTAATTTGTTTGTCCTTATATAGAAACACTTTTCGCCACATACTACACATCTAACATGAATGTCATTGGATGCATATTTTGGTGAACATCTAGTGTCCGCAACAAGATGATGGACTTGCATGTGGCTATTACGTGCTGAGGTACATGTTCGATATCATCAACCATTGCACTAACATCGATGATCTTGAAAAGGTATGTAACTGATTAGTATATGTTAGTTTAGATTAGATCGATTGGTAATAGGTTTTAATTGGTTTAGAAACCAAAGTAGCACATGCATATTTGCAAAAAATGACCCTATTCTACCCTAAAACATGGTACTTTGATGCATTTCATATAAATATGATGTATAATAACTAGTGTGTACATTTTTAGGCTTGCATTTGTTGTTGGTTGAATTTAGGGAACGAAAAGGTCATTTTACGCCTACTTTCGCCTTTTTGTGTCCAATTCGTACCTATCGAGTCATTAAACCCCCACTTCTTTTTGAACATGATAATATGAGATATAATGTAACTATTGTGTAGATTTTTAGGCTTGCATTTGTTGTTGGTTGAATTTCGGGAACGTAAATGTCATTTTAAACCTATTTTAGCCTTTTCGCTTCCAATTCTTAGATTTTGAGTAACTTAACTCCAAATTCTTTTTCAACATGATAATATGAGGTATAATATAACTAGTGTGAAGATTTTTAGGCTTGCATTTGTTGTTTGTTGAATTTTGGGAACTAAAAGGTCATTTTAGGCCTATTTTTGCCTTTTCACGTCCAATTCGTACTTATCGAGTCATTTAACTCGAAATTTTTTTGAACATGATAATATGAGATATAATGTAACTATTGTGTAGATTTTTAGGCTTGCAATTGTTATTGGTTGAATTTTGGGAATGAAAAGGTCATTTTAGGCCTATTTTTGCCTTTTCGCGTCCAATTCATACTTATCGAGTCATTTAACCCCAAATTATTTTTGAACATGATAATATGAGGTATAATGTAACTATTGTGTAGATTTTTAGACTTGCATTTGTTGTTGGTTGAATTTTGGGAACGTAAATGTGATTTTAGGCCTATTTTCGCCTTTTCGCGTCCAATTCCTATTTCTCGAGTCATTTAACTCCAATTCCTTTTTTAACATGATAATATGAGGTATAATATAACTAGTGTGTAGAGTTTTAGGCTTGCATTTGTTTTTGATTGAATTTCGGGAAGGTATATGTCATTTTTAGAACTATTATCTACGGTAAATGATTGAATTCTTATATTATGTGTTTATTCCTTGGTTGTTTTGCAAGGTTTATATGAATAACACACCAAGTTTAAGGGCCTTCACCATAGAGGAATTGAATGAAGTTCGAGATAAGTTGGCGACCTACCTTTGTGATGATTGCTTATAATACATTTTGGTGGATTTCGCGATATAATTAGCTAGATCTACTAGTTGGTATCGATTCTTTGTACACTTTTTATATTGTTAAATATATATATTTAAAGTTAATTATTAAGTTGAAAAACTTGTGATATATTGCAATTCGATCGGTTTTTTTTTGTGTCGAATGGAGGTGTTGGGCCGGGGGGGCTGCCACGGTGGGGTGCAAGGCCGGGTGTCGGGTCAAGTTGTGGGTTAGGGGGCTTTTGGGGTGCTAGGGTGGCGCGCAGCGGTGGGGTTTGGTATGGCGAGAGGGTGGGTTGGGGTGGGGGTGCGGGGGGCCGCGGGTGGTGGGCTAGGTTGGGCTAGGATGGGGTGCGGGGCTGGGGGGGGGGTACGGGGCTGGGGTGGCGGTGCGGGGAGTGCGGGGGGCTAGGTGGGGTGGGGGTGTAGGGCTGGGATGGGGGTGGGGTGCGGGGAGTGCGGGGTGGGGTGGGGTGGGGGTGCGGGGATGGCAGGGGTGCAGGGGGGGGGGTCTTTGGGTTGGTCGGGCTAGCATAATTTTTCTTTTAAAAAAAAATTCGAATACGAAGGGTGCGGTTTTGGGTCTAGACCGCATCCCTTCACATATAGAAGGGCTGCGTTCTAGACCCAAAACCGCATCCCTTCACTTTTAGTGAAGGGCTGCTACGGAAAGGGCTGCTGGCCAAAAACGCAGCCCTTAGGGCTGTTTTGACCGCAACCCTTCCGTTTTTTTCCACTAGTGTTATATGCCACGAGGCAGTGAGCTAAATATAACTTTTCTTCTTTTTTTTTTAAAAAAAAACAAAGGGCATTTTTGTAATTTCATTATTAAGCTAAAATCCAATCTTGATTTCAATCATGATTTCAAGAGTTTAATAAGCCCAATAATAATAAAGCAGATCTTAAAACATTAATTAAACTAATGATCATTATTACGAATTAAGAAAGCTGCTTAAAATTTTAGGTTGTTACACACTACCACCCTTCAAAGAAGTTTCGTCCTCGAAACTTGAAAATCGAGAACTTTTGAACATCTAAAAACAAATAAGTTCACTTAAAATATTATGAACGAAAATCAAATCACTTCACTTCTTCACTTAACTCCAATATCTCGAAATATTTGCTTGCCAAATAATTAATTAATAATCTCGAATCCAAATTCTCCACAATCTCAATCAATATAATTTGATCTTTCTCTAATAGCCACTCTAGGCTAAAACCCCCAATAAAACTTTTCACTTTTGCGAATTTTCAATCTCAACACTCGACCATCAATATCAGAATCTCTATTCTTTAATTCTGAACCAATTAATAACCCAAATCAATTTCAAACAATCTCAAAAATCTTTCATAAACTCATGTGCCATGATATGAAGATCACAACCCTAAAACAACCTTACTCTAATACCACCTGTAACAGCCCGCACTTCCGAGCTGCTAGCTAATCACGGTTAAGATTCACTAATCACAATCAACACTTAATGAACTTTAAATTACATTATCTTGCAGCAGAAAAATAACCTTCTTATACGAGTATTAATCGGTGGAATTATGACCTAACAACATTATTCCAGAGTTTAAATATATTTACATGAAATGATCAAACCGGATCTCCAAAATAATATAATAAATACACCATAAGAATTCTTGAATTAAACTATAATCTCCACCATAGCTCATCCATAAATCTTCTCTTATAATGATCCTTTAACCACATTGGAGTTAGCTTCAACACATCCTGCAAAAATAACTAACATTGAACGCTGCCCCACAAGGACAGATTTCAAGGACAAAATCAGCGAAATTGAGTATACACTATCCAACCAGAAGACATTTTTGGTGGCTTAAAACAGATTTACAGATGTAAGGTTATCATACGAGTACTATAAATCAAGATATAGAGAAATCATAATGAGAGAATAATATAACATATACTTTTAAACAACTTTTCCATATTACTCGTTTAAAATAATAATAAAAGTATCTCACGAAATAAATAATATTCCATATTACTCGTTTAAAATAATAATAAAAGTATCTCACAAAATAAATAATATACACTTTCAATTAAGGAGACCTTACAAGGATCCCATAGGATCGAATACGACATTCCAAATCCATTCTATCTGACATACTCTATGACATAACAATATCTCCCACATCTGTATTTCAAATATAAAAATCTTCAATCCAAGAATGTATAACATAGCTAACTCCTTCCATGAGTTCTTAGTGATTTTCTTAGTAAATCATTCTTATACTCAGTGAATAAACTCCATAAACTTTGTGAGTAATACATTACCATCATAATAAAGTTTGAAGGTAACTTTCCATGAAACCATTTACGTATTCAAATACTTATTCTATTTTCTTTCACAAATCATAAGAAATCAGATTATACTGGGGAAGAGAACACGAATAGAGTTGCCTTTCGTGCGAATTCTCTAAACTTTTACAAGGGACGTCTCCTCTTCCATTATGTACTCGCTTGCAAGACTTTTGAGGACATGTCCCCGTAATATAGAATATACGGAATACGGAATGTTGTTCATCACTGCTCTAGCAGCTTCTTCCCCTTACGGAAACAGAATCAAAATACAAAATTTATAACTTCTTATTTTCCGAAATTCAAATTCATTATTCTCAAATGCGATATACTCGGATCTCATAACACAATTGCATTCGGTACTCCATAACAAAACTTATATTACTTGATAAACAAAGTATACTTAGAGTTTTCGACAACTTAACACAAATCAAGCTTTGACAAAATCTATTTGACAAAAATTACTTAATTTCAGACTTTAGAAATATAGTTCAAAATATAGCTTACCGATCAAAGTTTCAAATTGGAAGGTAAGTCTTATACACTTTATACTTTTGTTACGAGGTTCTATGTTGTGAAACACCTTTCGCTTCAATTTTATCAAACAACCTACACAGCTCATAACCTGAGCAAATCTCAATGTTCATACTTACGTTCATCACGCTAATTATAATATCCTTGTCATACCTCAATAGAACATTATCCTTTTCCAATAACCGTCATGAAGTTAAAATATAGCATCAAATTCTAAGTTGCGCATATCCATAGTCTTCAAAGTACATATCATATATATACCTAAAGCTTACGACGTACAACATCTTAAGATCCGTTTATGTAATTTAGATACACAAGAATATATATATCTCTTCTTGAGCTTTAACTTGTATTTATAATGATAGTTGATGCTTCCTCCACACGACTTACTTATTAATCTCACATCTTAATGATTGAACCCGTCATGTTAAAGCTTTCGATCTTCTAGTAACTCAACTAGTATAACTTCTGGAAACAAACTTTACTACCTCAAGTTTAATGTCACATAAATCTTGTTTATATTCCCAACCTTATTCCTTTTTCCTGACTCAATTACTTGTTTGAACTTTGTAATCCCAGTTATATAAACTCACATCCAAATTAACCTCAGATCTATATTTCTATCATTATTAAATCATATGCCTAGTTTCCAAGACTTCATTGTACAAGATCTATACGCCCCGACCTTCCATTTTTATATTATTTACCTCTTCCACTTCGAAAGTAAAATATATTGCCTTTTTCAATTTTGCCTAGTTTATTACTCATAATATAAAATTGCTAACTCGGATATAGTATTACGCACCACTTAATATTATAATTTTATTACACCATTTGATATTCCTTCGATTCATTACTCCTTTCCTGGGCTATTAAATCCCTGCTACAACTTCACATATCCAGTTTTACATCCATAATACACCTTATTTGCCCGACTTACCTTTCTAATATGATAACTTAAATTCAAAAAGAGCTACTCAAATAAACAATGTATCCTACAACCATCCCAACATGGATTTTTCCGTTTTATAAAACCCAACTCCAAGATTCTCTGAAGATACATGTAAATGATATACTTTAACTCTTATAAACTTATCGTACAAAAGTATATTCATAAAGCTTACTTTATAACTTCACCGATTCACATTTTGTCTAATATCCCAAAAAGATTTATTTTCTAACTTCAATAGTTATCATAAGATCCCAAGTATATATCTTGAATCATAAAGTGTAGTGTACTTACGATCTCTCGAGCAATACTTACTCTTGAAATTCTTCACCTTAACCTTTTCATAACCCAGAATATATCAAGCTTACAACCTCATAGTAGGATATAATCCGAGTCTTGTATTGTATTTAAAACATTTAGACTCATAACTTTCAAACTCATATCCTCAAAAAGTAAAATCCATATTTCTCAAGGTTGATTAGCAAAAGAAACTTGTATTGTAATCCTATCTCAAAATTTATATAAAAGACATGAATCACAACATATTTATCTATCACAATATACTCGAATTCCTAGTAGTTTTGTAGAAACCAACCTCTTTGTAACTTCATCTGTTGACAACTATTTTAATATATATAAGAATTTTGTATTCGTGAGGACATAATTGAGTTTCATAAGCTTACCAATCCCATTGAATTAAGGTCGACCACTTATTGCAGAGTATATGAAATCGTTTAGAATAACTTACTTATATATACCTTCAGAAATATATCGTCAACTCTTGCTTAAAATTTATAATCAACATCCATGACTTTCATATAACATCTTGAGTTATCGGGTATTAATTAACATATACTATCGGTTCTTGAACCCAAAATACACTTGAATACGTAACCAGAATTGACTTAACATAATATAAGTTGATATCATCGGATAACTTTTACTTACTTTAAAATATTCGAATAAAACTATCTTGCATAACCGATACTTATAATATATCTCAAATCATGTTCCGGAAATCAATGTTAAACTCCATTTAATCAAATACTTAGCGTTAGATCATATATTTCAAAAATCTGACATACTTAGTACTTAAGAATTACAATTGTATAACAAGTTGGACTTTATAATCATAAAACCATACAATTTCAAGTCAGAAGTCCAATTCCTTTTAGAAAAATCATGAAATTCATATAACTTGCAATGTCGCAAATACGGTTTAGTTATAAGGTGGAGGGACAATGTGTACCTTTGCATGATCTCTAAGAATTATATAGTTGATCTCCATCTTAGCTTGAAACATATACGTCTCTATTGCCATTCTCCAATAGGCTATAATCTCGCTTATCCGATTGATACTCAAAATCCACATATGTTCACCTCTGAATAATAATAACATTTAATCACAACTTCTAATTAACTTAAATCTCGTAAACTGACTCTACATAACAACTCACTCTTCATCACCCATGAATTATAAACTCACCATCACCTCCACAACTTATATCTTATACCCAATCTCATAAATTAATCCATTTTCATTATTATACTTTATGAACCAACCGAACTTCCTATTTCAAACAAGAATGATGGCAAAAACCCATTTGTTCCAAAATCTGAATTTCAATCAGGATATGAATTAAAACTAAACCTTGAAAGATAAAGTTCAATATATGATCCATCTAATTTCATTTGCTACAATAATCAAGCTTAGGAATAAATTCTCATCTAGCTTCAAACACCAACAATTCAAGGTCAAATCATAAACTGAATTTGCGAAAGTCTTAAGATTGCAAGATCGATCTCTTTGGAAACTAGAGTAAAATACCAACAATAAGCTTAGCCCAAAACTTTAGTAAACCCTTCAAAGTATATTAGAAGAACAGAAAGCTTTTACCTTTAGTAAAACAAAAGTCTTGAAATTGATCTCAATAGAAAATCAGAACCACTAGTAATAGAGGGAACGATAGAGAGCAACGAACGAGCACAACACCAACTCAAGCAGCATCTTCGACGGCGCCAAGGCACTGACGGAATGCCGACAACAACAACAAGGCGGCTGCAGTGCCGAGAGAACAACCAACAGCAGCAAAACCGCACAACTTGGGACAGAAGCAGCAGCACCGGCAAGGCTCCGGTGAGACATAACAACGACAAGAACAGAGTAGAAGATAAGATCATTGGCGGCGGCGACGAACACTAGCCGTGGTGGCCGGAAGTGCAAGCGAGAGATGAGGGAGGATGAGAATGCAAGAGTAAGTAGCTGGTAAGAGAGAGTAAATAGGTAAAATGAGGGTTTTGGGGTTTGAATCCTCAATTTTTTTTTTAAATTCTTGGAGAAGGGATTGAAAGTTTGACACCAAAGCAAAAAGGTGGCATTTTCTTTATATGCCACGAGGCAGTGAGCTAAATATAGCTTTTCTTCTTCTTCTTTTTTTGAAAACAAAGGGCATTTTTGTAATTTCATTATTAAGCTAAAAATCCAATCTTGATTTCAATCATAATTTCAGGAGTTCAATAAACCCAATAATAATAAAGCAGATCTTAAAATATTAATTAAACTCATGATCATGATTACCAATTAAGAAAGCTATTTAAAATTTTAGCTTGTTATAGAAAACTCTTCAAAGGCAAGGTCCACCCGAAATAAGAGCAATGAAAGTTTTGTTCACATCCGGAGGAATAGCATCACCATTCAAAATACTCAACACATAATCAATCACAGAAGGCCCAACAATATGCCAATAAGTTTGGAAAAATAGAGGACACATACCATTAGGAGCAGGTGCTTTAATAGGGTGCATTTGACTGAGATCAAATATAACTTCATCACCCGTATATTTTTCACGGAGTCCTGCATTCATAGCCTCGATCACTCTGGGAGAAAAATCCTCAAGGGCTCGGTCCACCAGCATCGGGTTTGATGTGGAAAAAATAGATCGGAAATAGCTCACAACTACTCGCCCAATATCCTCCTCCTCAGTGAACACTATTCCATCATCATCCTTAATATACTACCAATCAGTTAACGATGGTAGAATTCCGATTCTGCCTGCAGCAAAAGTCAACAACAACCACAATCCCATGGAAATTGTCTCAACAGTGTAGGGGGCTTAGCTATTTATCGCTAGTTTTCTAGGTTGAGTCAGAGAGTCCCTCCCCTAACTCTTTTATTTCCTTCCTTGTCGAGTCTATGTCGTTTAGGACTTTTATATTTATTAGAATTTTGTTTATTTATTTCTATCTAATAAAAAAATTACATTTTCTTTTTATTTCCATTAGCCTTCCATTATTGATGCTTCTAATTCAATGATGAAATTTGAATCAATCTAATCACCTTGTTTAATAATAAAAAATAATAAAAATGAACATACTTTGGATTATGAGTTATTTCCTTCTCCCTCCATCATTCCAAAAACCATCACATCCATAAATCTTCCTCACGCAACCACAAAATAAAATCCGTTATCTTCAAGATTCTCATAGCCAAATATCCCTTCAAATTCAGAGCTCCACTAAATAGCTTCCAAACCTTCAAATAACCTAAACCACAAAAACTTGTGTGCAAGCCTCAGTACATTAAAAAAAAAAATCAATGTTAGGCAAAATAAAAGAAAGGAAAAGCACAAAGCAAAAGTAAAAAAACGCACAAAGCAAATGCAAAAAGAAAAAGCCAAAATCAAAGAAATAAAAGTCATGCTTGGGGTTTGCACACAAGTTCTACCCCTCGTTTCAAATCCATCGATCAAAACTTCAAAACCTTAAAACCCAAAGCTTACAAATTAGGGCACAATCAAAAGAAATCGATCCAGAACTACAAATGGTCTAATTCCGCAAGGATATGTAGGAATCCTCATATCGATGTCCGACAGCTTCAATAAAATAAAGTTAATCAAGGTATAATGATTTGGTCATAAGCATGCTCTTTCTAGATCCCGACATAGACTCAAGTCTGAACCAAGTCATGTCAAAGCTTTATCCCACCTATAACTGCATGAGTCACAAATTAAATCTTTTATTTTTCAATCTAAACTCTCCTTGTCCATGAAGGACTCTCCGATACTTTCATGGGTCTCTAGTGATATGTAACTTTGCCTCGCATCAACTCCCTAGTAAAGGAACTTCGAATGCTTCTCCAAATGCTCAATTTAAGACAATTATCTTCTAATCAAGGCTAAGAGTGCCTAATTCAAGACAAGTTTTCCCAAAGTGGGGGATTCCTATATTTGTGGTGGTTCCTCCAAATCAAACTCCTGAAGAGTCATAATCATGCGGATCTTACTTGCGGACCCCGATTATTATCAAAACAATTTCGAAAATCAACCTATTTATCTCCTTCCATCAATTCAGACCTCATAGCGTTAGAATACCCTGACCTTGTATGACATTCCATCCGTCTATCTACCTTAGCTTCGCATAACCCTAATCCTTGCATCGCATCTAATAATACCCCTCATGATTGCTTTAAAGGGATTTAGCAAGCTACTCATTCCAACAAGATGCATATTTCTTTTAGGGAGCCCATTTCCTTAATTACTCCACAGTTAAGCGTGCTTGGCTTTGGGAGTAGTCTTCGGATGGATGACCTCCTGGGAAGTTTCTCATGGTGCGCATGAGTGAGGACAAAATATGCCGTAAGAACTTGTGTTGGTTATTGAGGACAGTTGTTGGCCTTAGATGCGCATTGGTGACGATATACTAGACTCCTTATGGGTCGGGTGTTACACGTCTCATGCATCTTTAGAGAGTATGTTTGCATTATTGAATCATTATGTGCATTTTTATCTCGGTTGTTTACACCTATCTCGCTAACATCTTCTCCCGCATGTAATCGGATTACTTGTTGTTGTCTTACAAACTAACTTTGTTTTCCGTAAACTTGCGATATGTAGATTAATTCTAATTGTTCTCTGTCTCGACATAGAGTGCTTTGACTTTCGGTTTCTTGAACCTCAGTTAAAGTGTAGGCTTCTATGGACACAAAATTGTATCTTCCTTTGTAGTACCCATTGATGAAACATATTGTCGTTTTGAATTGGTCCGATTTAAAGAAAGAGCGGTCTAAAAAGCTAAGCCCAAAATCGATTTAAGAAACAAAAAAGTCTATTTATTTGCTTAAAACAATTCAGAGTCCAATTAATTATTCATGATAATTAATTGTATTTTTCAAACCCAATTTCAAAAGGTAAATTTGATTATATTAATCCAACCTTTGGACCGTTTGCTCAAAATAATCCCACCTTTTGATTATTCTTAAATAATCCAACCTTTTAGCATTATCCGCTCATTTTGAACGTAACTCTTTGAAACAAGGTTGATGACCGGGAGATTGGGTTAATCGAACATGTGTGTTGTCCTATTTCATTCTCGATTTTATTTATTAATTTAAATTTTAATTAACTTAATTAAAACAAAGACCAACCAACACCACCACCAAGGCATCACTGCAACCAACACCACCACCAAGGCTAACCACCCCCATTTCGCCCCACATCACCACCATACAGCCGCACAAAACCCCACCCTAGGACCCCACCCCGTGTGTGACCAGACCACGACCTCACCCTTGCCAAATCTCCATTGTTGCAACTCCCGAGCTTTCTTTCTCCACCCAAAAAATGTTCGCTCGTCGGGGGTTGTTTGTAGGGTGTGGGGAACGGCCAAAAGGTTGAGCTAACCACCCCCATTATGTTTTTCTTTTTCTAATTCGTCCTCAAACAATTCATTTTCATATATATTTTTTTGATATGAAGTTTTAATTCGTTGTATCAAAAAACCCAAAATCACAAAATCAAAAATCCCCATTTTTCTTAATTTTCTCTCTCCTATATCAAGAAACATACGGCGAGGAAGATCAAAAGTAAAAACTACCACCCCACAGAATGGATTTGGACCATTGGATCCACCGACGATGATAATCAACAGTGTTAACACCACAAATATAAAATTCAGAGGAGTGAGAAAAGGACCATGGGCTAGATATGCAACGGAAATCGGATACCCATGGAAAAAGAAAGACATAATTGGGAAGGGGTTGTTCGTGGAGGGTGGGGAAGGGGTTGTTCGTGGGGGTTGGTGGGGGTTGTTTGCGGGTGTGGGGAGGGGTGGGCGTAAGGGGGTTGGGGGGGGGGGTGTCGCAGCCAACGGGGTGTGGGGGTTGGGGTTGGTTGGAGGGGAGGAAGGGACAAACAATGGGTAGAGATTAGAAAAGAAACGAAAAAAATGAACCAAAAAAAAACTAATTTTACCATTTCACTAGGTAATCGGTCTTACGGTTCAAAATGAGCGGATAATGCTAAAAGGTTAGATTAGTGAAAAATAATCAAAATGTGGGATTATTTTGAGCGAATGGCCCAATGGTTGGATTATTAGAATCAAATTTTCCTTTTCAAAAAGCCCAATTAATTATTCCTAACAATTAATTGTATATTCAAGAAATATTAATTATTCTCGATAATTAATAAATATTTTCCTAAATTTCAAATATATTTCGAAAATCAATTTTATATTCCTAATGATAGTTGATTTTGGATTTGAAAAGATAAAATTTCATTAAAGATAAAAAGGAATCTCTAAACGAACGAAAACCGCTCAAATCTGCGTTGTGTCAAGCGCACTAGCATGCGTTGAACACCACAGAGGCAGTTTACAAAAGCTAGGAACACAAAGTAGAGTGCGCTAAACGCACGCTATGTTATATCGTTTCCGCGTGATTTTCGAACCCGATTCTCCTATAAATAGCCATGTTTCAACGAACGTTTTTCGCATGACTTTAACAACACTTTCATACATACTTCGTATATAAAAATACTCTCAAACTTATATTCAAACACTTACATTCAAACCACATTCTAATTTCAAGCTTCAGGATTGTTTCTCCTGCAGATCGTTCCATAAGACCCAAGCGACAAATTATACTTCTTGAGGGCCAATTCCAATTTAATTCTTGTTTTACTAACATTTTATTTGTCATGATGTTGATCATTAAGGGAATTAACGCTCTCTTGTACATTCTTCTCTAATCTCCTTTTTCATTGATTTTTCAATTCATTATTGTTATTCTAGTACGAACACTAGACCAACTACAAGAGGGGGGTGAATTGTAGTTGAGGAGAAATTTTCAATTTGTAATGCGGAAGTAAAACAAACTTGAAATTAGAAAGAGACAAGCACACGAGATTTTTACAAGGAAAACTTCCTAGGCCCAATAGGAAGAAAAACCTTGACCACGAGGGATTTTGACTCAAACTCTCTTTAATATACTAGGCCAAAAGACTCTCTTTTGTACAACCTAATATTGGACCTTCTCTGTTCATCTAGGAACTTGTTCCCAATCACTCAGTTCCCCCTGAACTGATGACACTCACTATTGACTTCACTCGAAGTCTTCTCTCTTCTCTCTTTCTCACTCTCTCTTGAATACAAGGATATTCTCTGAATTTTCTCTCACCTACACACTATGAATATTACAATAATGAGTATGTTGAATAAAGAGGAAATTACAAGAAAAACTTTCTAAGTAATGATCGACTTTTTTCGCTTGAAAGTTCTTGAGTTTTTCTTCAAATAATTTCTTCTTATATAGCTGCTGCAGTTCTTCCTTCATCTGGACACGTTGTGCTCCATGTTCTCCTCAAATGGCGCGAGTGGAGTAATGGGAATCATGGCCTGATTTTCGCTGCATATCTCCATATTGTTTGCAACGGAAATAAACTACCTCCACTATCCGTTAGTGGGAGTATCTTCAGCGAGTTAGCTGGGTTTGTTGGAGAACTTCAAGGAATCAGTTCCACATTGTATGCCACGCCAACTATAACTGATTTTTACGCACAAACAACAACAGCAAAAATATCTACTAACTTAAAGAATCTTTTATGCAAAGATTCTAAGTTACTAGAATATTAAACATACCATATTATAAAAATTCAAAGTGCATAAATTTAATATCTTGACTTAGATTAAATAATTAATCTTTCTCCATAAGATATAAATGCAAAATTAAACATTACATTATTTTTGGTATTTTATATTTTCGCAAAATAAAAACTATATAGTAAAATTAACCTAAGTAATTGGCATCATCAAAACTTCAAATACAACAATATTCCCCCTTTTTGATGATGGCAAATATAAGGAATATAAAAACAAAATAAGAAACTAAAATAATTATAGCAAAAGAATCAAGAGCTAATGACTAAAAAAACAAAACTAACAAAAGACTAAGAAAATAAATCGAGTACTAAACTAACAGAAAACGAATACTAAAATACTAAACTAACAGAAATCAGTTTTGAATAAGAAAAATCCAAAGAGCATCACCTAGAACCAAAGAGGACTAGAATTTGAATTTTTATGTACCACTCTGCTTCCCCCTTTTGTCATCATCAAAAACAACTAAGTACCCAGCAGTACTCTAAGAGTGCATCATATACAACAATGTCAAAGCGGAGTAGCTCAAACATGCATCTAATAATACTAGCCATCCAAACATTATAATGAGCATAAAAAGATGAGATTAAAGCACATAGTCATGAAAAATGCACAAATTGAGTTCAAGATGGAAAAAGAAAAAGAAGAAAGCACAAAATAAAGATAATGAAGGAAAGAAGAGATATAAACCAAAACATTTTATCACCAAAAAAGGATGGGTGATAAAAGAGAGTAACAACTAGTCACCATTGTTTTAATACAAACCAACCAAAAAAAATTGTTTCAACAGATTAATTAGGAGGGAAGGGGATTAAGGCTTAGAGGGCTTGGAAGGCGTGGGAGGAACAAGGAAAGCACCGACCACAGTATCAATCTTCTCCAGAACAGCTGATTCTCCTTGCTGCACACGTGCAAGGATCTGCTTCTGCTGAAGAACAACACGGGCAACCCTAGCTTCAAGTCCCTGAACCCTGGTGTAAAGGAGAGACAGAGACTCCTGAATTGTATGCAGAATACCATGAAGACCAGTGGTGGAGAGAAGAGGAAAATCAACAGTCCTCGATCCTAAAGGAGCTTGATCCTCATCAAGATCAATATGAATTGCTGCTGGACCTTGTTCCTTAGGAGCCTTGGTCTCAGCAATTCTCTGACTCGTACGCACAAACCTTGGTCCTTCAGTACTGACGTCCTCCTCTAACTTCCGCTTTATCCCAGTTTCAACCTTCCCCTTAGTTTTCAAAGAACCTCAAATTCTAACATCCCACCGTGTACCCTAAGAGACACTGGATAAGGTCTCCTTAGTCAAATAATTATCAGGCTCTAGATCAAAAGAGGTACTAAAAGGGAGTTTAATTTGATTCTTCTTGAGGATAACAGAAATCAGGTTAGCATAACCCACTTTTGTGTTGTGAGAGATGCAATAGGAAAGGTGAGAAATCATTAAAGCAGGGAAGTTTATTTTTATGTTCTTAGCAAGGCAAAACATCAATGAGAGATCCATGAGTCTCGCTCGAGTCTTCTTGGAGGTCATTGGCAGAATAAAGCTCCAAACTAAGTGAAATAAAAATTTATGAAAAGGAGAGAGATCTTTCTGATCTAAGAATTGGTCAGACTCTTTACCCCCAAAGTAACTCAAAATAGTGGCGTTTGAAGCCCCATTCACATTTAGCTTAGCCCTACCCTTCACATATTCCTTGTACCCCTCAGTAAGTACATCAAACCATTCCCCTAAGTTTTTTACATTTGAACTTAACTAATTTCCCAGCGACAACACTTATGCATAAACCCTCGTTATTTTCAAACTTAGCAACAAACTCACTCATCTCACTCTCATAAAGGCCCTCATCAAAACTCATAACTTTGACCCATTTTTGAAACTTAACAAGATCAAGAAACTGACTCCACTTTACTTTCTTGCACCAGGTGAAATCAACAGAAAACCCAATGATATACTTAGAGGATTTTGATTTCTTACCCCTTTTGGTAGGTATGAAGATTTCCTTTTCTTGCTACGTTTCAGCATCATCCAAATCTTCTTCCTTCTTTGGAGAGAGCACATCATTTTCTGCAGAATTTGCTTGAGAACCCAGAGAATCTTCATTGGAATTGGAAGATTCATTCTCGCTTTCATTATAATCCACCAGGGGTGAAGATTTTTCAGCCGGAAAATTTTTGGTGTCTTCGGAGGTTTTTCTTTTGGGGGTCATTTAGGGTTTTAGGTGAGGAAGATGAAGATTGTAGAATTGTGTAGAGAGAGATAGAGAGAAAGGCGGTTTTGCAGAGCTAATGGTTTTGGGATTAATTTGCCGTGTAAATTTTGGTTTGATTGGATGGGTTTTTATTTTGGGGCGGAATTTATGGGGATTGTGAAGAGAAATTAAATGTGGCTTTTTCCTTCCATCTTTAAATCCGGTGAATTGATTTTAGTTTTAGATTTGTACATGAACGCTGGTGAAACGTTGCCATTTTTTAAAAATTTGTGGGGGAGGAATGAAGAACGAAAATTAATGGAAGAAGAGAAAATAAAATAAAAATAATATTTACGTGGAAAGAAAGAAAAGAGTAGAAAGTGTGAACTCATGCATGTAACATGTTCATGCTATATGTACAACAACCTTTCTATTTTTTACTCAAGTGTATGCATGGACAATAAGGGGAGTATTATGAAGACTAATGTGAGTCCTTTACAATGACTATATAATGAGTGATTAAATTCACAAAATGTTGTTGGCCACTTAGTGTAATCTTGTAACTAAAGGTTTTATTTGAAGTAGCACACTTAATGAATTCTAATCATCCCTAGCTCTAAGCGAATTTTCTCGAATTGTTCTCAACGAAGTGGTTTAGTTAAAATGTCAGCTATTTGATTTTCAGTTGGACAAAATTCAAGTTTGACAAGACCCTTTTCTACATTATCCTTAAGGAAATGATGTCTAATGTGAATATGCTTGACCCTTGAATGATGAACTGGATCCTTAGAGATACAAATAGCACTTGTATTATCACAGTAGATAGGAACACACTTAAACTTAATGTCAAAATCTCTGACTTGTTGCTTGAT
Source organism: Beta lomatogona (assembly GCA_947646795.1). Taxonomy (NCBI): domain Eukaryota; kingdom Viridiplantae; phylum Streptophyta; class Magnoliopsida; order Caryophyllales; family Amaranthaceae; genus Beta; species Beta lomatogona. Next base: position 384,432 of record CANSNZ010000968.1, read on the forward strand.
CCAAAGGACTTGGGAACAGCATGCAGCAGCAGCCACATACTTTGCCTCTGCTGTGGATAAGGCAACAGTATTCTGCTTTTTTAAGCTCCATGACACCAAGCTTGATCCTAGGTACTGGACAATGCCTGATGTGCTCTTGCTGTTAACCAAGTCTCCAGCATAATCCGCATCCGAATAGCTTACTAGGTCAAACACATCACTTCGAGGATAGAACAAACATAAGTCATCACTTCCTTTCAAATACCTTAGATTTCTCTTAACTGCTATTAAGTGAGATTCTTTGGGATTTGATTGGAACCAAGCACAGAAACCAACACTAAAAGAAATATCGGGTCTACTTGCAGTTAAGTAAAGTAATGAACCAATCATACCTCGATATTGCTTCTCATTTACACACTTACCATTTGAAGCTTCATCTAACCTTGTTCCTGTTCCTATGGGAGTGTGGTTGGTTTTTGAATGTTCCAGTCCATATTTCTTGAGCAGTTCCTTGACATATTTTTGTTGATGGATCATTGTTCCTCTTTCAGTTTGCTTAATTTGCAAACCCAAAAAGAAGTTCAACTCTCCCATCATACTCATTTCGAATTCACTACTCATAAGATCAGCAAACTCCTTACAAAGAAGATCATTAGTAGCACCGAAAATAATATCATCAACATAAATCTGGACTACTAATATGTCTATTCCTTTTGATCGAAGGAACAAGGTCCTATCAACCTTACCTCTTATGAAATCATGTGAAAGCAGAAATTTTGACAACCTTTCATACCAAGATCTAGGTGCTTGTTTCAGCCCATAAAGAGCTTTATCAAGCTTATAGACATGATTTGGAAGTTCCAGATTTTCAAATCCAGGAGGTTGTTCCACATAGACGTCTTTAATCAAAAAGCCAATTAGAAATACACATTTGACGTCCATTTGGTACAACTTAAATCCCATAAAGGCAGCAAAGGCAATCAAAATTCTTATTGCTTCTATTCTAGCAACAGGAGCAAAGGTTTCATCAAAATCAATACCTTCTTGTTGATTATAACCTTTGGCAACAAGTCTGGCCTTGTTCCTTAGCACAGTTCCATGCTCATCAAGTTTGTTCCTGAAGACCCATTTTAGTCCTATAACCTTCTGGTTCTTTGGTTTTGTCTCCAGGTGCCATATCTTGTTCCTATGGAACTCATTTAGCTCCTCTTGCATAACGTTGATCCAATCAACCTCCTTGAGCACTTCCATATGGTCCTTAGGTTCTGTCATAGATAAGAAAGCGTGAAAAGCACAAAAATTCTTCAATTGGGATCTCGTTTGAGTTCCCTTTTCAATGTCACTTATTATCAATTCTAAAGGATGAGAATTTTGGTGTTTCCAAGGCTTTGGATCAAATCTCCTAGTTGCTTCTTGAGTTTCTTGAGGTGATTGATTCTCTTGATCTTCTTCTGGATCAAGAGTTCCTTGATCCTCCTGAGTTCCTTCTGTTGCTTATTCCTCAAGGGGATCAGGCACAGGGTTATCAGGGTCAGGAACTTGCTTCTTCTCTTTTCCTGAAGGGGTTAGTTCCTCATCATTTTGATTAAACTCATCAGGACGAGTCAAACTAATTTCAAAGTTATCATTGTGACTCGGTTCCTGCAGGGAGTTAGTCTCATCAAAAATAACATGGACACTTTCCTCGACACACATTGTTCGCTTATTGTAGACACGGTAAGCCTTACTACTTAAGGCATATCCTAGAAAAATAGCCTCATCACTTCTAGCATCAAACTTTCCTAAGTTGTCCTTTCCATTGTTATGTACAAAACATTTACATCCAAAAACACGAAAATATGAAATATTGGGTTTTCTTCCTTTAAGTAGCTCATAAGGAGTCTTCATGGTGATTGGCCTTAGCATGACACGATTGATGATGTAGCATGTTGTGTTCCTTTGCTTCAGCCCCAAAAGTTCTTCGAAAGACCGCTTGCAATTATCATCGTCCTTGCCATATCCTCAAGAGTCCGGTTCTTCCTTTCGACTACACCATTCTCGTTGTGGTGTTCTTGGAGCTGAGAAATTATGATCTAAACCTTCATTGCTACAAAATTCATCAAACTTGGAGTTTTCAAACACCGTACCATGGTCAGATCTTAAATGCTTTAATTTAAAACCACTAGTTCTTTGAATCTTTTTAGCAAAGGTTATAAATTCATCAAACGTTTCATCCTTACTATGAAGAAAAATAACCCATGTGTATCTTGAAAAATCATCTACTATGACTAAGGCTTTGGATGCGTACAGGGCCACATAAGTCCATGTGAAGAAGTTATAATGGACTTTGTGTGCTTACCAATTTCTTGGATTTGAATGAGGATCTCACTAGCTTGCCTTTGACAAATGAATCACAAACATCGTGGTTTAGTGACTTAATAGTTGGTAGACCAACCACCAAGTCCTTCCCACTTAGTTTATGCAGTAGGGACAGGCTTGCATGACCACATCTTTTGTGCCACAGAAAAGGATCAGCTTCGATCACACTTAAGCATGTGAGATAATTCCTAGGAACAAGGTTCAGGTCAACCATATAGGTGTTCCTTTTCCTCATTCCCTCAAGGATCTTGGTTCCTGTACTTTCATTGCTGACTACACAAGACTCATTAGTAAACTTCACTGTATTTCCCTTATCACAAAACTGAGATATACTAAGTAAACTATGTTTTAAACCCTCGACCAAAAATACATTATCTATGGAATGTGACTGAGATTTACCATTCTTACCAACTGCTACTGTCTCCAAAGGTCACAGTTCCTCCATTGAAGACTGAAAGTGAGAGAAATTTTGATCTATCTCCTGTCATGTGCTTAGAACAACCGCTATCGAGGTACCACAAGTTGTTCCCCCTCACTTCAGCCTGTACCATAGCAAACTAGTTAGTTGCAGGAACCCAGTCTAACTTGGGTTCCATTGTTGGACTTGAGCCTTTCTTAATTTTCCAAACCTGTTTCACTAGGTACGTGTTCCTCTCAATACGTTCTCCTCTGGTGGAACAGTCAGATACAATGTGACCACTGTTCCCGCAGTAAGAACATATTTTACGACTTGGCAGATCAACATATTTTTCTTTTTCTTCTTCTTTTTATGATTGAAACCTAGACCATTTCTTCCTTTGTTTTGATACTTTTGTATCCATGAGACTGGGTCAGGAAGCTTGTTCCTTGAGGGCTCCAGTTTCTTCTTTAATACCAGATTTTCTTGAAAGATATTATCAAAATTGTTTTTCAATTTTTCAGCAATATTTCGATATTAGATGAAGAGACTCGTTCCTTCGAGAACAAAAACGGTTTAAATTCTCGCCAGTTCCAAATTCAAAAGATAATTTTCATTTTTGACTTTTTCAAAAGCATCTTGATAAGTTCTATTCTTGTCAAAAAGTTCAAAGAATTTTTTTTCAGTGTCACATTTTAGTGAGTTAATCCAATTTGAATGATTCTTAGTGATTTTCAAGGCATTATTTAATTGATCTCTTTTTGCACATACATCCTTGTAATCATCTAAGATTTCTAGCAAAAGTTTTATTAATTGACTTTTATTCAGTTCTGTAAATTCCTCTTCAATGGCATTAAAACTTACCTTGGGGTTTGATGATTCCACTTTTTCTTCAATATTTGCCATGAGACATAGATGGGCAGTTTCTTCCTCAGTTTGTTCCTGCTCCTCCTCTGAGTCAGACTCTCCCCATGCTGCTACCATGACTCTCTTCATATTATTTCTCGAAAATGATCTTTGTTGTTCCTTGCCCTTCTCTTTGTATCTTCCTTTAGCTTTCTCATTTTCCCATTGAGGACATTCCCTGATGAAATGATCAAGGCCTCCACACTTGTGACAACTTAGCTTTGTTGGTTTCTTGGTAATCTTTCCTTTGTAGTTCTTGTTAAAGTACTTCTTGAATCTTCTAACGATCATTGCAACTTCTTCATCATCAGTTTCTGAGTCTTCTTGTTCCTCAGTCCCGAGGGCCGAGCCTTAGGTTTTGATGATTCGGTTTCATGAGTTTCGAGATGTAACTCATGGGTCATCAAGGAACCAAAGCAAGTTGTTCAATGTTGAACGTTGTGAAGTCCTTGGTTTCCAACGATCTTTGTTGTCTTGGCCATCCATTTTTCATCTTGTGGTAGACTCCTTAGAACCTTCCGGACCTGTTCCTCTGGGAGATTATCTTTCCCAGAGATTCAAGTTCGTTTATAATGTTTGAGAAGCGAGTGAGCATATCTTGAATAGACTCCTTTTGTTTCATGTGAAACAATTCATACTTATGCATGAGCATGTCGATCTTTGATCGTTTCACTTCGCTTGTTCCTTCATGAGTAATTTGAAGGAGTTCCCACATTTGCTTTGCAGTCTTGCATCCCATGACTCGATTGTGTTCATGGGGACCAAGACCGCAATGGAGTAGCTTCTTGGCCATGTTGTTCATCTCCATTTTGTCGAAGTCCTCTTTGTCAAATTTGGCAAGGGGTTTAGGAACCAGCTCCCTTTCTCGTTCTTCTTTGTGACTTCAAAGTCACCGATTTCAATTACCTTCCACACTTGGTAATTTTCAGCTTTAATAAATATTTCCATACAGTTCTTCCAGTATGGATAATGTTTCCCATTGAACATGGGTGGGCGTTGAGTTGAATTCCCTTCATCAAGCTTTTCTCCCGTTGTGTTCATTTTTCCAGGTACAATCTCCTCAGTGTTAGCTGATTCTGGAGTACTAGGCTCTGATACCAATTGTTATTCTAGTATGAACACTAGACCAACTACAAGAGGGGGGTGAATTGTAGTTGAGGAAAAATTTTCAATTTGTAATGCTGAAGTAAAACAAACTTAAAATTAGAAAGAGACAAGCACACGAGATTTTTACAAGGAAAACTTCCTAGGCCCAATAGGAATAAAAACCTTGACCACGAGGGATTTTGACTCAAACTCTCTTTAATATACTAGGCCAAAAGACTCTATTTTGTACAACCTAATACTGGACCTTCTATGTTCCTCTAGGAACTTGTTCCCCGATCACTCGGTTCCCCCGAACCGATGACACTCACTATTGACTTCACTCGAAGTCTTCTCTCTTCTCTTTTTCTCACTCTCTCTTGAATACAAGGATATTCTCTGAATTTTCTCTCACCCACACACTATGAATATTACAATAATGAGTATGTTAAATAAAGAGGAAATTACAAGAAAAACTTTCTAAGTAATGATTGACCATTTTCGCTTGAAAGTTCTTGAGTTTTTCTTCAAATAATTTCTTCTTATATAGCTACTGCAGTTCTTCCTTCATCTGGACACGTTGTATTCCATGTTCTCCTCAAATGGCGCGAGTGGAGTAATGGGAATCATGGCCTGATTTTCGCTGCATATCTCCATATTGTTTGCAACGGAAATAAACAACCTCCACTATCCGTTAGTGGGAGTATCTTCAGCGAGTTAGTTGGGTTTGTTGGAGAACTTCAAGGAATCAGTTCCACATTGTATGCCACGCCGACTATAACTGATTTTTTACGCACAAACAACAACAACAAAAATATCTACTAACTTAAAGAATCTTTTATGCAAAGATTCTAAGTTACTAGAATATTAAACATACCATATTATTAAAATTCAAAGTGCATAAATTAAATATCTTGACTTAGATTAAATAATTAATCTTTCTCCACAAGATATAAATGCAAAATTAAACATTACATTATTTTTGGTATTTTATATTTTCGCAAAATAAAAACTATATAGTAAAATTAACCTAAGTAATTGGCATCATCAAAACATCAAATACAACAATTATTAATATGCTTTAACGCTTTCATCACCTCATATGCTTAAATGTGTTAATCAAAGACCTAAATAAATGTTCTACGGCTATATTCAGATAATTTGAACAATTGGATTAGGTTCCTTGTAATATGATTGCGTAATAACATGTCACTAAAAATTAGTCTTTTGCGTGTTTAATGAACCAACATAGATTAATTTACAAATTGCAGTAAAATATTGCGTGGTTGTTTAATTGCATAAATATAGACATGAATCGTATTAAATAGAGGCCAACAATAGGTGAATTTGATTCCAGATCATATTCGTACACTCACCCCTGAACTCAATCTTTAGTTCATTGATCATTCATGGAGTCATGATGGGGAAATGTACATTGGATAAGTCTCTAAGTCGTCGCTATGGTTTTCCAAAATCCAATTAGGTTTATGAGTTTTCCTTTAAAGACTTGTTGGCGTATTCTTTATTTCAAAACTTATTTCAAAACAGAATTATTACAATGAGGTAGGGAAATACGCGTTTATCCCGTGTAGGCAATAAAAACACGCCTACAACTTGGATCGAGTCTTTTAGTATTTTAATGTTCAATTTTTTATTAGATATTGTGTTAAATTTTTTATTAGTTTAATATGTTGACTTACAAGTTTGAAAAAAAAAACATTTTCACCATTTTTAGTTATTTATTAAAAATTTGTAGAAGTGTAATATTGATCAACTGTACACTATGATATACATTAAGAAACATATTTAAATATAAAGTAGAATACCTTTACGAAATGGAAGGAATATGTTGTAAATAGCTGGGATCACTTACGCTCTAGACTTTATTTTGTTCAACTTATTTAGACATATATCAGAAAAAGTAAGTTAATTAAGATAAGTTAATGAAAGTTATAGTAAGTTGCAATAAGTTCTAACATCTTATAAGCTTATAAAACACAGTTCAATAAGTTCCAATAAATTCATTTAAATTTAGATAAGTTAAAAATACGTTAAAATAAGTAAAGATGACTCCACAACAAATTAAGATAAGTTCAAGAAAGTTTTCAGTTGAATAGAATGCCCCTGTATTCAGCTATTCTCATTATTCTTTTTCCTTTTTATATATAAATTAATTACTATATAATTTAGTTTGGAACTCTACTTTTCCCCCAAATTTTCTTATATAGTGATCTGTGAATGATATATTGCTTACCAATTAATTGGTTTATCATGATGACCCATATTAATCAAGTTTTATGATAGGTCAACAACAACTTGAATAAGAATACTTGAATATCAATTTTTAATGCCACAATTCCACATGCTATTTTAAATATAATACTTGGAACATCATTCGGATAGAATCTGGGTGGTTCGGGTTATTTCGGATATCGGGCCGAATTGTTCGAATCAGATCATTCAGGTTGCGTCAGTTTTGCCGAATCTAATTTTATCAGGTCTAGAGAAATCTACTCCCTCCGTTTCTTTTTAATTGCTACATTTTGTTGTGCACAAGAGTTTAGGCAAGTGTCACTTTTAAACTTTTTTGTACGGTACGTTTCAACTTATTTAATGTAAAATAATGGGGAGAAGTGAAAAAAATAGTATTTCTTGGTAGAAAAAGAGAAAAACAAATATTATAGTACTCCCTCCATAATGAATTACTAGCAACATTTGGTATTATTTGTGAGAGGTAAAATATTTAATTGTTGCTAGTAATTCGTTATGGAGGGAGTATTACTTTTTGGTAGGCCAAGTATCCCAAATAAGAAACGTTTAAATAATGAAGCTATTAAAAAAAATCAACCATTTAAGAAAAATGTAGCAATAAAAAAACAGAGGGAGTAATTAGTACTCCCTCAGTCCCAGAAAGATCTGAACACTTGTTGGGACACGTAGTTTAAGGTGATAAGTTGTGTTATGGTTATCAAATGTTATCCATACCCATTAAAAAGAGAGAACTTGTTCTACTGTAGCTTAAGAACAGTGTGTGGACTGTTTTACCCCTCCAAATCCTTACAATTGCATCTTTTCCCTCACGTTTTCTTTCTTCCTGGTTTTCCTCCAAGCCATTCAACTCGCTTTACCAGGATCTCCTCCCTTCCCCCTTTTTCCATGTAGATTTCCTCCTTTTCTCTCTCCTCATTTCTGCAAATATGTCCCTCTCATATTAGCAATTTTTTTGTTCAAATTGTGATGGGTTCTTATTCGATATTTCGGGAGTCCGGTGTCTTGCCGATGTTGTCGTCACCCGCTGCTTCAGCTTCGCAACAGGAGCAACAACAACAACGTTTAGAGTTTGATTCATTTCAGCTAGCAATAGCGGCATCAACAACAGCAGCAACGACAGCAACAACCAGGTTAGGGTTCTGAATTTTGGGATTTTTTGATGCAGCGATTTTTTTTTTATCGAATTAAGGTTGAATTAGGGTTTCACCGTCGTCTATTTTGTATCAGTTTGGTAGATTTAGCTTCAGGATTATGAATTTTCAGGTTTTGTAGTATGGTTTTTCGAATTGTTGAGGAAACGTGTAATTTTTCTCGTTGTTTAGGAGGGAAAACTAATAGCACTAATTTGTGAATTGTTGAGAAATGATGCTTTTATTGTTCAATTAGTAGAGCACTAGCCAAAGAAAGGACCAAGTTTGTGCAGTGATTGCCTCTAGAACCAGCATACATGATGCTCTACAAGCTTCCAAAATTTTGGCGGAAGATTGCCGGACAAAGGGAATAGCTTTTTGACTTGGGGTATATGCTCTTTTTAAATTATTGTGTTACGAGTACAATCTGAGAATGTCACATGTTATGTACTTGGTTCCATGACCATTCTATGTTTCTTTTGAAACATGATACACATATACTTAACCATATTGAGAAATTAGGCTTGTAATTAAGAAACTAGATGAGACCATACATTGATTTTATTTGAAATAAATTGATCTTTTGATCTGTTCTTGAGACTATTGGCAAGTAGCGTCTGCAGTTGATACTATAATATTAATTGCAATTGAAGACCTAATTTTTTTAGTGTGCTGTCATGCAGGCCGTTCTTAGAGCCATTTTACAAAAGGTCCTTCCAGGCGATGCTTATTCCAGGTGCAATGGACGAGTGCGAGGTAACAACGTAACCTCCTATCATCATTTTTACTATTTAACTAATTTCACTATACTTGGTTTTGTTTGTGTAGGGCTGTGGGATGTGAATCGGTGAAGTGTGTAGAAGTGCTGCCTCCAGTGCAAATTGTCTTCTATCACCTCTAAGCTTCTTGATCATAAGTTTTGGACCTAATGGCGTGGATTTTAAATATTTCGGCCATAAGTTAAATGTATGGTATTACAAATGAGTCAGGTGGGAGGTATATGATACATGTGGATCATTGTTTGATACAAAAGATCTTTCTATCGTTATAGGTTGACGTTTGAATAAATATTTATGTGGATTCAGGCATTAGAGTTGGTAGGAAATGTAATTTGTTTGATAAAGACTCACCAAGGGGGTATTGATGCTATACAAGTTACTTCATTTTTTTTGCTTTATTGTTGTCTGCTTGACCGTTTTGATTGCTTACACAACACATTGTACATGTGTGACTGATTTTATGCTATTAATTATGGTGTAATTTAACACACTCCCTGACGTGGGATTTAGATTATTATTTCTCATATGGAACTTTCGGAAAGCATAGTATCACATTTGGCTGGACGTTTCGGTTGTGTGGATTGTTAAGGCTTCTTCTACAACAAGATGCAGCAAGATCAGCACAAGAAGGTTTTAATTTCTCTCTATTTTCTCTCTCTTCATTTCTTATGCTTCAGATCTCGTGGAATTTGAGTGTTTGTGAAGCAAGTTGAGAAATTTGTTCTGTTTTTTAATGCACAGTTGGAATTTCTCTCTTCCTTTCTATTTTTTCCATCTTTTGCTCGACATTTATTCTGTTGATTGAAGGAGATGATCGCATTGTCATACTTTATGCTGGACCAAGCAAGAGAAGAAGCTGAGTACTGCATGGAAAGTTCTTTTGCTACGTACTCAGAATGGATCTGTCTTAGATAGTTATAGTTATATATAGGGCAAACGAATGTTACTTCTAAATAAATAAATAAATAATTTTTTTTTCTTTCTGAAGTCTATTAGCTGAGCTTATGAAGGTGATTTTGTCAGTAGCTGATAGTGATAGTGTTGTAACCAATTGTTGGGTTACATTTGTATGACAAAGATGCTAAAATGCTACATAAACTTGTGCTACGAGTCCAGCATAATGACATTCGTTATGGGCTTTGGTGGGCTTAAATGCTGAAAGTAAGGGATCAGTACATGGAAGCAGCCAGTGTTTACTTCCGTGCATCTAGTGAGGTAATGCTCCTTTCTTTAACCTATTTGTTTTGTGAACATGTCTTCAAAGTCTTACTTTCATCTACTTCCTCAGGAACCATTACAGTCAGCAGTAATCTCGAGCAAGCATCTTATTGTTACATTTTTCAGTGCCACAAATGTTACGGAAGTATGGATTTTACCTCATTCTTTCTAGTCATTCTTATAACAAGTGTGATCAGGTACATCTCTTAAACAACAAGGCTACTAAGGCTTCTCATGATTATGGTCACTTTTTGGATTTTCATTTGATATTTTCAAATCACGCACACCAGATAGAGCATGCTATTCGAACGTATAAAAGTGCGCTTTCTGTTTTCAAGGGCACTTCTTGGGGTCTAATTAGAGATCATATATATTTCCAACTTGACAAGTAAGTAAAATCAATTATTTTACCTAGTGACCTTATCATTGACTAACTCTGAACTGATGCAATCTTCATATTTTGTCTGGATTATTAGGTGGTTTGCTCTACTTGTAATGTCGATGTTCTAGAAATTATGGTCTCGTACCCGGTCAATCCAAGGCCGCACGAGAGTTATTCCTTGAGGATTTTATCCAACTTGTACAGGTAGTTTGTATTCTTAAGTAGTATTGTTTGAATTATTATGATTCTTATTTTCTTAATGCTAATCATTATTGTGCTACATGTATGGTTTCCGTAGTTCAGTAGCCTTTGACTTTGTCATCTCTAGATAGTTAACTTGCCAAATTCCTTTCTCAATACAAAAACTTGAAAATTGTCTTTAAATCGGGTCTTTTTAGTCTTTGGAATTTCCTCCCGTTTGCACCGCAACATATCTTGGTTTCCTTATTCGGCGGGATGCGGGTCAAACATTGTCTAGCTTATTTGACATTTTGTCTGGTTTAGTGTAGAAAACAGGGATAACGTTCGAGGTTTGCAGATTTCTACAGGTTGTGAATAGAAAAGGAATATGTGAGGAATTTGAGCCTTATTGTTATTACCGTCAGTGAATCCTGCCTTATGTGCTTCTATTTTTCCTAAGAGTCATCTGCGTTGGATTTCGAGTTGCAGGCTATTGATTATTAGGGAGAGGAATTTAAGGGCCGGAGCGTAAGACAACCGAGAGAAGACAAAGTTGGTGAAGATAGGCTCCAAAGCCATCCATGGTCCTAGGAGAGCAAGCTGGTTGTCCTCTTATTGCCTGGTGGTCAGGTAGTATTTTGATATTACTTTTTTTTTGTGTTGTTCAACATCGTATTATTTTGTCGTCAATTGTTAGTTAAACTACCAAAGTAATGTTATTGCCAGATAGTAATCGAATCTGAATAATTGGTTTTAGGATTACTTTGCGGTTGCTTGTGTTTTATGGTAATTAAAGTATTGTTACCGAGCAATAGAAATTGGATCGCAAATACACAATGTAGGCTTACTTTTCAAGTGTAATTATGGTTAAGCTTCAAATTGTCTTTCATCTTTTATGTTGTCTATGAGCTCTCCACCTTATGATTACTTTGTTCACTACCATGTTGCTTTATGTGAATTGGCGAGATATTGCTGCTTCTTATGATCATTTATGTGATGTGATTGCTGAAATGTTGCCTTTTAGAAGATTAGTATTGTTGGTGGCTCTGCAGCAACAACATGACAACCTAGCAGTATTCACCATTGGTGGTGCATACAATCTTGGTCTAAGCCGCCTAACCAATCGTACTTGTACCGGTAGAAGCTGATAGAGAGTGCCTTTTAGGAATAACATGAGTAATGAAAGAGCCAGACACCCAATTCATAGTTTTGCAGCATATGGTACAAGCTCTGTTGACTTAGAATGTATTAATTTCTATGTTGCGTGTCAAAATCATGTATCAAAGATGTGATGTTTGCATTTTTCACGTACAAGAGTATACATCATGGTGTTGGCTACAAAAATTGGTCTTTGCTATTGTCGTGTAAGAATAATTTATGCAGAGTTGAAATAAAAATACCATATGATATAAGAGATGATTGTAGGTGTGAAATCAATCTCAACACTGTGAAATGAAAAATTTAATGGAAATAACAATATGGTGAATAAACCGCGATTTGCATCACAAGCAACTTGAAATAATATATATTACATGCAAATAATAATTATGTGCTTTGTTTCATAAACTCCAACTATTACAAGAATGTCCTTAGAATAACATATGTTAGTTGAAGATGAGCAGATTATTAGAGTTATGGAGAAGATATGAAGTGTTGGAGGTTGAGGAAGGGAGGGGAAAAAAAATATATCAAAATGAGAAAGAAATAGTCGAGTTTGGAGAGAAGAGTAGAGTTGTTCGACCTTGTTTCTTATTAAATAAATATGAATAATAGAAAAATACAGGAATAATTACAGTTGGAAAAACCAATTAACTAAAAGAGTAATTACGTGAACACCATTTTGATATATGAGAGATTGATGAATGAAATGTGTGTATTAAGCTTAGTAACACATTAATTAAACGAGAACATAACTTGCATTGTAAGCTTGGAATGGTAAAGGTTATAGTGGGCGTCAATTTTCCCTTTTTGATGTCTATAATTCAAAACTGAACATGAAATTTTTGTTGCAATGAATAGCCTCCTCCTTGGTATTTCTAGAATGGTCAATATTGTTGTTTTTGCTATTAATTAATCTTACATGAATTTACCGGTATGATTTTATGCCAACTCTCCAAGGCCTGGACTTAGATTATTAGTTCTACTTGGATTATGTCTGGTAGCAATCAAGGAATTCTCATATGGCATCCCAAGGAATACAAATTGATTGGGAAGCTATTTTTGATTTACTTTTGATATGAACTTTCGCCGAGACTGGAGCTATGAAGAAGTGGTTGTACCTCAGTCTTAAAGTGGCAATATCTTGGAAATACTAACCAGATTTAGCGGCACTTAGCTTTTACAATAACTGAAATATTTTGAACTCCTATGTAAATAAGATAAAGCACGTATCTATCTATTCCATTAACTTTTTTTGGTAGACCACTGTTTCATGCAACATTACAAAATAATTGATTGATAGACTAATCATACCAAGGATTCATATTTATTTCAACTTTTGTCTTTTTTGTCTTCTTGGTTTTGGAATATGCCTCTATTTGACACTTAGTTGATAGCTAATAGTTGTTTTCAGTAATTGCTTGTGGTAGTTGAGATAAACAACAATTTGCATAAATATGTTTGTTAACATTTAGCTAATATTGGATAATTGTTAGTTTCCGAATCATAAAATGAGTTTTAAGGGTTATCTCTTAATGGAAGTTCATTTATAAATATTAGACTACTTGAAGTGGTACTCATAGAGTCATATAGTTTCATCATTACTCTTAATAAAAAGAAAATTGTCATTAGTTTTTATTAAGAAATTACAAGAAACATTTAACATGAGAAATTTACATAAGCTAATACATCTCGAAACTAACAGCTATCCAATATTAAGACTAACAATTTCTTTTTTTTTTCCCATTCGTTATAAGCTGTAATATGTAGAGGTACGAGAACTTTCTTTCATCTGCCCGATGAAGTTCATCTATCATGAACTACATGTGTTGAACAACCATGAGGGTAGAGTTGGCCATGGCCTCCCTATCCTCCAATTTTATGTTATCATTTTTTTTTATGAAATATAGGCTTCTATTTTCCTCGTAAGGGAATTGAGGAAGATTTTTTTCTCCTGATGAAATAGAGGTTCATCACCTTATGTTTACTTATTGTAGGAAAAAATATCATTGAAACAACTATATCGAGATGAAGCCTAATAGCATTTTAGGTGTATTATTATGGAACATAATGCAAAGCAAATTACTTGTAAAATTCTAATGTTCTAATATTTTCTTATGTACAACTTTTAAGCCCGAATGTACTTGCATGTAATCGTAAATATTTTTATATTAATATAATAGATGGTAGTCATAAAAATCAGTTTGTACACGAAGTATGAAAAGGTAAAGGAGTAACTGAGATATAATGTGTAGTTATGGTGATCGAGTTGAACATGACTGAAGAGAAAAAGATGGTAGAAATTGAAGGAGAATCATTCACTAGAGAAGACCAGTTGCGAAAATGCTAACAATAAAGTCTCTTGTGATCATTATAATATGAGACTTGAGAGCTAGCATGTGGGGACTTATTCCTTATAGCTGGACTAGCTGCTACTTACGCGTTGGTGATGCAAACCCGCTCACTTCTTTCATGATTATTTAGATGTTCTTGGCATGGTTATCTACGTTGAAGAACATGGACGAATCATTGTGACAGGCTGACAACCCAGACATGTGGAAATCTGATCCGTAAAATCGACATAGTTTGCCCAAGTGTTACAACTTATGGACCGATGCCTTTTGCTACTAGGTCAAGTTCTTGTAATATATATATATATATATACACACACACACACACCAAGGGCGTTTTAAAGCTAATGTAATCTGCGTAGCTTTTGTTCTTAACTACCAAGTTTAAATGTCTTTCTTTTCCCTAAATAGATTATGCTAATACTTAACATTTAGTTGTCGGAAATTATTTTTGCTACCTTAGGGGGCCGCGCGCGATAGCGCGCGGTCCAACAACTAGTTTTATTTAAAAAGTAGATGTGATAGGAGTTGGTGGGGTATTTTTTATTAGAGGAGAGAGAATGTAACTTTTTATTGATAAAAGGTAGAGTGTGGGCCAAAGAAGTGTAAAATATATTAATGGTAGGACTATGCCAAAAATGAAAGTGTAAACTAATTTGGGACAAACATAAAAGGAAAGTATTGAGAATAGAGTACGGAGGTAGTAATAAAATAAAGAGATGATTCTGAATTACACAAAGTTAGTCAAACGATTTTATCTTTCTCGTCGATAACTTATAGTGACATCACCCATGATCTAAGCAACAGAAAATCCTAGAATCCTAGGCTTAGAGCGTACAATTGTCTCAAAGTGTACGTTACCACACAATCTATAAGTAGTCGCCACCAAGTACCCAAGAAAAACACACTCCACCCTCAAATCATAAGCTTCTCACACAATAACACCAAACACACCTTAATTACCAAACAGTCTAAAATTGTGAAAAATGTCGAACGATGTAATGTTGTTGGATTTCTGGGTAAGCCCATTTGGAATGAGGGTGAGGATAGCATTAGCTGAGAAAGAAGTGAAGTACGAGTATAGAGATGAGAATTTGAGGGACAAAAGTGAGTTATTTCTCAAAATGAACCCGGTTCATAAAAAGATTCCGGTTCTCGTCCACAGCAACAAACCGGTTTGTGAGTCTCTTATCATTGTTGAGTATATAGATGAGGTTTGGAGTGACAAATATCCCTTGTTACCCTCTGACCCTTATCAAAGGGCTCAGGCTCGCTTTTGGGCTGATTTTGTCGAGAAAAAGGTACTACAATTTAATTACCATCTTATAATCTTTTTGGCAAATTTTCCTTTCTTTATAATATACTCTCTTTTTTTCCTTTCACACTTTTACAGTTTTAATTTAAAAAAATATATATTCGAATCTTTTTAGATTTGTCTGTCTATTTATTTTAATATCAACTTTTGATAATTAAATTAGTAAATTTAAACTTTCTGCAACTTTTGATAATTAAATTAGTAAAATTAAACTTTCTGTTCTTTATTAATTGTAACATTCAGATTTTTGTACTATTCTCACATAGATATATAACCGTTCCTTGTGTTTTTTTATGTAGTGAAAAATAATATCATTCGGATTTTATTAGATTCCTCCTGATGTACTTAAAATAAATCCACTTTTTATAATTTTTGTCAAAAGTAAATTAAAACATAATGGTTGAAGACTTGAAGTTGTGTATGGGTAAACGTGAAAATTTAAATGTTGTAATTAATAAAGAATGGAAGAAATATATAATAAATCTAGATATGGAAGAATAAGTGGATTGCATAGGTAGTTTGTCAACACATATTAACTTCTTCAAGTTTAGGTTCAAGAATTGCTTGTTTGGCAGTTCACGTACTAACCAATTTTGTGCTAAATATGGGGAGAAAGTGTTGGTAACTCATAGTGAGATATTAAGATAGCATTTTACAAAATTTTTGGTACCAAAACTAAGTGAAAGTAGTATAAAAATAGAGTCATTTGGTACCAAATTATAATTTCGGTACTAAATTTACACTTTGGTACCAAGTAAGAGTTACTTTTTTTTTTTTTTTTTAGGGGAAGTAAGAGTTACTTTGGTATTGGTATCAGAATGACTCTATTTTGGTACCAATTTGACTTAACTATGGTACCAAAAATTTTGTGAGATGTTATTTTGGCATCTCACTATGAGACGCTAATCCAAGCTCATATATGAGCATGGGCCGTACACATCAATGGGAAAGATAATCTACTTTATAAGATCAAATAAGATTCTATTTGAAAAACCATATGATAATATAGGGAGTAGCCTTCTAGACTTATAAAATGAACTAATTTGTCTTATTTTATCAATATGTGATACTCACATATATTATTTAGGATAATACGCTATATATTATAGTTTCAACTGTTATTTGTTGGATAAGTAAAACATAATGGATCATAATGATAGAACCATCAAAACATATAAGTAACTATAGCCGGCAAAACAAACCCGTACCCGTTGACCCGACCCGAAATACCCGACCCGAAACCCGTTTTCCACCCGAAAATAATGACCCGAAATGAACCCGAAACCCGAAATAACCCGACCCGACCCAAACCCGACCCGAAAGCAAATAGACCCGAATATAACCCGAACCCGAATCCGCCCGACCCGAAAGTGACCCGACCCGAATTGACCCGATAATGATGACCCGAACCCGACCCGACCCGACCCGACCCGAAAAGTTGTCATATTAGTTATTTTTAAAACAAATTTAAGGAAAAAAATTATCGTGAGATACTATATATGACTTAACCACTTCCCATTAACTATTTAACTTAGTTTTATTAGTCTTATATGTGCTTTATTTATTTTCTAGAATAAAAACCCGACCCGTTTTAACCCGACCCGACCTAACCCGACCCGTTTTAACCCGACCCGATCTAACCCGACCCGATGTGACCCGAAATCTAATGGACCCGAAACTAACCCGTACCCGACCCGTACCCGACCCGTACCCGACCCGACCCGAACGTAACCCGAACACAAAGTTGACCCGATTATGACCCGACCCGTAATGACCCGACCCGTACCCGACCCGTTTGACCCGTTTGCCACCTCTATAAGTAACTATTAAAAACAAAATTCACAAGATAGGCTCATAGGCATATGAAGTTGAGAATATTAAATCCTAGTAATGGTTAACGTATTCAACTCTTAGATAAGCACTCCTTTATAATATTATATTGATTTACCTCTACATTACTATTTATTTCGTTCAAACAAAGACAAATTCATCATGTTCTTTCAATCTGAGCTTCTTGTCACATGTCTTAGATAAGTATATAGAGAGTTAGTCTTGTGTAGACCTGGTTCATTCTAATGTTAGTATAGATTAAAGCCACCCATATGACATAGTGATTTTTTTTTTCCATATGGTTATCTTTGAAAACTTAATGTTACACTAATTTACTAAGTATTATTTAATACAATGACAGTTCTTTCTATACAGTCACCTTTTACAATTTATAACTATAATTTTTTATAACTATTGTTTTTTTGACATAGTAATCGTGTTTTCATAAATCATATGTACTAGCATTTCTTTCAAGATAAATTTAGTGTGGACCAGATCCATATAAGTTTTATAGGTAATTAGGTATATAAATGGGTGGCAAACGTGTAACACTCCGTCCTTTTTGCATAATACAAAAGAAAGTACACAAAAAATTTATAAATAAAGTAATACGCGGATTTGCTAAATGTAAATGGAATTTTACAAGAACCATTTAAAAGCATGTCTTAGGTATTAAACTCAAAATTTAAAACTCAAAAATTAAATATAAATAATTGACATAATGAAAAAAGGGTAAATAACCTTAAAGCTTTTAATAATAACAATAAAATCATTTTTTTAGGAATAAAACTTACTAGTTTAACTAGAAAGATTAGTTTATGAGAAAATACACTAGAAAACTCTACCGCGTTTTCTAGGGTATTACAAAACGCGTCGTTTGGGTCTGGGGTCGGATCCAATCAGATCTTGCCTATTTTAAGTCTTCTTATTTTTCGAGTTTGAGTCGTGTTAGATAAAATTTGATTTACGTTGGATCTGTTTTCGGGTCAATAAAATCAGGTCGGGTTTCATTTCAAGTAAAGTAAAAATTTGAATTAAATATAATTACAAAAAATAATAACAAAATAATAAAGCAACAAAAAAACAAAAATTTAAAATTTGGTTATCTTTATACTGGGAAATCATTGTTGATGATTTTTCGGGTTGATTCAAGTAGGGTTATTTCGAGTCGGTCAACTTCGAATCTGTCTTATTCGGGTTGGGTCAGGGTCTATTTCCGTTTTAAAGTTCATATCCATTATGGGGAATAAATCATTTATGAAGAGGATTCCTTCGTTTCTTTTTGTTCTTCCTATTTGTATTCTTGACACTACTCGCAACTGGAGATAATATTTTAATTTTTCTCAATATATAAGGAAAAAAAATTATAGTGTTATGAAATCTTGATTTTCGTTACATTTTATTAATATAGAATAACAAATTTTTAAGTTCAAAGAAGTGTATTGGAAAATGTACATAGTCAAAATAGGAAGAAGAGAAAGAAGCGGAGGGAACATATTTCTTTAGTTTTGTCAATTAATTTTTATTTACAGAACTCCAACACCATTTATTATGATTTTGTGTAACCTATGTCTTTTTACTTTTGCTCGACAAGACCGATAATTAAATAGTAAACCTATATAATTGGTGCATAGGTTAGAAAAACCTCATCCTAATAATCACAATACATTTTGTCTAATGATATCTTTAATTATTTAATACCAACCATATAAAAATTTGAAATATATTTAAAATACATCAATTCAACTGTGTTTTACGTAATAAGATTGGTTTTCATATTTTAGTCAAAAAATATGGCAAAAATTAGCATATACTTTATCCGTTCTTTTTCTATTGCAACAATTGAGTTTTTACATTATTTTCCTACTGCCCTTTCACTATCTATTGTAATTTTTACGTGAGAAAAAATATAGTCGTGTGGGGTCTCGTTAGATTCATTTTAATAAATACTTTAATGATATCAATTTTTTTAATTTTTACTAGAAAAGTGATAAAAAATATTAATAGTTAAAGTTGTGTATTGACAAATGTGAAAACTAGCTCAATTATTGTAACAGAAAAAAAACGGAGGAAGTAAATATTAAAAAAGTGAAAGTGTATTTAATAGATTTGGAGCAAAAATATATACGAACTACTCCATCAACTATGATTATATAATTTTTTGACGAAGAAAACAATAAATGTTTGGTGTTGGACTATTGATTAGATTTTTTTTTTTGGAAAAATTGAGATTATAAATCCCAAGTTTGGGACATCTTTGATCTTCCCATATTAATCTAACTATGATTTATTTTTGAATAATCTCAAGTTTAGTTAGTCTTTCCTAATCAATCCTAACATGAGATGGATCGGTCTAGCCGGTAAAGGTAGCCACGTGACACAACATCTTCACATATTAATCCCAAGTATAATTTATTTTTGAATAATCTCAAGTTTATTTAGAGTATTTCCAAATCAATCCTAACATGAGATGGACCGATCCACCCGGTAAAGGTAGCCACGTGCCCAATTTTATTTGTCGATGGATTTTACTTCAAAAAATAGCCTTTCAAAAAATAACCGTTAGATAGGCAGAGGAGAGCGAAGGTATTTGGATCCTTTCGAGTTCTAAAATAACTCTACAAGGTAAAGTTTGTTAAAAAATAAAGCATTCTTGGGATTAATATGGGAAGATGTTTTAAACTTGAGCTTTGTGATGTCAATTTTTCTTTTTTTATAGAAGAAACAACGTGTTTGGTGTTGGACTATTGGTGTTTGGTGATGGTTCTCGCTCAAGGGTAAAGTCCTGATGACATAAGATATGTTTGGAGTGATTGGCGCAACTTGCTAGTTTTTCTTTTTCTTTTTTTAACAGAAACTTACTAGTTGCTATAACGTGTTTTCTTGGGCTTCTTGTGAAGTCATATCTTGTCACTAGCTTGATGTAAAAATTTTCAGCACCGCACATTGTTGGAGTTGGAATTAAAGGCTCGTTGGGCAATATTAATTGAAAATAAATTGAAACTAATAAGTTAACCGAAATAAATACGATAAGGATGAAATTGATAAGGTGCTGGAACTGAAAAGGTAGCTGATTAGCTTAATTGTTTGGGAAAATATTAGTTTCTTAAGTTGATAAACTATTTTGGCAAAATTAGTTGATATCAAAATTTTTAAAAGATTTTCCAAAATTCCGGTCACGTGATTTTAAAAAAGTAAAAATTTTAACTTATTATTTAAGTTATTTTAACAACTTGAAATTTTGTTTTAGATACTTCCCAAACACTACTAATAATTTTAGTACCTAAAATATGTTAGTACCTTAACATTTAAAGTAACTAAAATGCTTTCCCAGACAGAGCCAATATTTGTAGCCATAGTGGGAAATCACTTTTCTAAGATAGAAAATTGATTATTTTAAGTCTACAATAAATTATTATATTCCCACGATTTTGCCTCATTTAAGATTTTATGAAAATAAAATAAAGGTGTTGCGTAGCAAAAAGAAATGCCGCAATGGGTGTAGAATACTGCCCAAATTCAGTAGATAATCACTCATTATCCAATAAAAATATGTTGTTACATCTCTTTCGTCAATTTTTTCTTTCATTTTATAGTAGTTGAACATTTAGCATGATCTATTTTGACAAATGCATTCTACTTATGACTATAAAAAATAGCATTATTCTAAAATAAAATTCAAGTTAAAATTTTTTAAAAGAAAATAAATAATTTTTTTTTTGAAGGAAAAAAGAAAATAAATAATTTTAGAAGTATGTCAAAATATAGCAAAATGGATGTTTGTTAATATATAGATCTCAAACAATAATGTTTTTTATATTTCAATTATAACAAATTGTACATTGTGTAGGCCATATGTGATGATTTGTTCCATGACTTAGATCATCTCATGATCTATATTTTGTCATGGAATAACCCAAAACATATAACTCAAAAGCATGACTCAAAAATACATAAGTAGCTATGCTCTTAGAGCTTTGTCACTCATGGTTGTTTGGATCATAAAAACATATCATGAGGGGTGATTTAAAAATACATGGCCTTGCACTCATGATTTTGGGTGACTTATTTTGGTTTGTTCCATGACAAATTGTAAATTGGATCAGGGCATAATTTAAGTCATGGAGCAAGTCATGAGGTGGGTCCCACATGCACAATGTATAATTCGAATTTTGTAATTGAAGTATTTCGGTAACTACTTCCTTCGTTTTTTTAGATGATCTGTTTTGACTTTTGACACTATTCACGTATGTAACTTTGACTGTATTTTGTGATTTGTACTTAAGGAAAAATATAGTCATGTAGGAATCTGGGTATATTCGTCTCAATGTATATTTTTTAATATTAACTTTTTATAATTTTTGCTTATTGATAATTAAAGATAGAGGTTCAAAATAGTGCATTAACAAGTGTGCCTAGAGGAAACGGGTCAACTAAAAAGATAGAGGAAGTCTATAATAAAATAATGTGTTCTCTACACCTTATAAAATAAGCTTCAGGTCCAATAAGTTCATGTCTGATCAGGTCTAATACACTATAAAATGAGTTCCAATAAGGGTCATTTAGGTCTAATAAGTTTAGGATTTTTCAGGTGAAGAGAAAACACCCTATAAAACTACCAATGGTCATAATTTTTTTTTCAGATCTATAAATAGGCATTCATTTTACTATAAGATACTTCTAAAATTATTTATTTTCTCTTTAGATTTTATACACTTGATTTTTTTGTTTTTGGGATGATATTTTTCCTGAGACATGAATGGGGTGTATTTTTCAAATTCTTGGAAAATTGAACATAAATGGGATTCATTAAAGATAGCTAGAACTTGGAAGGATAGAAGTTGAAAAATTAACGGGTAGAATTAGCCATTAATTGGTATAACATTAACTTTTCTGAAGCTTTGGTTTTTGGTATAACATTCATTAGCTGGGAGAAACCTCGCCACCAATGACCTCTTTGATGATTACATTTTGCCATAACACATTTCTAAAATTATTTATTTCTCTTTAAATTTTGTATGTTTGAGTTTTTATTTTGGGGTGATGCTATTTTATTTAATCATAAATGAAGTGCATTTGTCAAAATGGGTCATGAAATATGATAAACTTTTTATAAGGTGAGAGAGAAGGTGGAAAAAACACAAGGATGACATTTTTTATATATCATTTATGGCCATAGCTCTTATAGGAGTCTAAGTCTAACTTTCTTGGACTCTACGTGTACGGGTAAATTCGGGTATAAAAATTCATAGGAAGTCTAGGTTTGGGTTCACTGATTTGCAGGGGCAGGCTAAAGGTAATAGGGCCCTGTATCGTTTATTAATGTTGGGCTCCTAATTCATAATTCAAAACATAAAAGATTCTTACTATGAATAAAGGAAATAATTATAGAGTTATCTCTTCTACTTTTTTTCTTTTTTTTTAAATATGACATATAGAAAAAAATAAGTTCACATAAGGTGTAATAACGTCTAATAAGTTCAGTTTAACAAAAATAAGTAAAAATAAGATATGACACTAAATAAAATAAGTTATAATAAGTTCAGTTCTACAATAATAATTAAAAATAAGGTCTGAACTCTGATATTATAATAAAATAAGTTCTAATATGTTCTTAAGAAATTCAAACAAGTCTAATAAGTTTTAAAAAAGTTCATATAATTTCAATTAAATTCAGATAAGTTTAGGTAAGCAAAAATAAGTAGAATAGTACGAACTCTAAGTTATATTTAGAGCTTAACATATGCATCTGGACTCGTTAGATAAATCGAATTCAGTTATTGTTACTGTGTGTCCGTTGGCACATGTTAGAAAATCTCGATCCTCTTTAAACATGTCTAATAACATTATTAATTAGCTCAAGACACTACTCCTCATTAAACATATTTGTTCTTGTATAGACGTATACCACTGGAAGGAATATTTGGAGTACAAAAGGCACAGAACAAGAGGCGGCAATTAAAGAGTTCATAGACCACTTGAAACTGTTGGAGCAAGAGCTTGGGGATAAGCCTTATTTTGGAGGGGATAAATTTGGCTATGTTGATCTTATATTCATCCCATTCTATAGCTGGTTTTACGCCTATGAGACATTAGGTAACTTTAAGATTGAAGAGTCGTGCCCAAAGATCATCGAATGGGCCAAGAGGTGCATGGAGAGGGAAAGCGTGGCCAAGACTCTCCCAGATCAGGAGACGGTTTATTTGGAGGTAAAGAAGGTGTATGGCCTTTAGAGGGATTTGAGTTTTCTGTTTTATGGTGAGGAATGAGTTGTTTTACTTAATGCTTTTATTAAGCGTAATTAATAATGGGCGAAACATGTGTTGGTTTCGCTGTACTAGCATGGGACATTAATTTTTTTCTTTTATGGTGCTTATTATTGTAATGAAGTTAAAATTAAGCTTTAGTTTATCAAATTTCAGCTTTAACTAGTCTTTGCAATGGGATGTGAATCTCATATAAGGCCGACTTATCATAATCTATGGTAAGATGAGAGTAACTTGTTATCTTGAGTAGGTCACTTATGATAGAGGTGACCCCTTTAAGGTAATAGTTAGGTAGATGTGGTCATTGGACGAGCTAGATCGGGACCAGTCTTAACTTGGCCTGCTAGGAGCACGGACCAGGATAAGGGAGGGGAGGGAAAATGAGATGGATAATGCAGGAGAGAGAGAAACGGAGAGGGTAAAATGTAAACTTTATTATTATTATTATTATTATTATTATTATTATTATTATTATTATTATTTGTTTTAACTTGTAATGTTTGTTTTGTCCTGTACCTTGCTCATCAACTTGGAAGAGAAGCAATTGTGCTTCACTGTTGAATTTTATCATTTCTATGGTAGCAATAGCATGGGATGCGGGTCATGAATTTGCTTTCTACTGCAGTTGTATTTTGCAGCTTTTGCTCCCCATTTGATAAGATTCAATGTATCAATTATCATCCATATACTCCATTTGATCAATTATCACCCGGACAATTCAACTTCAAACTCAAATTTTTTGCTCCCAAAAAATCCTATAAATACCCCTTCCAACATTCTCAATTTTCACAACTCTCATATTCTCACAATCAATACATTCTCTCAATCTCTAATACTCACGCTTCTCTTTATTTCTTTCTCTAAATTTTCTTTTTCTTTCTATTATCTAATTAGCAATTTTCTAAGTTCTTCAATATATTAGTTTACTGCTTTATTACCTTATTAGTTATAATAATATCATATTAATTTTATACTTTTCTTTTAATTTCTCCAAAAAAAAATGTCTAAATTTTCAAAAAGATAACGTAAGAGGTAAGAGTGGCGGTTATAGTAGCTGGAGTGGTGGTTTTTCTAGTTCACCGTCCATTGACAACCACCGACTTCATTGTAGAATTAGAACATGAGTTGATAGATGATATTAAAATTCCCGTACAACCACCCAACCGACAACCACCAACTTCACACATGGAACAATCGGGTTAGTGTTTAATAATTAGTAAATCAACTTTCACTTAGCTAATTATTTGTGATTATATAAATGGACAATGACTATATGAGAATTGAACATGATTATGTTAAATTATTGGTTTTTTTTATCAATAATAATTATGTATGATAATTATGTAAATCAACTATCACTTAGATACTTATTTGTAATTGATTTAATAGACAATGACTAAGATAATTAATCATGATTATCTTAAATTAATGTGGTTTTAGCAATAATAATTATGTGAAAAAACCATCACTTAGCTAATTAATGGTTATTATGTTAACCGATAATGATTAAGATAATTACTCATGATTATGTTAAATTTATATTTACTCCGTTTCTTTTACTTGCAACATATTCTTGCTACCAAGCTCAAAATGGCAACTTTTTATAGCAAAATACCACAATTGCCCTTACTTAACTAACTAATCTAACCAATTAACACTCATAACCAACCGTCCCAAAGTATTTCCCACACTCTCTCCCCTCCCCATCAAACCCCTACCAACCCCCTATAGATGGCCACTGGTGAAGGCTGGGCAGGCAAATCCGTGGGCCATAGGGCCGGGCTTAGATTTCACGGCCCAGGACCAGACCGTGAAATTCACGGTTTGGGCGGGCTAGTCCACGGGCTGAAAAATCTTGGCCCACACCGGTCTGTTACCGGTTTTTCACGGTTCAGGAAGCGGTTCTTGCGGTTCGTGGGCCTAGTGGGTTGGACCGGGCGGGCGGGCCGGCATGATAAATTTTTAATTTTTTTTCAAAATTATAGAAATTATTCATTATTGTTACATAAAAATATATATAATTATTAATATTAATGAATAATTTTATTATTTTTGAATTTGATTTAATTATAATATATGCAATTTGATTAAAATATATACAATTTGATTAATATTTACACAATTTGGTTGAATAATTACTTGGGCTAGGCTGGTCCGGTTCATGGGCCGGGCTGGACCGGTTCGTGGACCGGGGTGGGCGGTTTTAATAGCAGGCTTTCGTAGTTTGGGCTCAAAAAATTCGACCCACGATCCACCCACCAATTTCACGGTTTAAGGCGGGCTGGACCGGGCTTTTCACGGGATCGACCTACACGGCCCACGAGGTGGGCTAGGCTGGATTGGCCCGCAATGTTGGCCATCTCTACAACCCCCGTACCCCTTCAACCCCAACACTGCACCAACACCAATTGCCACCACCATTGCAGCCTCCACTCCAGCATCAACTTTCCGGCAACTTTATTCCCTTTTTTATCAGCAACTTTCTTCGACGCACTTCGACCACAGAAGCTCTAGATCTAGAACTTTCATGGTCAAATTTAACCCTTCAAGCCAGCTAAAGGTTTTGATAACAACATTATAATCTCAAGCAAGGGTATGTACAACAGGTATTTTACAATCCATCACGACATAAACCCGCAATTGCTTCAATGAAAACCACAAAGAGAGAGGTGATCATGAAGAGGAGAAGAGGTGGTCTGGTTGGCAAGAGGGTATAGATTGGTGGCTGGTTTTGGAGGAGGGTGTCGCGATTTGACTGGTAGAATTAGAGGAGGTGAATGTGATGGTGGCCGGCTGTATTGTGTATGGGTGGTGGGTTTGCATCTACACTGGCGACGGTGGTGGTGGGTAGGGTTGTTCATTCGGATTATACGATCCGATCCGAAATTTCGGATCGGTAAAATTGCGATCCAAAAATTATCGGATATTTGAAATTTTCGGATCGCATCGGATAATCTGAATGAACAGCCCTGCCCGTTCTACTAGATATTCAAGTAACTCAAACATGAAACTCAACAGTTGCTTTCTTTCTTTCCATTAAAACAACATAAGTCATCCAACATTATAAGCTAAGTTCATACTCCTTTTCACTAGTGGAAAAATGCTCAAATGCTCCGGTTAAAAAACCTACAAATGCTCCGTATTTGACGCGTAGCAGACGTCATACGAGCATTTGAACATTCTTCAAATGCTCCGGTTTTCAACCGGAGCATTTGATCTATAAAATGCTCCGGTTGTCCAAAAAACCGGAGCATTTGATGAATTTTTGTGCTAAAATGGGTCAAATGCTTCGGTTATTAGGATAAATTCGGAGCACTTGTGAAGCAAATGCTCCGTTTTTCTCTAATAACCGGAGCATTTGCTATCTATTTTTCTTTTTTAAAAAAGGCTGCTCTTGCTGTACAATAGCATAGCAACAAGCTAGTGTAACAAACAAGAGATGCAATCATAATTTAGATGGGTAGTTTTCACACACATAGTAGCTAAATGTACTACTCTTACAAGTTACAATTATGAGATCTCATATATATAAGGAAAAATTGTCACCACAGGTCCCAACTATGAGCCAACATTTTTTATAGATACGAACTACTCCCTCCGTCCCGGAATACTCTTGACACTTATCAGGGCACGTAGTTTTAGATGATAAGTTGTTGTTTGGTTATCAATTGTTATTTTATTGAAAAAGTAGATGTGATAGGAGTTAGTAGGTAGTAAAAGTAGTATTATTTTATTTGGTGGAGAGAGAGTGTGGGCCAATGGTTAGAGTTGGTAGGTAGTAGGAGTGGTATTATTTTATTTGGAGGAGAGAGAGTGTGGGCCAATGGTCAAAAGGTAGAAGGATTAAAATAATAGTGGGTCATATCCAAAAATAGAAGTGTAAAGAGTATTCTGGGACAGATGAAAAAGGAAAGTGTAAAGAGTATTATGGGACAGAGGGAGTATTAATTATCTAGTGGAGGTCCCAACTATAGGGAGTATTGTTTTTAAATGGACCTTTCAGGTTACTTAACCTGAAATAATAGGTTATAACTCACGTGATTTCATAAAAATATCACGTGACTCCCCTCTTCTCTCTACTTTGTTACCTCTAAGGCTCTAAACCTCTCCTTCTTATTCCTTTGCTTCAGTGTACCTTAGTCCTTACTCCACCATAACCAACCTTGAGCACACCAATCTCAGTGGAAACAACTAGTTCAAGAAAACACATTTTCTTATTCAAATCCAATTTGAAGGTGAAAGCTTTACTCAAAAGGAAATCATGGAATTGGATGGTGGGTCTTCAAGCAACAAAACATAATTTCAACTATTAGCAAATAAGAAATTAGTTCATACCACTAAATCTCCAAACACAAATCAACAAAACAAAGATAACAAACACAATTAATTTACAGATTTCATATTTTATTCATCAGCAAATCCTGTATTGAAAATCAACCCAGAAAAAAAATACCCAAAACGTAATTACCTATTATTCGAAATTCCATAAAAATACCCAAAATTATACTTCACCTCTACGCCACCACTATCGCAACCCGTAACTCGCTTTCGCCTGAAATCGTCCGTATTCTCCGCCAGAAACTGCCCTAGACCACCGCCATCGCATCCATCATTTCGCCCCTCTTTATGCGTCTGTCTGCAACATCCGCTTGCCCTGATCCCTCTCTGTTCGTCTCTCTCCTCCCACGTTGCTGCCTAATAGAGACACCACCGCCACCACTCAGTACCTAGTGAGCTCTCCATCTCTCTTCTTGTTCATCTTCCCTTTCCACCATTTTTTCCATCTTCCATCTCTCTTTGAGAAACAGAGGTACATGAGAGGAAATCGAAGCAAGGGAGATGGATGGTTTTTGCGGTTGTTGTCGTTGGAGGTAAGTCTGGATGGGCTCATGTGGACTCAGGCGTGTGTGGTGGTGGTGTCCGCATAGAGTAGGATGGTGAAAGGGAAGATAAAGTAAAGATTTAAAAAATTAAAAAATGAACATATATCATTTTACCTAGATGGCAGGTTATAAGTCATCTAGGTCCATCTAAAAACAATAACCCCTATAGTTGGTACCTCCACAGGATAATCAATAGTTCGTATCTATAAAAAATGTTGGCTCATAGTTGGGACCCCTGATGTCAATTTTTCCTATATATAATTATGAAAATATTAATTGCAGGTAAGATTTAAATCCATAATAGCAACAAAATGCAGCACCTCCCTTCCCTCAGCCACAAATACAGCTCCTAACAATACTCTACAGTTCTAAACAAGAGTAACAAATATAGGATCTCAATATAGTACCAAATATAGGATCTCCTCAACATCTCCGACCACCTATGAACTGCCACCACCAGAACGTCCCATCAATGACTCATAGATGCACTGAATGAATTGCTTACAAAGGTTGTCACAATCTAGCAAAGAAAGCAGCACATTTAGAACAATGGGATTCAATCCATAAAGTTTAAGCATCCCAATAATTATGGCAGAAAGTTATATAACTCAGAAAATATGAATCAAAATCACTTACCGCCAACGGTTCTAGTGGTGGCTGTAGAGCTGATGACAAAAATTCTGCAATACTGCCAATTTGCAAACTTTTTATTTGCAAACAGAGAGAATTTAATGGAGTTCTCAGCAGCTTAGGGAGTTGGTAGTCAGCGAAAACTTCATATACACATCTGGGATATAAATGGCAGCACTCTCCTAGCTGTACACGCCCAGCCCGGCCCCTCCTCTGCAATCCAAGCACACATTAACATGCAGGACTACCATATTAAGTGAAGATAAGAACTTTTTGGAAAAGCATGCAATACAATACCATGATAACATCCTAGGAAAATTTCTACAAGTTAACCCTACTTCCTCATATAGCTAGAGAAGGTAGAGAATCTCAGATAAGCACTCTAGCAGTTATGCAAAGCATGCACTCCCAAGCAGCAAAAGGCAAGTGAAAGTGAGATGAGAATAATTAGAGTTTTTTAACTTACAAGAGAGCAGTGTAAAAACGTATCTCCCAACAATTAGCATGCCAGAGTAAAAGATAGATATAAACTCGGGGCAAAGGGTCTATGGTAATAACGATTTGAGTGAGAGCTAACAACAGGTTCCAGTAATTGAAGGAAATTGATATCAGGGAATTCACCTGCCGCATAGAAGCCTTTGATATCCAAGAAGGCGGTAGACAGGGGGTGTTATTGAGAGCATCATATGTGATCTCTTTAGCTTTCCCGCAATCAACAACAAAGACAACAAAGGCGTTCCTCATAAAGTATATGACAATTCAGGAAGCACATCGAAACCAAAATCCATCCATAAAATTAATAAATAAATTTTGCATTTGAAAGATATCACAAAATATTTATGTCATGTGAGGAAAAGAATAAGATTGAAACAGGTGCACAATACTAATATCTAGAAATTCAACCTCCCAATAACAAAGCAAAGAACACAAACAATAGAGAACCCGAAGCAAGAAAATATTCTAGCAACATAGCCACTAACAAGCAAAAATATAACACCCCCTCCCCCTCCCCCAAAATCACAATATCTCAAAACTTCCGTCGCTAACACATTCTGGGATGCAATATGCTATATTTCTCTTCTCTAAATGCATGAAGTGATTTTATTGTTTCATTAAATGCAAAAAAAATAAAAAAAAAATAAAAAAAAAAACTGATTTTGTTAGGGAAAAGGCCTGAGAAAATATAATTAGCTTGACCACTAGACGATTCTATCAAACACACTAGAACAACTTATAAGGCAGCTACCGCCTCTATATACAGTCCCATTCAATTGATTACATATTTATGACACACAATAAGCACCTAAAAATAACACTATTAGACAGCAATTCCAAGCGTAAATCATACGTCTATATAAGTTACAGAAGTTCGAGTAATAGTTTGCGTTAGGAGAATAGATATGAGTCAACATAAGTCAATACTAAAAGGGAACAAAAAAGGCATGAACCACAATACGTCCTCAATAACCATATGCCTAATAGGAGGTCATTCCAAGTACAGAAGACTGAATCTGTAAAGAATTCAGAGAAGGGTCAGCTTCAAAGCAAGAAAATTATAATTCAGAAGCACATAAATTTCAATCACGAAACACATATCAAAACACTCACAATCGAAGCCAATTACTAGCTTTGTTCGAGGACAGGCTTCTAGGAACTTCACCGCATCAAGAGAAACACGAAAATGCAAGGCAGTTCATACTCTTTACTTCAGAACTTCAACAGCACAGTAAATTCATAATAACTTTCTTTATTCTAAAAAATAAGTACAAATTTCTAAAAAAATCAGCAGTAAAAATTTACCTCTAAATTAACACCCTTTTCACAAGAAAGCACAAAACTTAAGCGAAGAAGCATAAATAACCCTAACTACAGGGATACTAATTTGTTAAATACTTCAACAAGATGCTCTATCAAGCAAAAATGGCAAACAGATCTCACAGCAAGCAAAGAACTCATATACCATGAAGTAAGCATCCTTCACCAAAGATTGATGCATATATTCAAAAGAAAACACCCATGCAGCACACATCGACCTTAATTAGAGAGCCAAAATCCATGCCCAAGACTTCATTCAACTAAACTAAGCTACCTCAACTCAAACATAAAAAAAAAAGGCTAAAAACAACTACCAAATTCCTTTACAGTACCTTTTCATCAATTGAACAACATTGTAGTTCTACAAAGACGGGAAAAATTAAAATTAAAATATCAACACTCACTATGATCCATAAATGGCTCATGAATAGCATAGAAGGTTCCATTGCAGTATAATTTAACCTAATTTATAGCCAAAATCCAGCAAGAAAATCAATCTACACGAGTTTTAACCTTCACCTAAAAAACATTGCTTTAAATTTACAGTGACATAGTAAAAACACATATGTTCGTCTCCATTAGACACAACAGTATATATATATATATATATACCTCAATTACCAATAAAACGGCATCATTTCAACTCAATTCATTCAAAACCACTCAAATTACCATGTATAAATAATAAAATCATCAAAATTCAATAACCTAAAATTGAAATATAATCATGACCCATATACTTAAACGCCAAAAAAATCACTAAGACGTTCATTATCAGGCACCGTAGGCGAACACGTGAGCCTTAATTGCTAAGATGCCATGATCTGGTGGTTGGATTCGTCGTTGTTTAGAGACTCAGGATCTGAGACCTAATCATCATTGCTAGCTAGACACGGAAAATATAAAAATAAACATGAGATGAGTGTGGAACATAAACCAATTCCTATTATCAATCATCAATTACTGGCAGAAAAAACGCAGGAACAGAAATCTAAGGTGGAGGAAAAACGCATGAAAAGATGAGAAGAGAGAACGAAGATGAAAATGAAATAGAGAAGATGCAACAAATTTCATATTAAACCCTAATGCCCACAAAATTTCATATACAACCCTAATGCTCACAAAATCTCATATAAACCCAAAACTAGTAAAACCCGAGATTCGCAGATAACAATGAACAATTACAAATCAATATTCCAATCACAAATTCCACAATTCAGATCTTCAGAGTATAGCTAGCATCCAGTAATAGCATATTCAGTTAAATTCTTATGAGCATAAAACACCAGTGATTATGTCCTATAATCTGCAATAATTTATTAGGATTGAACACACAAACCTATAGAACCGAAAGGAAAGAAAGCAACACACAATCCTAAGTAATACAACCCTAAGTCCCTAAGTAAAACAGAATTGCACAAACTCTAATTCCACGAAGTCCCCATCAAATTAGATTTAGTCAATGATCATTAATCACCACAATTCTGAACATACTACGAGTACTTAATTATATAACAACTGAACATATATACAATCAATCTGAATTGCTCAAAACACTAGCACACATTATAATAAGATAACATGGTCTAACTTGTCATAATCTATAGACATAATTGATACTACATAAAAGTTACATCCTACTAAGACAATGATGGTTGGTAGCATTCGAGCAATTCGAGCAGACAAGCAGAGTCACAGTACCAAACTCAAACTTAACAATCAACCCAGCACAAAAAAAAAAAACTAAAGCAAAAGATCCAATGCTCATCCTTCGAACTTCAAACAAAAGAAAACCCAGAAAGTAACGAAGTTAAAGACTCAAAGAGATCCATAATGTGGTTACAACTAATTCCGCAACTATGGACCAAGATATATGCGAAAATTCAATTCAAACTGAATCCAGCCAAAGAAACCATAAAATTAGAAGTTAGGGTTTACAAAATTGAAAAAAATAAAATCGAAAAAGATCAACAACAAAAAAAAAATCAAAAAAATCAAAAGAATCAACAGATGTAAAATGAGTTCCTCGAGACAACATTAATTGAATTACAGTTAGGTGAGCAAAGTTGACACTCAACTACAAAAAAAATCACAAACCTGAATGAACGGTGCGAGGATGTGGAGAGGGCATAAACTCTGGCGAGCTTTGGCAACGCAGCAATGACGGATGAGAGTGAGAGAGCGATGCTGAAGAACCACCATCGCCGCCGCCTCCTACCGCGGTGCTGAAGAACGGCGCTGAAGAACTCGTGATGAGACATCAAGATCTGAACAGAGAAAAAAATTCAGGGGCGTGATGAGACAGAGAGAGAGGGACTCGTGAAATGGAGAAATAAATCTTCTTCGATTTCTAGGGTTCAAGTTTTAGAACAAAATAAATCATAAATATAAAAAAAGAAAAAAAAACCGAGCCACTTACTTGTTGTTGTGAAGAATGAGTGAAATGCGAGTGAAAATTAGAAATGGGGGATCCATCCGAGTTCAGAGCTTCTACGAACGTATTAGGGATTTTAGCATGAAATCCAAGGTGACGATAAGGAGATGGAGAGAAGGAAGGCTGAAGTTGAGTAGTTGGCGTTTCGGTGGCTGACTATGAAGGAGATGAAGACGGGATGAGAGAGAAAGAGAATCCAGTTAAGGGAGGGAGAGAACAGAAAACTGGGGGGAGCAGTAATTTCATTAGAAGAGGGAGGGAGGTAGGGGGGAATTATACTAATTAAAAAAAAAAGGACAGCCAAATGCTCGGGTTGATTGACTAGAGGCGCGGAGCACTTATTCACAAATGCTTGTGTTGATTAGTCAACCGGAGCATTTGACATCAAATGCTCCGGTTGACTAATCAACACGAGCATTTGTGAATTTTTTTTATTAAAATTGTCACAAATGCTCGGGTTGATTAGACAACCAAAGCATTTGATAAGTAGTAAAAGTAGTTTTTTCCACTAGTGTTTGCATCTAACATTAATCTCTTTTTTGTCTAATATAATAACAAGTTTTATCAATCTCTTTTTGCATCATCAGATCTTGAAATTAATCTAACTAATGAAAAGAAATTGACCCATAAACATTTTGTTCTTCAAATGAAGAAGAGGAAATGCTTCGACGGTGGGCGGTGGGCTGGTGGTGCCCGGTGCTCGACGAGAGTGAGAATTAAGAAGGCTGTGAAGAGGAAGAAATGGTGGAGTGGTGGTGGCACACAACAAGTAGTGGTAGTGGCTCGAAGACTGAAGAGAAAAGGTTGGTGATGATTGTTGAGTTAGTAATGGTGGTTGGTGGGCTGGTGCTGTGGTGGTGACGCAAAGAGTAAGGGTTGGGCGACAGGTGGCTAGGGCTCGGCGATTGGTGGCTGGGGATGGGCGACTTGCGGTGGGGGCTGGGTAGTGAAAAGTGAGAGCTAGGGTTTCACGGGTTTGGTTAGGATTTGTAAATATGGATTTTCAAGTCTACTGGGTAGTAACAATATCATGTATGAGTACAAATTTTTGTTGAAAAAAAAAGAAATATTTTTTATTTAAAAAAACTTTAGAATTTTTCAGATATTCGATCCGAAACCTCAAAATTCGGATCGGATTTCCGATTTTTCGGATCGGGTCGACAATATAGCGAATCGGATCAATCAGATCAGGTTTTTTTGAACAACCTTAGTGGTGGGGGCTGCATCTCTACTGGCGGTGATGGTACTTACAAGGAGGGAGGAGGGAAGGTAGGTGGTAGTGCGTAATTAAGTACTCTTTGCTGGTGAATTAGTTTTGTTAATTAAAGGGGTTATATGACGTTTAAGACACTTTATCTCCTCTTTCTTAAAAAGTGTGCAAACAACTATGTTGCAAGTAAAAAGAAATGCAGGATGTATTGTTTTAGCAATAACAATTATGTATATGTAAATCAAATAACATTTAGCTAGTTAATTGTGATTATGTTGATCGGAAAAATTAAGATAATTAATCATGATTATGTTAAACTAATAATGGTTTAGCAATAATAATTGAAAAAATTGACAAGAGCAGGCCCAACTATGGCCCCCCTTCCATAATAGATCCCAACTTTTGAATATTGCACAGCGGTCCCAACTTTGAGCGGTGTTTTACAGCGGTCCCAACTTTAGGATCTATTATGGAAGGGGGGGCTATAGTTGAGCCTGCTCTTACATAATAAGTACGTAAATAAACTACGACTTAACTAATTAG
The DNA here is from genome assembly GCA_947646795.1 of Beta lomatogona. Classification (NCBI taxonomy): domain Eukaryota; kingdom Viridiplantae; phylum Streptophyta; class Magnoliopsida; order Caryophyllales; family Amaranthaceae; genus Beta; species Beta lomatogona. The sequence continues at coordinate 419,550 of CANSNZ010000968.1, forward strand.
TGTTAATTATGTTAATCGACAATGAGTAATATATGTTTACTTAAATATTGTAGATGAAGCCAGTGAAACTTAGGTAAATTACGACGACGACGGAGCTGGTTGCTCACAACCTCAAGGAACCAAAAAAGTGTCATGGGTGTGGCCATTCTTTGAAAAGGTTGCTACCAATGAACCCAGACACAGGAAGTGCATTTGTCAACTTTGCAAGAACGCATGCATCAACCCACCTCCAACTTATAATTGGAGGAACGGTGGTGGAACGGGGACTTTGGGCCGTCATTTGACCAACAAACATGGCCTTACGGCTGAGAATGTTAGCAGTGGCGGGGACCGAAACACCCAGACACAACTTCACAGGTATGCTGGAGATGCCCGACGCATGTATGCCTTTCTCCTACAATAGAGATCATATGATTGATGAATTTGCTAAATATGTTATCACTGATGAATTGCCGTTCAACCACGGGGAAAGTGATGCATATGTATATTTCAATAGAACTGCTTTGCAACCAACATTTAGGAAAGTCCCTAGGAACACACTTAAGCGTCACTCACAAACTGCATTTCATCTCTATAGAAGTCATATGATGGAGATGTTTCGTATCTTCAACGGTCGCATTATCCTGACAGCGGACACATGGACCTCATGTTTTGGTGAACCCTTTATGTGTGTTAGTGCCCATTGGATCGATGATGAGTGATTTTTACAAAAACGCATTATATTCATTTTCAGCTTATGGATGAGAGTCATAGTGGCTACAACATAAAAGCCCGCTTCACCGAGTGTTGCAAGAAATACCATTTGCTTGATAAAGTATTCTCGTTATCTATAAATAATGCAATGGCCAACACTAAGGCCATTGATTTCTTGAAGCAGGAAAGTGCATTTAAGCTTATATTAGATGGTAAATTATTAGATGTTAGATGTTGTACTCATATACTTAACATGTCTATTAAAAAAGGTATAGCTTGCTTACAACCTTTATTAGAGCCCATTAGAAATACCGTTAGGGTCTTAAGAAAGAACCAGGTTAATAGGAGGTACATGGCATTGTCTAAGGAATTCGGCTTGCCTAAGAATGTGTGGTCTCTTGATACTCCAACACCACGGAACTCTACTTATAAACTGCTGAATAATACAATCAGGTATCGTGATGCTATGACTCCTTTATATATTGAAGTTGTTTCGAAAGAAGATATGTTGATCACTGATTATCGTTGGACAGTTGCCATGCTTGTTTGGGATGTTTTTAAATCTTTTCACAATGCGACTAACACATTTTCATTGGTTTATGAACCCAACGTTCATTTCGTAATCGTAGAATGCATTAAGGTGGTACATGCCATTAATGAGAAATTTGATGTGAGTGAAATTAAAGTTGTGCTTGATAGCATGAAGGTAAAGTGGTTTACATATTTTAGTGAATTCCATTACATTTATGGTGTTGCTTATATACTTGATCCGACGGTTAAACTTAATGGCCTATCAAACTTGCTAAATTTATATTACCAATTTTTAGGTGTTCCTTATGATGTTGGCACTTATATTTTGAAGCGTAGACACCTTTTGGAGGAACTTCATGATCATTGTGTCTCGATTTATGACCCCGAATTCGTTCCGACATCCAACATGCATCTAATACTCGCTTTGATTCTTAGATTACTAACATATTGAAGAAACAAAAAACTAGTGTCTTCGGATCCGCTTGGACGGGGATAGACGATTATTTGTCCTATCAATTTGAAACAGGTGCATATTTCCACATTCTTAAATGGTGGAAACTTAAGGAAACTCAAATCCCCATTTTGGCTAGAATTGCAAAGCGACTTACTTACAATTTCAACATTAACTATTGCTTCGGAGTCTGCTTTTAGTGCAGGTAGAAAAGCGCTGGATGAAAAATGATCTCGTCTTTCTCCACAAAGCATCGAGATTTGCGTTTGCAAGAAAGATTGGGATCAAGTAGAAAACTGAACGCACAGATTAAGGGAAGAAGATGATCCTTGGATGCTAATGGACACCGAATTATCTACTTCATCCAATGCAGGGGAACATAAGGATGCAAAACAATAGTCAACTGTCAACCACGACTTCAAAAAAAAGGTACGCAAGGAACTACGTTGGCTTTTATTCCTTCGTGATATGTAGGCAGCTTACTCCTTGAAAATTCAAATATAATTGCCAAATTATATTGTATTAATTTTCAAATGTAAGTCGAAGCCCTCTCCCATAAAAAGGGAGGGGGTATTTTGCAGCAATTTATTAATTTAATTATAAAAATTACATACAAATTTATGAATATTCTTGTAAATTATATATTATAAATTCATATTGGTTGTAAGCATTAAATTTTTATTGTAAGTTATTCTCGTAAAGAAATTAGTTATTGTAAATTCTTATTATAATGATATTATCATATTTGTAAATTCTTAATTTGTTATTGTAAAGTCTTATTATAAAGAAATTAATTATTGGAAATTCTTATTTATTGTTAATTCTTAATTCATATTGTACATTCTTATTTATTATATCTTATTGCAAATAAAATAATTTATTGTAAATTAGTAGCAATAGACTACGAGCCATTATTTATATCAACTTCGGATGATAACTTGATCTATTGCAATGTTTCCATTTTAGAAAATATAGTACCTTTCATATGATAATTTTACCCTTACAAACTTAAATTACATATCCTATAATCTAACACCTAACTTATGATGTCAATCTACCTAATATTTCAAAAGCCCACATGTAGGCGTATTTTTATTTCGCCTATGCAGTGTGAGCGCGTATTTGACTATCTCATTGTAAGGGTTTTATTGAAAACGTGTTTGAAGTCACCAACAAGTCTATAAAGAAGACTCATAAACCTAATTGGATATTGGACACATTAGGGACTTATCTAATGTAGATTTTCCCATCATGGCTCCATTAATGGTTAATGAACCATAGATTGAGTTCGGAGGTGAGGGTACGAACACGATCATAATGAACCACAATCGCCCATTGCTGACCTTTACTAAATATCGATTCTTGTCAAGTTTTATGCAAAAGAATAACCAGAGAATATTTTCAACACTCTAAAAAATATTAGTCTAAATTGGTTGATTAAACACATCAAAAAGATTATTTTTAGTGACAAGTAATTAAGCAATCAAAATTACAGGGCTCCTAACAGGTTGTCCAAATTATCTGATTAATATTAGAACAATTTCTTTAGGTCTTGATTAGCAATAATATGTGAGGTGATGAACGATTTTATCAATCATAACAATATATATAAGAAAAATAGAAGATATACAGAAGAACGATTTTTATTAAGGATCTACATCATGAAAGAAATCGTAAGTAAATTCAAAATAAATATACCGTGGCTTGGGTCTGAGAAAATAACGACCTTCGGGAAGAGCAATCGTGAAGCCTAAAGATCGATCAAAGTATGTGTATGAAAGTATGTGTTTTTTGTATGTTTGCCAATGTATGTTTGTGTATTGTAGATGTGAAAGTATGAGAGTTTTTAGAGAGAATTCGTAAGTGTTCAAGTGTGTCGAGCGTTCGTAAAAGTGTTATTTTAGATTCGAAAAATCACTGTTTATTTATAGCAAAATATTTTTTAAAAAAGATAGAAAAGCAAACTGCGCGTCACGCTAAGAGTGCTACGAGCGCAGGACTCTGCGTGATGCATAGAGCCACGTGTCAGGCGTAGATTGGAGCGCCTGATGGAGCTCAGCCAATGCGCTGGGCGCACTTGGTGTGCGAGGCGCACCGCCTACGTCAGACACGGTTTGACAACCTTTTTCTTAAACGCGTTTTTGAAGATTTTCTTTTATCCTTTAAATCCAAAAATCTGATTTTAACTTTGAAATATTCTTTGAAAATATTTATTTTATGAAAATAAAACAATCAATTATCATAAATAATTAAATGGGCTTTTCAAAGGATTAGGATCAAAATATTATTTGTGGGCTCAAAATACAATTAACTTTTAGGAATAATTAATTGGGCTTCAAAATAGGATTTTGGATCTTTTATTGCAAATAAGCTTTACACTTTAAAATAATTTTGGGCTTGGTTATTCAGACTGCTCTCCCCTTAGGCTGGACCAATTAAGACCGCGGTATGTTTCATTAATGGGCCCTTAAATGGGGAGACATGATTATGTGTCTACATAAGCCCCCACTTTGACTAAGGTTTAGGAAGCCGATAATCAAAGTATACGGTGTCGGGACGAAGAACGATTCTAAACGCTCTGCAGTTTAGAACTGTTCCATATATCGCCGGTTTCCGCAAAACAAAGTTAGTATGCAAGATGATAACTACAAGTAATCTGATTGCCTGCAAGATAAGATGTTAGCAGATAGGTGCAAAGAAGTCAGGTAATAATGCACATAATGATACAAAAACGCTAATTTAGATTCTCTAAGGATGCATGAGACGCTATGTAAGGATTAAGGTTATGCAAAGCTAAGGTAGATGAAAGGTCATGCAAGGTCAGAGTTATGTAGGGCTAGGAAAGATGAAATGTCAGGGTTTTGCAAGGTTGGGAGGTCTGGATAAGTAGAGAGATAGAATGATTAGAAAGAGATAGATAGATTTTCAAAAACTATTTTGGTAAATAATCGGGATCCGCAAGTGAGATCTGCAGATTACAACTTTCGGAAGTTTGATTTGGAGGAACCACCACATATATAGGAAGCCTCCACCTTGGGTAAGCTTGTCTTGAATTAGGCATTATGAGCCTGGTTTGGAATGTACTTAATCTGTGTTGAGCATTCAGAGTTCTTTAATGGGGATTCTTCTTTAGAAATTGATACAAGCAAAGTAAAATATCGCCTGAGAGTCCTTTAGGGACAGAGAGAGGTTGGATTGAAAAATAAAAAGTTTAAATTTGTGACTCAAATATATGTAGGTGGGAAAAGGCTTTGACGTGGCGAGGTTCAGCCTCGAGTCTTTGTCGGGATCTAGAAAGAGTTTGCTTATGTACTCTAGAAAATCAAATAATGAGACCTTGATTAATTTTTTTATTGAAGCGATCGGACCTCGAGACGAGAGGATTCCTACGTATCCTTGCGGAATCGAACCATTCGTAGATCTGGATCTGATTTTTTTTTTCTTTTGGTGCCCTAACTTTTACCTAGGCCGCCCTTTCGGGTTTTCAACCTAACGGGCTTGGACATACCTTGAAGAACGAGTTAGGGTTGATGAAAGGTTGAAAGGTTGAAGGCTTGAGGTTTTGATGAAGGTTTGATTGGTTGGGTTAAGGTTTTGATGAACTGAAGGATTTGAATGAGGGGTAGAACTTATGTGCATGCCCCCCTAGCTTGACTTTTTCTTTTCTTTTTGCCTTTGCCTTTTTCTTTTTTGCTTTTGCATTTGCTTTGTGCGTTTTCTTTTGCTTTTGCCGCCTTTTTTTCGCACTTCGAATTAATTCGCTTTTTTTGTTTTGCTTGGCATTGATATTTTTTTAGTGAGGCTTGCACACAAGTTTTCGTGAATTTGGTTATTGGAAGAATTGAAGGTTATTTGTGGAGTTTTACTTTGAAAGGTTATATGGATAAAGATCTTGGAGGATGATGGTTTAAGGAATTTTCTTTTTGGGTTGCATGGAGATGGTTTATGAAAGGCAATGGAAGGGAGAGGGGAATAACTCCTAATCCAAAGTATGTGCATTAATTTTTTTTATTGTGTTTTTAATTTTTTTATTAACCAAGGTCTTTTAGGTGATTTAAGGTTCATTATTTAATTAAAAGCATATGTAAAATGATGGAAGGCCAATGAAAATGAAAAGAAAATGCAATTATTTAATTAGTTAGAAAAAAATGGAACAAGGCTGATAAACATTATGGTCCTAAAGGACATAGATTCGACAGGTTATGAAATGAAGAAGCTAGGGGAGGGACTCTCCAACTCAACCTAGAAAACTAGCGTTACATGACTATACCTCGGCTTTATTTAAGCTGTAATAGCCTTATTTTAAGAGCGTTTATTAAACATTAATTATATTCATTAAACTAATTATGCTCCGAAAAATCTTATTTTATTTGAGTCGTGGAGTATTATTTTTATTTGTCGTGTTGTAATATATTTATTTATTTAATTTTATGAAATTATTATTAATTTATATGTTGAGTTTTATATGCGCAACTAGTTGAGTTGTATTTTGCCCAAAATAGGATACCAAGTCGGTTTCCTAATTCCTATCTCTTTACCTGATGTGGAAAGTAAACCCCAAACCCCCCCTTTATTCTTGTCGGTTCATTTGGAGGGTACCTCACCCAAATTCTCTCTCTCTCTTCCTGTGAGAAACCCTAAAACCCCAGCCCAGTTTTCTCTCTTCCCTGCGTCGTTGTCTTGCCGGCATTTTCCCCAAGCTCGCCGGAGCTGTTGTTGGCTGCTCGCCGTCGTCCCGTCTCTTTCTCTCTCTCTCTCTCTCTCTCTCTCTCTCTGTCATCGTCGCAGTGTAGATGCAGCGGTTGTGCTGCTGCTCCACCGACGACGTCGCCACCTCCCTGCCGCCAGCACTGCACCTGCGTCGGTGCTCAATTACTTCGCCGAAGCTCGTCGAACCCCCTGTCTCCTCTGTTCGTCCCTGCTCCTTAGAGCAGAGGTAATTCATTCCTCTTGATTTCAGTTAGTTTGATGTTGGAGTTTATCAATTCAATCCCCAAGCCCAAGTATAACCCATGCTAATTAGTATAAAGTTGAGCCTAAAACTGATTTGTTAAGTGAGTCGCTTGGTTTGATTTACCTGTGGCTAATCTTGCTTAAGTTGAGAGGCTAAACTGATTTTGCTATGCAAACTTGTTTTTGATTTGCAAAATGGAAATCAGATTTCACTAAGTTTACTTGTGTGATTATTTGCCATAGTATTTGAGATTAAATTTAGTATAGTTGTTATTATTATTAGAGTAATTGGAGCTAGTTATGGGTTTATAGATTCTAATGTGAGTTAATATAATTTGTTAGTGATTGTTAGTATTGGTAATAGGTTTGATTGAAGTTATTCCGAAGTGAAATTAGGAGTTATGGAATTGGTTTCATTAATTCCTACTTGTGGGATCTAATACGATCATTGTAGTAGGTTGTATTAAGAAAGGTGATTTAGATTAGTTTCTCATGTAGTTAGGAGTTTATTGATTATTGTTATTGTGTTGAGGTCGTTGTTGGAGTATGTATATGGAGATAATTTCTGAAGTTCGACCTCTAGTTGGTGATCCAGAATGTCGAATTATTGGGAATCGTCTCAAGGTACACACATGTCCTTCCACCTTAGAACCTACATCCGTGTTTCATGTGATTTCATGTGCTAAGCTTAATAAGCCTTTTATATAAACACGAAATTATTCAAAGTGTTATTTATGTGTTTACAAGAGTTGTTGACTACACATCTGGTTTTAAGCTATGAGCGAAAGCTAAATATATAATGAGTTTTATTGAGTGAAATCCTAATTATGGAGAACTGATTGGAGGTAGTTGAATCCTTCAAGAATATAAATGTGCGTTATTGTTAAATCTGCATGTTTTCCACATTGAATTTATAATAGATTTTCTTATGCCTAGTAAGTTGATCTTTTATATGAAAGTGTAGCTATGAGAATTAAAGCAAGAATCTTTAATATATCTAACTATATAAGTGGTTTTACAACAAGTACTCCTATTTACGAACTAAGCCGGAATGTCGATTCGATATATTTATGAACTCGCTTTCGATCTAGACTATAGTTATATTTGAAAGTTTCAGAGGGAAACAAAGGAATTTTGAGCAAAGATGTTGAGTTATAATTTCAGGTATAAGACAATTGTCAAAATATTTGCGATATAAGTTTTATATGGAATTCTAAAAGTATAAAAAACTCTTCATTATGGTTTGAGATTTTGATTATATATGATCATGAACTTTGAAAATTATAAATTTTGAGTTATGAGCAAATATGGAATCGTGAAATTATAAATCAGGTTTTTTTGGTTCTAATAATGACGAAGAGGATCTTTACTACTACTTAAATTTTATGAAGTTCTCATAGAAAAAGTCTCTCAAATTTGGGTTAATTTAATGAACATTATTTTTGGATTTAAGTTCGGAAACACGTAAGTATTGAGTCTTGTAAGACAAGTTATATCTTTATGGAATATCATAGATGAATTATGTTTTATGGAGTTTGGAATCTAAGTTAGAATGAGTTTGGTGTGAGATGAGTACTTGTTAAGTTCTGTTTAAGAAATACAATTGTCACTTTGAGGGTATTATTTGAAGTAGGCAACTATCCTAAGATTTACATATGGCGTATAAACAAGGTTGAATGGTATCACACGAAGGTATCTCCCGGAAATACTATGGAGCTCGATTATAAAAGAATGAAGGTGTATGATGTCATAATTGAAGGACAAAGTAATTGTTGGGAGGTTCTAACTAAGAAATGAAGATGTTATGTGATGGACTTAGATTAGACAGTTAGAGAATAGTGACTTGGATGTGAATTTCAAAGGTCAAATATTGATTTATGGGTTAATGGAGTTGTTACGAGAGGTTTGTGAGTTCAGAGGATGTGTAGCCAAAATAAGTATTAGAGATAGGAGATATTAAATATTGAGGAGTTGGAGTTGAGATAAGAATGTCGTATCAGTGAAATAAAGGATCCATATCTTGGTGGTGATTTAGAGGAGTATCGATTAGAGAGATATAATTTACAATACTTATGTAATAATAGATCATATCCGCAAAGGGGTCAAGTAAAAGTGTTTGGAGTATAATTTCTTCTATTGGATGAGTAAGATTATATAAATGGAGGTTGGGAAAAAAAATATAAATCTAGATAATAGAGAGCATGGTAATTAAAGTTATATAATGACAATACTAAGCGTATGGTGTTAAGACTAATATGAGCTTTCAGTACAAATACATGGGGACGTATGGGATCAGGGCAACGAGTTTGAGTATTGGGAAATACTAAAGTTCAGATGGAAAATTGCATCATAGAGTATTCAATTATAACATGAAAATATGGAATGAGATATTTTGACTTGACATAGTAATTGTAGGTGAACTATGATAATGTAATAAGGTTATATTCTGGCAATGAGAGTTCATGTATTGGGGATAAGAAAACCTTTAAAGGGAAAATTCATATCATGAGAATTTTGGAATGCTATAGTTTAGATGCTATAAGTTAAAGACGAAAGTCCAAGTACAAAGAGAAACTATTATGATGAAGGGAATTGCCAAAATGTGTTAGAGGATACCTTATAATCTACAAGTAAAATATTACAGGTTAATTGTACGAGCTTAGAATTGGGTCTCGATAATAGTTGATTATCTTATAAGTCTTTGAGAAACATATTTTACATTTTGATTATATTATGGGTTCGACTGCGGAAAGACATTTGATTTCGAGTACGTTTTATGTATATTACTTCCTTTAAAAATATTTGAGGTAAGTAAGATTATTTTGGGATTCGAGTTTGTGTTATAATAAGATTATTTTCAGGTATTTTGGATATGTCAATTACATTTCAACTCTGTTTTGTTTTATATTAATTTACGGCCGGAAGTTTTAGTCGTTGATACACTTTCGAATTGAATATGTGACACGAATTGAGAACAAGAGTATAAGTTTTGAAGAATATAAATTTGTGTTATTGAGAAAATAAGGATTATGATATAGGTTATTGTTTTTTGGGGAAGTAAACAACATTTGTGGAGCGAGTTGCTCAATATGTGTTATAGAGCGGGTATTGCTCCTTTGAGTAGTCATGATCTAAAAGTTCTTGAGGTTAAGCTTCGGAAATTCCTAATTCGGAGTACCGTGCAGGAAGTTATGTTCATTTTAAGTTCAATGTTTTTGCTGCAATTATTTTGACAAAAGTTTCACATGTTCAAGTTAACTCAACCCTTTAATAAAGTTTAAATGAGCCCACTAAGTGCCTATATGACTTTTACAAGCAATAAAGAATTGATTATTTCCTTATATCTTTATACCTAACTAATATGTGAAATTGTTAATGTAAAACAAAAGATTTTGAAAGAAGATTCAAGTCTTGCAATGATTAGCGATACTATAGTAGTTGTGATTCTTTTTTTCTCTCCATGGACGAATATGTTTTATTTGGAATATGTGTGGTATTGATAAACTGTACATTTAAGCTATTTATGCAAATAAACTACGAATACAAGTGGTATCAATAAACTGTACATTTAAACTATTTATGTAAGTATATTATGGATACAAGTGGGTAAAGGCCGATACCAAATAAGGTACGGTATGAACAACAACCCTTGGAGGATGGGTGATCTCCTTCCGAACCCTAGCTGGGTGGGTGAAGTCCAGCAGATATTAAAAATGGGACATGTCCTGGTTAAGGCTTGCAAGCATAATTATTTAAACGGTGGGGTGACGACCTCCATTAGTTTAGAGACAGTCGGTTCCTTGTGTAAGGAGCCCCTCTCTATTCGTGTTCACTTTACCCAAGTAATTAATAGACCTAAATGGTTTTGAATGATCTAAGTGGTGATCTTCACTATATAAATTCTTACTTTAATGCGATTGTGCAAGGATAGTGATCCTGAAATTGAAAGCAAGCATCTTACTTGTGAAGCATACTGAATTCTAGCATGGATTGTATGTGAATGGCCTTAAGCCACCAAAAATGAAGTTTAGGGGTGAACTTATGTATTCAACTGTTGTTGAACTTTATCCTATGGAAAGAAACTTATTATCTGTAGTAGATGTATGTGTACTCTTTATCGGACTTTCAAGTTAAGGGGTTGCTGGTGTCGTAATAAAAACATTTCTAACTATTTGATTTTAAGTATTTTGAATTTTGGGGTTGTTCCACTTGATGAGTAATAAACTGCGCAACTATATTTTAAAGCCACTAAAATGAATTTCTGGTTGGACAGTGTGTGTACTCAGTTTTTTCTGATTTTGTTCTTGGAACCTGTCCTGGTGGGGGCAGAGTTCATTGTTAGTGATTTTGCAGGATTGATGTCAAGGACTTAGAATATGTTTATTGAGCAAGAAGAAGATTTGTATGTTATGAAATGGTGGGCTGAGGTTATAGTTAGATGCCTTGTTTGGAAGTATTCTGTAATTTGATATTTGGTTTTCAAGTTGTTCTGTTATGGGCCCCTGACCCACAGATCCATGATCGTTTTTATAGGTTTTGTTTCCGCTGCGAATAAATGTAAATTCGAGGTTTGTTAAGTGTGTTTTGTGTATCTTTAAGTGTGATTAGTTAGCAGCTAGCAAGTGCGGGCTGTTACATAAGCACTGCCCAAGGGGTTGCTATTGTTGCTAACTTTTGCTGCAGCCGAGATTGGAAGTTTACCATTATCAACCATATCCTATAACGCATTCTTTAAGGCCCAACACACAGATGTTGGATGCCCAATCCCTTGGTGATATTTGCAGTAAGCATTAGGATTTCACTTCATGAACCTATTCTCAGATGAAGGGTCTGGAGTGGGACCAATAGGTTGGATTGCTCCTCTTGCATGAAGCCTATTGAAAGCTTCTTCTAAAGTCATGCCTATGGGAGTGAAGGTTCTTTGAGACTGTTGATAACTTCCCTTTTCAGTAGTTTGAGCATTGACATCATTGCGTTTGGAGCTAGAAGGGTTGTTGTTACTCTTCTTGAAAGAGTTGTTGCTATCGGAACCCTTATTCTTTGAGGCTTGTACCTCCTCTTCGATCAGTTGGCCTACCTTGTAGAGTTTCGTGAAAGACTCTATAGGTTGGAATTTGATGTGATGCATCATACTTGGGCTGCAAATTACGGATTACTAGTCGGACTTGGTCCTCTTCAGTTGGCCTTTAGTCATTTGTGCCGCCTTTACCCTCCATCTGTTAAGGAAGGTAACGAAGTCTTCGTTGAAGTTTTGTTTGGTTAACCCCAACTCACAGAGACCAATAGGAAGCTGAGGTGTTGTATATGTACTGCTTACAGAACTCTTCTTTGATGTAGTCCTAGTCGTTCAGCTTATTTTTATTCAGTGATCTGAACCGCTTTGATGGATGTGCATCCAAGATTAAGGGAAAGGCAAAAGCAAATAGGTCCAAGCTCATGCCTTTGACAGCCATGGAAATGGAGAAGGCACTCAAGTGATCATCTGGGTCTTCGACCCCCTTGAATTTCGGGAGATTACCTAATGCAACCTTTTTAGGAAGCTTTTCCCTTAGTTTAGGATCAATGGTGTCATGGCCATGAGCCTGACCCTCGAATGCAGGAATTGACTAGATCAATTGCTCGAGTTTTTCGAACCTCAAATTTGTCTTGGGCTTAATAGGAGGTGGCGGTGGTGGAGTGTCACCCCATTTCTCTTCCTCAGTTACCACTTTTTCTCTAAGTGCCTTGATCTCTTTGTCTTGTTACTCAAGACGAGAGGTCAGGATTTGGAGCTGAGCTGTATTAAGTTGTTCGAAAGTGTCTCCCATCTCAGATGATGATTCATAACTTTCTGAAGATTCGTCTAAAAAGGTGAGAATTCGTTTGACAAGTCTGGGAGTAGGTTGACCTTGTTTCCTCTCTGTCGGACGTTCCCAAGTTATAATCTCACGACCTGTCCTGAATAGAAATCGAATGGATCTCGTAAATTTTAAGAAATGATTTTTTTGAATGAGAATTGAAACGAGAAATGAGAAATTAGAAATGTAAATGAAAATGGAAATGGGACATGGGAAATGATTTTGAAATGGAGGATTAGAAATGGTTATGGGTTTTGGACTAGTATGAGCTTAGCCATGATGCTCACATGAGCCTAACTATATGCATATGCAGACATGGACTGGACTATGCAAGCTGACTGGACTGGACTTTGAACTTACAGGTGAGCAAGGAGACTAGACTCAAAAAGGTTGCTTATGTAGACTTTAGGGAATTCTAGACTTTGAATTTATGAGAGAGTAAGTAGGCTAGGTAATATGGAAGGCTAGACTTTGAACCTACATTTAAAGTAAGTAGTCTAAACCTAAAGGTGACTAGACTTTGAACTTACAGGTGAGCAAGCATGCTAGATAATAAGGAAGGCTAGACTTTGAACTTACATTTAGAGTAAGTAGGCTAAACCTAAAGGTAACTAGACTTTGAACTTACGGGTGAGCAAGAAGGCTAGATAATAAGGAAGGCTGACTTTGAACTTAAGTTTAGAGTAAGTATGCTAAACCTATAGGTAACTAGACTTTGAACTTATGGGTGACTAATTAAGTAGGCTAGAAATTGAGGTAGGCTAGACTTTGAACTTATATTTAGAATAAGCAGGCTAGACAAAAGGGTGGATAGACTTTGAACTAACATTTAGAGCAAGCAGGCTAAACAAATAGGACAATCATAAACATATATATAGGAAAAATAAAAGCGAAAGAGAAGAGATTAGAATATACAGAAGAGCGCTTTTTATTAAGTATCTACATCATGAAAGAAATCGTTAGTAACTTCAATACAAAACAAGAAATTTATTCAAGGACCCTCAGAAATATACCGTGGCTTGGGTTTGAGAGAATAACGACCTTCGGGATGAGCAATCTTGAAGCCTAAAAATCGATCAAAGTATGTGTATGAAAGTGTGTGTTTTTTGTAAATTGGCCAATGTATGTTAGTGTATTGTAGATGTGAAAGTATGAAAGTTTTTAGAGAGAATTCGTAAGTTTTCAAGTGTGTCGAGCATTCGTAAAAGTGCTTTTTTTATTCGGAAAATCACAACTTATTTATGGCAAAATATTTTTTAAAAAAAGATATAAAAGCAAACTTCACGTCACAGAAAGAGTGCACTGAGCGCAGGACTCTGCGTGACGCACAAAGCCACGTGGCGCTCCAAGCGCACTGCCTGCTTCAGACACGGTTTGACAACCTTTTTCTTAAACTCGTTTTTGAAGATTTTCTTTTATCCTTTAAATTCAAAAAGATGCTTTTACGAGATAAAATTTGATTTTAACTTTGAAGTATCATTGAAAATATTAATTTTCTAAAAATAAAAACAATCAATTATTATAAATAATTAATGGGCTTTTCAAAGGATTCGGCTCAAAATACAATTAATTATTAAGAATAATTAATTGGGCTTTAAAATAGGATTTTGGATCTTTTATTGCAAATAAGCTCTACACTTTAAAATAATTTTAGGCTTGGCTATTCGGACTGCTCTCTCCTTAGGTCGGACCAATTAAGAGCGCGGTATGTTTCATCATTGGGCCCTTAAATGGGGACACAATTATATGTCTACATAAGCCCCCACTTTGACTGAGGTTCAGAAAACCAATTGTCAAAGTATACGGTGTCGGGACGGAGAACGATTATAAACGCTCTGTAGTTTAGAACTGTTCTATAAATCGCTGGTTTCTGCAAAACAAAGTTAATCTACAAGATGATAAATACAAGTAGTCTGATTACGTGCAAGACAAGATGTTAGCAGATAGGTGCAAACAACTCAGATAATAATGCACATAATGATGCAAAAATGCAAACTTAGATTCTCTAAGGATGCATGAGATGCTATGCAAGGATTAAGGTTATGCAAAGCTAAGGTAGATGAAACGTCGTGCAAGGTTAGAGTTATGCAGGGCTACGAATGATGAAATGTAATTCAAGGTCAGGGTTTTGCAAGGTTGGGAGGTCTGGATAAGTAGAGAGATAAAATAATTAGAAAGAGATAGATAGATTTTCAAAAACTGTTTTGGTAAATATTCGGTATCCGCAATTGAGATCTATAGATTACAACTTTTCGGAAGATTGATTTGGAGGAACCACCACATATATAGGAAGCCCTTACTTTGGGTAAGCTTGTCCTTAATTAGGCATTATGAGCATGGACTGGAATGTACTTGATATGTGTTGAGCGTTTAGAGTTCTTTAATGGGGATTCTTCTTTGGGAATTGATACAGGCAAAGTAAAATATCGCCAGAGACCATGGAATTGTACGAGAGTCCTTCAGGGACAAAGAGAGCTTGGATTGAAAAATAAAATTTTTAATTTTGTGACTCAAATAGATATAGGTGGGAAAAGGCTTTGAAGTGGCTAGGTTCAGTCTCGAGTCTATGTCGGGATCTAGAAAGAGTATGCTTATGAACTCTAGAAAATCAAATCATGAGACGTTAAGTTTTTTATTGAAGTGGTTGGACCTCGAGACGAGGATTCCTACGGAGAACGATTATAAACGAGTTAGGGTTAATGAAAGGTAAAGGTTTAACGCTTCAGGTTTTGATGAATCTTTAATTGGTTAGGATAAGGCTTTGATGGACTGAAGGATTTGAATGAGGGGTAGAACTTGTGTGCAAGCCCCCTAGCTTGACTTTTTCTTTTCTTTTTTGCTTTTGCATTTGCTTTGTGTGTTTTCTTTTGCTTTTGCCCTTTATTTTCGCACTTTGAATTAATTCACTTTTTTTGTTTTGCTTGGCATTGATCTTTTCTTAGTGAGGCTTGCACACAAGTTTTCGTGATTTTAGTTATTAGAAGGCTTGAAGGTTATTTGTGGAGTTTTAATTTGAAAGGTTATATAGGTAAAGATCATGCAGGATGATGGTTTAAGGATTTTTTTTTGGGTTGCATGGAAATGGTTTATGAAAGGCAATGGAAGGGATAGGGGAATAACTCCTAATCCAAAGTATATCAATTAATTATTATTCTTGTTTTTGTTGTATTTTTTATTTATTTTTTATTAAGCAAGGTCTTCTAGTTGATTTAAGTTTCATTATTGAATTAAAAGCATATGTAAAATGATGGAAGGCCAAATAAAAAGAAAATGCAATTATTTAATTAATTAGAAATAAATGGAACAAGGCTGATAAACATTATAGTTCTAAAGGACATAGACTCGACAGGAAAGGAAATGAAGAAGCTAGGGAAGAGACTCTCCAACTCAACCTAGAAAACTAGCGTTAAATAACTTTCCCCTGGTATTATTTGAGCAGTGCCCAAGGGGTGCTATGGTTGCTGACTTTTGTTGCAGGCGGGATAGGAAGTCTACCATTATCAACCATATCCGGTAACGCATTCTTTAAGGCCCAACACACAGATGTTGGATGCACATTCCCTTGGTGATATTTACAGTTGCATTCGGATTCAACTTCTTGGACCTATTCTCAAGTGAACGGTCTGGAGTGGGACCAACAGGTTGGATTTCTCCTCTTCAAATAGTAGGCCTACTTTGTAGAGTTTCGTGAAAGACTCTATAGGTTGGAATTTGATGTGATCACAATATTTGGGTTGAAAGTTACGGATCACTAGTCGGACTTGATCCTCTTCAGTTGGCCTGCTAGTCATTTGTGTCACCTTTTCCCTCTATCTGTTGAGGAAGGTAACAAAGTCTTCATTGGAGTTTTGTTTGGTTAACTCCAACTCACGGAGACCATTAGGAAGCTGAGGTGTTGTATATGTACTGCCTACGAAACTTTTATTTGATGTAGTCGCAGTCGTTCAGCTTAGTTTCATTTAGTGATCTAAATCACTTTGATGGATGTGCATCCAAGGTTAAGGGAAAGAAAAAAAGCAAACTGGTCCAAGCTCATGCCTTTGAGAGCCATAGAAATGGAGAAGGCTCTCAAGTGATCATCTGGGTCTTCGACCCCCTTGAATTATTTGAGGTCACCAATGCAACCTTTTTAGGAAGCTTTTCCCTTAATTTAGGATCAATGGTGTCATGGCCATGAGCCTGACCCTCGAATGCAGGAATTGACTGATCAATTGCTCGAGTTTTCTCAAATCTGCTTGGACTTGACAGGAGGTGTCGCTGGTGGAGTGTCACCGTGTTCCTCTTCCTCAGTTACCACTTTTTCTCTCAGTGCCTTGATCTCTTTGTCTTTTTCCTCAAGACGAGAGGTCAGCATTTGGAGGTGAGCCATGATTGCATTAAGTTGTTCGGAAGTGTTCCCATCTCAGATGATGATTCAAAACTTTCAGAAGATTCGTCTGAAAAGGTGAGAATTGCTTTGACAAGTCTGGGAGTAGGTTGACCTTGTTTCCTCTCTGTCTGACGTTCCTAAGTTATAATCTCACGACCTGTCCTAAACAGAAATCGAATGGACCTCGTAAATTTTAGGAAATGATTTTTTTGAATGAGAGGTGAAAATTGAAACGAGAAATGAGAAATGTAAATGGAAATGAGACATGGGAAATGGATATGATTTTGAAATGGAGGATTAGAAATGGTTATGGGTTTTGGACTAGTATGAGCTTGACCATGATGCTGACATGGGCCTAACTATATGCATATGCAGACATGAACCGGACTATGCAAACAAACTGGATCGGACTTTGAACTTACAGGTAAGCAAGCATACTAGACTCAAAAATATAGCTTATGTGGACTTTAGGGAATACTAGACTTTAAACTTACGAGAGAGTAAGAAGGCTAGGTGGTAGGGAAGGCTAGACTTTGAACTTACATTTAGAGTAAGTAGGCTAAAGTTAAAGGTGACTGACTTTGAACTTACGGGTGAGTAAGAAGGCTAGGTAATAAGGAAGGCTAGACTTTGAACTTACGGGTGAGTAAGAAGGCTAGAACTTACGGGTGACTAAGTAGGCTAGACAATGAGGAATACTAGACTTTGAACATATATTTAGAATAAGTAGGCTAGACCTAAGGGTGGCTAGACTTTGAACTAACATTTAGACCAAGCAGGCTTGACTAGAATTTACATGGAGATGTAAACTTGACATACGGTATGAATTGCGCCTAAATAGACCTAAGTTTTGGATTGAATTAGGATTAGACTTAGATTAGAATAGACTAGGAATAGACTTAGATTACACTTAGATTGCATTATAATGCAAGTGGGCCTAATATGAATGCATGGACTCAAATGGGCCTAATATGAATATATGGGCTCAATCTTAGATGGGCCTAGGATGAATGCAAATGGACTCTAATGCACGCGGGCCTGAAATGAATGAAAATGAATTGAAATTTGATTTGATTATAGGTATTTGAATTGGGCCTAGAATTTTCGAAATTAAAGGGACCCCTTGTTTTTATCTTTTATTGGGAAAAGATAATGGATTAGCTTTGAAAAGATTTTTTTAATAGGTTGTATGATGATGATTTGTAAATGTTTTCGAAAGAAGAATAGAAGAGGGTATAGGACTAGTTTTTAAAAAAGAATATTTTGTTTTTTTTTTTTTTTTTGAAAAGGATGGAATATGATAGGATATATGATAGGTAAGATTTTGGAGGAGGTAGACATATATGACGACTCTAACTCTAACATGACCACTTTTGTAGATGCACTGTTTAGGATAGACTCGACTTTAGATCGATTTTTATATTTGAATTAGGTGAGATTCGTTTTAGACAAACGGACTCTTAGGACGATCATACCTCTATGCGAATGCAGATGGAAAGAACGTAGGATCGACCAACACCACGACTAGATCAACAAAACATTAGATGCGCAGGATGCATGCCACGCAACACAGTGCGCGTGGCGGGGATCCTGTGCATCAGGCGCAAGAGCAATGCGCCAGGCGCAAATCAATGCATTTGGCGCACTGTTCCTCGGGATGTTTCTGGCGATTTAGGCGAGGTTTTGGCTAACCCTACATATTTTCGGGATGCGACGACAAACACGACACGATGATAAGTTTATTGAAAGCTTTTTTGGACTTGAAAGATAGTCGAATTGGCAATAGCATGAAACGTAAAGATTGCGCGCCGCACAACAGCGTGCGCTCAACAAGAAGCTTTTGCGTCCGGCGCGAGAGCTGTGCACCAGTTGCACCTTAGTGCGTTTGGCGCACTCCCCTAGGCATGCAGTTTGAAAATTCGACGAAGGTTATGATTATTTTGACGAAGGCGCAACACATAACAACGATTTTGACAAAATAATAGTAAGCAAAATTTGCAATCACAAGCAAATGGCATATAACATGAATGCAATAGTTCTCAACCTAGACTCCAGTTCTACATTCAACAATGGTTAGGTTTAGGTTAAGGTTGAAAAGGGTCCATGAGTAAGAGATTTATCCGACGCTTCATACCTTTGCTTAAAAAGGTGGCTACGTGTAAGACACACTCCAGTTCTCAAGTCAGGAACAAGAGAACAATGCCATGGTTGAGTAGGTTTGCTTCCGACTAAGATCCAACACTATCGCTTAGGAACAAGAGAACAATGCCATTCAGAGCTTAACTTGTTTAGGTCAAATAAAATTGATGGTTTACAAGGTACTCAAGAAGGGAGGGGGTGAATTGAGTACTTAGGAGAATTGTGCTAAATTCAAATTCTTTAGATTTCAAGAGGAACTAGTTGGGCTGGTTCCTGATAGCGGAAACAACAGAACTTAAATGCGACAAAATACACCAAATTTAACGAAGTTCAGCCAAACAAGGGCCTACGTCCTCCGATCCTAGTTTCCTTATTAATCAACTTAGAGTAACAAGAAAAGCTCTCACACCTGTTTCTCTTACTCCAGAGAAACAACTCACCCCCACACTTACTCAAGTGTTCTATATTTCGCACTTGACCTCACAAACACTTGCGAATGCACTGACAAATGCTACCCAATCTCTAACCCTTCTATTAGAGATTCGTAATCAGTTCTCCTAAACACGCTTTCTTACAGAGAAAACAAAGAGTGTTTTAAGCTCTAAGGAATGCGCACTCTATTTTATAAAACTACTCGGTTGTTCTCTCTATCCAAAGCTCTCAAAGAGGCTCGATAAGATTATGGAGAGTGTGAAGAGTGACTTAGAAACTCTACCCAGTATTTATAGGCCAAAGCCCAACCATAAGGTGTGTACTAGATCAAGATGCCTAAAATATGAGATAATCTTGAGTTTAAGGAAAGTATATCTTGAATAATATATTACTTGAAAGATAAGATATTATCCAAGATATCCTCACATTTTAAGGTACCAAATACTTAATGAAGATATGTAGATGCTGGCAATCTTTTTAATAGACAATATCTTTAAAATATTTTTCCGAAAACCTTTTTAAATCAGTGGGCTCAATCATTCGACAAAGTAATTAGTACCCAGACTTATTACCATGTTCATTAATGTTCTGAATATACAACCATAAAACCCTACTGTTTCACATTAAGAACAACACAAAGCAATTCCACTAAAATGTTACACACAATCATTACATGAAGACCTAAGATAACAAATAAAAGATGCTATATTATCTTCATGTACTTCAATCCTGACGCTTCCCTTGAATCAACAAATCAACACTTGATATTCTTCGAAAGGGCTTCCTAGCTTCACGTCTTGCAATGGCCCTGTTTGTCACACAAGTAACTACATAGCATACCAAATAATCCTTGACTGTTAAAGTATATAATCAGAAAAAATTAGTATCTCTGTTGTTTCCTAACTGCTCATAAACACATGTAAGAACAATTGTTTCTTGGAGCTTTTTGTCACCATTCAAAACTTAAGGGACTCAATAAAATTTTTTGAAAATAAGGACTATGAGAGGGAAGATGTGCATTTATTATATATTATTTAACTGGATATGCATATTTCGACTTTCAAACTGCAAAAAATTCTTCTTGAGAAAAAAGATGCACATGGTAAAATGAGGGACAAGAAAGAGTCTTGTTTACATATTTTTGTTTTGTACTAAATGTTTGTATTTTGTCAACTGAATGTGCATATTTTTAATCATGTGCATTTTTTGACTAAGTGGTTGTTTGGTATACATAAAATTATGTAGGCAATAGAAGTTCCCATGATTTTCTGATTTGAGTAATTGATTGGTTGACAGGTTGTGGGGAAAATGGGGGCACTGAAAATTCATGGGAATTTGAAATTCCCACCAAATGTAGGAATTGATTTACCTTCTCTCACCTTGGTCACTCACAATTCTTACATAACTTCCTATGAATTACAACTTTCCTTATGACTACCAAACAACTTAGACTAATTCCTAGGATTTTCATAAGGGAATAGAATTCCCACAAATTGTAAATTCCTATGGAAAAAAAATTCCCATTGAAATCAAACAAGCACTAAATGTGCATATTTGTTCACAAGAAGATGTACTTGCAGTCTAAAAGCAAAAATATGTATTTTTTTTTTCACATAATACACATATTTAGCTCAAAACACATGCACATCAATCCTTCTCATCGTTCTCATTTTAAGAAACTTTTTAGGTGATATACATATTTGCATAGCTTTTGAACCAAATGTGCATATTATTTGTACTAAATGTGCCAATTTTTATAATGTGCATTTTTCACAACATCTTATTTATAAATAATAAGTACTTGCAGTGCTAAAATTTTAATATGTATATTTAGTTCAAAAAATATAAAAAATATGTTCAGAAAATATGCCCATTAGTCCTTCCCATCTTCTCAATACAAGAAACTTTTTATTAGATGGTGAGATCTAATGAAAAGTGTAGACACATAATCATGTCTTTATATTTAGTACCCAATGATGAAACATATAATAGTCCTAATTGGTTCGGACAAAACGAAGAACAATATGAAAAGTTAAGCCCAAAAATGTTTTAAGAACATAAAGTCTATTTATTTATTCCAAGCCCAATTTTAAAAGCTCAATCAATTATTCAGATAAATAATTGCATTTTAAAGCCATTTTGAAAAATCGTAATTAAATATTCCTGATAATTAATGGTATTTTTAATAAATATTAATTATTCTTGATAATTAGTTTTATAAATATTCTAAAAATCATAATGACGGTCTAGAGTTCACGCGTTTTTGTTTGTCACAAACTCTGAAATTGAAGCTCAGCTTCTGCTGGAGCCATGGCCAAAGGTTTGAAGAAGGGGAATGGCGGACAAAAGAACAAGCAACCTGTTAAAATTGTGAAGAAACCTCAGACGTTTGATGCAAAGAAATCGAAAAATGTGAATGAGATTCAAGATCATCCAGCTCTGAGTTAGACTTTGGACGAGGATCGGGATGACGATTCAATTGTGTCAGCTGCTGTAATTGCTTCTAACCTTGATCGTGCGAATTTTGAGGCGGCGAGAAGTCAAATTGCAAGCTGGGTGTGAATCCTATGAGGCAATCAACGGGAAATGTGGTGAATTCATCGCCACATCCAATGAAACAACTCGCAAGTATTACAGGTAATCCAAATTCATGGCTTCAGAATTTATTTGAATGTATTAGGGAAGAGGGGATTGATTTGGAAAAATATGGGTCTAATACTGAAAATCTGAACCCATTGATAAATGAAGTAACAATAAATGATGAGGATATAAAGGATAAAATCGAGTTTTGGGGATCAGCTATTATTTTATGTTATGTGTTAGGAATTAAACTTCCATTTAGAATTATCAATGGCTTTATTAGACGAGTTTGAGGGAAATTTGGGATTGACAGAATTGCTTGGGGTCTAATGGAGTTTTTGTGGTGAGGTTTCGAACAATGGAGGGTAAGCAATTGGCTATGGATGCTGGGCCAATTTTATATGACAGAAAACCTCTAATAATGAAGAGTTGGTCTACGGAATTGGATTTGATGAAGGAGGCTGTAACAGTTGTTCCCACATGGGTGCGATTTCCTAGTTTGGCTCTTTAATACTGGGGTCAAAATGCTTTAAATAAGATAGTTAGTTTGATTGATAAGCCTATTAGAACTGATAGAGCCACTGCTCAAAAGGATATTATTGAGTATGCTCAAGTTCTTGTATAAGTGAAGATGGATCAGTTGTTCCCTGAGGAAGTTTATTTCACCAATGAGAAGGGAGTGAAATTGACTCAGCAGGTTGTTTATGAATGTAAGCCAATCAAGTGTGGGGACTGTGGAGGTATGGGTCACACTGTGGAGGAGTGTAGGAAAAAGATATATGAGGTTGCCCTTCAAAAGGTGAAACCAAAGAAACTGTGGGTGGCTAAGGCTAAACCTGCAACAAAAGATCCTGATGTACAAGTGCCTATTGTACAAGTTACTGTGGTGCAAGCACTTGCTATGCAAGAGGTTGTTGTTCAAGTTCCTGCCTTAGCTGTCCCTATGGTCACAGTGCAAGGAGGTAATGAGAAGCAACAGATGCATGCAACAGGTAATCTGGAGTCAATATGGGCAGTTCAGGGAAATGAGGTTGAAAACACAAAAAGCTTGGAGAAGGAGGCTGATGTAAATGGGAAGTAGTGAGGGGAGGTGTTTGTTACTCCTCATGGATAGAGTAGGAGCTTGGAATGTTAGAGGCCTAAACAACCCTAAAAAACACAATGATGTCAAGTGGTTCTTGAATCATTACAATGTAGGGTTGTTTGGGCTTCTAGAAACTAGGGTGAAGGCTAGGAATTTTTCTAAGGTCTTCCCTAGTATTTACAATGGTTGGTCTATGATTACAAATTATCAATTTCATTCTAATTGTAGGATTTGGTTGATTTGGTTACAAATGTGTTTATTGTGAATGTGTCGTATGTATGGTGCTCAATACATACATTGTGAAGTGTTGCATCAAGCTTCTGGTAAGCAGTTTTAAGTTACCATGGTTTTATGGTTCTAATGATGCTGAAGAGAGGGAGGATTTGTGGAGTGCACTCTGTCATATTAGTAGGAAAGTGAGAGGTGCTTGGTTGGTGCTTGGAGACTTTAACAATGTTCTGAATTTAGGTGAAAGATTAGGCTCTGCTGTCACTCTAGAGGAGGTTGCAAGCTTTAGACAATGTATAAGGGATTGTATGCTTATAGATCATAGTTCAAGTGGTCCATACTTAACCTAGTCTAACAAGCCAGAGGGGGAACACAGGGTGTTCTCTAAGATTAACAGGTACTAGTTAATGATCAATGGCATTCTGTTTTCAATGCTGCTACTGCTGTCTTTCTTCCTAAATCTGTTTCATATAATTGCCCCTGTGTTATGAAGTTAGATGATACTGTGATGCTTAAACCGAAGCCTTTTAAATTTTGTAATATGTGGGCTCAAGCTGATGATTTTCTGAATAGAGTGGAAGCTGTTTGGCAAGAACAGGTGCAGGGGTTGCAATGTTTCAAGTTGTTAGTGAATTAAAGAAGTTGAAAGGTGCTTTGAAGGCTTTGCATAGATAAAAAATTTCCAATTTTGAAAATGAAGCTTTGATTGCCCTTTCTAAGCTTACTGAAATTCAGAAGGTTATCCACTCTGATCCTCATTGCAGTTCTTTACATCAGCAGAAGTGTGTGGCTAGAGAAGAGTATGATAGACTGAATAAGGCTAGGATGAGTTTGTTGAGACAAAAAGTGAAGAATGAGTGGATCAAGGAGGGGGGGATGAGAATTCAGCATACTTTCATTCTTGCTTGAAGAAAGGAGGCAACAAAATCATGTTTATAGAATTAAGGACATTGATGGTGAATGGAAGGAGAATCCTCAGGAGGTGGAGGAAGCTTTTTTGAAGTATTATGAAGGGTTATTGGGTTTAAGGGATATAAGTGGGACTCATGTGAGCACCACTATCATTTCAGAGGGTAATGTAAGTGGACATTCAGCAGCAGGTGCACCATTTAATGAGGATGATGTGAAGAATGCTTTATTTGACATTGATGAATCCAAGGCAACAGGTCTAGATGGTTACTCCAGTGGTCTCTTTAAGAGGGCCTGGTCTAGTGTTGGTACTGATATCACCAATGGTGTTTTGTTCTTCTTTCAGTCAGGGAAGCTTTTGAAGCAGTTAAACATTACCACCTTGTGTTTAATTCCTAAAGTGGAATAGCCTAAAGATGTACTCAATTCAGACCAATAGCATGTTGTAATGTGCTATACAAGGTAATATCTAAAATGCTCTACACTAGACTCAAACTTGTTTTGCCTTGTATTGTGGAACAAGTGCAAAGTGCATTTGTTGAAAATAGAGTAATCATGCACAATATCCTAATTTGTGAGGATATCTTGAAATATTACAAAAGGAAGAGTCAACGTGCTAGATGTACTATGAAAATAGACTTGAGAAAAGCTTATGACTCTTTGCATTGGGGTTTCTTGGAGGAGCTACGGAAAAAGTTGCATTTTCCTGAGAAATTTTATAACTGGGTGATGACTTGTGTCTCTACTCCATTTTTTTCTATAAGTATAAATGGGGGCATGTGTGGTTTTTTTAAAGGATAAAAATGTCTAAGGCAGGGAGATCCTGTCTCTCCCTTTCTTTTTGTGCTAGTCATGGAGTACTTTTCTAGAATCCTCAAGAAAATGAGTAGAAGACAGGATTTTTCATTTCATTATAGATGTTCTGATGTGCAGCTCAATCATCTAGTTTTTGCTGATGATCTCATGCTCTTTTGTAAAGGAGAGGTGAGATTAGTGTTATTAATGATGAGGGCATTGAAAGCTTTTTCTAAAGCTTCAAGTCTTATTACTAATAGTGATAAATCTGCTGTTTACTTTGGGAATGTCTCTGAGGAGATGCAACAAAGAACAATGCAAGTTTCAGGCTTCAGGAAGGGTTCTTTCCCTTTTAGATACCTTGGAGTTCCCATTACATCCATAAGGTTAACACATGCTGATTGTGATGTTCTGGTGGACAGAATTTTGAGAAGGATTCTATGTTGGTCTTCCAGAAATCTCTCTTATGCTGCTAGAAATGTCCTGGTTAATGATGTTCTGCTAAGCATTCACACTTACTGGGCTCAGGTCATCATGATGCCTAAGGGAGTTTTGTAAAAAAAAAAAAAAAATCAAATTTGCAGGGATTATTTGTGGGAGGGGAAGTCCTACTTACCTAAACCTCCTGTAGTTGCATTTGAGTGGGTTTGTAAGCCTAAAAAGCAAGGGGGTTGGGAGTGAGAAACTGTATCCTTTGGAACACTGCTACTCTGGGAAAATATACTTGGAAAATTGCTAAGAAGGAGGATACTTTGTGGATTAGGTGGGTGCATAGTGTGTACATTAAGGAGTCTGACTGGTGGGAATATGAAGCTCCAACTTCTGCTAGTTGGTCTTGGAAGATGATTTGTCATGTGAAGAATGTGTTCAAGTCTGCCTACATTAATAACAGGTGGATGGATAGTGGGAAAAATTATACTATCAAAGAAGGGTATCAGTGGCTTAGGGGAGCTCAAGAGAATGTTATATGGCACTACTGGGTTTAGAACTCAGTTAACATCCCCAAACATTCTTTTATTTCTTGGCTAGCAGCATTGGGCAAATTGAGAACAAGAGAAAGAATGAATCAAGCAGGTATATGTCCAGACACTTCCTGCTTATTGTGTAATCAGGGGGACGACTCCTGCAGTCATCTTTTCTTCAGATGTGAATTTAGTAGAAAAGTATGTCATGGCATTATGAGATGGCTTCAAATTTCTAATAGAGACTAGGAAAACTTGTATGTTCATTGGAGGAAATGGGGAAGATAATTCAGAAGTAAGAAGCAACAACAGGTTGCATATACAAGTTTGGCTGCGACTGTGTACCACATCTGGAAGTCGAGGAATCACGCTTTGTGGGAGGCTGCTATTCTGAGGCCTGAGATGGTTATTAAGCACATTCAAATTGATGTATGTATTAGAGTTAAAAGTAAGTTCAATAGTAAATGGTCTAAAAGTGAGAGACTATGGTTTGCTAATATGTCTGCTCAATGTTTAAGCTGATTTTCTTCCTTTCGGCTAGTGCTGTAGTTGTTGTGTTGTTGTAGGAGTGTGATGTTGATTTGTTTTGGAGATTGTTGTTTGTATTTGGATGGTACCTTGATGCTTTTGGTAATAAAATTCTTACATATTTACCAAAAAAAAAAAAAAATTATAAAAATCAGATTTTATCTTGTAGATAATAAATTTTCGAATCCAAAAGATATTATTTCATCAAAGATAAAAAGAATCTTTTCATTTTGGATAAACAATAAAATTCCGGTCAGATTTGCGGTTAGGCAACATCGAGACAATTAGTGAAAAACAGAAAAATGCATAATCACATGCGCCTCATCCGGAATCAAATTCGCCCATTGTTGGCCTAATCACTCTCATCATCATTCACATGTTTATGTCTGCTAATCCAGATCTAAATATATCTTCTAATATTAAATTCAGATAATTTGGACAACTTGTTAGGTTTCATGTAATTTGATTGCATAAATAACATATCACATGTAATTAGTGTTCTATGTTCAATGAACCAACATAGATTAATTTTTAGAATGCTTAAACATATTGTGTGATTGTTTACATGCATACAAAAAGACATGATTCGTATTAAGTAGAGGCCAACAATGGGCGATTATGATTCCTGATTATATTTGTATCCTCATCCAGGAACTAAACCTTTGGTTCATTGACCAATTATGAAATCAGGACAGGGAAATGTACATTGGATAATTACTAAGATGTCCCAATGGTTTTCCATATCCAATGAGGTTTATGAGTCTTCCTTTAGAGACTGGTTGGCGATTTCTTTTTCAAAACAAAAACCATTTACAGTAAGATAGTCAAATCCGCGCTCATCCCTTGTAGGCAATAAAAGCACGCCTACAAGAAGTATCTTATATTGTGAATGGCGAGGAGGAATCTAGACCGTCAACGTTAATAATCTAATGGTTGTAATGTCACTTGAGACAGACCAATCAAATTAACACTCATGCTTGAGTCGTTTCCCAGCACTACTATGTTTCTACTCATCTCCATTCTCCAATCACTCTATTTCTTTCTCCTAAATCTCTTAAACCTCCTGTCTTTCTATCTCATGAACCTCTATTTCCGCCATAAAAGAAGCTTCAACACCACCTCAAAACGACAACCTTCTCCATCTCTCAAGTCAACAATTAACCACTCTCCTCAAAAACCACGTCCCTCACATCCACCACTTGAAAGTAAAATGGTCGCTAATTAATCAAAGCAAAACTCATATCTGTCCAATATCACACTGACTCCAATTCTTATCACTGTATCTCCTCTAACTCTCACTCCATCAGTGCTCTAACCGTGCTCCTGACATTACGATACAACACACGCTTGCAGATATTCGAGAGACTGCTTCAACATTCCATTGGTGCACCATCACAAAGTTTAGCAGAGATCAAGTGGCACTAGCTCATGACTTAGCGCAGATGTGTAGGCGTAATATGCTTCCTTTTATTAGTCTCTAATGTTTTATATTTTTTCTCGATGTCAAAAAATATAACTCTCACTTCAATTCTGTCTGCTCTTCGCCTGTCACGGCACTTCAGAATATCCCTTACCGGAAAATGCTCTCATGTTGATACAGTTCTCAGCCATAAATTAAATTCTGCACTTAGAGCGACATCAATTCTCTCTCTTCGAAGTTCGACCACCTTAGCAAAGTGGAATATTTCCTATTCTATCATCTTATGAACATTTAATTCATATGTTATGCACATTTAGTTCAAATATTATGTACATTCAATTAAAAAGTTATGCATATTTTGTTTTTTAAAACACATGCAGGTCACATTGAGAAAATATGTACATATTATGTACAATTGTCAGGTTTGAATCTCAATCGAGCTGTAACAGCCAGCTTTGAATAGCAGCTTAATTAAGACCTAATACTACTAATTGCGAAGTTAACCTGCTAATTAGAGAGATTTTTAGGGCAGACTTCCGCATTTTCCCTGCTAAGGAAAGTTAGGAAATCCCATAGTATCTAAGCATATTACGAAAATAAGTTATAGTAAAAATAATTATTACACAAGTCTTGAATACTTAGATTACAAATCGAAAATACATGTTTAACTTGCCAAGAATCCTCATATAAAACAGATTATCTCATTGTAGCGGAATGAACACATTGATCACGTCTTTATAATTGCACATAGGAGCTCATCTAAACATTCTCTCAAATCCCGCAAAACAAATGAATATGCCCCACCAATACAGGTTCAAAGAACAAAACAGGTCAGCTTACTCTGATACACAAGTCCCACCAGTTCCAAAATAATAAGGTGGCTTAAATTACGTAACTGATTCTTAATTGTACTCAAAGCATAAACTTATAACTTTCATAAAAGCATTTATATCTGCTCAGAAATCAATTGATACTTTTTCAAAAATACATTTACACTTGCTTGGAAATGTGCTGATTCTTTCTTTTAAGTTCTATCAAAATACGTTGTATATATATATTCCAAATTCATCTTCCAAGACTTATCTCAAGATATTTCATAATATTCTCAACACGTAACATGAATAATACTCTTAAAACTTACCACAAAATATAGCAAAACTCCAGGGAAGGTACAAGAATGGAGAGGGCTAAGCCATATCTCTAGAATTTTGAGGGACGTCTCCCCACAGTTTTATACTCCCTCCGGTTCCGAAAGATCTTCCTTGTTACTGTTACTACAGATACCAAGGAGGAACAATTTGTGTGGGGTCTTGGGTGGGTAAAGTAGGAGAGAGAGAGAGGGTTAAGGAAAATAAACAAATAAAAAGGTGTAAAGTAGGAGAGAGAAAGGGAGTAAAATTGATTTAATAGTGTAATGGTGGACCATATGATAGTGACATGAGAGGGTAAGAAGGGGGAAAAATTTGCCAAATAAGGATTAAAGTAAAAGAGGGAAGATCTTTTGGAAACGCACTAAAACGGAAAGAGGGAAGATCTTTAGGAACCGGAGGGAGTACTCTACTTGCAAGACTTTTAGGTCATGACCCTACACAAAGGCACAATACCCGCTCCATACACATAATGATCAATATGCGCTCTACAAATGTTGTTCATCACTGCTTATGCAGCTACTTCTCCTTATAAACAAAACTTATACTCAAATACTTATACTTAAATACTTATACTTAAATACTTATAGTCAAATACCTTACTTAAATACTTATTTATAATCACTATTTAAACCTTTATAACAAACTTTAACTTATCAAAACTAGTTTCAGAAAAAAAAGCTTGCGATGTCAAGTTCCATAGTTGCGGAAGGGTGACTAACAACATATTTTTTAGCAAAACTCCCTAGCTATTTAGGATGGTTGAAAAGTAGTTGACATGATACGGAAATATGTAGAGGTTTCACAAGAGGCTCTTAAGCGTATGTAGAAATTACGCCACGCAAGTAAACAAGATCAAATTCATGGTTCTTGGTTTTGTGTCAAAGTGTGGTGGTTTTGAAATGAGATTATATCATAATTTACATGCTTATCTAGGGGTTTGGTACGTCAATAAATAAGTGGATACAAGAAGTAGGTATTTAACATTCAAAGTCACTTAATGACTAAAGAAACATGGGTTAGTCAACTTGAAAGACAACTAAGTCAAAATCGGGTTTTATGTGTTCTTTACTCATCAAATTGAGGTTGCGCGTGGCGTTTGATGGGGACATTAATAAAAGTTTTATTTTACACAAGACATGAATTTTCCAGGAGAATATCACGAAAGTTAAGCCACAAACAATATCACTAATCAAGGCGCAATTAAGATTAGAGCAAGGTTTGATCAATTTTTAAAGGAATCTTGACATGCATGCAGCGAACTTCCTAGTAGAATAACGTCTAGTGTACAACTCCCAATTGAGTGGATTTTAAGTTTTATTTCAACAATGTTTCAAGATCTACAACTTTTATGAAGACACCATGGCGAAAATACAAATGGAGGAGGAAGATATTGGGCATGGAAAACACGATAGCATAGTTCAAGAGAATTGGATAATCGTTTTCTTACTTGATAATTATTTAGGAAGTTTATCAATTTGTCCCTAAATCTATACATATATATTTTATTATATTAGGTAGATAAGAAGAATGACCAATTGTGTGTGTTTTCATTACACTTATTTGTAAACCTTGGACATAGAAAAAAAATGTAGCTTTTACATACGAGTGTAAACAAAATGTAAAGCTTACAATATAAGATGTTATCGTGTACTTTTGGAAAAAAACTAGTAGTCGCACCGCGCGCGTTGCCCTTAAATATTGTAATAGAGATATTCTGATGAACATAACTGTATTAAAATAAGGAAAAATTATTTCTAATAATTCCACCTTTACACGATATGTTTAAAGAATCTTACTTTTGAATAAACTCAGAATAAGCCAACCTTTAGATGACATCTTCTTTCAACAATCCAAATAACTTATGACCGGCTATATAAGTTAAAAACAATCTGATGTGGCTTATTTTCTCTGAAACCCATTTAATTATGACATATGCCACTAGTTTATTGGCTATTTGCTTTAATCATATTTTCCTCCCTTCACTGACCTTCTTCATCTTCCTTTGGCCATCGCGTGCTACGTACCTCCATAACCACACCACATCAACACATATGTCTTCCTTTTTTGATTTCTTTTAATGGCTACTGACCTTAAACCTCAGTTTTGATGCTTGCCCAGCATCATACACTACTTGATTGATCTAGATTTGTGATTGTATACAATAACCCAGAGCAAAGAAGCAAGAATAATCGGTTGGAATGAAGCCACAAGAAATCGCCATAATGGCGAGTTGAAAGGAGATGAAGAAAACGATTTTTGTGTTGTGGATGGCTGAAGAGAAAAATCAGAAGAAGACTTGAGAACTCTTAGTCCCCATTTATAGAGAATGGGCAAAGGTAGTTTCATAATTTCGAGTTTAATAGCAAGGGTAAAATCGTAATTTCACAGGTTAGGAACACTCTAGAACTTTCTAGTTTTTCCAAGACGTTAATCCCCTTTTTAAGTAAGGTTTAATACTTTATTATACTTAAAGTAAATCCCCAAAATATGTTACATACCTTGATTAAGATATCTTAGCCAGCCCTAAATTCATAATTACAAAATATCTCAAATACAATACCAATAATAGATCAGAATCTCAAACTCCAAAATGATAATTACGTTCTTAACATAAATTCAGTAATGACTTATCTTAATTCATAATTCACATTGCTCAACACAAACTAATACATAATATTCATATTACAGACATAATTCACATAAGAAGTTATTCACAACTTTTTTTTTCAAAAGTCACAACAGGTTACGTACTTATTAGTACGTTAATAATGTTAATAATCCTTATTCATCAAAATAATCTTAGCTTAAAAAGTGAGGCTATTGCACGAGCCGTTGGATTAAATTTAAATGATCGAGATTCCTTCTCACCCTTGTTATTTTAGGCATCCTTCTCATTTGACTCTAAATCCATACCTATTTTTTTATTTATATTATGTAGAAAAGAAGAATGACCAATTGTATGTGTTTTTATTACACTTATTTTTAAACCTTAGATGTAGAAAAAAATGTAGGTTTTACATACAAGCATAAAAAATGTAAAGCGTACAACATAAGATGGTATCATGTACTTTTGAAAAAACTAGTAGTCGCACCGTGCGTGTTACCGCAAAATATTGAAATAGAGATATTCCGTTTAACATAATTGTATTAAAATAAGGAAAAATTGATTCTAATAATTCCACCTTTACACGATATTCTTAAAACAATCTTACCTTTGAATAAACTCATAATAAGCCAACCTTTAGATGACATCTTCCTTCAACAATCCAAATAACTTATGGCCAGCTATATAAGTTAAAAAATATCTAATGTGGCTTATTATCTCTAAAACCCATTTAATTATGACACATGCCACTAGTTTATTGGCTATATGTTTTAATCATAATTTCCTCATTCACTGACCGTCTTCATCTTCCTTTGGCCATCTCCAGATAGGTACCTCCATAACCACCACCACATCAACACAAATGTCTTCCTTTTTTTTTTAGTTCCAATTATGAAAAAAATGGAAAAAAAAATGAACAAAATATTTTACAAAGCAGAAAAAAGACAAATTATATCACCGTAAATTTAATTATAAATTAAGAATTCTGCTTTAAAAATAACCATGACATCAATCTTGGCAATTCTCGTTGGAAAACATTCCCAAGTAAGAATTCCCGTTGTTGCACCCCCTGTTGGTGCCCATTTCGCCGGAAAGCATCAACGTATTGCCACTCATATTGGCACCAATTCGTAGCTCAAACATGAGACCAAATCCCCAAAGTTTCTCTCTCACTCACTCGTGATTTTTCTTTGATGAATTCTGCATTTTTTTCCCTCCAGCGTAA
Organism: Beta lomatogona; assembly: GCA_947646795.1. NCBI lineage: Eukaryota > Viridiplantae > Streptophyta > Magnoliopsida > Caryophyllales > Amaranthaceae > Beta > Beta lomatogona. The sequence goes on from CANSNZ010000968.1 coordinate 452,442, forward strand.
TCATTTACTTTCCTCCTCCTACTTTTTGCCCAGTTCTTGATATTAATTTATGAGATGAAAATACCCAATTAATTTTTGGATTTTGATATTTTAAATTTCATTTCATAGGTCGATCGAGTATTAGATTGTGGTGGAGTGATAGATTTTTGGAAAGATACGACAGTGGGGAGGAAGCAGGGATCTGTTTTTGTTTATGCGTTATGGTTGGGATGATTGTGGTGGTGGTCGGGTGGCTGTGGTGGGGTTAGGAATAAGGTAGGAGAAACATAGAGTTATCATAAAGATGGGAAAGTGGGATTATTCTTAGTTAATCAAAAGAAAGGACAGTTTTAAGAAGACCGACTAAAGATGGGATCATTATAAATAATTTTTCCTTAAAATAATGAAGTTAAATTATTGTAATGAAGATATTAAATGTTTGTATACATAGTTGTCCCCCAACGTATAGAAAACTAACTATGATAATGTTGTTTTAAAAAAATAATAGTGATAATGTTGTTTTAGAAAAATGACAGTGATAATGTTGTGTTAGAAAGTTAACCATGGAATCTCCAGGCTTCCACAATTTTTAACATATGCTTTTAAAGTCGTGAGTTTTGTAATTTTGTCTATAACTTTTCTTGAGTGATACAAAAGTGATTCCTATTAGGGGTGTCAGAAACAGATCTGATTGTTGTGTCAACCTGATTCTGACCTGACTTGAACCTGGTTCGACCTGTGAGGGTCAGTCCCCAGACTTGACCGAAACCTGACCTGGGATTACCGAGACCCCGATCGGCTTTGGCAAGATTATATTGCCGACCCGACAGACAGCACTGCATTCAAACTCGAACCCGACCGTACTCAACCAGATATTACTAAAATTCAATTATTTTTTTATATCTACAGAATCATTTAAATATATTAATTTATAAAATTTATTACATTTAATAATTAATTAAATAAAAAACTAAATTACATTTAATTTACTGGTTAAACTTTGAATATCATGTACTTGTTTATATTTCATTTAATTACCCAATATTCCCATTTTCAAATAATATTAAAAAGTATTTGATTAAACCCTATACTTCAAATTTATTATCTCATTTTAATATTCTACCAAAATTTCTCCATTTTTTATTTCTACCAAATTATCCCATTTTAATATTCTACCAAATTTTCTACCAAATAATATCTCAAATTCTCGTAACCCTATACTAAACAATTTGCAATAACCAAATTAAAACTTACATATTTACAATCTCCAATATGCCAAATTAAACGGAAGAAAACAATTGCCAAACACGAAATCTCTTACATTAACATGAGCAATAGAAAAAAAAATCCAAACCCATATGGCAAACACAGAAAATTCAGATACTAGAACAAAATTACAGATTTATTTTTCTTTATACTAAACAAACCCAAATGAAAAATTCAGATAAGACCTACTTCAATTTCATGACAAAGAAAAAAATAAAATACTGCAAAAATAGATATGTTTATTGAATTTGAGAATGTCAAAAGAAAATTACAATCCCAGATCTAAGTTTATCAGATAAAAAAATTTCAAAAAAAAGGTAAAATAAAAACAAAAATTCAGTTATCTTACAAGCTTTCTCGCTATCACCACATGTTTGGCTTGAGTTTTTTTTTTTTTTTTTTTTTGCCTTCAGATCTAACATTTACAAACCCTACCATTGGATATTGAAAAAGGAAAAATAAATTATACGAAATTTTTTTTTTAAAGATAATTGTATGATTGTATCTTTGTTATTAAATTTGAAGGATATGAAATCATAGTTTAAAGGATATGAAGATCTTGATTGTGATATATTGAGTAATACGAACTTGAATATTTTTTTCATTAGAAAATTGAAAGAATGAAAAAGGTACAATTGAAAAGGAAAAAAAAAGAATTTCCAGAATAATTGATACAAATTGAGTAGAAAAACTCTAGATCTCACAAAAAACTAATTCAACATAACATAAGTATATAAAAATCAACAAACGAAATTACAAATCAAAAAGGGAAAACTCTCGTGTGGGCTGCAACCACCACAGCCGAACAATCTCGCAACCACCACTAACTCCGGCGAGCTAGATCTTCGGTCAGCAACCTTCATCGAGATCTTCGCTTGTTCAAATCAAGATTTGAGATGAAGTTTTGCTTGAACCTTCACGTTTCCAGATATTCGATCTTTTGCGTTCGATAAGATCTTCGATCTTGGCCTCCAGCGAGAGCTTCGGTTAGCATGATCTCCACCAAGATTTTCGCTCTGCAATCTCCTAACAACATCATTATCTATACAGATTCGGCGTGATCGGCCAAGCTGCGGAACTCAGGATTAAGCTTAGTGCCACCAGACTATCCGACGGTGGTGCGAACGACGCCGTTTAAGCAACGAAGACAACTTCAGATCTCCAGAAACAACCGAGTGCAAAAAAGGTTGTTTTTAAGGGCTGGGAAACGGGAGGTGTCACTTCCGGGAATCGAATACTGGTCGCCGGCGCTGGAACAAAAATTACGGCGATGAGTTGAAAGAGAAAGAAGATCTAAAGCAGTGGAATTGAAGGATAAGAGTTTTAGAGAGTGAGAGATGGAAGTGGAGGTGGGCGGATGAGAGGGGTGGGGATTAGGGTTTTAGAGAGGATAGATGGAAGAGAGACTAGGGAAATGAAAATGGGTTTGAGAGATTAATGGTTAGATTTTGATCCTTCTTAAATCAAAGGGTTCTAATTCATGATCCATGATATTATTTCTTGACCCATAGGAATAGAGAATGATCTAACACATGGATTGATGACCTAGCACACATGATTGATAATCTTATATTCTTATAAGTTATAATATTACTAATTATTTTCTTGGTTTAGTAACTTACTAACTTTAATTTGAAATTTTGCTTATTTTTATTGAAATTATTATGATTAGTATTTAAGCCATAACTATCATTTATTAATTAGCATATTATTATTATTATTATTATTATTATTATTATTATTATTATTATTATTATTATTATTATTTAATTAGAATTATGAATTGACTTTCTAAATTTTAATTAGACTCCATACTTATGGCGATACTTATACAACTATCATTAGTCTATTACTCAATTAAGTAATAGTATAATTATATTTATTAAAGTGAACTTATATGTTTTGTTATCGACTTACAATGATACATTCATTGATCTCGTCCGATAACAACTTGTTTCAATCCAAATGCATGTTTTAGTTTCAAAATGCATTTAACATGAAGACTACTATCTAAAATAGTGTACTATTATCTTGAATTAGATAAAATATTGTACTATTCTCTTGAATTAGCTTATAATCTATATTGATACATTCATAATCTTATATAGTAACAACTTCTTCAATTATCTAGGAACAAGCTAGTGAGTTACTGAGTTGGTATAAGTCTATGTGAGTAACTGACTAAATGCTAAGTTAACATATGGTTGTTAACAAGTTACTATCTAGTTAACTATTGACTTATGGCTACTATGTTTACTATCATTTATATAAACTGTTGTTATGTTTATTATTATTATCGTATAACATATGAACTCTCGTTATGATCACTTAAGCCTCATATGAACCGTTGTTGTAAACATATGATTGTCATATATTATAATATTATAAGATATCAAGAGTCGTTGTACTAATTTATAATCAATATAGTATTAGAATGGTTTTACAATTATTTTAATACTAATGTATAGTACTACTAAACTGATTAAACATATTGATAAAATAGTTTGTTTATACTTTATCATATATAGTCACAACATAATACATATATACCGCGTTATATATGTTTGTTATTGTTATGTCGTACTAACATATATAAGCCTACTGATAAAATAGTTTCTTTATAGTCACATATATATAAGCCTACTGATAAAATAGTTTCTTTATAGTCACATATATATACAAAGTTAAGAGAAAACCATAAATACTATACTAGTATTAAACTATAGTATAACATAAAAACAATTAACTTAAATAATCTTATAACTTATAAAGATACGGGAGTGTTATGGTTGTTAATCTTATACTAGTATTAAGCTATATGGTTGTTAACAAGTTACTATTTAGTAACTAGTAAGTACTTGTTAACTATTTTACTTAACTTATGATTGTTACTTGTTAACAGTTAACTTATTATAATAAGTTATGGTTAGCTTTTATAGGGGATAATGATTTGGGGGTATAATTTATTATAATTATTATTATGCAACATATGAACCCTCGTTATAATCACTTAGGCCTCATAGTATTATAACATATTAAGAGTCGTTATACTAATTTATAATCAATATGGTACTAGATTGGTTTTACAATTATTTTGATATCAATCTTATATTAAAATGATTCAACATATTAGTATTTATATTGTTATTTGTTATTGTTAGTAACCCTGTTCTTATTTGTATTACTATTGCTATTGTTAGCCTTGTTACTATTACTGTTATTATTTGTATTTTTACCTATTATCATTGCCGCTTTATGTTTATTAGTATTATTATTCTCATTACCATCATAGCTATTTACAAACTTATATATCAATCATAATGCTTCTAATAATAAATCATTTATATGAAGTTTAGAATTGATCGTCTACTCGTTATTATTGTCGTTGGTTATAATATATAATATTAAAACATATGAAGAGTCGTTCTACTCCTTTACTCATTAGAGTAGTTTTACGCAGTTGATTATTCGAAATAAGTGTTGACTAAGAGAATACACTAAACATCACGGTAATCAATATAGTGTTTTTATTGGTTTTTCGTTGTCATTCATATATTTATCACACACACACATATGTATATGTATGTCAATCTTAATACTTTTATTAATATGATTCGTTTACAAAATCCATAGCAAAATCAAGATGGCCCGATTAGGAGTTACCCGAAGTTGAGTTGACGTTCAATAGCGACTGGACTCGATGTTTCACAATGATCGAACTAAGGTCATTACTAATTCAACCCGAGTACATTTGACTTAACTCAACCGTACATGAAACCTAAATACGACCTGCGCAAACCCGGCAAAAAAAAGTCAACGGGCGATCATATCCGGGAATGGATCGACTTGTAAATGGAACGCTCAGACCTGTCCGGCACCCGGGAATCCAATGATTCAAATGTGTTCGACCCAGTTGAACAAAACCTGACCAATCATGACCTGGGGCACTGACAATCAGAATCCTGACCTGTCCGGGTCTGACCTGGTTCACCGTGGGTATACCCAGAACCTGTTTGAGAACCTGTTTTGACACCCCTAATTCCTATATGAAATAAAAGATTTTTGCCATCTAATGCTTAAGCACATTTCGTTACACTTCCATATTTACCATAGGTAATGCTATGATATGAAAGACTAGCAAAATGTTTTAGTTTTCCGTCTTACATCACAAGATATTGCAATTGCGAGTGTTGAATGTTTGTGTATTTATTTTTCTTGGTTTTGTCGAGTGAGGTTTGTGTAGAAAACTATCAATATTATGATTAAATAACGATTTTTGGATTGGAATTGTGGTGGATCATCTAGGTACGATGTAATTCAATAGTTGGTAAAAAACTATCTCTCCTTCTAGCTCGGTATCTCCACCCTCACCTTTTCTTAATCTATTATTGCCTACCTCACTCGGTTCTTGAAAACTATGTTCCTACTTGCATCCTTCCCCCATCTCCCTTCTTCCTTTTTGTATGTTTCTCACCCCTTCTTATGGTCTAATGAATTATAGAAGATCTCTTGAAAGAGCTCCTCTTTCGCTCTCTCCCCTCGCTCCTCTCCAGATTGTATGCTTTTGCAAATATTATAAAGTCAATTATCACATGCTCCTCTTCATTCATCTTAAAAGTGTTCTCTATCTTATACTTAATTACACTCTAAAGATAGTCTCTTATAGTGCTCCCTATCACTTCCTCCCTCTTATCTCAATCTCACATTTTCACCCCTACATTCACCTCATTAGCCTTGATTGTATTCTCTCTCTTCCACTCTGTTTCACTCTTTTCTTACGGCATTAAAATTTTTAATCCCCCCCCATCCAACCAACATTTCACCTTTGCGAATTTTAGAAAAATTTGAAAGTATTATATACTTCCTCTATTTTTTTAATTACACCATTTCTTTTTTTGACCCTATTCATCAACCACTTATGTTAAGATATATATCTTGCATCATTATATAAGAATAAACATAGTGAAGTGGGGTCTTGTTAGATTCGTCTCAAAACAGGGATTCCAATTACTTATATCCAATTAGAATTATTGACGTGCAAAAAAGCTTATCGGCAAACGTGAAAAGCGAAAGCAATCAAAAAATGGAGGAAGTATTAATTGAACTCTAAATATAGTCCATTAAACTTCTCAACTATATTTCGATATCTCCCCGTCATTTTTCTTTTTTATATTAATTAACCATATTGATGATTATTTGTTTTTCTTTTTTTTTTAATTGATTCTTTTTTTAATATGGAATAGACTATAAAAATTTTTTGAAGATATAAATGATTGTTATTTATGTTGAGAAAATTTTGCAATTGATAAAGATTAATAAATGGAAATAATTTTTTTATATTGAATAATTAATAGTTTTTGGAATTTTTTTAAAAATTAATAAGGTTTTTTACAAATTGAAGAAAATGTCAAATTCTCAAAACAAATTTTTAAAAAATTATTAAAGTGGGTTAAAAATTATTAATTTGATTTTTACCATTCGTTCTCTTATAATTAAACTATTTTAATTTTTTAATATAAAAAATTTAATTAATTTTTTGAATTTATTTTATTAAAATAATTTTATTTTTTTTTTTTTTTAGTTTTTTATATTTTTTTTTTTTTTTTTTTTTTTTTTTTTTTTTTTTATTTTATTTTTGTTTTTTTAATTATTTTTTTAATTTTATATTATTTACCTAGTTCTTTGTTTTACTTACACCCTAAACCACACTTCCAATTTTATATTTTTTTAAATTTTAAATATTGGAATATTTGGGTTTGTTAGGAGTTTTATTTTTTTTTTTTAGTTAGTTTGGGAAGGTCCCCCACAAAACCCCCCCCAAAACCCCCCCAACCCACCCCACCAAAACACCAAACCCCCCCCCCCCCCAAACACACAACCCCCCCCCCCCCCCCCCCCCCACACACCCCCCCAAAACCCCAACCCCCCCCCACCAAAACCCCCCCCCCAAACCCCCCCCCCCCCAACAAAAACCCCCCCCCCCCCCCCCCCCCCCCCCAAAAACAACACCCCCCCAACCCAATTTTCTTTTTTTATTTTTTAATGTTGTAATTTTTTATTTTGATTTGGAAAATGTGATTGAGAGACATCATAGTGGCTCGCTCTGACTATAGGTAAGGAGTTTATACATAACCATAAGACATTGATTTATATTGCTGATATGTTTAAAGATCACACTTTTAGTTTATACATTGATTTATATTGCTGATATGTTGATAATGGATATATCTTTCTTACGTGGAAAGTTCATTTGTTAATAGCATGATACATGGTTATAATGCTTTTCAGGTGCGTTGCGATGCGAGTATACCATGGCTAATATTATTATTGGAGATGGTGTGAAGAAACCAAAGGGAGACAAAGTTAGAATTCTTTTTCCGATTATGTTTTAGAAATTAGAACCCTTTTATCCGAAGTTGATTGTTCGAGGATGAACCTTATTTATCCCCCTTTTCCCCTTAGTTGAAGATGATTGTTCGAGGAATTAGTATGGGCATTGTAGCCCCTTTGGGATCATGGTGCTTGTTTTATTGAATTGTTTTAACCTTGATTGTTTGCTTCATGCATATAAAGTTGGTGAATATTAGTTAGTTATTGATTTTTGTGGGATTTCTTGGCCTAATATGCATCAAAGTGGTTATTTTAGGACTTTAATTACTTGATCCATGGATAATGAAGTGGTTATAGCTTGATATTTGTGTGATTTATTGGCCTAATAAGCAATTAAGTGAATGTTTTCATGGGTTTTTTGTCCATTGATTCATGCAAAAACATGGTGGTATAATGTAATTGTATGCATTTAGTGTCATCAAATATAATTTGACAAACTATTATAATCATCTAAGTTTGTTGATTCATTTTTAACTACATTTGGGATAAGAAGAGAACATTTTAGGCTATTTTCGACCATTATGAACCTTTTAACACATTTAGGATCATATAATGTAATTTGGCCATATATTTGGCAATAATAATTAGTTTACAAACAATTAGGCTTATATAACATCATTTATTTGTTTCTAAGTACATTTTGAGTAATTAAAAGGCCGTTTTAGGACATTTTCGATTATATAGGAAAAATTTTACGCATTTAGGATCATGTAATATAATTTGATTATACATTTGATAATAATAGTTAGTTTACAAACTATTACAGTCATTTAACTTTATTTTTTATTATTTATTATTTATGATTAGGTTTACTTGCTTTGGATGTATGTTAGGATCATATAATGTATGTATGGTAGTTGAACTTAGATGTAATTATTTTATACCAAAAAATCAATATAAGAATCACTAAAAGAAAATCTTGACTAGTAATAATTTGGTGGTTGTCTATGTCAATGGTGAGAATCATGTTATAGCCTTAAAGGTCCTAATAGCTACTTTGGTGGTGGAGAAAGAGGATAATCTAAGGATGCCAGTTCCTCTTGCTCCATATCCTACACCTCCAAGACCTTTCACTCCACCACCCCCCCCCCCCCCCCCTCCACCCTGCTTCACCCCCCCCAGCCCCCACCCCGCCCCTCGCCAAGACTCTCCCGCCCCCCCTTCCCCCGGCCCTCAACCCCCGCTAACCCCCCACCCCACCCCTGCGCCCGCCCCCCTCGCCCCCCACTCTTCCACACCAAGACCCCCCGTCCTCCCCCTGCCCCCCCCTCGCCAAGACTCCCCGCTCTCTCACCCCGCCCCTAGCCATTTGTTTAGCCATTTGTGGTTGTATTGTAAGGCGCCTTGTACTTACAACATCAACAAATTGAAAGTTGCTTTTGGGGGGTGGGGTCCCCTCCCTTTCTTTTGTAGTACTTGCATAGATATAGTTTCAACTCCAAATTATAGCGGTTTTGGTTTTATTTGCCGGTTCATCTCTAAGAAAAGTTGCTTTTGAGGGATTCGGATGTCGTTCCTTGGGGGAGGTTTTTTAATGTCTTCATGGTCGTTCTTTGGTGTTGGTTTTTTTTGATGGTTGTGACCCCGCTTTTTTATATTTGAAAAACCAAAATTTTTAAAGGCCGAACTAAAATAATTTAGTTATTATTTTCGCTAACATTCGTGTAAAAATTAAAAAAAAAAATTATAAAAAAAAAAAAAAATATTTTTATGTATTAATTGAAGGGTCAGGGTTTTAAAAAACACCAAAAACAAAAAAAAAAAAAAAATTTTTGTTTTAGGGAAAAAAACCAACCACCAACCCTTAAAAAAACCCCCTTTTTTTTACAAAAAGCCCACCAAAACCCAAAAACCAAAAAATTTTACTTTCCAACCCCCCCCCAAAATTACCAAAAATAATAAAACTTAAAAACACAAAAAAAATATTACCATCCCAAAAAAAAAAATCCGACCTCCTCACTCTTTTCATTTTTAGCCTCTAAATATAGTCCATTAAACTTCTCAACATATCTGATATCTCCCCCGTCATTTTTTCTCATATTTATCCTCACATTCTCCCCCTTGCTTCCTTCTATTTGTCTCATTATTCTCTTATATTTGTCCGGCCACTTCTTTTATTGACTGGAGTGTCATTATGGATCAACTAAAAATGTCATATAATACCCTTTTTTAGCCTTTTCCTTTGCCATGTGTGATGAGTAATGGACATTAAAGTAAAGGTAAGGTTTTTGAAATTTGGATATTAAATTCAGGAAACCACCAAAACCTAAAGTAGAATATACATTAGCATAATATCAAGAACATGAGCTCAATACAAGCATGATGATGATGATTAAGAATCAAGGCTGGCCTACTTGGTTGGAGGCCCTCCTTCCACCCTTGTGACAAAGGTTCGATTCTTGCCCTTTGCAATGTGGGACCCCTAATTCCCCTCTCCCCCAACTTGTGCAAGGGATATTCATATTACCTTTAAAAAAAAGTATGACGATGATTGTGTGTTCAATGAAGACAAAAGTTTAGTGCAATATAGCATTAGGAAACACAATGGATACAACATTAAATTTTTTTTTTACCTAGTACATGTTTTATAATTATTCAAAAATAATGTTATATATGTGTCTATAGATATGTATCTTGTGGGAAACCGGATGGTACTTCTAAGCACGTAATATTACGCTTTCCTACAAGAATTTTACCGACCCACTAGGATCAACAAGGTTCACGGTAAACTCTTGTGAGATACGAAGAAGAATCTATGGAGTTTGGTTGATGACAAACTACACACACTACAATGTGTTTAAAGGTTGTGTTTTACAATGAACAAGGAGAGAAACCTAGAAATAAATCTCCTTAGGCAAGTATGTGAATGAATCTAACCCCATTCCATATATGACAATTCCCTATATATACTAGGGAAGATTTTACGAAGAAAAGATTGAAATGATATACCATTTCACACAAAGAGACATGCATCATTTCACGAAAGAAAGTGTCTCGTCAGTATGGTGCGGGCGTACTATACAAACAGGTGCTGGCGCACCAAACTTCCTGATCAATCAAAGGTGCAGGCGCACCATACGCCTCACGCAGCACTGTGTGCCGAGCGCACCATGTATGTGTGGCACGCTGTCCCTTGGTCCAATTCTATGCGTTTTCCTTCCTTCTTTCTCACTACATTTCATCACACTACAACATCAAAACATAATCATCACATATCGCTAGTGGAAAAAACACAAGGGCTGCAGTTCAAGGGCTGCGGTTTATTATATAACGCAGCCCTTAATAGTGAAGGGCTGCGGTTAGCCCAAAACCGCAGCCCTTTAGTGATAAAAGGGCTGCGGTTAATTCAAAAGCCACAACCTTTAAATTAAGGGATGCGGATTTAGGGCTAACCGCAGCCCTTAAACAGCAAAAAAATGAAATAACCCGCTTACTCGCGTTACTCCCTTGAGCAGTCTCCTACTCTCCTTCGATGAACCCTATTTCTCTCTCTCCTAATTCCCATTAACCCATCATCTCTCTCCTCTCATCCTTCTTTGCCGGAGAGGGTTTGCAACGGTTAGTGGTTTGAAAGGGTTTAGGGTTGGCTGGCGAGGGTTCGCAAGGGTTTAGGGTTCGCTGGCGAGGGCTCGCAAGGGTTTAGGGTTCGCAATAGCTGTCTCAATCGCACCTCTCTTTCTCTCGCCGGTGAATCCACACCAGGTTTCGCTGCTGCCACCACTGGTCCTCCTGCAACCCTGTTGAATCACGTCTCCCTCACCGGAGCTCTGCTTTCCCTTGCTGCCCCAGCCTCTTTCGTTCTCTCCTCTGATTCGTTCTGCTGCTACATTCAAGCAGCCTCACCGCACCTGTGTCGGAGCAGCGCAGCCTCGTCGGAGCTCTCCTCCCTTGCCGGATGTCGTCACCGTTTCCCGAAGCCCAACTCCTCCCCCTGTCGTGTCTTCCCTGCTCTTGAAGCAGAGGTAAAGGCTACCCCCTTTTATTGCTAATTTTTTCTTTGAATTTAGGTTTTTCATTTTCATTTTTGTTATTGCATCTGTTGAATTAGTTTGGTGTATAGACTTGAATGATTTATGAGTTTTTGATAAGATTGGAGAAATGGGCTGTGCAGAGGTTATTGTCCTAATTTCTAATCCAATATTTTTTCTTGTTGATTACTTTGCAACGATAGAGCTTGGAGGATCTTGCAGTGTGTGTGTCATCCATCGTTTTGCACGTGTTTCTTCTGTGGAGGGGGTTGAAAAAGGGAGGGCACTAGGAACGGATGAACGCAGTAGAAAAACGAGGAGATCAGATTATTAGAAACGTTAGGGAGTGTTCATCTTGTGTAGGGGCGTGTCAATGTTATTAAAGGATAGTTGGATATATGCTGCTTGATTACCATCATTATAAGGTCGTGACATTTGTCTTATTTTGTTGAATGCTATGTTCCTTTTGTCACCACTTTGAGGGTAGGGTTTCTATTAAGTTCCACTGTTGTTCTGAAGCCTTTATTTATTCCAATTCCTATCATTGTTGAAGCTTCTTGGTCTCTAGTTTTTAATGTGTTTTCGAATGATATGGTGCAGAAATTTATGGTCTTCAACGAGAAGGTGTATCTGTTGACGTTATGTCTTCTCAGCTTTCTCCTGGGCATCTGCCTTATTTGAGTTTTTGCCACCTTTCATTAAGAAACAGGTTTGAACTCCTAATACAATCTCTTTAGGATTTGGAAATTTCTGTCTATACCATGAAGTAATTATTCTAATACAGGAAATATTATGTTGCAACTGCTCCTTCATCCTGAATCAGATGATTCTGCACAACTATCACAGGTTCCGACTTAGAGCTTCTGGTATTCTGAAGTAAATTCAGTTATTAGCTGCTCTTCATGAAAATGAAATTTTAACTGTTTATGCAGATTGAGACAGAAAAACTTCTAGCTCATCTTGAGGAGACAGAAATGAATAAACGTTTGGTAAGAAAACTAAATATAATAGGTGGTTTTTATGCCTTTTCAGTAGGTTTTTATTGCTACTTGGAGCGCTTGTTTAAGTTTGCACCACTCTTTACCTGTCGAAAATGTTTTTGTTTCACTTAAAGTTGAAGTGCTTAAAGTAAAAAGTGTACAGTTTTGGCTAATCTGAGAAATCAGTGAAGTGACTCAACCCAGTGTTGATTGACAATTTGTGCATGCAAGTTAATTATATGCAGTAACAAAAAAAACTGCATGGGAAAAGTTACATGTATCATCGTGAGTTGGCCTAATATTGTACTATTATGTGTTCCTCTGAGATGATTGGACATTTCTTTATTTGAGCTAGTTGTTTTGGTCTATCTTACATTTCTTAATATCACTTTTGGTGCCTTTGGCTATTAACATATGTTTATTATATCAACATCTGTTTATTATCTTCGCTCTCTTTCCACTTATGGTGATAAGGAGAAACTTATTGATGCCTTGGTGCAATACTTCTGCAGGTGAGTAATTAGACGTTATATCTGAGCACTAGAGTTTCACTGTTTTTTTTTTGGCATACTAAAGATAGAATTAGTTTGATTTCTAATCATAGAAGAGCAACATTCTTTCAGTTTCTTTGAAATTTGACATCTCAGTTACATACATACTGATCTGGATGTCTCATGCTGAAGTGATACTGATATGGACTATAGAGAGCAGACCCATGGCAGCTGGTAGCTTCAACTTGCCGGTTGATTCGGAGATTTTGGTTTTATTTGTCATCTCTAGAGAAGTTCTTTGTGTAATTCAGTTATTATTTTCTCTATATTTGTGTAAAAAACATAATTTATAATGAGAAATGATACTTTTATATATATATAACTATGTGGGAATATTAAGAACAAAAAAATGCAAAAAAAAAATATATATATATTTTTTTATTTTTTTTGGGTCATAAGGGCTGTTGTTCGGACAAAAACCGCAGCGCTTGGTGAGTTAAGGGCTGCGGTTAAGGGCGAAAACCGCAACCCTTAACTCACCAAGGGTCGCGGTTTTGGCCCTTAACCGCAGCCCTTAACCCACCAAGGGCTGCGGTTTTTGCCCTGACCGTAGCCCTTAACACGCTAAGGGTTGCGGTTAAAAACCGCAGCCCTTCCTAAATGCCAAGGGCTACTAGTCCAATGGTTACGGTCAAAAAACGCAGCCCTTCGACCCTTTTTTACCGCAACCCTTGGGCTTTTTTCCTCCAGTGTATCATCAACGGACACATTTAACTATAAATGTTCCAACAATCCTCCTCCATTTATAGTATAAATGCTTTTGAGTCTGTCCACTTGCAAACAATATAAAACAACTAAACTTAAGCATAAATGAAAATGTCTTTAAGATTGAATTTCCACTTAGTATAACATTCTTTACAAGCTTTCCGTTGAAGTGATTGACTAAGCATTGAATCACCCAATCATATGAAATATTGAAGATGCTACACACACAAGCTTACACAAACACACATGTAAATAACAACTCCTTTAATAGCCTTGAGTCCATATCCGATTCATGAGTGTTCCAAGCCAGCGCCAAAATTGGTGAAGCGGCCGAACTTCTTACTCACATAGGTAAACCTTAATCAAGATGCTCCTACAACATGAACAACTAATCAAAGGTTTATTAAGATATTTAAATTATCCTTCAACAATGTAGAAACAAGCACTCACCTTGGGATGTATCTCTTTGAGTGCTACAAGCCACAAATCAAGTTTGATCCTCATTGAATTTAAGATCTTGCGTTGTACAAGACGTAAATTGAGTTTTCTCCACTTGTGACTTATACATGGGCTTCATTCCCATCCCTTTTGATGTTTTGTACGCTATTTCCTTGGTAATGGTTTAGTGAACGGATCCGCTAGGTTCACATTAGACCGTACAAAATCAATAGTAACGAATCCATCATGGATCATCTCACACACATAACTGTGCCTCACACAAATGTGTCGAGATTTACCGTCATACACTTGGCTATAAGCCTTTGAAATGGTGGAAACACTATCACAATGAATAGCAATAGGAGACATGGGTTTAGACCATAGATCCACCTCACTCATCAAATTCCTTATCCATTCCACCTCTTTACAAGCCGAGGCTAATGCTATGAATTCCGATGCCATAGTTGAATCGGTAATACATGTTTGCTTCTTAGATGCCCAAGATATGGCACCTCCTCCAAGAAGAAACGTCCAACCACTAGTAGACGAGTATCCAATTAAACTAGCATAATCCAATTGAGAAACTGGATTACCACTATTCCGAACCAACTTGATATTTGGTTCCTTCGGAGTAGCACATGGAGCACTATTTGCTCCATTAAACCTCTCAATCACCTTCTCAAGATAATGAGATTGTGACAAAGAAATCGAGCCATTCTCTCTCCTTATTCTAATACCAAGAATAACATCCGCTTCTCCCATATCTTTCATGGAGAAACTTGAAGAGATAAATTCCTTAGTCTTAATGACTTGCTCCAAATCAGTCCCAAAGATAAGCATGTCATCCACATATAGACAAATCATAACTCCTTTACCATT
Source organism: Beta lomatogona (assembly GCA_947646795.1). Taxonomy (NCBI): domain Eukaryota; kingdom Viridiplantae; phylum Streptophyta; class Magnoliopsida; order Caryophyllales; family Amaranthaceae; genus Beta; species Beta lomatogona. The sequence continues at coordinate 467,598 of CANSNZ010000968.1, forward strand.
ATTATCAAATTTGTTATATACACACTTATCGGATTGATTTATTTTATAACCGTTAGCCAAGACAACATCATCAAACTTTTGATGCCATTGTTTTGGTGCCTGTTTAAGTCCATACAAACGTTCTAGGATCCTCCTCAACACTAAAACAATAAAGTGTTTGAGAACAAAGAGATTCCCTTGACCCTTCCACTAAATAAAGTTGGAAATCCGGGCTAAAGTTCTTCTCTTTCCTTGCTCTCTTACTTCTCCTTATTTCAGGAATAGAAGGAGCTTCATTATCTTCACTAGCATTAACCACTTCGTTTGAAGTAATAGGATTTGAAGTACTAGGAAGATCAATATCAACGGTTGAACTTGTGCTTGGTAAGTCCCTTGGTCTAGGAATTGATGAAAAACGATTCTCATCAAAGATTGCATCCGTTGACTCAATCACCGATTGTATTCAGACAAAATAATTATGCTCTAAGACATAAAACTTATAGGATTTACTATGCTCCGCATAAGCTATGAATATGCAATCAATTCCTTTCTCACCCAAGGCCTTCCTTTTAAGTTCCGGTAATTTTACAATTGCCCTACAACCCCAAACTCGAAGGTAATTGAGATTAGGCCTCCTACCAAACCAAAGTTCATATGGGGTAACCTTGTTCCTTTTATTTGGAACCCCATGCCGTTAGCATGGCTTCACACCAAAACCCGTTACTCAAACCCGATAACATGGAATTAACCATTTCTTTTATAGTCCTATTTTTCCGTTCGGCAATCCCATTTTGATGTTGTGAGTACGGAGCTGTTGTTTCATGAATGACTCCAATTGATGAAAAATAAGTTGGATCATAATATTCCCCACACTTATCAGTCCGAAATCGCTTAAGCAACAAATTAGATTGTAATTCAACTTCAGTTTTATAAATCTTAAACTTATCAAGTGCCTCATCTTTAGAAAACAATAAGTACACATAAAAATATCGAGAAAAATCATCAATTAAGGTTATTAAATACTTCTTATTTCCCAAAGATTGTATGCTATGAAAGTCACAAAAATCACTATGCACCAATTCAAGCTTATTTGATTGCCTTTCAACACTAGGAAAAGGATTTCTTGTAATTTTGTTTAACATGCATGTTCTACACTTCTCTACATTCATGTCAACTTTAGGAATTAAACCATCTTTAGACATATCATATAATCTACGATAATTAACATGACATAAACGATTGTGCCATAGAGAAGAAACATCCACCATGTAAATAGAATTCACACTTTTGTTATCAATAGAAAGTTTAAACATATTATTACAAAAGTATCCTTGTCCTACAAATACACCCCCTTTACTTAAAATAAACTTATCGGCCTCAAACACCATTTTGAAACGTACTTATTTAGTAGACCTCCAGACATCAAGTTTTTCCTAACTTCGGGTACATGCACAACTTCTCTAAAACTCAAAGTCTTCCCGGAATTGAGGAGCAACTCCACTTGGCCTATTCCTTTTGCCTTTACAATAGATTCATTTCCCATGTACAAGATCCCATCATCCAAAGCTTGATAAGTTTTAAGGAAATGACGATCTTTACATACATGTCTTGATGCCCCGGAGTCCACCCCACAAGAATCATCATCCTGCACCACATTGATTTCAAAAATCATTGCAATAAAATTCATTTCTTCATTTAAAGAAACATCATGTGCAAACTAACCTTGATGGGGATCAACCTTAGGTTGATCCTTGTTCTTCTTCTTTGCCAAATAGGGACAATTCCTCTTCAAGTGAGAACCACCAGACCCCCAACAAGACATAGCATTGCCCTTTCTCTTATCATTCCCGGGGTGATTTTTATTGGACTTCCATGGGTGTTTCTTGGACTTTTTAGTCCTACTTGATTGCCCTTCTTCCATCATGTTCATAGAAGAAACCGGACCACTTTTTAGATCCTTATTTAGAGACATCTTGAGACCGGATGCCCTCCTCAATACGGAGATGGGCACCCAAATCTACCAAGGATATGGACTCCTTTTTATCTTTCAAAGAGTTCCTAGTCTCCTTCCAAGATGGGGGTATTTGTCAATGATGGATGCAACCGAGAACGATTCATCCATCACCATTCCTTGTTGTCTAATTTTTTTTCAACATATGTTGAACCTCATGAAATTGTTCCATAACCAAACGACCATCAACCATTTTGTAAGAATTAAAATTGCTAACTAAAAATTTCTTACTTGATGCGTCCTCCGCTATGTACTTTGCTTCAAGAGCATCCCAAAGTTCCTTGGTGCTCTCCACATATTGGCAAAGATCGAACAAAGTGTCCGACATCGCGTTCAAGATATGGCCTCGGCAAATGTAGTCATCATTCTCCCACTTTGTTCTTGCACGGGCCTCCTCTGGGGTTTTAGTTTTCCCCTCTTCCGGTAATGGTGGCATCGGGGTGCTTAGAACATAAACCACATTCAATGTGGTCAACAGAAAATGCATCTTCTTTGCCAACGGCGATATCCTATCCCTTCAAAATTTTCCAATTTCTGGAAATTCGTAGTCATCTTTTTCAAGGAAGCCATCACTCAAAGTCTAAAATTCTTGTAGATTGTTATATATGTGTCTATGGATATGTATCTTGTCGGAAACTGGATGGTACTCCCAAGCAAGTAGTATTACGCTTTCCTACAAGAATTTTACCGACCCACTAGGATCAACAAGGTTCACGGTAAACTCTTGTGAGATACGAAGAAGAATCTATGGTGTTTGGTTGATGACAAACTACATACACTACAATGTGTTTGAAGGTTGTGTTTTACAATGAACAAGGAGAGAAATCTAGAAATAAATCTCCTTAGGCAAGTATGTGAATGAATCTAACCCCATTCCATATGTGACAATTCCCTATATATACTAGGGAAGATTTACAGAAGAAAAGACTGAAATGATATACTATTTCACATGAAGAGACATGCATCATTTCACGAAACAAAGTGTCTCGTCAGTATGGTGCGGGCGCATCAAACTTCCTGATCAATCAAAGGATTTCAAGAATCAAAGGTGCAGGCGAACAGTGCACGCCATGCAGCACCGTGCGCCAAGCGCACTATGCATGCGTGCCACACTGTCCCTTGGCCCAATTCTATGCGTTTTCCTTCCTTCTTTCTCACTACGTTTCATCACACTACAACATCGAAACATAATCATCACGTATCATCAACGGACACATTTAACTATAAATGTTCCAACAAATAATTTACAAAGTACTTTTATAAACAATGATGAACACCCTACCAAAGCCCAAAGATGATAAATCCCTTCTTTTTTAAGTTAATGTTCTCTTCCATGCTTACTCCAATAGAAATATAGCTCATTTCCAAACTTTTCGCTTAATTTTGAATCCTGGTATGTTAAAGTCATAGGCTTGTCATCAGCACACCTAATTAACAAACACTTTAGAAAGTTCAGAATAACAGATAAAATGTTATACCCGAATACAGTTTGATATCAAAGAAAAGAGAGGGATGATAAAACACTATAAGCTAGAGGGCACCTTGCCCACTATAAAGGACAATGTTGTAATTTATAAATTCATCTTTGTGTTAAAAAAATACTTGTTATTGATAAACCAACCCATGTTTATGTGTTTGAGATACTTATTCCTTACAAAACAACCCTTATTTGTGTAAATTAAATGTACCTTTGTCAAAAAGTAAGACTATGATTTCTGACAAAAAGTAAAAGTTACCTCGATTTGCGCATTTTCGCCAGCTTTTTCTCCAAAAAAGTGCAACTTGATATTTATAAAAAAACCCATGTTTATGCGTTTAAAACACTGGTTATTTATAAATCAACACTTGTTTGTGTGTCTTAGATACTTGTTATTTACAATTCAACCTCTGTTGGTGTTTGTTAATATGCTAAAATTACAACATTGTCTTTAATAGTGGGCAAAGTGTCCTCTAACTGATAGTGTTTTATCATCCCTCAAGAAAAGAAGGTGTTACAACAAAAGAAACTCACTTATTTACAAGTGCGGGTATGGGGATAGAGTTCTTGTAATATTATCATTATTTCATATTTTCATAACAAACAACAATAGTTTCAACCAAAATGTACCACCAGGCCCCAAGGAACACCAATACCCTTAGAACTTAGAAGTAGCATCACCCTGAGTCCTACCTTTGGCTCTCCCAAGTCACAATTATATGAGGCCCTAAGCCCATACAATACAAATATAACATATAACACAATATTATAGGACCAAGATTTCTTCAGGCTTCGCCCGAAGAACAATAACATAGATGTAATATTTACATCCTTTTGAAGCTTCTCATCGCCATTAATGCCTAATGTGAACTGCTACTGTAACACAACATTTCTTTTTGAATTTTCACATCCTAGAATCCACTTCAATATTCACGATTTTGGACTTTTATTCCTCACTCAACTCATGAGCTGTATAAGTTGTTAAAGGTTTAGTTGATTTACAATATCTTTAAGGTGTATTTTCTTTTAGGTTTGATTAGTTTAGGTATTTTAAGATTTGTTTTTGGGTTTACAGTTGGTGGAACTGGGTTGGCAGAGCTTGCGGATGGTTGCCGGAGCCTGGAGGGGTGGGGTTGGTTGTGTTGGAATATTATCCTTCAAAGTTAGTAGGAAGTTAGTTGTAGTAAGTAGTTTCCTAGTTTTACGTTGATCCTAGGAAGTAAGCTGCTATAGTTTAAGAACTGTTATTTGATTAAAAAAAAGTTGGTTGTGTTAGTGGAGTTAAACGTGGGATCATTGTTGACCCACATTGCTTGTTAGTTGCTTCTTTATAGCTACTTAATTTTACATGTAAGCCTATAAATATGGGCCTAGTATTTTCCATTTAAAAGAAGTAAGTAAGCAGTACTTTCATTGAAATCAACTTCTCTTGCTTCCACCTTCTCTTATTTTAAATTCTACAGGTTGACTTATTAAAAAAAAATTCCTTCCCGATTTATTAATAGCTTACTCACTTTGACATTCCCGCTTACCAATGTATAACTTTAACTGTTTAATATTTTAATTATGTATTAATAAAAATTATAAAGATTGATTACATTAAAAAAAAAATTTATAAAGATTGATAATATGAAAATATTGGTTAAAAAAAATCTAACAACATTTTATATTATCCTTTGTAGTCTTATATATTAATAAAAAACAAGGTCAAAGTGAGTTGTATGAATAGTGTATAAGTCAAAGTGTGTTACCTATGTAGAAACAGAGAAAGTAGGTCACTAGAGACTATTTTGGGAACATACCCCTAAAAGTTGAATTGCTCTTAATTAATTAAAAGGTGAAACTCTTATAAACAGACTGCATAAAAGAATATAAAGTAGAATTATTAGAATCAATTTTTTCCAATTAAATATAATAATCAGTTAAAGATTTTTCAGAGTTATTAATATAGGGCCTTTGGACTGATTATATAAGCAGTGGTTCCATTTTAACGCATTAAAGCTCCAAGTTATTGTTTTCTTCTAAAAGAGGAAAAAAAAAAAAGCTTCCTCAATCCTGTACAATGTACTCGCCCTGAATTTGGGTAACAGAGTAACAGCTTTGCAGATGCTTGCGACTTAATAGTTAAAATGCAATGGTTGGTTGGCAGGGAGGTCAATAAATTGGCACTTTATCTTGTTGGCTAAGATGGTATACTCTTCAAAAAATCAGCATGTAAGTAACAGAAGAATCAATGCACTATTAGACTCATGTTATGGAGCAACACTCCTTGAAGGACATGGCCCAGGCTTCTGTAGATCTATCACAGGAAAAAAAGTCCCATCTTCTATACCACAAACAAAAGCAATAATATTTCAAAAAAAAAAAAAAAAAAAAAGCAATAATACTCCCTCTGCTTTTTTTTATTTGCTACATTTGTTTCCTTGGGAATGAAGCCACTACTTTGACCAATTATTTTGATTATTTTATAAGTAAAAATATAGTCATGTGTGATCTTGTTAGATTCGTCTCGACGTGTAGATTCATAATATCAATTTTTTATAATTTTTACTTAAGCGAAATAAGAGATATTAAGAGTTAAATAATGCTTTGAAAATCGTGCAAGTCAAATGTAGCAAATAAAAAAAAGCAGAGGGAGTATAAGGTATTGTAATTCCACGTCCTAACTTTACTTACTAACGTCTTATAGCTGTATTTTTATACTAAAATGCCTCTCATTTCCTTTTCGACCGACCCCATCCCAGTTCCCAATCCGGCCCTTATCCTCCCTACCACTTGGCCTCCTCCATGGCTCCACCCAACTGGAAATTTCGTCGGAGTCCGTGAAGCGCTGGCTCTGGTTCTGGTTCGTTCGTCAGTCTCTAATTTCTCGCGAAGCGTTGCTTGATGCCGTGAGCGGTTATTGTTATATCTTAGGTATAATGGCATGTACCTGGGCAAATTACAGACTCTCTATGTATATGAGACTACTCTCATTAAGAATAAACAAGATAGCTTGCCAATGTTCCATACTAGGATTACTAGTATACCTACTTAGTTTCCCTACTGCAAATGTGATATCCGACCTCGTACTCATCATAACATATATCAAACAACTTGTTACCCTTGCGTACTCAAGTTGTTACCATCATCGGGTAACAACTTTTCAATTTGGTCTATAGGTGTTAAAACAAGAGAGCAATCACTAACATTAAATTTCTTGAGCACTTTCTCACTTTAATGAGATTGTGATAAGATCAACTTTACATTGTCTCTCTTAATTCTTATACCCAGGATGACGTCCGATTCCCCCAAATATGTCATGGAGAATTTTAAATATAGAAATGATATCAACTTCTGATAGATTTATTCCAAAGATCAACATCTCATCTACATATAGACAAATCATGACCCTATTACTATTGTCATCAAATTTGATATACATCACTTGTCTGAATTGTTCAATTTGGACCCATTAGACAAGACAACCTCATCAAAATTTTGATGCCATTTCTTTGGTGTTTGTTTTAGCCCATACAAGGATCTAGTTAGCTTGCATACCTTATGCTCATAATCTTTCACGACAAATCATTCCAGTTGTCGCATAATAAACCTCTTCTTCTAGTTCTCCATTCAAGAAAGTCGTCTTGACATCCATTTGATGGATCACAAGATTATGAAAAGCCACAAGATCTTGCTATTATTAACTTTCTAGTGGAGATTCCAGCTACCGATGCATATGTATCAAAATAATCAATATCCGATTTTTGTGAAAAACGTTAGCCACTAGACGGGCTTTGACCTTTCAATAGTCCATCCACTTTCATTTTTTTCTTGAAAATTCATATACACCTAATTGGTCTGTACTTAGGTGGTAAATCAACCAAAATCCAAGTGTTATTTCCCATGATGGAATCCATTTCATCATCTACTGCCTCTTTCCAACACTAGTAGAAAAATGCAATTTTTGCGTTTGCGAATTTACATCGAATAACAACGTAACCGATGCAAATGCATGGGGGAAATCCCTTTGTGTCGAAATAATACGACGCAAATGGTCAATCATTTGCATCAATTCTGTAGATGAACCCTATGCAAATGATGACCTGATCAACCATAATAAAGAAATACGTCGGTTTGGTTGCTAAAACCGACGCAAATGAAAATGGACTAAGTTAAATAAATATCTTGGTAAATAACCGGACTTGGTAGAGTATTTTTACGAATAAAATATGTAGAATAATAAGGCATGTGTTTCAATTCAGTTAGTGGACTAAAATTTAGGAAGCTTAAGCAGCAAGCACAAGAGAACGTGAATGTTCCTAGTAGTGGGGAATGTGGATGTTATGTGGCTAAGTGGATATCATGGGTTCTAAGAGCTGTTTAGTTGAGTTTATAACTTTAGTATAAAAAGCTAATAACCTGTCATAATTTGTAGGACGGCTGAGAGCGAAAACACAAGAGTTTACAAATAAATTATGTTAAGTGTTTGTCAGAGTTTCAGTTGTATTCCTGTCCAGTTACTCTAAGTTCCAGTGTACTAGAGTCATTTAAAGAGTTGTAATTTTCTGAGAATTAGGGGAGTGAACTTGAGTGAGTTAAATTGTGTGTGAGAGTCAAGAGAAGAAAGAAGCGAGAGAAGAGCTTTAGCGGTTAGAGCCTAGAGGGAACTGTTGATTGGGAGAGTCAGAGTTCCTAGTGAAACTAGAGGGTCCGAATAGATAATAGGTTGTAACAGAGATGTTGGCCTATTATAAAAGTGGAGTTGCTCTTCCTATTGGGCCTAGAAAGTTTTTCTCATAAAGATTCTCTTGTGTCTTCGCATTCTTTACTTTTGTTCCTTTAAAATTCCGCCGAAAAGTACTAAAAGTTACACACAACAATTCACCCCTCCTCTGCAGTGTTCCATAAGTCAACACTCCCCCTCAACCTATGGTTGGGTGAAATGTCTGATACATGCCCATATGTTGGGGCTCCTGAAGCTTCTGCCTCAGCCTATGGTTGGGCGGCGAAAATGTCAGACATCCCAACCTATGGTCATGGTGTCTGACATTTTCGCCCAACCATAGATTGAGGCGAAAGTTTCAGACACCCCAATTCTACATTTTTTTTAGTTTCTTGCATGTCAGGTGGCTAAAATTTCAGCTAACAACAACGGGGGTAAGGAAGAATTAAAGGGGAAGTGAGGGAAAGGGGGGAAATAGGAAAGACAAGGAGGAGCTGGGGTGGTGGTTCCAGTGGTGGTGCATCTGATGGGATGGAATGGAAAAGTCAAGGAGAGATAAAGAGTATGGGTTATAGGGACAAGGAAAGGGAAAGGAAGGCGGAGTTATGGGTATATTTTTATATGTATTTATGGCGTTAGTAAGCAAAAAAACATAGAGCAGTATTTAGTCGCTAAAATAATATAGCATAGCATACTGCATAAATAATACGTAAAGATAGTATTACAGATCAAGGGTTGCATAGTTGGATGGGAATTCTATCTTTTCACCTTAAGATAACAACCTACCTCTTGACTAACTAAAAAACAAAAGTAAAGATAATACTATTTAACTTGGTTAAACATTAACCCCAGTTTTCAAATAAGATGAAAAGAAAAGGTCATTGACATTAATTTCCATTTATGTACCCCTCATATGAACTTTCATATGAGGTAAAAGTAAATCCGTTGGGGTTTGAGAACGAAAATTTTTAGAAAAATGAGAAAATATAATGTTTCAACTATTTCAATACTTCATTAGCACGGAGAAAGGTTGGCATTTTATGATTAAAAAAAAAAAAAGGTTGAAACGTGGAAACATCATGTCCCAAATGTAGATATAGATGTATTGTCCATATTAAGGTAATTTAGTATAGATCAAAAAGTGACTAGATGAAAAAAAAAAAAACTTTTCTCCCGCCTCTCTCTAAAAATCCCCCAACCCTAGCCTCCCCACTAGAAGCTTCCGCCGCCCAGCGCAGCTCGCTGGTGGCCGGTCTGAGCGGCGTGACGCTCATCCGGTCGTCGGCGAGCCTGCACACCGCACGTTTTCCATCTTGGCGTCCCCTGAGTCCCACGTCGTCGCACGTTTCATTCTTGTCATCCCCTCCCCTATGTGAGTCCCTCGTCGTCGTCCCCTCCTTGGTGTCTCTGCCCCTTCCCCCTCCCCTCTCCGCTGGTGCGACCTTTTTGTCATCGCCTTCTTGCCGTCGTCCCCTCCCCCGGTTTTCGTCTCCTACGTCCTTGTTTGAGTCAGTTTTGTAGGTCTTTCCCCTGCGTCTCCCTCGTAGGTAAGCCACGCCTTATCGCTCCTCATCCCTCCCCTGTTCACACTCCTTCCTAGTCGTTTTTTCCTAGCTTTGTTCGTCACCTTTACCCCCTGTGTGTCTGCTCTTCAGTCCTCCCCGCTTCCTTGGCGGCAAGTATTCCCCTCCCCGTTCCCCGGTTTAGTTTTTCGGTGGATTTAAGTTTAGGCATCCCCTCCCCGTCCCCGTTTTTCAAAGAGTTTAAGGTCCTAGGTTCCCCTCCCTGTTCCACTGTTCGAGTGTTAAAGTGATTAGTCACTAGTATCCCCTCCCCTTTCCCCCGGTTTTAGGATCGAGTTTAGGCTTAGTTTCCCCGTCCCCCCCTATGTTTGTTGTTGTTAGTTTGGTTCGGTTGCCAAGGAAACATTCATTAGGTTCGTGAAGACTACGTGCAGTTTTTATTAAGGTAGTATAGTGTTGTTGTAGGCGTGGTATTTGTCTTGGAAGAGTTCTTGTTTGGGTTAGTATGGGTTTGTTTTTTGTTATCTTCACCTGCTTGATACTTTTGTTAATTGTTGGAGGTTGTATTTGTCTTCAAGATGTTGGATCTGGGTTATGTGATTGGTTAGGTTTGCGTGGCAAGAGATTTCATGAATGGGGTATGTTTTATCCAATTTTGAAAATCGAATGTTTCTTAAAGATTTCAATCTCGCTTGGTAATGATTTTCACAATTATTGCCTTGACAAAACGATATCTGAAGACGGCTCCCCAATTTGTCAATTGAGTTTATGGCGTGTCAACTCATTTGCGCTTCTCATCAAAGGAGAAGCCTGCAATACTTCGAGTCACAAAGGAATGTGACTCGTCCCCTGGGCGTAGAATCCCATGTGACAGAAGGTCACTGGGATTGGTCTTGTTGCGAGTTCCTAATCTCCCTGTTACTTTGCTGCCCCGCTTGTGAAATCAGCCATCTCCTCCCACTCCTTTCGTCAGGGTTCTTGCGATCATCACCACCGGAAGAAGCGTTTCACGACAGTTCTCTATCAACTCAGACCTCCAGATCAAGCAGTTTTATCCTATCTTAAGTTATTTTTGTTTTTGTATTTGTTATGTAAGAGCGAGTAACGCTCAGTTTAGTTTGCACATTTTCCCCGTTGTCAAAAAAAAAAAGTGACTAGATGTAAATCGACCCTACTTGATCGAGATCCAAACCAAAGTAATTATCACCCTAATATGACTCAACTTGAATTGGTCTGATTCAAGTCTAACTACAGGATCACATTATGATACATTTGCCATATATATACCATATATTACTGGTTAGGCTATATTTTAAAGTGAGGAAGAGAGAACATCTAAACCAAATCACAAGAAATGGGAGGACAGGGCTTTAGGAAACATCGTAAATTCATATTTCAAGATGTTATATAGTCTAAGATTCCCAAAGTCTTCTATAGTTTATAATCATTCTATCAAATTACATCTAGTTATGGCTATATTCGTGGCAATATCTCTAAAATAATAGTAGAATGATCTCTATTATATAAGCCAAGGGGGGAGCAATGGTGTCCCCCTTTGAATTTACATATTCACCCCTCCACAACATAAAACCATTACACATATAAACTTACCAAAAAAATTCAACCAAATCTCTATTAAACCCAATCAACTCATATAATTGTCAATCACATAAACTTGCCAATAAAAAAGATTCAATCAAATTAAATTTAGATCCAATCAACTAAAAAAATTTGTAATCAAGAACTTACTAAAAATTAATACCAAAGACAATAAAAAAATATGGCATTCTCATTACAAAGACAACTCATATACAAAATTAATCACAAATACAAACTCCAAAAAAAATTCAGTTTCTTTATTACTTGGATATACAATGTCATCACTTATACTTACTTTAAAATATTTTTAGATACTATTTGTAAGTATTTAAATACTTCTTACTCACCAAATGAAGGTGAACGTAGATACATACTTTCATAATTTTATTTTTCATTTCTTTTAATACCGAGCAATAGTTATGCCTAAAATGTCACCGCACGCATAGCATGCAGAAAAAGCTAGTAACATATAAGTCATCACATGGAGTGAACATTATGAGTTTAATATGAGATCTACAATATATATATATATATATATATATATATATATATAGAATTGAGTTCAAGTGAGAAGGGTGTTTTTTATGAGAAGTGAGAAGAAATTCTAACCCTTGGATTATATCTCATTTAATGACCAAGATTAAAAACTTTAAAAAACTAAAACCCCAAATTTGAAAAGCTTCAAACGTCATAACCTACTTTTTCTCTCTCTCTCTCTCTCTCTCTCTCTCTTCTCTCTCTCATTTCGGTTCTCTGCTTCCATGAAAAGTTAAATTTTTTTTTCAATATCAATTCAGCGAATTTCGTCCCTGATTATCAGTGAAATTCGGCACTCAAGATTAGTTCAATAGACGCATACAATATGGGAGAAGGAGGTTAGTATTTTGTTTAATTTTTCGTTTTTGTTTAATTTTTCGTTTTTGTTGTTGCTATATTCGAAATTGTTATATTCATCCATTTATTACCTTTGAATTTCAGAATTGCAAACCCTAACTTCGGTATCGTCTGCTTCTTCTTTTATCGATTTTGTTGCCGAAAATTGAGATATAGTTATGGAATTGCAGTTTTTTCTTCAATTATGTTTTGTTTGAGTTTGAAACTTGGAATTGTTTGAGATGAAATATAAAGATTGGATTTTCTGCAGTTGTTATTCGTGATTGTTCTGAAATCTGCAATTTTTGATTGGTAATTGGAGATTTTGCTGTGATTTTCATTGTCACAACCTATATACTTGATTTTGTGATTAGTATGCACCTTATGATGGCACTAAGCCTTTTTTAGCCCTTTTTTATGGTTTGTCTGCACCTTATTATGGCACTAAGCCTTTATGACAATCAGGAAAGGTGTTTATGCTGTTACACTCTTGGTTGTGCATGGTGTACCGAGAGTAATTTCAGTTTCATTGATGTAGATCCAGTCATCGGAGTATAGGCAGGGAATGGACAGCACTTGGATGCTCCTCATTGATCTGGCAACGGTAAGATCACTTCGACTATATATTAGTGAGAAAGCAGGTTTCTAATATTAATGCTTGTGAATGCTGATTTCTCTTTATTGGAACAAGTTAGGCTGGTAGAATGTGCTTTAGTTTACAACCTCCTTCCCCAGATACACCAATTGAATTTTGGAAGCCGATCTAAACAAGTTCTTTTAAAGTATTTTACTTGTAACAAACTTTTAGTCTTTTATATTTTGAGGCTTCCCTTTTTTCTTGATGCACTATAAAAGTGAAATCCCTAGCGTCATAGATGGCTAGAGTGTTATATTAATAAAGGTAGCATGAGTTGAAAATAATAATGAAAATTGATAATTAATGCCTAATACAATAAATTTCGTACTAATATATTACTTTTCTAGTTCTGTACTATTAACAGTTCAATTATTGATTCTTTTCTTATCATACATTAGTTTAGTAGCTTATTGATTGATGTTCACATGCTAAATAAATATAAGCTGATAGGTTATGGTTAGGCAGATATGGTAAAACATGAATGTACAAGGCTTTCATGTTTGGCAGTCTGGTATAATTGTTAAACAGCTGGAACATGCAAAAAATTGTTGAATGCTGATGACCATTTTAAGCATGGGTGGCCTCTTTGAACTCCAGAGTTGATAGCAAGAAAACCCTTTGTATCCATTTCTTATGAAGATGATAAGCGTCTAAGGAAGATAACTTCTGCTCCTATCAATGGATATGAAGCATGCACTTACAAATTCATTGAATATATAGAAGATATTCTGATAACTGATCTAGACAAATGAAGTAGAATGGGTGAAGTTGAGTTTCTCACGCACCTTCGGAAGTTAACTTTTCGAATAATCATGTATATGTTACTGATTTCAGAGAATGAACCTGTAATGGAGGCTCTAGAAAGAGAATATATATATATATATATATATATATATATATATATATATATATATATATATTTGAGAATCACATGAGAATGCTTCTTACATGAGAAATGAGAATGAATCTCAGCCACACGATTGGATTAGAGTTACAACACTTGTTCATTAGAGTTATACCCCCGAAAAAATTTCGAGCCCAAAAAAAAAAAAATTTTTTTGGAATTTTTTTTCTAATTTTTTTTTTAGAGTTACATCACTTTTTCATTAGAGTTACATCACTTGTTCATTACATCACTTTTTCATATGAGAATGGATTTTACACGCTATAACTCTAATGAACAATTGATGTAACTCTAATGAAAAAGTGATGTAACTCCAAAAAAACAAAAATTTTAAAAAAATATTTTGAAAATTTTTTTTTTTTTTTTTTTTGGGCTCGAAATTTTTCGGAGGTACAACTCTAATGAACAAGTGTTGTAACTCTAATCCAATCGTGTGGTTGAGATCCATTCTCATTTCTCATGTTAGGAACATTCTCATGTGATCCTACCCCTATATATATAATATATGAAAAAAGCTAACGCTTTTTTTCAAGTTGTTCAAATTTTTTGTATATCATATACATGACATAAGATGTACCCGTCAAGCTACTATAAAACTACAAGTATATATAGAAACCCACAAAATTGATGAAACATCTCACTTCTATATCCCAATCGCTATTTACCGTCCGTATTTACTTGAAATCGTCCGTATTTTTTTCTTTAAATACCCCCTATGCCGCTCCCCTTTCACCTCACTCTACTCTCTCAACTCTCATCAAACGTCATCCCTCTCTCTACCATTAAGCACTAACACCACCACCACCTTCCGAACACCACCACCGGACCACCACCACCGTACCACCACCACTGGCGCACCACCTCCGACGAACCAACTTAGCACATTAAGCACTAACACCACCACCTCCTTCCGAACACCACCACCTCCTTCCGAACACCACCACCGGACCACCACCACCGTACCACCACCACCGGCGCACCACCTCCGACGAACCAACATAGCACATTGACCAAAACCACCAACACCGGAGCACCACCGGAAATGTCCGAGGAAGAACCCTCAACACCGCCGGAACGAAATGTTGTAAGTTTTAGAATTTTTTTTTTTTAACGCCGCCGAAATTTTTTTTTTGCGCCACCAGAGCAGGGTAACGGATCAAAAATCCGTTACCCTGCTTTGGTTTTCTGTGAGATTTTCCGGCAAGGGGGGTTTTATCGGGGTTTTTTTTCTTTTTAGTAATTTCTGTTTTATTTATGTTTTAATAATTTATGTTTTTAATAATTTCTGTTTCAATAATTTATTTTTTGTTTCTTTAAAATAATATATGTTTTTTATAATTTCTGTTTTAATAATTTATGTTTTTATAAACAAAAATATTTTGTGTTTATTTGGGTTGTTATTATTTATGTTATTTTAATTTATTAATTTAATTTTAATAGTTATTATGTTAATTTTTGTGATTATGTTGTAATTAGGATTTTATTATGTTAATGCATGTTAGTAACATGTTAGTATTATTTAATTTGTTTAATTTAATAATTTAAGCATGTTAATATTATTAGTTGTTTTTATTAGCATGTTAATATTAGCTGTGTAGGGTAGTTGTTTTTATTAGCATGTAATATTAGCATGTAAAAAAAATTTGTAGTTAATATTTGTTGATATTTTATTCAAATAATTAGTATTAGTATTAAAAAAACATTTAGTTAATATTTGATTTTCCGTGATAATTAGTATTGATTTTGTAATTAGCGAATAATAGTACATGCGTTTCTGTTAATTTTGTTAATGAATTTTTAGTTAATATTTGTTGATATTTTATTCAAATATGTATGCATACTATTGTAATTATTTTCATAATAAGTAGTAATTTTATAATAGTCGTTGCAAAAATTTATTTATGAATGGTTGTTATTAAGTTGAGAAATTGAATATGTAGTTAATAATAGTTGTGATTGGTAAATAAATAATAATGATTATTAGTTACGATAAGTAAGTAAATAACAGTGATTAATATTATTGATTATATGTTGTCTAAATGGAAAAATGTTAAACATTATAGGTTTATTTGCCGGATTTTGGGGTTGATTATATAGATTATAATCACATGTTTTATAATGAAACACTATGGGCTGAGAAAAAGGAACTACAAGATTGGGTTAAGAAAAGGGCACATGAAATCGGGTTTGTGATGGTTATTATGTCAAATCATAAACACGATCCTAGTGGTCGACCATATGTATATATGAAATGTAACCGGGGCGCACCATATCGGGGTGAAGGTAGGGATCTTAGTGTAGCAGAACGTGTAGCTACAAAGACAAAAGCATATGGATGTAGAGCGGGAGTTAAGGTTGAGTATTTGGAGTACCCAGATCGAACTGGATGGGTGATTAAAGCCGAATGGGGGATTAGGGGCATGCACAATCATGAGTTCATTCATTACCGTGAGGGCCACCGACCCATCAGCGGCCTTAGTCTGGCGGCTAAGGTTTTCGCTCGCGATATGATAAAGTCGCACGTTAGGCCTGCTAGTATCATGAAAGCTGTGAATGAAAAATTTCCCGATGATCATCCAAATATGAGACACTTTTACAACCTGAAGGAAAAGGATAGAGACGTGATGCAACACTTCCTTCACCTTGCTCGAGAGAGCGGCTACCTTCATTGGATTAGGCAAGACGAGGAGACAAATGCAATGACTGCGGCATTCATGGTGCACCCTCGCTCGGCAAATATCCTCCGCACTTATCCGCTTGTTGTTGGTATGGATGCAACATATAAAACCAACAAATATAACATGCCTTTTCTAGAGCTCATTGGGATGATGCCTTGTAACAAGAATTTTATGGTTGGGCATGCTCTGATGGCCAACGAAACAGCTGATAGTTATAATTGGGTGTTGGGCAAGTTTAGGTTGCTTATTGGAGTGAATGTTGTCCCTGTTACACTCATTACTGACCGTGATTTGGGCCTTATGAAAGCAATCCGGAAAGTGTTTCCTAACTCTGCATATTTGCTATGTAGATGGCATATCAACAAAGATGTGCAGGCTAGAGTGAGTAACATCATGGGCAACATCGATGCGAGTCCGCGATTCGTGAGCCGAACTTGGTATCGAATAGTCAACGCGACCGACGAGAGGAGTTATGAGGCCGATGTTGAGAATATGAGAGATGTTTACAGAAAGTGGCCTAAAATAATCCAATACGTTGAAACAACTTGGCTTGTGTACAAAGAGAAGTTTGTACGGGCATAGACGGACAATGTACTACATCTTGGGAACACGTGCACTAGCCGAGTTGAAAGTGCACAGTCTGCATTGAAGTCTTGGGTTTTTAGTAGCCTAAATGCGTTGGACACCATCTTTTCTATTGCTCACAGTGAGATAGAAAATTAGGTGAAGAAGGTTGAGAATGATTTGGAGGAAAGTCGGCGTCGGCACAGAATCTTGTACAAGACTCAGGCTTTGTATCAGTTAGATGGTCGAGTCTCGCATTACTGTTTAGAACTCTTACTGCAGGAGGAAAATCGTATGCGGCAGTTAGGCTATGAGGTATATCAACGTTGCGGTTGCTCGTTGAGAACCACACATGCAATCCCCTGTGCATGCGCCATACGCAGATGATTAGAGGCGAAAGAGAGTTTGTACCTGACAGACTTACATCCTTATTGGACAACTTTGATCATTGGTGATGGTGTTAACAACCCTGTGTTTGTATCTGAGGCAGCACAGGATTCTCAGTACTTCTTAGAGTTGGTTGAGCAGGTTCAAAGTAGTGATCATGCCGTATTGCGGAGCGCTACCCGGGTCAAGAGGAACATCTGCGTAATCCTGGTGATTCAGTTTTTGAGCCTAAGATTGTCGAGAACCCCAAAGGGAGAGCACGACGAAAGAATCACCCGAGTACAAAACGAAAGAAGAGTGGTTTTGAGCACACATCCAGTTCGTCTTCAAAGAGAAGCAGATCTGTAGGTTCAGTTATGAGCTTGTCAACTTCTACAGGTAATATGTTTGTTAATTGTATGTATTGATTATTTATTACTTTAATTTGCTACGTACTGATAAATTTAATGGTGAATAATTTGATTGTTGTAGGTCGGGAAAGCATGGATGGAGAAGAGGGTTCTAGTGGATTTCCATTTTACCGCAGGATTTCTGCGATTGTTGGCCCATTCATTACTAGATGGACGAATGTCTAGGCGGATGGTAACTGTGGATTTCGAACTGTTGCAGATTGTTGTTTAGGGAGTGAAGACCATTGGGGTTTTGTCCGCCAAAATATGGCAAATGAGATTGCTGCTCATCGGGATGTTTACACACGTATTTATTATGATGGGATAGACGCAGCAATAAGGCGTATTACTTGGAGTGGGGGGCCAGCATCCGAGGCTCATTGGATGGTTACTTCGCAAGACTTGTTTCCTATTGTCCAGATGTTCAATGCTGCAGTCATTTTGGTAGGACTGAGCCCAGAGGGACAACTATATCCGTGTATCACTGTCCTTCCTTGGTGTGCTTTTGAATACACAATGGGTCCAACTAACGAACTCGTGATAGCACATCTTGGTACCTTTCAGCATTATATTAGACTCGAGTTACTTCTCGGATCACCCGTACCACCAATTTATAACTTATGGCATAACATGCATGAAGATAGTGTTGGGATCAGTTGTATGGTGTGAGACGCGCTTTATGAGAGGAGTTACTCTCTACTTAGTATATAGTATATAGTGAGATCTATTCATTGTAATATCTTATGTATTATATTTGATAATCGCATTTGTAATGATTAGTATTATTTGAAAATCGTATTTGTAATGATTAGTATAAGTTGATATGATAAAAATATATAATGTTGGATTATAATAAGTTGCAATGATTCAAAGTGAAATAATAAGTTGCAATTCATTATAATGTTTTATGTATGCTAGTTGGTAACTATTAGTCAATCTTTTGTAATGATTAGTATAAGTTGATATGATATTAATATATATTGTTGGATCATAATAAGTTGCTATGATTGAAACTGAAATAATAAGTTGCAATGATGCAAAGTGAAATAATAAATTGCATCATAAAATAATATCCGTACAAAACGTAACTATATAATACACACGTACATAAAACATGGAATGAAAACACTGGTATGAACTAGTACATGTGATGATCATGCGCATCCTCATCAGGCTCCCGTGCCCGATCTAACCGCAATGCAGCATTCCAATCCCGAGCGAGGTCATCCAACATCTCATATGCCGAAGAAGTGTTGGGTCGCTGGTCATTGTGCCGATCCTCCGTCAATGCTCTCGTGGCGTCAAAATGTCGGGCCATCCACTGCAAAAAGTCATTCAGTTATGTTATGTTATGTATCAATAATTTAACAACGAAATGCTAAACATAGAATAATTAAAAGTGCATACGTAGTGGGTGTTTGTAGTGTTGGGTCGGGCCGGAATATGCGTCCTATCTGCAGCTATAAGGGTAGGATGGGTATATGTACAATACCAATCCATGTACTCCCTCGAACACTGTCCTGGACGACTAACCCGTCTCAACTGTGATACATTGAGACCCCCAGAATATGGCGTGAAATGCTGCCATGTAGACTCTGCTACTGATACCGAGAACTGAACCTCATACTTCTTCGGATTTCTCGGTCTGTATGCGAAATCAGGCTGAAGAGGAGGGGTAGGAATGACCTAAACATAACCCAACTGTCGCAGTACACGATCTGGGTTATACGGCTCAATGATACCTCGATAACGTATGAAACCGACATACAACGTCCTCGGAAGCATGGCAGCCTGGTCATCCCCATATGGCGTCCACATGACCTGAAATAGGATAAATGTAATAATTTCATTAGTCTAATGCAGTAGTAATATATGACAACATAATAATATATATTTTATTAATAATGCAATAAATTTCGTACCTTTGAAACCTGAAGGGTGTCCAAGCGTCTACTAATGGACTCCAGTCGGACGAACTCCTTGTCGGCGAGGTGGTAATCCCACTTTCGTGCCCGGGGATCATGATCACTGAACACTAGCCCATATCGCTGAGGTCGGAAACATGGGAAGTACTCGTATATTCAGCACTGGAGGAGCGTGAGACACCCGACAACCTGTTTGCTATCCGCTCCACTCGCCATCCCTAGCTGACGATATAAATACGCCAAAGCAGCTGAGCCCCATGAGTAAGTATGAACTGAATCAAGGTCATCCAACTTACTAATGTTCTGGGGCATGAGGCGGGACCCACTCTTATCAGTGAAGAGGGTACACCCAAGTGTCAGGAGCATCCATGCGCGAAGCTGCACATCAGTTGGACGGCCCTGAACATTCCACCTATCGATAATCTTATGAACGGTAACGCCACCGTTCTTCCAAACCCGTAACTCCTCACATAATAACTCCTCACGAGTCATGCCCAGGAGCTCCTCAAACCGTACATATAGATCAGAAGTAGGCAAAGCAGCACTCACAGTCCGACCCTCAATAGGAACACGTATGATCTGCCAAACGTCATGTAACATGATCGTCATCTCTTCAAAAGGCATGTGAAACATGTTTGTGTCGGGCTGCCAACGCTCTACAAACGCTGTAAGAAATGGAAAGTCAAGGTGCCCAAACATAATCCGTGGTAGCTGGGCAATACAAGATCTATCCATGCGCTGCAACGACCGCTGCGGGAAAGCCCAAGTCGTCAACACATCAAAGGCACTGGAGCGGTTATGGCACAACATAACATCACTAGCCGTCGTATCGTGGTATATAAGGGAGCCGACGTGACCCCGCCAACTAGGAATCACGCTACCGTCAAGTGGGTCCCCAGGCATCGCCTCGGTAACTAACCATGAAGTATCCCTAGCAGCTCTAGTCCTGCTCGTCATCCGACTAACTCCGGAACTCGACGCTCCCGAAACAAACCTCCTTCCTCTACCCTTCCTCACAGGCACATGGGAGGAGGTTTCACCCACATCAGCTCCATCACCACCACTCAAAGCATGATTAAACTCCTCCTCATCCGCAATATCCCATCCCGCACTATCAAGCGCATCCTCAGGAATTGGCATCTGCCTAGCCTGAGCATCAGCCCTCGCCCTCCAACTCGATGCATCAATACCACGAGATCTAGTGTGTCGTGGCGTCGATCCCTCAGAACCCTCAAGACCCTAATAATCAATTATGTTAATTACTTATTATTTATTTAATGTCTACGTTATTATATTGTAATTACTACTAATCTATAACCATTGACATTCTAATAATTAATTAACTAAAATTATAAGGATAAATAATACTAACATGCATTAACATAATATTATTAAAACATATTAACATGAGCAAACTAAGTAAATTAATTTATAACTATTCACTTTCTAATAATTAATTAACTAAAATTAAAACAACAAATCATATTAACATGCTAATATCATTAGTAAACATGCTCAAATATGCTAATATTACATGCTAATAAAAACAACTACCCTACACAACTAATATTAACATGCTAATAAAAACAACTTAACATGCTAATATCATTACAATAAATAATAGTAATATGCTACTAATTTAATATAATAACATGCTAATATCATTAAAATATTTTTATAATATAATAACATGCTCAAATAAATTAATTAACTAATTAAATAATAACTATTAAAATTAAATAATACTATTATCACATGCTATTAAACAAATAATTAAATCAAATAAATTAAATAATACTAACATGTTACTAACATGCATTAACATAATAAAATCCTAATTACAACATAATCACACAAATTTACATATTAACTATTACAATAAAAATAATAAATTAAAATAACTATTGACATAAATTATAAAAACCCAAATAAACACAAAATAATTTTTTTAATTCAAACAGAAATTATTAAAACAGAAATTATAAAAAAACATAAATTATTTTAAAGAAACAAAAAATTAAAATTATTAAAAAACATAAATTATTAAAAACATAAATAAAACATACATTACTAAAAAGGAAAAAAAAAAACCGAAAACCCCCCTCCTCGCCGGAAAATCAGTGAGCACCAAAAGTGAAATTTTTTTTTCGAAAATTCACGGGGCAACGAATAGAAAATCCGTTATCACCACCCGGTGGTAACGGATCACTATTCCGTTACCACCGCAGAGGTAACGTTGTAGATCTACGTTACCTCTGCGGCGGTAACGGAATAGTGATCCGTTACCGTGGTAACGTATTTTCTATCCGTTGCCCCGCGACTTTTCGAAAAAAAAAAAATTTCTTTTTCCACCAAGTTTTCCGGTGAGAGGGGGTGTGTTTTCCACTACATATTTCCGGCTAAGGGGTCGGTTTTAACAACAAACAACTACAAAACTAACCTGATTTGATGATTCTCCGACTTTCTTTGCCTTCTTCCTTGGGCCCATGCTTTTTCCGGCGACTTGTGGTGGTGGTGGTCGACTTTGTCACGCGGATCTGGATCTCGCCGGTGTGGTGGTGGTGTTGTGGTGTCGGTGGTAGTGTTATCTCTACGGTGTGGTGGTGGTGTTGTGGTGTCGGTGGTGGTCTCGGTGTGGTGGTGGTGTTGTGGTGTCGGTGGTGGTGGTGGTGGCGGCTATGGAGAGAGTGAGATGAGGAGTGAGGAGTGAGATGGGGAATGAAGAGTGAGTGATGGGGTATTAGGGGGGTTATTTCTCAAGTATTTGTAGGGGTAGTTTAGGAGTATTTAAGAAAAAATACGGACGATTTTTAGTAAATACGGACGGTAAATAATCAAAACATGAAAACTAAAAAAAGGACCAAAATGATCAAACAGCCCTACGACTACTAATCATGTTACTGATATTATTGACAGAAGTACAAGTATTAGTACTATTATTGTGTGAAACCTTTGATCCTTTATTTTTCCTCAAGAAATGATTTAATCCCCTCCACCACCACTTCCGCCTATTATGGACCCCACTCACGTGACTCTTACTCTTCCTCACGAGCCCTCCACGCACCTCCGGTGGCCGGTAACTCCGAATCAACGCCCACTTAACGCCGTTAAAAAACGGATGTTTCTTAATCTCCGCTGCCCCCCTTGTGGACCCCATCCTCTTACGTGAATCCTTGATCAACAATTTCTCAATTAAATCCTTCCCTAAAGCAATCTCCTTATCCTCCTCGAACTCTCTCTCCTCCACGTGGCAAAATCTCATATCCCGAGATGACGCTATATTTCTTAGCGTGGCCTCCTTGTTAACGCCCTTAAACGGCGTTGTCCCAAATAACAACTCATAAATCAACACCCCAAAACCCCACCAGTCAACGCCGTTACCGTGACCGTTACCGCTAACTAGCTCAGGAGCTAAATACTCGTGGGTACCAACGCATGACTTCGAGAAAGCCGTTGTGGGCTCCGCTACAAATTCCCCAACCGTCTGATCTCTCCTCCTCCTCCTTGATTTAATGTTTGCCGTCCGATCAAAATCATCATAAAAAATCTCAATCTTTGGTGTGACATCTGATTTAAAGCAAAGATCAAAATCAGATAACATAATATGCCCATCTTCTCTAAGAAGAATATTCTCAGGTTTTAGATCCCGGTAAACAATCCCCAAAGAATGAAGATACTCCAACGCAACCAAAACCTCAGCAGCATAAAACTTGGCCGCCTGAACCGGTAACCGGTTACCCGGCTGTTTCCTAAGGAGAGAATGGAGGTCCCCACCAGAGCAATAATCAATCAAAAGACACGTGTAATGGGATACTTCAATGTGAGCGTAGAGTGTAGGGAGAAAAGGATGATCAAGCAAAGACAAAATCTCTGCTTCAGTTTGAACATGAGAGAGTTTTTTAGGAGAAAGAGAATCTTTATCAACTACTTTAAGAGCAAAATGAGAATTAGGGCTAGAATGATGGTAGTCTCTTATACGACATAAGAAGACTTTGCCGAGGTTACCCGCACCGAGGTGGCTCATCAACTTGAGATGACGAAGATGGATGCGGTTATCTTGGGATAGATTGGTTGCGGCACGAATAGCGGACCAATGCGGATCTTCGCGTCTGTGTGGACGAATCATTGTATTGTTATGATGTTTGTATGTTGGGCCGGATGTGGTGGAAATGCGCTCATTGAAGCTTAGAGTTAGGCTACTGCGCGCTAAGCTGCTGCGCGCACTAGATGAGCCGAAGGTTCTATCTGTTATGGTGGATGTGAAACTTGAATCTAGATCGGTGTCTAGAGAATAGTAGAATGTATCGTCGTCCATGATTGTGTGTGTTTTTTTTAGGTTTTGTGGAGGGTTTTTTTTAGGTTTTGTGAGAATGATCGATATAATGTTATGCAGTGGGGATTGTCTTTGGTTTATATAGGGGAGGAGAGAAGAAATGGGGGTTGACTTAAAGTGATGGAGAGAGACAAAAAGGGAAGGGTAAAAAGATAAAAATAAATGAGGGGGGTTTGACTAATTAATGTTGTAGTGAGGAAGAAAAGAGTAAAGTAAGTGGGTGGTTCGGGGAATTGAAGGCTGCTGCTGACAATGAGGGCATCTAAGCCGACAATGCAGCGTCAGTGTTGGGGTTGTCTCTATATTAAGGAAAATTACTTAATTTTTGGGTTCAAAAGTTTTAATAGATTATATTACAATAAAAAATATTCTTCCCTTTGTTGAGAAGAGTCAAAGAAAAAATATATAGTGAGATAAATTTCAATATTTCATTAATAACAAGAATTAATGTCATGAATTAGGTCATTAGAGGTTGAGTCCGGATCCTCAAGAATTTTAATAAAATTCTACAATGTAGAGTTATATTTGAACCATACATTTTAAAATCAAGAGCTCATATTGGTGGGAAGAGGAACACAAGGGGTAGATTTTGATGAGAAAAAATAGGAGGATTTTGGAAAGTTAATATATGAGCCCTTGATTTTTTATTCAATCGTTGATATTGCTCAAACTCTATCTTGTAGAGTTTTTAAAAACTAACTCTAGAGGATCCAAACACCTTTTTATCTATAAACATTGTAAGATAATATTATCCTGATCTTATTGATAATTTAGCAACCATTTATATACATCAGTGTACAACATAACCTAAGGCTAAATTATAGGAACAAATCAGCTATACATAAGGAAAGATTATACTAAATATACATGTGCTAAATATAGTTGACTATGGCCTAATATATACGTAGTCTATCATACCCCCGCAGTCGAAGCGGGAGGTTGTCGTACGCTTAGATTGTCCCGAAAATCATCAAAAAGTACGCGCGGAAGACCTTTACTGAAGATGTCGGCAATCTGGTAACGGGACGGAACGTGAAGAACTCGAACTTCTCCATGTGCAACTTTTTCACATACGAAATGGATGTCCATCTCAATATGTTTAGTGCGCTGATGTTGAACAGGATTACCAGAGAGGTATATGGCACAAACATTATCACAATAAACCAATGTAGCTTTGCGGATGGGACAACGAAGCTCAAAGAGGAGATTTCGGAGCCAACAAGACTCAGAAACAATATTAGCAACCCCACGGTATTCGGCCTTGGCACTTGACTTAGACAAAGTGGGTTGACGTTTGGAGGACCAAGAGAGCAAATTATCACCAAGAAAAATACAATATCCAGATGTGGAGCGACGAGTGTCCGGACATCCACCCCAATCAGCATCCGTATAAGCAGTAAGAGGCGCAAAAGAAGACTTGTAGAGATGGAGACCATAATGAATGGTACCCTGAATGTAGCGCACAATGCGCTTGAGAGCATTCATATGCTCAACTTTCGGATCATGCATATGTAAACACACCTGTTGGACAGCATATGATATATCGAGTCTGGTGAAGGTGAGATACTGTAAGGCACCGACAAGCTGGCTATAAAGAGTAGGATCCGAATAAGCAGTGCCAGCAGAGGCTCCAAGTTTCGCCTTTGTGTCAACAGGAGTGTGGCTAGGCTTGCAGGACGCCATGCCTGCACGCTCTATAATGTCGGCTGCATAATTTTGCTAAGAGAGAAACATGCCTGTAGAGGTGCGAGTGACAGCCACACCCAAAAAATTAGCTCAAAGGACCTAGATCCTTCATGGCAAATTCTGCTCCAAGAAGAGACATGATAGATTTTCTGAGAGCATCAGATGAAGCTGTGAGAATAATGTCATCAACATAGAGCAAAATATAAGCAATGTCAGGGTCGCGATAATAAATAAACAGTGAGTGATCAGATCGGCTATGAGAAAAGCTGATAGTAGATACATAGTCTGTAAAGTGTTGGTACCATGCACGAGGGGCCTGTTTGAGCCCATATAAGGATTTCTTCAAGAGACAGACATAATCTGGATGAGTAGGATATCGGAACCCCTAGGCTGATGCATAAAATGTCTCATTGAGATTACCATGGAGAAAGGCGTTCTTGACATCCAACTGATGAATGGGCCAAGAACGAGAAAGAGCAATGCTCAATACAGCCCGAATAGTTGCTGGTTTGACAACGGGACTAAATGTTTTGTCACAGTCAACTCCAACCTGTTAAGACCTGCCATCACCTACAAGACGGGCTTTATACAGCTCAAAAGAACCATCAGAATTTTTTTTATGACGAAAAATCCACATAAAACGAATAAGATTCACATTTTCAGGACGAGGAACCAACTCCCACGTCTTATTTTTAATTAGAGCATTATATTCATCAATCAAGGCAGCTTTCCAATTCGGGTCGTGTAAAGCACTTACGGGATTTGCTCAAGTTAAAGACCCTTTTGGGTTTGGAAATTCCATGTTGGCTCCTTGTAGCCATCCTGCTGGGCTGGAGGGTATAAGGGGTAGCAATGGAGTGTGGGCCGAATGTAGGTGGGCTGGCAGAAGGAGGATTAGGGAAGAGAGGACTGGACGCAGCGCGAGGCAGGGTAGTGGGCTGGGTTGGTTGATCCAGCGAAGGAAATGTGGGATGGTGCCCTGAGCCGGGCCCTGGGCTGGGTGCTGGGCCAGGCACAGGATTGGGCTGGTTGAGCTGTTCCAGCGAAATTCGGGAAAGAGGAGGAGCAGATGGGGGATTATTTTTGGTCGTGGGCTGCTCAGGAGGTAAGGGGGTGTTGGGGTGATGCATTTGGGCTTGTGTTTGGGGCGTAGAGTGCAGAAATTGCAGAACATAGGGAGATAAATCATATTCCAAGAAATCATAAGAGGTAGGTTATGGATTATGCAAGGTGGAAAAGGGAAAATGATTTTCATCAAAAATAACATGCCTTGAAATGATGATTTTCTTGCTTGATAAGTCATAACATTTATATCCCCTATGATTTGACGGATAGCCTAAGAAAACACAAGGTGTGGAACGAACTTGGAGCTTATTGATGGCAGTAGAGGGGAAGAGAGGATTGCATAGACACCCAAACACCCAAAGATGAGAGTAAGTTGGCGTTCGTTGGAAAAGAATTTAAGTGGGGGATTTGTACTTCAATATCTTAGAGGGAAGAATATTTAAGAGATAAGTAGCCATTTGTAGAGCATGATGCCAAAAAGATGGGGGCATGGAAGAGTGAGCAAGAAGTGTGCGCATAGTATTGTTAATGGACTTTATTTTTCGTTCAGCCTTACCATTTTGAGGAGAAGTACGGGGGCAAGATAAACGAAATTGGATACCATTGGCCGTACAAAAAGAGTGAAAAGGTCATTATCAAATTCCCGCCCATTGTCACACTGAATATTTTTGATATCCCTTTCAAATTGAGTTCGGATGAATGTCTTAAAAGATAAAAAAATAGAATAAACTTGTGATTTGTTTGCGATGGGAAAAGTCCACAGGTAATTACTATAATCATCAAGAAAAAAGGCATAATAACGATGCCCAGTAGAACTCAAAACAAGAGATGGCCATAAATCACTGTGAACAATATCAAAAGGCATAGTAGCAATTTAATATGTTTTCCCAAAGGACAAGAAGTACAAAAAGATGAACAGGCCTTATTACAATGTATCAAATCATGACTACGAACAGAACTAAGAATAGTATGGCCCGGATGTCCTCAGTGAGAGTGCCACAAATCGGGAGATGCAAGAAGGAAAGTAGATGATGAGGTGATGCTATGCATGGATGTAAGAGGATATAAATCCTCGATGCTCTCACATCTCATTAGGCGGCTCCCCGTATGAAGGTCCTTCACAGAAAACCCAAGAGGATCAAACTCAACAGAAACATTATTATCTTTAGTGAATTTGCGAACAGAAATAAGGTTTTTGATAAGTTAGGGAGCATGAAGGACATTTTGAGTTTTGAAGATGGGTTAGAGGGGGTAAGGGAAGTGTTTCCATAACCACAAATTGGAATAGTGCTACCATTACCAACAACAATACCAGAATTTTTGCTCAAATTAAAATAAGAAGTGAGAGTACCTGGATTAGTAGTCATGTGAGAGGTAGCGCCTGTGTCCATGTACTAGTTATCATCTGGTTGATGAAGAGTGAGAGTGTGCATAGCAGCATCTATGTCAGTCGGAACATAACCAGAAGAAGGTGGAGCTTGCATAGGATAATAGTAAGGGGCCTGCTTCATAGTGTAGGCTTGATGGGGCCTTGGGCCTAGAACTCTATTGTGCTTGGTTGGACGCTGCTGCTGCCAGCTAGAAATCGGGTATGGGCATGGTGGGAGGGCCCTGGTCTGAGGCGGCCAGGTAGGCCAGGATGGGTAGGGCCACGGCGGGCCAGACTGGGCAGCCACCGCGGGTTGGCTGGGCTGCGGTGGGCTGCTGCCGCGGCCATTTTTACCCTGGAGGTTGTGTCTATCAAATACTTCTCCTCTAACAATTTTTTTGGCTTAGGATTAATTTCCATACACTGCCCGTACACTCAAATTATTAATATTTTTTTGTTAAGCAAATCTTTCATGTATTATTATCATCATTTTCTACATTAAAGAAAACTTATTTTGTAAGATTAAAAGAACACGAATATGAGGTAATTAAGAAAAGAACTAATAATCCGAATATAGGGTAATGAGATGCAGATATAACGGTTAGTCGGCGGGAAAGGCACGTGGTTATGTGTTGGGGCCTTGGGGGAGGAGTGAGTAGTTATATTTTCCTAGCGAACTAAACGACCACTACTGGTGGATGTTTGAAGGCACTACTCTCTAAACTAGAACTTAGGGGTGTCAGAAACAGACCTGACCGCTGGGTCAACCTGATACTGACCCGACTTGAACCTGGTTCGACTGTGAGGGTCGGCCTGCACCCGACCGAAACCCGACCTGGGATTACCCTGCACTTGCCGACACCCGGCTAGATTATATTCTGACCTGACCACACAGACCTGCATTCAAACCCGAACCCGACCGAACTAAACCAGATATTAACCCAAAATCCAATTAGGCCCAGTAAATACTTGGTTCAACTCGAATTCTAATTGATCTAAAAATAAAATCTACCTAATTTGACGCAATTTTTCAAACCAACTTATTTTGACGACTAAACTCAACAAAATTACTAAAATTCAATTATTTTTCTATATCTACAAAATCATTTCAATATGGTAATTTATAAAATTACTTACATTTAATAATAATTTAATAAAAAAATATATCACATTCTCAATTAAATTATTTTTGATGTAATTTTGGTTCATGTCAAAGTGTTTTAATAATTGATGAAATTATAATGGTCACTTTTTAACTGCTAGTTTCGTAGTGCATATTATAGAATGTCTTCTTATTATTTTTCAGTTGCTTTGTATAATTTTACAAGTCAATTATTTTTACAAGTCAACCAAAATCACTAAGTTAATTTTTATTATATTTGGATTTCTAAGTTATGTGAAAAAGATATTAAATATTAATTTATGGATAATGAACTTTATAAATCAAAGTACTAAAATCTTGTAGTCAACTTTGTAAGTAACTTGGGTATAATAACAAATTCTGATGGCCCCTTTGTCCAAGTCCATGAGCCCAAACCCATAAGCTGAATTAGCCCAACACCAATATCTCCAAATCAGAAAAACAGAAACAAAAATAAAAAGAAAAGAAATAACTTCATCTTCTTCCTCCTCCATACGGATGGAGGTTGCTCAACAAAGTGAACGACCACCTATTCCAACTCAGTGTACTTAATCTTCTAGAAACCCATTGAAATTTTACTATCTCAATCACACTTAACCCACCGAAATTCAGAAAAACAATAAATAAAGCTTCTTGTTTTCTTGAAATCCATGGATGCTAATGGTTTGGAGAATTTTTAAATCTGAAAATACATCTCCTGAGTTAGCCATTATCTATAAATAAGAGAGTTTGAGTTCGAAATTTCATCACAAATCAACAAACAAAACTCAAAAAATAAAATCAATTAGGAGAATTGCAAGCAAATATTCAATCTTTATTTTCTCTGTTTTCTTCGGCCACCAGCAACCACCACACAACCACTGCTCTCCACCTTTCGACCACCACTGATAAACACAGCAGCACCACCTACCGCCTTCGAACAACCGCCCATCCCCTTATCCTTCAGCGTTGCTAACTTCCTTCCCTTCGAGCCTCCCTCTCTCTCTTCGGTTTATGCACCACCGCACATCACCACTTGTTATCCTCCCTGTCGTCGCCGTCGCTAAAGGCCGTGAACCGCCACCCCTGGTTTCGCGAATTAGCGTGAGGGTGAGAGTGGTGGCATGAGAGAGGATCAGAGAGTGAGGGAGCAGAGGAGGGTCAGGGGAGGCTGGAGGTAGAAGAAAAATATGGGGGGAACAAACACACTTCTTTTATACCTAATAATATTAGGGTTTCTAAATTTAATCCCATCCGTTGGATCGAAATCATCAACGGATGAGATTAGATCCCATCTTTTTTTTCCTCTTTTATGTTTCAATACACAATTAATGGTTAGATTTTAATTCTTTTCAGATCAATGGTTCTAATTCATGATCCATGATATCATTCTTTAGCCAATAGAAAAATATAATAGCCTAGCACATGGATTGATGACCTAGCACATGGATTGATAATCTTATATTTTTATAATCTTAATAGTTGTTGTCTTGGTTTAGTGACTTACAATCTTTAGTAATTAGTTAATTATTATTATTTCATTATAATTCAAAATTTTAATTATCATTATTGAAGTTATTATTAGTATTATTTAAGTATAACTATCATTTATTAATTAGCATAGTATAACTATTATTATTATTATTATTATTATTATTATTATTATTATTATTATTATTATTATTATTATTATTATTATTATTATTATTATTATTATTATTATTATTATTATTATTATTATTATTATTATTATTATTATTATTATTAAATTAAATTATGAATTGAGTTTAACATTACTTATACAACAATCAGTCTATTACTCAATTAAGTAATAGTATAATTATATTTATTTAAGTGAACTTATATGTAGTGTTACATTGACTTAGATTATCGACTTATAATGATAGATTCATTTATCTCGTCTGATAACAACTTGTTTCAATCCAAATACATATTTTTAGTTTCAAAATGCATTTCACATGAAGACTATTAGCTAAAATAATGTATTATTCTTGAATTAGCTTATAATCTATATTGATGCGTTCATTAATCTTATCTAGTAACAACTTCTTTCAACTATCAATTAAGATCTTGTTAAAATGCAAAAAGATATAGTAATATAACAAACCTCCTATATGTTAAACCTCCTATATGTTATAATAAACTATGTTATTCAATGTCTCCTATTAAGGAAAGCTCTACAACTCTATAGTGATTTACTTCTTAAGCTAGTATTCTTATAGTGTTAGTATGCAAATATCACTCAATTATGTAATTGTTTGTTTATAATATCTATTTAGTGAACTTATAGTGTAACGATATAACTTATATATATGAACTTCGTTGAGTTGATAGTGATTGTTTGTTATATTATCATCATAAAGATGATGAACTTAAATGGAGTATTGTTATCTTGAACTATCGACTTACATTCATACATATTCATTATATTGATCTTATATAATAATAACAACTTGTTTTAATCCAACTATATAGTAACTAGCAAGTACTTGTTATAATCACTTAAACCTCATATGAACCATCATTGTAAACATATGAAATTATGAATGTATGATTGTCATTTGTTATAGTATTATATATAACATATCAAGAGTCATTATACTAATTTATAATCAATAGAGTATTAGGTTCGTTTTACAATTATTTTGATACCAATTTTATACTAAAATGATTAAACATACATATTGATAGAAATGTTTGTTTATACTTGATCATATATAGTCACAACATAATACATATATATCACGTTATGTTTGTTATTGTTATTATTAGCATTGTTGCTACTATTACTATTAGTATTTATATTGTTATTGTTCTTGTTATTGTTATTGTTAATATTCCTGTTCTTGTTTGTATTATTATTGCTATTGTTAGCATTGTTACTATTATTGTTATTATTTGTATTATTATTATTATCATCATCATCATCACTTTATGTTTATTATTATTATTATTATTATTATTATTATCATTATCATCATAGCTATTTACAAACTTATATATCAATCATAATGCTTATAATAATAAATCATCTATATAAAGCTTGGAACATATGAACCCTCGTTATAATCACTTAGGCCTCATATGAACCGTCGTTGTAAACATATGAATGTATGATTGTCATTTGTTATAATATTATAACATATTAAGAGTCGTTATACTAATTTATAATCAATAGAGTATTAGATTGGTTTTACAATTATTTTGATATCAATCTTATATTAAAATGATTCAACATATTAGTATTTATATTGTTATTGTTATTGTTAGTATTCCTGTTCTTATTTGTATTACTATTGTATTGTTAGCCTTGTTACTATTACTATTATTATTTGTATTTTTACCTATTATCATTGTCGCTTTATGTTTATTAGTATTATTATTCTCTTTACCATCATAACTATTTACAAACTTATAAATCAATCATAATGCTTATAATAATAAATCATTTATATAAAGTTTGGAATTGATCGTCTACTCGTTATTATTGTCGTTGGTTATAATATATAATATTAAAACATATGAAGAGTCGTTCTACTCCTTTACTCATTAGAGTGGTTTTACGCAGTTGATTATTCGAAATAAGAGTTGACTAAGAGAATACACTAAACATCACGGTAATCAATATAGTGTTTTTATTGGTTTTTCGTTGTCATCCATATATTTATCGCACACACACATATGTATATATATGTCGATCTTAATACTTTTATTAATATGATTCGTTTACAAAATCCATAACAAAATCAAGATGGCCCGATCAGGAGTTACCCGAAGTTGAGTTGACGTTCAATAGCGAATGGACCCGATGTTTCACAATGATCGAACTAAGGTCATTACTAATTCAACCCGAGTACATTTGACTTAACTCAACCGTACATGAAACCTAAATACGACCTGCGCAAACCCGGCAAAAAAATGTCAACGGGCGATCATACCCGGGAATGAATCGACTTGTAAACGGAACGCTCGACTGTTCGGACCGGGAATCCAATGATTCAAATGTGATCGACCCGGTTGAACAAAACCGACCGATCATGACCTGGGGCACCACAATCGAATCCCGACTGTCGGTCCGACTGTTCACCGTGGGTATACCCAGAACCTGTTTGAGAACCTGTTTTGACACCCCTACTAGAACTTTATTACTAGTAATCTCTCATTTCTTAAATGGCTAATGAAATTCCTTCTAGACGCGTAGATTAAGTTTCAAGTCATGTTACACCTACTTTATAAACACTTGTGTATAGTGTAATCCATGCATCTATTGACAAATGTTTTGTTTTTTCTCCTCAATTCATTTAAGTTTACAAGAGTACTTACTCATAAATTTAGAAAATATTTCCACAATCTTCTAAAAACTATGAAAATTAATGCTTACCTTAGCAAAAATGGATGTTCGGAAGCTCGAATTTGAGGGAGAGGATAATACTTCTATCGAGTATGTGTTTGGTCGTTTGTAGGCGGTTAGATAATAAATTATGGCGTAACAGTTACACCATGTATGTACGAATTCATATACACAAATTCTTGGGTGTAACCGTTAATTTGTGTATATGAATTCGTACATACATGGTGTAACTGTTACACCATAATTTATTATCTAACAACCTACAAACGACCGCTTCTTTTGTAAAAAAAAACTCAAATAACATGAAATAAATGACAAAATCACATGAGATTCATGTCATTATTTCTATAGTCCATGTCATTCTTGTTGAAGAGTATGTCATTACGCATGTTATACAATAAGTTATAGTGTAACATGTTACACATAAGATGCACTCATTCATACTTCCTCCGTTTCTTTTTACTTGCAATAGTTTGACATTTATACTATTCACCAACTATACTTAATTTATCTTTGGTGATTTATAGTTAAGGAAAAACATATTCATGTGGGATCTTGTTAGATTCGTCTCAATGTATTTTTTCCGAATAATTACTTTTCATTGTTTTTAATTATCGGTAATTAAAGATATTAATAGTTGAAGTTATGCATTGGCAAGCGTAAAAGTCAAACGGTTGCAAGTAAAAAGAAACAGAGGAAGTATATCTTACCAAGCTAATAGTCATAAGGATTGAAGTCACGTTGGTTGTAATCATTACAACTTTCAGTTTTTGCCGCCTTGACTTTTATTGGTTTTCATTTGTCTTTCTCTCTCCTCGGATTTTCTCTCTCCTCTAATAACTTTTTCGTTTTGTTCATAACTTCTTCATTTTCTCTCTCTTAACTTCTTTATTTTCTCTCTCATAACTTCTTACTCTGTTTTTTCAGTTTTTTCTCAGTTCTGACTAATTTCTCCGGTTGAAGTTTGCAATGGGAAGGAAGAAGAGCGTTGCTGGCAAGTTCACAAAACGTAGGGGTTTGCGTTCGTCGCTTGGTTTTCGTTCAGATGATTCGAAAATTGACTGGTGATCCTGAAACTGCTCAAACTAATGGTAATTATGTCGTTGATTTTCGTTTTTACTTTAATTTCTTACTCCCTCCGTCCCAAAATACTCTTGACACTTATCAGGGCACGTAGTTTTAGATGATAAGTTATTGTTTGATTATCAATTGTTATTTTATTGAAAAAGTAGGTGTGTTAGGTGTTAGTATGTAGTAAAAGTAGTATTATTTTATTTGGTGGAGAGAGAGTGTCACTAGTACAGAATGGACAATTTGCGTCGGATGCGAGGCGCCCATTTGCGTCGGACATGGGTCCGACGGCACAGGCCTCGACGCAGATCAAGATATTGGATCTGCGTCGGACAACAACGCGACGCAGTTGATTAGGTATCTGCGTCGGACCCTGCCTACTATGCGACGCAGATGGGCAGGCGCCAAGCCACAGCAGCCCAGCAAGCCTAGACTCATCTGCGTCGCACATTGCTAACATGCGACGCAGATGAGTGCTACCAAGCCCTACCTTATTCTGCCCTAAACAGTGATTTGCGTCGGACATAAGTCCACATCCGACGCAAATTGCTATTTTTTTATTAAAAAAAAATTAATTTCATGAACTGCAACTCGTAACATTGGAATTTCAACTGGTGTTTCAACTCAAGCAAATTAACCAGTAATTAACCAATTGGAATTTCAACTTAAACAAATTAACCAGTAATTAAAAAAAAAAGTGGTGTTTTACTGAGTAGAAGGGGTGTTTTTTTACAAACACTAATTACAAAAAACAAATCCACAAATTACAGAAACCAAAAAGAGAAAATTACACAAAATTAAAATGAGAAAATTACATAAAAATCATAAAAGAGAAAATTACTAAGATCTACTCAGATCTTGAGATGAGGGATGAAAGCCTAATTTAAAAAAAAGCGAAATAAATTACTCAGTGTAGTTGATTCGCTCGCTGTCTTTCTTCTCGCTGTTCACTGTGATTCCGTCGACGTTTCATGGCTTCAACGGAAAAATTTCGCTTCGAAAATCCCAGATCTGAGAATGAAAAAATTAAACAAAAAGAAATCAGATCTAAAAAATGAAAACAAAAAAACCGAACATTCAATATTAAACATGCATAACTCGTAATTTGCAAAAGTGCTTCCAAAAATCAAAAGTCAACCGAAAAAACTAAGAAAAAAATCATTAAAAACAAGAAGAAATTGAGAAAAAAATGTTACCAGTGATTAGAATTGCAAAAATCACAAATTTCGAAGTTCATAGTCCAATCAGGAGCAACAAGAAGCTCCCGGCGAATTTTTTAGATGTGAGAAACTGAAACTGAAGATGAAGAAGACGATCAAGATAACGAAGGCACCATTTTCTTCGTTCGTTCGGATTTTTTAGAAGCGAAAATTTGTTTTGTAGAGTGGAGGAGAGAGAAAGAAGAAGGGGGTTGAAACTTGAAAGATTGAAGTGGGAAGCGGCGCGGTTAAATTTGAGAAGTGGGGAATTTAGGTTAAGGGTGAAGTGGGGCGTTAAAAGAGTTGGGCGTGATTAATATGGGCCTATCATCTGCGTCGGATGGGCCAATTGGTCCGACGCAGATAGGGCATGTCGAGATTAGAGATGAGAGAGGGAGAATCATCTGCGTCGGACGTAAGGAGGGATCCGACGCAGATGACTATTTGCGTCACACGTGGGCTACATGCGACGCGCATAGCTTTTGTTATGTGCGTCGCATATTTGGCCCATCCGACGCACATAACTGTCTTGCGTCGCACGCTAGTTAAATACGACGCACATAGGTCGTCTTTTGCGTCGATTCCCTGTTGCATGCGACGCAAATGAGTCTTCTGCGACGTTTGTCCTGATGTGCGACGCAGATGGTGAGACGCAAATCGTCTTTTTTCTACTAGTGTGTGGGCCAATAGTTAGAGTTGGTAGGTAGTAGGAGTGATATTATTTTATTTGGAGGAGAGAGAGTGTGGGCCAATAGTTAGAGTTGGTAGGTAGTAGGAGTAGTATTATTTTATTTGGAGGAGAGAGAGTGTGGGCCAATGGTTTAAAAGTAGAAGGATTAAAATAATAGTGGGTCATATCCAAAAATAGAAGTGTAAAGAGTATTTTGGGACAGATGAAAAAGGAAAGTGTAAAGAGTATTCTGGGACCGAGAGAGTATAATTTTTGGAGTGTTGATGTTTTTTTAGTTTGAACTACTCTTCGCTCTTTTTGTTGTAATTTTTTTATAATTTTTTCTGTGTGTATGTTTTTTATTTTTATTTCGACGTAATTTTTGTTCATTTTGTTGCGATTTTCATTGTTCTCATACTGCATTTATATTGATTTATGAGTGATTTGATGTTTATTTTTGTGTTTTGTAGTTAGTTTTTGTATGACCTAATTTGCGACTGTGTTATTGTTACTTGTTTTTTTGTGCTATAGTTAGTTTTCACGTTTATTATGGTTGATTTTTTGTTGTATATAATGGTTGTTTTATTCTTATTCTGTCTTATAGTATTTTTAGGTTAACTATGTTAATTTTTTTGATTAATAATAATTTGTAATTGTTTATAGTTGATTTTGTGTTGATATTGTTGGTTATGTGATGATATAGTAGATGTTGTTTTAATATAGTTGACTATGTGATGATATAGTAGATTTTGTCTTGATATAGTGTGTTTTGACATTCTATAGTGTATTTGTAATTATATATATAGTGTGTCTTGACATGATATAGTGTATTTTGTAATTATATTGTAGTTTTTGTTATGATGTAGTGTGTTGTGACATGATATAGTGTGTTTTGACATGATATAGTGTGTTTTATCTTGATATAGTGTGTTTTGTTCTGATATAGTGTGTTTGTTTGTTTTTAACAATTGGTTTTTGTTGCAGAGCAACCTGCACTTGATTATGGTAATCCTTCTACTGAACATCAAGATGGCAGAACTGATTCTGCTAATCCTCCATGTATGGATTCTAGTAATCCTCCTGCTAATGAAGAAAATGATTTTGGTAATCCTGGTGGTACACTCGTTGTTAATACAAAGGCACCAAGTAAGAAGAGGTTAAATCTTGTAGTTGAAAACAACAACCTGAAAGCTTCAAAGAAGAGCAAAATTTTGCTACAATCTGAAACTTGTTGTGGTAAAAGGTTGTGCAAATTGAATGAAGGTTTGACTGCTAAACAAAGGAAATTGTTATAGAAATTGGTTTTGGATCTCTGCTGGATTTAAAGATTTCTAGGACTAACAATTCTTTAAGTGGATGGTTGGTTGAAAGGTTTGACGGTGGTTCTGGTATGTTTAGAGTTGGTTATGGGAAAGAGTTTAAGGTTAACCAATATGATGTTTATGATGTGTTTTAGGTTCCTCTACATGAAGGAAATAATGTTGTTGATGTCTTTAGGGGAGTTAATGCGGACAATCCACATTTTGAGTTGAAAGCTAGTTGGAGGGAGTATTCTGGAGTTGATCGAGATAAAGGGCATGTTCCTATGTCTGTTGTTCTCGCTGAGTTAGTTAGTCTAGTTGATGGTAGGAAGATGTTTAAGAAGTTGTATGTGTTATTTACTTTCTCTTCATTTTTATCTCCAGTTGCAAATAACATACTAGATTTGAGGCTGGTATTTAATGTGAATGAGGTTCGTACAAGCGTCATTGAATTGGTGTAAATATGTGTTGGAGAGTTGAAACATGCTACGGTTTAGTACAAGAATTCATTGCTCAATAAAGGTTCTCCTGGTCATTTTACTCGTTGTATCATATTGTTGGAGTTGATTTACTTCCATCACCTACA
Source organism: Beta lomatogona (assembly GCA_947646795.1). Lineage (NCBI taxonomy): Eukaryota > Viridiplantae > Streptophyta > Magnoliopsida > Caryophyllales > Amaranthaceae > Beta > Beta lomatogona. Next base: position 506,021 of record CANSNZ010000968.1, read on the forward strand.
GATTGGTGATGGTTTGCCTCCAACTCGCCTGCCTCTATTGAGTCATTTAAGTTTTACTTTAACGATGATGTGCATGTTGATTTCTCCCGGATGAAGCCGATTAAAAAAAAACGAAGTTCCGGTTGTACCACATTTTGTAACAAATGATGATTTATAAAGTGATGTAGAAAAGGTTGTGCCAAAGAGGACCGTGAAGGGAAAGCTTCATATTCAGTTTGAGGTTCCACCGGGAAGCCTCACTGATGAAGAAATTACGGCAAAAGCTAAAGATGTAAGTTGTAAATTTTAGAATAATATTCACTTTTTGATATAGTATAGATTTGAGTGATATAGTGTGGTTGTATGTGGTATAGTGTGGTTGTATGTGATATAGTGTGGTTCTATGTGATATAGTGTGGTTGTATGTGATATAATGTGTACTATAGTGTTTATGTGCCTTAGCTTGTAGTGCCTTATAAAAGTTTAGAATAATATTCACTTTTGATATAGTATAATTTTGAGAGATATAGTGTTGTTGTATGTGATATAGTGTATTTTGTATGTGGTATAGTGTATGTGCTTTATTGTTTCTTTTTGTTAGTGGTATAGTGTTGACATTGTGTGTTTTTGCTTTGATATAGTTGGTATTATTTTCATATAGTTGGTTTTGTTTTGACATAGTGTATTTTTACCTGTTTACATATAGAATTAATTGTCTTTGTTTTGATTTTTGTATAAGCTTCATGCTTTGTGGTTGCTCTGGAAGAGGGAGTTAGAAGTTGTCTTCCTTTGCCACATTGATGCTTTTAAGAGTTTGAAGGACTCTTTTGTGGCTAGTAATCCTTCGTCTGTTGATCATCCTTCCCAAGGTGATCTTGACCATATGTTGTCAAATACAGTGTATCAAAAGTTCTTCGATGAGATGGTATCATTGGCCTATGTTGTGAAGGATTTGCCTGCTGGTTGGGACAAAGTTACTAATCCTTCGACAAGTGCCTTTTCTAGCTTTATTGTGACTCAATCGAGTCAGAAGAGCAATTATATTATCAACAATGTTTTTATGATGCAAGGGAGTCCATGTCTGTGGAGAATTCATGGACTGTATTCCAAGGTGTTTTTTCTAAGGGTCAGGCAAAGTCAACTTTAAGGCTAGATGATTATGCAGTTGATGATGCTTTCCCTCATCTTTTAAAGATGACGAACAAGTTTGAAGATGTAATGGAAGATTTATCAATATTTTTAAGGGAGGCTATTGACTATTGTTCTGATAATCAACATCCTCCAGTTGGCAGGTAATTTTTGAATGAAATTTATTTAACATATTATTTTATAGAAAATATTCTTAGAATTTATGTTGTTTGTTGCAGTGAAGAGCTTTTTAAGCTGGATGAAGTGTTTTTATTTATTCTGCGGAGTGAGTTTCTCTGTGGAATAGTATGTTTACAGACGATATAATGTATTTTGTTTATCATACAGTATGTGTTCTATGTGATATATTGTATTATTGTTTGTTATAGTATATAAATTAAAATTGCATAAAACTTAAATATATACCTCCTTATCAGGTGAAGTCTCCATGGTGTGAAGCTGTTTAATTCTCCGTTTTCTCTCTTTTCATTATCAAATTTCTCCCAAACTTCTTTTTTTGCAAATCTTGTCCCCCTTGATGATATGTATTTCTCTGGTATTTGTTAGACAGAATGCAAGTGTCGAACTCTTATGGCATGAAAACACAACCAACCTGATTCTTCAAAATTTCTTCATTCACAATCAATTGTCTTCTCTGGGTAGTTGAAGGAGACTTTTTGGACAGAACCATCAATGTCATTGAGGTAAACTCTGTATGTCATAATATTCTTTTGCGTACCAACTAATTCAATGGCACTTGCCATTGCATATTTGAATTCTTCCTCGGAATCGTGAAAAAGAGTATGTGTGTACTCTAATGAAGCATGCTTTAATAGTGGACTCATGCAAAGATCTGATTTTAGTATTCCCTTTGTACAATTCAAATCATCCCTTTCTTCCTATCTTCTCCACCTTTTTACTATAGCTTGGAATATTGAAAAGAAATCAGTCAAGCTAGTGGTCTTACTTGCCTTAAACCCAACAATATGATTTGTGCTTTCACTTCTTTGTAAAGATCAGTACCTTTTTTATTCATGCTGCAATTGCAGCATCTTGGTCACTGAATAAAGTTATTAGACATTAACCTCTCATTGAATTTTTAAATGTTTCAAAAACCCATTCAAACGATGGTATTGTCTCATCCGCAAGAAAGGCACATGCAAACATTGTGTTTTTTCAATGGTTATTAATTCCTACAAATGGAGCACAAATGAGATTATACTTGTGTTGTCCTATATGTAGTATAAAAAACCATAACATCTCCAAAGATTGTGTAGTCCTCAAGAATCATAGAGTCTCTCCAAAACAAGCAGCAAACCTTTCCCTCATCATTCAATCTTACTCTAATAAAGAGTTACTATCTGTTTGCATCTACTCATAAAAATTATCAACAACATTATGTGAATCTTTTCCCTCAATTGGTTTTATTTTGAGTCTATAGCAGCAGTTGAAGTGGTCCTTCATGGAATGCCCAATACGTCTTCACCACCAGCTTCTGTACTCATGTATCTGAATGAATCAATTGGTCTCAAGCCACACTCTTGCATAACTTGAATGGTTTGTTGCTTTGGATTACTCATTTGACGCTCAGATCTATGAAGGTAATTTAGTGGTTCTCTGGTAAGTGGATGATTGTGTTTTATAACATGCTGCACTATCTCGTATTGTCCTTCAGGGTTCATCTTTGCTCTAATTAAAGCAAGACATTCAGTTCTTGTGATCATAACTCTTCTTGTCCTCTACTTCTTTAAGTTGTTTCCTTGTTTTGAAGTGCTCTCTTGTATCATTATATATCTCTTATTCTCTCCCTCTTTTTTCTTGTTTTAGTATTCCTTTTCCCTTGAGCAGAGCAGACATTGTACTTCTGATGCACCACTGATGTCCCTTCTTTTTTTTTTTTTTTTTTGGATTTTCTAACACTCAACGCTACTATAGCAGCATGCGACAATATAGCTCATGGATATCATCCAAAGTTGGTCTTCCTTGACCAAGCAAAACTCCTCCAATTTCATGTTTATTCAATGATTGTTTAATTGAACCTGTTATAGAAGATAAAGATGATTTTTTCACTTTTTCTATAGTATGGTTTTCAATAGTATAGTGTATTATAGAGTGTTTATGTGCAATAGTGTATCTATTTATGATATAGTGTATGTATTTGTGATATAGTATTTTTTTTGTACTATAATGCGTTTTTGTGTTTTACAAATAAATTTATTCACCAAATACCCTCACTTTTTCAAAATTCACCGAGATACCCCGACCTTTAAAAAAATTCACGGATGCCCTTAATGACTAACGGCGGTTAACTCCGTTAGTCATTAACCCTAATTAACTCTAAAAACCTAATTAACTCTAAAAAACCTAATTAACCCTAAATAAACCTAATTAAACCTAAATAAACCCTAAATAAACCTAAAAACCTAATACTCTCTCTCCCTAACCTGACCCCAACCCACCCTAGACCCGCCCGGCCCCACCACCCAACCCCATACCCTCCCCTCCCCACCTCGGTAGCCCTCACGACGTAGAACCCCTCCCGGCGGCCACCACGAGCCTTGAGACCCCCTCCCAGCAACCCCCACGTAGGCTTCCCCCCCCCTCGACCTTCCTAGCGCCTCCCCCTCCCCCCCCTCCTCCCTCCCCTCGACCTCCACGGCTCCTCCCCCTACCCTCCCTTCCCCGTGAACTCAGTCCCCCCTCCCTCGATCTCGCGCGGCGCCTCCTCCCTCCACTCTCTTTCGAACGATTCGCGGCGAGGGAGGGGGAGGCGCAGTGAGATCGAGGGAGGGGGCTCAGTGGGGAAGGAGAGGGGGCAACTAATTTATTTGGGAAGGGGGGATGCGGCTGGGGTGGTCAGGGAGGAGGTGCGGGCTGGGGGTGGCGGCGGAGGAGGGAGGGAAGCGAGCGAGTTCGCGGGGGAAGGGGAGGGGTGGGGCAACCGATTTCACTAGGGAAGGGGAGGGGGATGCGGGTTGGGGTGGTCGGGAGGGGAGCGCGTGGCGGGGTGTTGGGGATGGGGAGGCGCGGCAGGGGAAGGGAGGGGGTGGGGGGTTGGAGTTGTGGGGGGGTGGGGGTGGTGGGTGGGGGTGGGGTGGGAGGGCGGTGGGCTTGGGTGGGTTTAGGGTTAGTTAGGGTTTTAGGGTTAGTTAGAGTTTTAGGTTTTTAGGTTTAATTAGGGTTTAATTAGGGTTTAATTAGGGTTTTTTAGGTTAATTAGTTAATTAGTTAACGGAGCACCAACGTCCGTTAGCCAAAAAGGGCATTTTGGGTAAATTTTTAAAGGTCAGGGGCATCTGGTGAATTTTTTTAAAGGTCGGGGGTATCTGGTGAATTTTGAAAAAAGTGGGGGTATTTGGTGAATAAATTTATTTGTCAGGGGTATTTGGTGAAATACCGTATTTAATATATATGGCAATTTAAATTCATTAAGGGTATATGAGACTTTTTGTAAGGGGGCACCATCTTCCTCCCCCCTTCACTTATATAATAGAGATATATCTTTAGTTACCAACAAATAAAAATTATAAAAAGTTGATATTTGAAAGATATATGGAAACACAAATCTAACAATCACACTTAACTATATTTTTTCTTATATATAAACTAAACACAATGGTCAAAGTGAAGTTTGTGAATAATGACAAACGACCAAGTGTATAGATGAAAAAGAAACGGATGGAGTATTAATAGTAAAGTATCATATTCGGTCTCATTAGTCTATTGAAATTACATGATTTGTATTGAAATGAATGTAAAGTATATATATATATATATATATATATATATATATATATATATATATATATATATATATATATATATATATATATATATATATATATATATATGAGAATGTCTCTTTACATGAGAAATGAGAATGAATCTCAACCACATGATTGGATTAAAGTTACAACACTTGTTCATTAGAGTTAATACCCCGAAAAAACTTTGAGCCCAAAGAAATTTATTTTTTTTCAAAATTATTTTTTCTAATATTTTTTTTTGGAGTTACATCACTTTTTTCATTAGACTTACATCACTTGTTCATTAGATTTATAACACGTAAAGTCCATTCTCATTTTTCCATTCTCATTTTTCATGTAAGTATGCATTCTCATATGAACTCACTTCTATATATGTATGTATGTAAGTATGTATGTATGTATATATATATATATATATATATATATATATATATATATATATATATATGTATATATATGTATATATATATGTGTGTGTGTGTGTGTGTGTGTGTGTGTGTGTGTGTGTATATGGGGCGGGATCGATCACATGAGAATGCCTCCTTACATAAGAAATGAGAATGAATCTCAACCATAAGATTGGATTAGAGTTACAACACTTGTTTATTATAGTTATACCCTCGAAAAAACTTCGAGCCCAATAAAATTTTTTTTCTAATTTTTATTTTGGAGTTACATCACTTTTCATTAGAGTTATAGCGCATAAAATCTATTCCATTTCCCATGTAAGTATGCATTCTCATATATATATATCATTATTGGTATGAGTTTTATATTTTCAGGGTAATAATAATCGGAAGGTGACGTGGACAAATAGCTTTAGGATGTTTTATATCAATTATTCGATCATAACTATTATAACCTACTCTCTAAGTTCCATAATGTTCTTCCTACAATTCGTTTAACGATGTTCCATAAAATTCTTTCCTATTCTACTTTATTTCATATTTGATAAGTTTTAATATTTTATTATTTGCATATGACCCACATATTGTCCACAATGTGACACACTCTCTCCTCAGTTTATAATGTAATATTTTGTTAGGACACCCTCTCTCCTCCTCAAAACGTAATCTTCCAACTCCACTACCAATATCTGTTGTTAATTGTCACAAAAGTTTATTAAATAGGGGTACGATTCCTTTTTGGCTTTAATTTGACCCAAATCCGATCCAATTCAATCGGAAATTAATTTGGTTATTGAATTTTGAACAAAAATCCAATCCAAATCTCCACCAAGCTCAATGCGATCCAATCCAAAATAGAAGTTACTAGTATGAATCTAATCCGAATATCCAAATTCCAAAATATTGAATTACTAGTTTTGAAGCTTCATGCGTTGCACGGGTTGTTGTTTATTTTATTTTTTTTCAAATTTTTGTTGACATTATTGATATTGTGTTCTTTGTGAAATGAGATTTTTCAACACCATTTTACATACTTCCTCCATTCTTTTTCTATTGCAATAATTACCACTTTTGGTAATTTTATCTATTGGGACCACTCCACTTTTGGTAAAAAAACAACTATAGTTGACAATATTGCCATTTACTTTATGTTAATAAAACCATCATTAACTACTCAAATTGCCTCATAATGTTGCGTTTACTTTATTAAGGATTTATTGATCCCTCTAGTTACTTAAAGGGGTACCTCTATGCTAAACTACCCATTTTTTCATTTCCTTAAAAACCATGCCCAAACCCATTGTTGCAGTAGAAAAAGAACGGAGAAATTATTTGTCATTATACTCTAATTTTTAAGTTTGTTACTGTGATATATAAATTATATATTTTTTAATATTAATTGAATATTGTAGCTAAGTCTATTATTAAGTGGTATCTCAATGATTGATATGACTAATAATAGCTAACACAGTTTTAATATGAAGAATACCCGAATGATACTTGAAAAGTGTAGAGGGTAATAATTTAATAGATGTAGGACGAAAGAATAAAGAAAGACATGAGTGTCAACCACAACTTTTAATATAGTATAATAATTTACATCCAATTTACATAGTACAATAATTTAGGTTATTCATTTAAAATTAGATTGTAATCTTCAATTATCCAAAACACCTTATATGTATTTATAACTATCTTTGAACGTTATTTTTTAAAAAGAAATTTAAAAGAATGACATGGCATGCTTAGATGGAATTCTCTATAATATTCAAGGTTGTTTTTTTTTAAATCAAACTCAAATTTTTTCATCATCCAAAATTCTAATATATAAGTAACTTTATCGCTATAGATTTTAGTTTTTTTTAGTTGTAACAACAAAGTTTCCTTAATAAATTTTGTTGCAATAATGAATTGTTTAGTTGAGTAAGGCCGAGGTTTTGAACGATAATATGTTTAATACGTTTATTGTTGTTTATCTCTCTTTTTTTTTTTTATATATTTTTTGTAAAATTGTTGATTGTGTTGCTTTAAAATTAGATTTAGCAAAACATTGTATTTAGCCAAAAGTGAAATTGTTGCAAGAGATGCGAACTATCCAAAGTTGTAATTGTCGCAATAAAAAAGAACGGAGGAAATATATTCAAAGGAAACTACGGAATTGGTAATTGTTGCAATAGAAAAAGAACGGAGGAAGTACATTCAATGGAAACTATAAACAATGTAATAGTTGCAATAGAAAAAGAATGCAGAATTATATTTGATGGAAACTATAGATTTTTGGTTGTGTGTAGACCTAGTTATTAGACATGGTAGGCCAACGACTATAGATTTCTTTTAAAAAAAATTAAAATTTAAAAAAATGACATGACATGCTTAGATGGAACTCTCTATAATATTCTAAGGTTGTTTTCTAAAATCAAACTCTATTTTTTTCATCATCTAAAATTCTAATATATATGTAACTTTATCTCTATAGATTTTAATTTTTTGTAACAATAAAGTTTCCTTAATAATTTTTGTTGTAATACTAAATTATTTTTGGTTCAGTTAAGTAAGACTGCTTTTTTGAAAGATAATATGCATCCTGTAAAATGGACCTATGATAAAATGCTATAATCACATATAGTACATGATACTCATAAGTCATAGCTATTATTATATTTATCTAAAAGAAAGACTAAATAATGCCTTACCATTCATACCATTCAACTAATTAAATATATTTTCATGAGTTGTAAAACTCTATCGTAAATGGATCTTATTTTGAAGCATATTTCAAGCACTTTTCAATGGTAAAAAATTATAATGTTTTGAATTAGGTAGCAAAAGTTATATTCAATTTACATAATATAATAATTTAGGTTGTTTATTCAAAAAGAAACTCTAATTTCACCCTATCCAAAACTCATTTTATATATTTGAATATATGTAGAAATCTATTTTTAAAATATTTAAAATAAAAATTAATAACGTGACAATCCTACGTGACCTTCTCTATTTTATAAGTTGTAGAACTATATTGTAAATGAATCTTATTTCGGAGCATATTTCAAGCACTATCCAATGGTACAAAAATTATAATATTCCGAATTACGTAGCAAAAGTTATACACAATTTTCATAATATAATTATTTAGGTTGTTGATTCAAATCCAAACTCTAATTTTCGCTTATCCAAATCTCCTTATATGTATTTAAATCTTCGTAGAACTCTATTTTTATAAAAAATAAAAATATTAATTAATGACATGTCAATCCTACGTAGCGCTCTCTATTTCATAAGTTGTAAAACTATATTGTAAATGGATCTTATTTCGAAGCATATTTCGAGCACTATGCAATGGTACAAAAATTATAATATTTCGAATTACGTAGCAAAAGTTATATACAATTTACATAATATAATTATTTAGGTTGTTCATTCAATACCAAACTCTAATTTTCGCTTATCCATAGCTACTTATATGTATTTAAATCTTTGTAGAACTCTTTTTTTATAAAAAAAATAAAAATATTAATTAATGACATAGCAATCCTACATGGCGCGCTCTATGACCTCGAAATCTTGAGGAGCTCCCTATGCTTCCGAAAAGTTCCTCCTTTATATATATATATATATATATATATTGATGATTGATTGATTTTGTTGGGGGATATAATGGCTAGCTACTAGACTAGTAGACCTTGCATCCTGCTTTGAAAATCCTTACATGTAGAAATCTTGGCCCACAAGATTTAATGAAAGTTTACCTCGAATTCCTAGAACTTACTCCTAGTAACAATTAGTATGAGTCTTAATAAGTATCTTAAAAGTTTACATTACCATGATGCAGGTATAAAACTGAATATTCGTAAGCTAAACTAAACTCAAATGTGAAGATGACATTGATAAGCAACAATCTCAATCAATCAATATATATATAAATAAAGGAGGAACTTGCTGGACATAGGGAGCTCCTCAAGATTTCGAGGTCAAAGAGCGCGACACGTAGGATTGTCTTGTCATCAAATTCTATTTTTATTTTTTTTTACAAAAATAGAGTTCTACATAGATTTAAATACATATACGGAGCTTTGTATAAGCGACAATCACAGTTTGGTTTTGAATGAACAACCTAAATTATTATATTATGTAATTTGTGTATAACTTTTGCTACGTAATTCGGAATATTATAATTTTGTACCATTGGATAGTGCTCGAAATATGCTCCGAAATAAGATTCATATACAATATAGTTCTACAACTTATGAAATAGAGAGCGCCGTGTAGAATTGCATGTCATTAATTTTTATTTTAAATATTTTAAAAAATAGAGTTCTACAAATATTTAAATACATTAAAGGAGTTTTGAATAGGGAGAAATTAGAGTTTCGTTTTGAATAAAAAACCTAAATTATTATATTATGTAAATATATTTAATTAGATGAATGGTAAGACATTTTTTAGTCTTTCTTTTAGATAAATATAATAATAATTAAGCTATAAGTATAGTGTATGATATGTGATTATAGTATTTTATAATAGGTCCAATTTACAGGATTAAACATATTTTTATCGTTCAAAACCTCAGCCTTACTCAACTAAACCAAAACAATTTAGTATTACAACAAAATATACTGAGGAAACTTTGTTGTTACAACAAAAACTAACTTCTATAGTGATAAAGTTACATATATATTAAAGTTTTGGATGATGAAAAAAATTAGAGTTTGATTTTAAAAGATAACCTTAGAATATTTTAAAGAGCTCCATCTAAGCATGCCATATCATTCTTTTTAATTCTTAAAAAAATTGTGATCAAAATAGTTATAAATACATATGAGGTGTTTTGGATAAGTGAAGATTATTACAGTCTGATTTTAAATAAACAACCTAAATTATTATACTATAGATTGAATATAACTTTTGCTACAAATTCGCAATATTATAATTTCTTTACCATTAGAGAGTGCTTGAAATATGCTTCGAAATAAGTTCCATATACAATATAGTTTTACAACTTATGAAAATTTATTTATTTAGATGAACAATAACATATTATTTATATTTTTTATTTTAAATACATATAGAAAAACTATATAAAAAAAAGCAAATTATATGTGACAATAGCAATTATATCTTTCAAAATTATACTTTTAAAAATTGAGTTATATAAATACATATCTACAACTTTGAACCTATAGCATACCACGGGGGCATTACATGAAGAATCAAATGAAAGTTTGTCAACGACATTGCAGAGGTATTATGCAATTGACTAATTATTTTATTCCTAGAATATTTATTGTATACATAATTATTTATGTTTGTCTTTTCCATATATCTATATGTCTGATCTTATTCTTTTCTCCATGAACTTAATTCTACTAAAACCAAATTGGAAAAACAAGGTTCGAGTTTTTAGACTATTTGAAGTCATGGATCATAAAAAAGGGGGGAAGTTTGATAAGTCTTCATATGGTCATGATTGATGAAGAGTTATTAGTTTCTCTTAAATAGTATTTTTGATTATTAGTAGAATTTAGTTTTATATTTAATTAATTTTATTCATGATACCATCATTATGATCTTTTTTTTGGCTTTCCCTTCTTCCATTAATTCTACATGTATTAGTGTTTATGTGTTATATTAAAAGTTGAAGTTGTGGCTGACACTCAAATTTTACTCTATTCTTTATGTCCTGCATCTATTAAATTATTACCCTTTACTTTATTAAAGTATCATTCGGCATTTTTCATGTTAAAATTGGGTTAACTATTGTTAGTCGTCATACCAATTATTGGGATATCATTTAATAATAGACTTAGCAACAATATTCAATTGAATATTAAAAAAGATAAAATTTATATATCGCAATAACAAATCTATAAATTAGAGTATAATGACAAATACTTTCTCCGTTATTTTTTCTATAGCAACGATGGTTTTGGACATGGTTTTTAAGGAAATGAAAAAAAAGAGTAGTTTAGTATAGAGGTACCCTTTTAATTAACTAGAAGAGGGGATAAGTAATTCCTTAATAATGTAAATGCAACTTTATGAGACAATTTGAGTAATTAATGATGGTTTTATTAACATTAAATAAAGACAATATTGTCAACTATAGTTGCTTTTTTTTTATACCAAAAATGGAGTAGTCTCAATAGATTGAAACTAAAGTGGTAATTGTTAATAGAATTAGAACGGAGGAAATATGTACGTACGGTAGTGTTAAAAAATCTTTATTTCGCCGAGACACAATCAACAGTGTTATTGAAGATGCAAATTATTTAGATAAAATCTAAAATTCAATTCAAAAACAATCATGAACATGGCAGCCCTCACCTAAGGCCTAAGCACTGTATATAAACTAGTATATTGGACAGAAAAATGAGAATATGACGGTACGACTTGCAGTCCCCAGTCACCACAATTGGGACCCACGTGGAGATACAGCTAGCATTGTCTGCCACGTGGTCAACACTGGCCCTACATTGTCGCTTCCAAATATTTATGACCTGCTATTTGAAGTTTTCAACACAATTTTTCATTATGATAATTGTACTTTTAAAGAGTATATATGGATCGCCAGATCAGCTTGGTTTGCCTCTTCCACATAATTCACCAATAACACTGGCTCAAGCCTCAAGCTGTGTAATTATCATCTCAAAAATAATTATTTTTAAAAAGAAGAAAATTAAACAAAAATCAGTTGCCAAATAATAGTCATGTACTCATGCTGCCGTTTTTGACGGCTCTGAACTAGTTTTAAACCAGCATCAATATCTCAGGCTTGGATCCTATGCCTATTCTTGACTTCTTCTCTTAATTTGCACTAGTTTGTTACATGGATTTTTAAGGGTAATGTGACAGCAGAATCGTATGGAGAATCTTATAATTGTAATATTTCAAGTGGGAAATCGAATTACCCTGAACTATAGCTCGGGTGCACCCAACACCACCAACTATGACTAGTAGCCTAAACACCACCAACTACGGGGTGGGGTGCAGTCTGTACCACCAACTACGGGGTGCGGTGCAGTCTGTACCTTAAAAACCCACCGTCTTCGGCAACATTTTAAGCTTCCGGCCTCATTTATGGTACGGAATGCACCTCACCCTATAGTTGGTTGTGTTTAGGCTACTAGTCGTAGTTGGTGGTGTTGGGTGCACCCGAGCTATAGTTCAAGGTGTTGAGGCCAATTTTGCCTAATGGTCGCCTGTGCTCCGATGTCCGTACGCCAGAATCCTGCAAAACAAGGTTAGACTACCCCGGGGGTGGCTCAGGGATCGCCCCTCCGACGCTCAAGTAAGATGAGATTCGGGTAGAGAGAGAAAGTCTAGAGAGAGATGCTCTAGTTTGTTAGGTGAGAATTGAATACCTGTTCATTGATTAGGCAGTTGTTTTTATAGTGTTGGGGATTTCCCAAACAGGAAACATTGTTCAGATGGGCCTTTTTGGTACCAATGGGCATGTTACCTTTTTAGGCAATGAGTATTCCACCCTTTTAGAGGTTCCCCAAGTCCTTGTGATTAGGTCAACTTTTAGGTGGGACCCACTGCTGCCACCTGTCCCATGCTTTAGGAGGCTTTTATGGTCCTTATTGGGGCTGGCGATTAGTGAGCCCAAACAATTAGCCCCGCGCCATAGATGGGGAGCCACGGAAACCTGATCGGAGGGAAGCCCGTACGTGGCGGAATAACGATCGTCTTATTTCGGCGGGTGTGCGGTCTTGCTTGAGTAGGCGAGGTGGAATAGACCATGGCGCCGACCAAGTCCCATCCCCTACGGGGGAGGCTCATGCGAGCCCGGATTACCTCCTGCTAGAAGGAGGAACGCCGACCAGGGTCCCCTTTCTATTGCGAAAGATGCCGACCCGGTTACCTCGTCAAAGGAGGAGAGGGCGGACCGGGTCACTCCCTGTTGAAGGGAGAACGCCGACCCGGTCTCCTCTCATTGAAGGAGGAGAGGGCCGACCGAGTCACTTCTTGTTGAAGGAAGGATGCGACACTGGTCACCTCTCATTGAATGGGGATAGGGCCGACCAGGGTCGGTCCTGTTGATGGGAGAATGCCGACCCGGTCACATCTTATTGGAGGAGGAGATGGGCGGCCGGGTCACTTCTGTTGAAGGAAGAATGCCGACCCGGTCTCCCTCTCATTGAAGGAGGAGAGGGCCGGCCGGGTCACTTCTGTTGAAGGAAGGATGCCGACCCGGTTACCTTCCATTGAACGTGGAGAAGGCCGACCGGGTCACGTCTTGTTGAAGGAAGGATGCTGACCTGGTCACCTCTCATTGAATGGGGAGAGGGCCGACCGGGTCACTTCCTGTTGAAGAGAGAAAGCCGACCCGGTGACCTTCCATTGAATGTGGAGAGGGCCGACCGGGTCGCTTCCCGTTGAAGGAGGAGCGCCGACCCGATCACCTCTTATTGGAGGAGAGAACCGATCGAGCCAATTCATGCTTGAATGATGAGTGCCGACCGGGTCACTTTTCCCTAAAGGAGGAGATGACCGAAGCCCGGATTACTACTATTGAACCCCAAATTTGCCCGAATGGGTGCTAACTGATACTTGACCTTACCTGACCAAGTATAGAAGCGACTCGGCAAAGGAGGGGAGCTCCTGTTGGCCGAGTAGGGTAGTGAGCCACTCGGATGAGGGGCTAATGAGTCCCAGTTTGGTCCGAGTGGGTGCTTGCTGATACTTGGCCATACTTGACCAAGTATAGAAGCGATACGACAAAGGAGAGGAACTCTTGTTGGCCGAGTAGGGTACAGGGCCACTCGGATGGGGGGCTAATGAGCCCCAAGTTGGTCCGAGTGGGTGCTAGCTGATACTTGGTCATACTTGACCGAGTATAAAAGCGACTCGGCGAATGAGAGGAGCTCCTGTTGGCCGAGTAGGGTACATGGCCACTCGGATGAGGGGCTAATGAGCCCCAAGTTGGTCCGAGTGGGTGCTAGCTGATACTTGGCCATACTTGACCGAGAATAGAAGCGACTCGGCGAAGGAGAGGAGCTCCTGTAGGCCGAGTAGGGTATAGGGCCACTCGGATGAGGAGCTAATGAGCCCCATGTTGGTCCGAGTGGGTGCTAGCTGATATTTAGTCATACTTGATCGAGTATAGAAGCTACACGGCGAAGGAGAGGAGCTCTTGTTGGCCAAGTAGGGTACGGGGCCACTCGGATGAGGGGCTAATGAGCCCTAGGTTGGTCCGAGTGGGTGCTAGCTGATACTTGGTCATACTTGACCGAGAATACAAACGACTCGGCTAAGGAGAGGAGCTCCTGTTAGCCGAGTAGGGTACAGGGCCACTCGGATGAGGGGCTAATGTGCCCCAGGTTGGTCCGAGTGGGTGCTAGCTGATACTTGGTCATACTTGACCGAGCACAGAAGCAACTCGGTGAAAGAGAGGAGTTCATGTAGGCCGAGTAGGGTATAGGGCTACTCGGATGAGGAGCTAATGAGCCCCAAGTTGATCCGAGTGGGTTTCGCATTCGGATGGTGGAGGCTGCGACTATTTTGCACGACCGAGATATGTCCGGCTGAAATGCCACATGGCCGTTTTTGATACTTGGGATATTGGGGCCCTTGGTATTTGTCGGGCGACGAGGTGCTCTAAGGAACTTTGACGCTTCAAATTCCTTGGATTTAGAAGGTTTTGGTTTGATATTCTTGGGCTCTTCATGGGATGGGTGAATAGGTCCATTTGGGCCTCTATTGGAAGCCCATCAAGGCGACGCGGGGGAGGGGGAGGGGGTTTGCGTTGCACATCCCCTAAGGCGCTCCTATATATACATGAGAGGAGAGAGAATTTCGGGGTTATTTGCTCATTTCTTCATTCTCTCTCAAAAATCTTCAACTCCTCTCCAAAGTTCTTCCTCCGGTTTCTTCGTCAGGCCGGTGTACGCTCTTGCACTTTTTAAGTTTTCTTTTTCTTTCGAATAATCTCGGCCGACTCCCTTGTCCATTAATAATGGGAGATTCGTCGAGTCGTCGACACACCCGACCTCACCTCCCTATAAATTGTCCGAGGAGGTGAGGGGGATGGGAATAACATTGGTGTCGGCTGTAATAAGTTTCCCAGGCCCTCGGTTTGTGCTGAGCGCAGTTGCTCTTCCGAGCCCGTCGTCTTCGGTGGAGGAGGAGGCCGAGGGTATCATTCCCTATCCTTGGGAAGTGTCTCGGCCTATCCCCCTCGAGGAGCTACTTAGACAAATATTTGTCTTGTGATGTAGTGAGGGTGGCCATGCCGAGGGGAGCGAGGAGAAGCGTCCACTTCGGGTCAAGAACTAGAGTATCCGACCTTAATCCGAAAGGAGGTCCGGGGGACCTTCTTTCCTGAGCCGGCGTGATAAAATCTCGACCGAGGACCTCGGGGGGACAGCAACGAGATTCCAAATAAAGGACCCTTATTATCTGGTCCGACCAGAGGCCTACCACACGGTGTTCAGCCCTCCTCCCGGGTGTGTTGCTGTATATTACAAGTCAATGGAGTTGGGGCTCCGCTTTCCGCTGACCCCATTTGTCAAGGAATTGCTGAATGCCTACAATTTGGCAATTTGCCAAATTTCTCCTAACTCATGGGGTAGAATCAACGCCTTCCAGGTGCTTTGTGACTTGATCCAAATCCGACCGACCATCAAATTATGGAGGCATATGTATAAGCTGGTCGAGGTTATGGCGCAACGAATGGTCCTGGTTGGTGGAGCTTTCGGGTTCGGCCAGGGATACCGAACTGTTCTCAACCCGCCTCTACTCGCGAAGGGGTTTAGGAGAGAATTTGCGTTTGTTTATTTTGGCGGAGATTGGGGGATTCCCCTTGTTCCTCCCCCGACCGAGCCCCTCGTCGCCCTAAATTTCCGAGTGGGTGAACTTGATGACGAGGAGGGTGCGGCGGCCTGCTATATGCAGACCGAGTCTAAAATTGTGGACGGGGGCGAAATATTTGTACCTGGCCAGTGGCTTCCCGACTGCAAACTCTTTAAAGACGAGCATTTCCTTTCGGCTATGGGTCTCAGCTCGACCTTTCCGAAGGGTAATTTGCCGAGGAGATAGTTTAGGTGGTTGGTATGACAAATTCCCAAGTTTTTGCTTTTTGACTAACATTTTGTTTTGCCTTGTTGCGGGAACCCGCCCGAGCTTATATAGACGAGGTAGACCCGACCATGGGCGACAAATTGAATGTCGCGGCAATGAGAGCTGCTCGGGCGAAGGCCGAGATTGCGGCTAAGACAATGAAGGTCCCCTCCCCACCTAAGGTGAAATTTTCATCTTCTTGCTACTTATCTTTTTGGCCGAGTGGGAATTCATTTTTGTAATTGTTTTTTGCTTTTTCCTCAGGATCTTGCGAAGCCTAAGTCGAAGAAGAGGAAGGACCGGTCATCCGACAAGGTCGCTCAGACTGAAAAGGCGCTCTTGAGAGCTAAAGCCGATTGGGAGAGGGCTGATTGGGAGAAGGAGGCCAAAAAGGCCAAATCTATTGAAGTGATCAGCCCGAGAGGGCCACCGCAGCCCGACCGATGGTGGCGCTCTCTCTCCCTTCATTACTCGGACTTTCGGCCGATTGGGAGTCCTCTCGTACATTCCCATGTCTCCATCCTCCGACCAGGCTTGGTGGTAGCACGGGCGATGGTGCAACACTCGGCGTGCCATTCACCGGACTCAGTCGGGCTGAAAAGGAAGCATGTTGGTCCAAGGCTATAGAGTATATATATACTTCTGCTGACCGCGAGCATATTCAAGCAACTCATGGCCCGAATGAGACCAATGAGCTCTTTCGTTCCTGGCATGATGTAAGCCTATTCTCCTTTACCGAGTACCTTCCCATACTTCTCACTTTTGTTGATTTCATTTGTTTGATTTGCTAACTCTTTTCTTTATTTCATTTCTCCGTTCGGTTGGCCAATGTTGCCCAGAACCGAGTGACTCTGAGTGAAGAGGTGGCCGACCTCAGAGAGAAGGCCAAGAAGCATTTTGATGAGCATTATCGGGCGAATGAGGACAAGCGCATCGCCGAGTCAAAGCTTGACGACGCTGTGAAGGCCATAAAGAAAGATCAAAAGACTTTTGACGATGAGCGGGCCAAGTGGGAAAAAGAGAGGGCTAACCTCATTCTCGCTCGCGACTCGGCGACGACGGCTAAAGATGATGCCTTTGTCAAGATGAATGCGGCCGAGCAGAAGGTGATCGACCTCGAGGCCAAACTGACTGAGTTGGAGGGCAAGGTCAAGACCGAGGAGCAATGGTTCTCCGACCGGGAGAAGTACGTCTTTGCCAAGGTCTACGCCAATGAGGTAGGTAGCGCGACGCATAAAATGGGGGAGGATGAGGCCCCTGGATCGATTGAGGAAGGTTTTGGGTGGGTCGCATCCCGAGTGGTTTGGGGCGACATCGGTCGGGATATCGGATGTCGATTGACTCTGATAATGCTGCGATCTTGGCTCAGATGAAGAATGAGGATGATGATGACGAGGAGGACGGAGAGGGCCAGGTTGACATCAATGTCATTGATGGCGATGATGATGATGATGCGACCGACAATGCGGGTCCTGAGGAGGAGCGAGTCGGTGATAACACCGAAACCAATGCCGGGAGTGTAACTGATCTTCCCCCTCCCCCTAGCTCTTAGGATTCATGGCCCCTGTACTTGGCCATTCCCTTAGTCATTGTTTCGATTATCGATGCAATTCCTCTTGTTTTGTAATGCCCGACCACCTTAATGAAATTCATCTTTTGGCCTCAATTTTTCCTTATGTTTGTTGATTGTAATATTGCCGACTAGCTTTACCGACTTCAACCGACTTGTATGTTAAGCGATTGACATGTTTTGAGTGGTGATCTATTTTCCGATTTTTGACTTAGTCTTTTTGTGAGTGATCAAGTCTTCAACCGATTGGTCGGATTTTGCCGAATCGGATATCTTAGTGACTGGTTAAGTCTGGATTATAAAAGATGCCAACCATTTTCATTGATTAAGTTCAATGGGTTGGCTTTGCTACATAAATGCCAACTGTTTCTAATAGGCTTTGGTACAAAATGTGCCCGACCGGCTATGTTTTAGCTATTACATTGTATGCCCCTATTGCATGTAACAAACTTTACACATAGTAATTTTTGAGGTTGTTCGCATTCCGGGGGTCGGGTCGAGGGAACACCTTGTGGGGACTCTAGTCGGAACGTGCCGGGCTTGATGATTTCTGTTACTTTGTAGGGGCCGTCCCAGTTAGGTCCTAGCTTTTCGTTTAAGTGTGAGAGCCCAGTGGCCTCTACTTTCCGAATGACCCAATCGCCAAGTTGAATTGGTCGGGACCTCACTCTGTTAAACATCCGAGTAACTCTTTATTTGTACCGAATGGATTGTACCGGCGCATTGCCCCTTGTTTACGCGGTAAGTCCAAGTTGATCGGCTTTTCTTCCTCGTTTTTTCCGAACTCATAGAAGGTCATCGGGGCGAGGGGATACCCACCTCGCCCGGTAAGACCGCCTTACTTTCGTAAACGAGACTAAACGGCGAGTGCCCTGTTGCCTCCTTGACTGTAGTTCGAGCCGATCAGAGCACCCCAGGTAGGTCGTCGACCCAGGCACCTTTGGCATCCTCCAAAGACTTCTTGATTCTTTTGAGAACTATTTTGTTAGCCGACTCAACTTGCCCATTTGTTTGTGGCCGGGACACGCGAGAGAACTTGGTACATATTCGAAAAGAGCACAATAATCCCGAGTAGGGCGTTTGTTAAATTGACGTCCATTGTCGGAGATCGGGACCCTAGGAACACCGAATCTAGTTATAATGTTCCTCCAAATGAACATTTTAACTTGCTTATCGGTTATAGAGGAGAGTGGCTCGGCTTTAGTCCATTTGGTGAAGTAGTCGATGACGACTATGAGGAACTTCCTTTGACCCGAGGCTGGAGGGAATGGTCCTAGTAAGTCCATACCCCACTTATCAAATGGCAGAACTGCTTGAATTGATGTTAAGGGGGTGGTTGGTGCTCTTGGGATGTCCGAATGGATTTGACAAGATGGACATCTTTTGACCAATTCATGGGCGTCCATTTTCAGAGTAGGCCAGTAGTAACCCGCCCTAAGAGCCTTTCCGGCTATGGTTCTTCCCCCTTGATGACTCCCACAGGCCCCTTGTGGATCTCCCTGAGGATGTAATTTCCTTCGTCAGGAGTTACGCATTTGAGTAGTGGGTGAGTGAAGGATTTTTTATAGAGTTGGTTCTCGTGCCATAAGAACCATCCGGAATTGTGCTTGACCCGCTCGGCCTCTTTGTGGTCCTCAGGCAGTTTTCCATCTCTCAAATACCCGACTACCTCCTCCATCCAATTAGATGTCCGATTCGGTACCCGGCCGTTCCTTACTATTGATGTTAGGGTTGGCGAAGGACTTCCCACATGATCGTCCGAGGAGCTGACCCTTCCGCCGAACTGGCCATCCGAGCTAAGGCATCAGCCTGCTGATTCTCTGATCGGGGTATGTGAGTGATTTTGAACTGAGATAATCGTTTGATGATGCCTTGGGCCTTGGCCAAATACATTCTCATGTTATCTTCTTTGGCTTCATACTCGCTCGATACGACCCACTATCGGTGTGAATCGGATTTAGCGTTAATCACGGTGGCCCCGGCAAGAGGCATAACTCCAATCCGAGGATCGGGGCTTCGTGTTCGGCTTCATTGTTGGAGCCTAAGAACTCAAATTTGATGGCATATTCCATCTTTTCTCCTATTGGGGGTTTGATAACCAATCCGGCTCCACACCTGTCTTGGTGGACGAGCCATCTACTTGCAACTCCCAGCTATCTTGCCTGCGGCCGACCGGGGGCCTGGATGTACATTCCGTTATAAAATCGGCAAAGGCACGGGCTTTGATTGCCCTCCTCGGCTCATATTCCAACCCAAAGTCCGCTAGGCGATCCTCCCGGTCGGTCATCCGACTCGAGTGGTTCCTGCTTTTGATGAGCTTCCTGAGTGGGCGACTGTGAGAACTTTAATTTGATGGGCACGGAAATAAGGCTTGAGTTTCCGATTAGCCATCACTAAGGCAAAGACCAATTTTTCGACTTCTTTGTATTTGGCCTCGGCTCCCGGGAATGCGTGATTTATGAAGTAGGCCGGGTCTTGTTTTTCTTTTCTCTCGCCTATCGGAACCACTGCGAGCGCATATTTTGAAACTGACCAAATAGATGAACAATGTTTCTCCCGGCAAGGGGAAATTAACTTGGGGAGTGCCGATAGATGGGTTTTGAGGGGAGGTGAAAGCTCTGCTCGGCTTCATCATCCCAGGTGAATTCTTTTCTTTTCAGAGCATTAAAGAAGTGCAAACTCTTATCTGCTGACTGGGATAGGAAGCGGCCGAGGGCAGCCAAACAGCCGGTTAGGCGTTGTACTTCTCTTACATTCCGAGGAGACTTCATCTCCATTGTGGCCTTAACTTTGTCGGGGGTTTGCTTCGATTCCCCTTTTATCTACACGGAATCAGAGGCATTTCCCTCCCTTTACTCCGAAGACGCACTTCTTGGGGTTCAACATCATACGGAATCGCCTCAGCGTGCTGAGGGTCTCTTTTAAGTCTGAGGGGTGATCACCCTGAACCTTGCTTTTGACGATCATATCATCGACGCATACTTCAATATTTCGACCTAGTTCGTCGTTGAAGATTTTGTTGACCGTACGCTGATACGTAGCCCCTACGTTCTTGAGCCCGAAGGGCATCATTTTGTAACAATACACTCCTTGGTTGGTGACGAAGGCGGTGTGGACTCGATCATGCTTAGCCATTGGGATTTGGTGGTACCCCGCATTTGCGTCCATGAAGCTTAAGAGGGCGTGACCTGCAGTTGAGTCGACCAGCCTGTCGATCTTGGGCGGAGGGTGGTTATCTTTTGGACAGGCCTTGTTCAGGTCTGTGAAATCTACACACATTCTCCATGCCCCACTTGACTTTTTGACCAGCACAATGTTGGCCAGCCACTCTGAGTACTGGCATTCCTTTATGAACCCCGCTTCGATCAATTTCTTGACTTCTGCCACAGCCGCCATGTTTCTTTCGGGGCCTTGATGTCTCAACTTCTGTTTGACTGGCTTGAACCCCTCTTTAATGTTGAGTTCGTGGCACATGACTTTGGGGTCGAGTCCCGGCATTTATGTGGCTTCATATGCAAAGACGTCTTTGTACTCCGTGAGTACCTGAATGATTTCCTTTCTTGTTTGAGGGTCCATGGCCTTGCCCACTCTCAAAGTCCGACCGAGTCCCTCGTTAATGATGACTTCTTCGTCATCCTCGGTTGGCTGAGGGCGCTTGTACTGCTTGGTATTTTCCGTGATGTAAACCACGAAGCCACTTGAGGGCTGACCCTCTTCTCGCTTTCTCTTTTTCGAGTCTTCTTGGTCGTCGACTTTGCTTTTCAAGCTGTTAACGTAACATTCTGTGGCTGATTGCTGGTCCCCCTCGATCTTTCCGACTTTACCCTCGTCGGTTTCAAACTGCATGAGGAGTTGATAAATGGAAATCACTGCCTTGACCTTGTTCAGAGTTGGTCTTCCCATTATGACATTGTATGGCAGAGGGATGTCCACCACAAGGAAGTCGATCGGTAGGCTTCTTCCCCAGCCCTTCTCTCCCATCCGGGTAGGCAGTTTTATAGATCCGACAGGATGGACAGAGTTTCCCCTGAAGCCTATGAGCGGCTGATTGAGGGGGGTTACATCCCTTTCATCATATTTTAGCTTCCTGAGGCACTCCAGTGTGATTATGTCGGCTATGGATCCACTATCCACCAGCACCCTTTTTACTCTTGCATTGGCCACCATGAGCTCAATGACCAGGGGGTCGTCATGCGGTGTATGTAAGGCCCGACTGGATTCCCCTAATGTCATGACAGGGCAATCGGGGCGGGGGTGGTTGACATCGAGTACTTGATGCTTAAGGTTTTGGAGGTGGGCTTTGCGTGATCGGCCGGTTAGGCCTCCCGACGCGAACCCACCGCTATGACTTCGATGAAACCCTCCGTGTCCCCGCTGTTGGATTGACCGACTTTCTACTTGCCCTTCTCCTCACTGGAGTGCTTGAGGTATCGGTTCAGCTTCCCCTGGCCAGCTAGGTTGTCAAGGGATTTCTTGAGTTCCCTACAATCTTTGGTGGTGTGCCCACATTCCTTGTGATATTCGCACCACTGGCTCTTATTTCTTCGAGCAGCTGACTTTCTGATGGGAGGTGGGCGGAGGAGTATTGACTTGTCCTTGATGTCCAAGTAGATTTCTCTTGTTCTTCTTGCTGAATCGGGTGTCGTCGCCATGATCATTGAATCGTCGACAAATTGCCCGTTTTCTGTTGTTTCGGCCGGTCCTTGTGATTTCCCTCCTCTTTCCTCTTCTTGCTCCCATCGTCTGAGTGGCGACATATGTCTGTCACTTGGATGAATCTTTGAGCCCGAGTCATTACTTCAGAGAAGGTTTTGACTTCGTTTTCTGCCAAGGACCATCTTAGCCGACCGGGTTGAAGTCCGGACATTATGGCGGCGAACGCCACCGCATCTTGTAGATCTGAGATTTTCAATGACTCCTCATTGAATCTTTTGATGTAATCGGCCAAACTTTCATTTTTCTCCTGCCTAATTCCCATCAAATGGAGACTTGTTTTCTTTTGTCTTTTTCCAGCAACAAACTGGTGAATGAATAGGTCTTCGAGCACCGAGAAATAATTTATGATCCCCGCGGGAAGCTCTTGGAACCAGTTTAGGGCCAGACCTTTGAGTGTTGTGGGAAAGAAACGGCACCAAGTGGCCTCACAGCCAGTTTGAACACTCATTTGAGCTTTGTATGTGGCCATGTGATCGTCCGGGTCGGTTAGACCCGCGAACGGCTTGATAGTTGGTGTTTTGACTTTTCCCGGGCTGGGCGCCTCTAGTATGGCCTGACTGAATGGGACCATGAACTTGAGCTCCCCACTGTTAATTCGAATGGGGTTTGAATGGGCAGAATCACCATGGCCCTCGCGCTGAGCTGCTTTCTTGTTTAGTATATGCCTCGCATCGTAACCTTTGCTGAGGCGCTTCTCATTGAGGAAGTGTCGGGCATCGTTGTGCTTATGACCCGCATCGCCTCGAGGGGACTTAGATATGTGAGTCTCTTCCCCATGTCTAGCAGATCTTCCTTTAGACCCGTGTCGCTCTTTCTCCCCCTTGCTTGGATTGTCGCCGACCCGGCCGATCGTATTCCCTTGCCCCGGCTCTTTGCCGGCTAAGTGACCTTGGTTCTCCGTCCGAAGGGAAGGGACCAAGGCTTGGTCCTTAGGGGGCTGAAGGGGGCGTCCCTGCTGTAGGTTGGCCAACATGTCTATCAGGCTCTGCTGTAAGGTTTACTGGAGCTGAGCGGCTATCATGTTTATATCCGCTGTGGATATAGGATGGGGGTCGGCGTCTTTGCAGTCTTTGTGAGGGGTCCTCTCCGTTTTCTATGGATTGTTCTTCTTCTTCATGGTCGAGGGTTTGAACGGTCGGTGTTTTGGGCCGTTCAGACCTCCGTTGAAGAGATGGGGACGGATCCCTTTCGGATCTCTAAGCCTGTACTGAGGGCTGTCGGGTGCGAGTGCTCTTAGTTGGGGCCATTGCGGAGTGGATCTTACTGAGTGGTGGCGAAGCGACTTTGACTGTAACTTCCCCACAGAAGGCACCAAACTGTTTCTGCTAAGAAATTAGGATTGTAACTGGTTGCGAGATATGAGGTGGGCACCAAGAACGGTCGCCTGAGCTCCGATGTCCGTACGCCGGAATCCTGCAAAACAAGGTTAGACTACCCCGGGGGTGGCTCCGGGATCGCCCCTCCGACGCTCAAGTCAGATGAGATTGAGGTAGAGAGAGAAAGTCTAGAGAGAGATGCTCTAGTTTGTTAGGTGAGAATTGAATACCTGTTCATTGATTAGGCAGTTGGTTTTTATAGTGTTGGGGATTTCCCAGACAGGAAACATTGTTCAGATGGGCCTTTTTGGTACCAATGGGCATGTTACCTTTTTAGGCAATGAGTATTCCACCTTTTTAGAGGTTTCCCAAGTCCTTGTGATTAGGTCAACTTTCAGGTGGGACCCACTGCTGCCACCTGTCCCATGCTTTAGGAGGCTTTTATGCTCCTTATTGGGCTGCTGATTAATTGAGCCCAAACAAGTAGCATAGTTATTTGTAGAATATTTCGAGAAGATATTGAAGATTGAAATTTTTAACTAATATAGACTGGGATTGGGGTGAGCATGCATGAGGAGGTAGCATGCCAAGTGGTGGGCAGTATACTATTTCAGTCTGTGGTGCGGGATCGGTGCTCATCAAAGGGGTTTGGGGATGATAGATGAACTTCTTAGCCTGAGATAGTAGGATGACTTGAAACTAATATACTCCCTTTGTTTCTAAATAGATTGGCCACTTTTTGGGGCTTGTGGCTTGCCGTCTTTAGCACCAAAAAAATAATAGTTTCGCCACTTTAACATGCGTGTACTTGATACCTCAAAGTTGTAAACTAAAACCCACACTTGCATGCTCCAAACAAGGAAACCTTGCACAAGACACTAGCAAGCTGCGCTAGATGCTCCACATGCACATATGTCATGCTAGACGCTAGCCCAATTTGCACTGCGTGGAGGACCAACATTAATGCTCTCCAAGTAGCTCTCCAAGGAGCTCTTCAAGGAGAGAGAAAACGGAGAGCCAACTCTACCCAACATTGGTGCTCTCCATGTGCTCTCCATACGCTCTCCATGGAGAGAACTCCCCCAAGAGTATTGAGAGAGCATGCTCTTGTCATAGTATGATGACTACATGTCATTGAAAATATTTAAAAAAATAGGAATTAAAGATAATAATAAATTGGAGAGCTTATTTAAGATTCATACCATTGTTAGCAATTTTTGAAGGGGTGATATTGAGGAGAGAGAAAGTTCAAAATGGGTTGGAGAGTAATCTTGGAGTTTTAAATGAAACGTAGGGACTTGGCACGAGGATTTAGAATAGGAGGGAGATATAGAGAAAAAAAAGGGACCCATGTGATGAGGAGAGAGATAAAGAGAAGTGAATACCAAATAAGGTAATGTTTTACTTATTTTGAAAGGCCTAAAATAGTAAGTGTTTCATTTATTTTAGAACGCAGGAAGTATATTTTTTTGACACTAGTTGAAACAACAATTAATCATAAAAGCTAGAACAAGTAATAACACATTGTTGAGCTATGTTGTGAGCAAGCGAGAGACTTGTTGGCGGTTAACTTTGAGGACACCACACCAAGCGAAGGAGGCAGCAACCGATTGAATTTGTTTGATGGTCCATTGAAGATGAATATGGGTTGTATTTGTATCTGTTGAAGAGCTTGAACCAGATTGATTGAGTCAGTTAGCACTCGGACTGACGTGATATTACGAGCACGAGCCCATTGAAGTGCCTTGAGACCGGCCATAGCTTCGGCGTGGAGGACCGAAGTTGCCAACCCATAATCACCCCCACCTTGTATAGTCATACCATCTCTCGAACCCAACCAATACCCATTGTACCCGAACCTTTCCTCCAAGCACCATCAATAGCTAAAATATGGGGATTGTAGGACGTAGCTGTTTTGCCCCAAGTTGGCCATTATAAAACCTGGTGGATGATCTTCGGGCGGGTGAAGAAACCCAAGTGTTGAAGGCCCAACCACTCAAGATACCTTTCTTTGTTGAGTCCGCATCTAGTTAAGCGGTTGTTGAATTCTAGAGAAATCCGGGACAATATGTTTAAACACACGTTCATTCCGATGTAACCACGAGACCCCATTTTATGATAATGAACTTGATGATATGTGCATTATCTTGTTTTATCCTCATTTGTGAAACCGCAGGGTGTGTGTGATAATCCAATCATGAAAGGGAATTGGATCATACTGAATGAGGTTAATAAAAGCAGGATCAGTTTGCCAAGCCATAAAGGCCATAGTGCACTCATGAAATAAGTGCTTTGAAGATTCCATTGAAGCGGGACATAAATCACAACTTGTGATTGAAACAATGCCACGCTTATGCGGTTGCTCTTTCGTTGCAATCCTATCATAGAGCAATTTCCACATAAAGAACTTCCATTTAGGCATAATAGGGAGATGCCGGAGAATTTTGCAAGTTTCGGAGGTTAGTGCTAGTGATGTGAAGATTTTCATTGAGAGCAATAAAAGAATAGGCGATTTGGAAATGAATTGACCAGAAACATAGCCCTTCCAATACATGAAATCAGGTTGAATATTAGGAGGCTCAAACTCAAGAATTGACTGAGCATCCTTATGCGAGAAGAACTTTCTAACCTGAGCAACTTTCCAAATTTGTTGACTTGGATATATGAAATCACTCACCTTAGAGTTGCAAATAAGAGCAAGAGGGAGATTTTTATGAGCAATGGGAATGTCTCCTTTGAGCCAAGGTTGAGCAAACGTTCTAGTTGATGTTGGTGCGATTGAGCCAAGACTTGTGATATTCGTGTTTCTTGCGATTTTGACCTTAAACCGAATATTTGGAGATTCTTATCCTGAATATGGAATTTTGGAAATCTAGTTAAATATTGGAAAATTCTCTTTGGTAGCCCTTAACTATTTATTTTTCTCTTTGGTAGCTTTTCTTATGGGTTAATGTCCCTAGTAGCCTTAAATTAATTAAAATGTAAGTAAAATAGGATTATTTAATGAAAAACGTTTAGTTAGTTTAAAAAACGTTAGTTAGTTAGTTAGTGAGTTACCCAACACCCCTTCCCCTACCCTCCCATTAGCCCCCCCTCCCTACCACCCCTTCTCCCTACAGTCCCAAAGAAGCCCCCCTCCCCACCACCACCCAACGGCCTCCCATCCCCAACCCCCGCGCATCCCTGCCCCTCCCCACCTCAGACACCGCGTCATTTTCCCCCCCCCGCAGCACCTCGCGGATTTCCGCACCCTCCCATGAACCCCGTCGATTTTTGCACCCTCCCCCACAGACCCTAGTCGATTTTCACACCCAAACCCCCACCCCCGTCAATATTCGTGAAGTGGAACATCCCAGAAGCCCACGCGAGCCCGAAATCGACGGGGGTGGGGGTTTAGGTGCGAAAATCGGACCGGGGTGGAGGGGAGGGTGTGATAATCGGCAGGGGGTGGGGGAGGGGGGGAAATCGGCGGGGTGCTGCGAGGGGTGGGGAAAACGACGCCTTGGCCAGGTGGGGGAGGGGGTGGGGGATGTGCGGGGGGGGAGGGGAGGCTGCTGGGCGGTGGTCGGAGGGGGGCTGCTGGGGTGGGGGAGGGGGTGGTGGTGGGAGAGGGTTAGGTTTAGAGTTTAGGGTTAGGTTAACCTAAACGAACAACGATTTAACGGTTGAATTGCAATTAAGCCTACGGAATTAGCGTGTGGATTAACTTAGGGCTACCACATTAACCCATAAGAAAAGCTACCAAAGAGAAAAATAAATAGTTAAGGGCTACCAGAGAGAATTTCCCTTAAATATTTAGATAATTAAACTAATTGATTAATCTACGTGATAACTTACTGTATATCGCCCTAATAAATATGTATTGAACTTTACTTTAAACTATTTTTCCTTGTAAAAATTATGTAGACTTTATCACTCACGTCTCACATTCCATCCTTCTCTCGTATAATTAATTCTATGATTTGGAATTTGATTTCCATATTATATTGGATTTTAATTTAATTTTTGAAATTTGATTATTATTTTAATGACAAATATTATTCATCATATGTCAACATATTTTTTCATTTGGTTAAGAATAAAAAGTCACCGCAAAAGTTTGGCGGTTTACCAAAAAACTTAAATGAGCATAACTTTAGGGGGGTTTGGTTTGGGGTATTCAGGAAAGGGTAAGAGAATCAAATGAGTTGATTCCCTTACTTGTTGTTTGTTACTCCCTCTGCTTTTTTTTTATTTGCTACATTGTTGTTTTGGGAAATGAACCACTAACTTTGACCGGTTATTTTAAACTTTTTATAAGTAAAAATATAGTCATGTGTGGTCTTATTGGATTCGTCTCGATGTGTAGATTCATAATATCAACTTTTTATAATTTTAGCATAAACGAAATAAGAGATATTAAGGGTTAAAAAAACGTCTTGAAAACCGTGCAACAACAATGTAGCAAAAAAAAAAATGCGAGAGGAGTATATCACTTTAATCATTCTCTTTACCTCCTCCTTTCCCCCCAAAATCCTCTACTTCCATTACCTACCACCTTCAAGGTTTCACTTACCCTTTCTCTCCTCTACTTCATGGTCACCTTGACTATTATTGACCATTTCTCATAACACCACAACCACCACTCTTACCATCGGACCATCACACCGGCCGACCATTGAACCACCACCCAAGAACTACACCACCACCCAGCCACCACACAAAACCACCCAACCACGACGAAACTAACACTCGCCATCAACAGCCACCATAAGAAACAACCCGACCACCGGAAACCAACACCACCACCAACCACCACCCACAAAAACCACCAATTAGCAATTGTACCACCACCCAACCATCCCCCAAAAAAAAACCCAACCACCACAAAACCAACACCCGTCACCACCCAAAGACCCCACGGAACCACTAACATCCTCCACTACCCAAAGATCCAAGAAAACCACTAACACCCACCACCACCCACCCGGCCCACGAAAATACCCGGCCCAGCCCACGAAACCAACCACAGCCACCCCATGAAACCAACAGCGAACCACCAGCCACCACCACTACAACCATAAAATACCACCAACATGTCGGGACAAAACCCCCACCTTAAAAATGAAAAAAGCAAGAGTATTAGGGGAATTACCTTTAATTATCCTTAAATACGAATTTAGATGGTCAAATTCGACCATAAAAACTTCATATCTGAAGTATTGATGGTCGAATTTGACCTTTAAAACCTGAAATTTCAGCTTTAATGGTGGTGGAGAAGGAAAAGAGAGAAGGAAGATGGCAAGAGCGGAGGTGGTGACAGCAGCGAAGGGGAGGCGCTGTGGGTAGCAGCGAAGGAGAGGGTGGCGCGGCGATAAGGAGGTAGCGGTGGCGAGGTTGTGCTGGTGGTTTTGGGGGACAAAAGGAGAATGTATGGTGGAGTGATTTTGAGAGGAGAAATTAGTCGATAAACGAACCAAAGAACACTTTTAATCAAAGGGTTGGCTTTTCATTTCCCTTATTTCTCTTTCTTAAACCCTTTCCCTTTCCCTTTCCCTTCATGAAAAAAACCCCCCTAAGTTCCATAACTCAAAATGAGACTTTTTTTTTGTTTAAATCCCATAACATCTCGAGAACTACACCGCAGTAGAGCAAAAACAAATATGAGCGGAATATAATTTTCGGCCCAACATATTTTATTGATATGGTGGATCAAAAATCCATTTCTTTCCAAATCGTTTTAATAAAAAATCAATTTTTTTTTGTTGTTCCGCAGTTCTTGAAAAGTTATGGATTTATAAAACAAAGTTAATTATACGAGTCTCCAAAGAAAAGTTACACTGCTTGAGAATTTAAGTTAAATCAGCCTAATTTTCGGTGAATTTTTATTTTTGGCTAAGTCACAACGTAGGTCTTATAAATCTATGTCCAAAGTGATGTCCATTGAAAAGTATTTATCAGATTTGCAATTGCTCCAGCTAAAGGTCATTTTTTATTTTGGTTTTTTTCCTCATATTTGCACTATATTGAAATAAATATTTTATAAAAATATTTACAAAAATTATGAAATTAATAGAACATAGAATCTTATAGAAGAGAAAATTTGGTGAGGAATAAGAGAAAGTGGAGTACAAAGGAGATCCACACAAAAATACATGGTGATGTTTAACAAAACTCTTAATTAAATAATTTGTCTATGCTATGCCAAAAGGCATAAAATAAAAAGTATTCATTAATCGAGAAAGAAGGAGGGCTGATAACAAAAAAAAAAGTTAAACTAATTAATTAAAGAAGTATTAAATAAGCCCAACTCACATTTCTTGATTAATAAATACTTCTTATCATAGACAAATCTTTAGAAAATTATGCAATACTCCATATGTCTCAAAAAGTTTAAGTTCACATTTCTCATTTTTCAAGGGAATTAAGCAAGTGGATTTGGTTTTATAAATGTGCATTTAATAATTTTTTTTTTTTTGGAAAATTCTGATATTTGGATCAACAAAAATATATAAAACATTTCAAAATGCTTGAAATATTGTACTGATTAAATGTAAATTTATTGGAAGTTGGTGATTAAAAAAAGCACATGAAAATGAGAACCAAATGTAGGCACACATGTCATATATGGTAATTGAGAATTAAATTTGGGAACAAACTTTTAAATAAATAAAAGTGAAATATTAGAAATAAGAACATATTTTTGGTGCACCTAAAAAGGAAATGAGAACATTGTTATAACGGATGTGAGAAAGAACAAATAATGAACACATAAAACAATAAAGAACAAATAGATTTAACGTGGTTCACCAACGATGTGTTGGCTACGTACATGGGCAGGAGGGAGAGAATAGCTTTATTGATCTTGAGGAAAACAGAATCACAGATGTAATAAACCAAATACCCGCGTCAAGGCCATATACTCTGCTTCAGTGGTTGACAAAGTCACCGTATACTCTGCTTCAGTGGTTAACCAAATTCCCTCCTTAACTGCTTCTATCAAGGCCATATACTCTGCTTCATTGGTTGACAAAGTCACCGTAGGCTGCAAAGTAGCTTTCCAACTCACAACATAACCACCAAGAGTGAAAACATAACCAGTCATAGATCTTCAACCATCCACATCCCCAGCATAATCAGAATCAGAGAAACCTGTAACTAAACATGTCACATCACCACCATAAACGAGACCGATATCTGAAGTACCTCTAAGATACCGAAAAATCCTGTTGATTGCCTGCCAATGCTCCTTACCAGGATCACCCATGAACCTACTAACAACACTGACTGCATGTGCAAGATCCGGCCTAGTGCAAAACATGGCATACATCAAGCTCCCTGCTACAATAGCATAAGGAACACAAGTAATGTACTCCTTCTCCTCAACAGACTTAGGCGCGAGAGCAACGGACAAATGACTATTGGTCGGAGTTGGAGTATCTATAGGTTTTGCTGTGGACATGCCAAACCTCGACAAAATATTCTCAATATAACCTTTCTATGACAAGAAAAGCTTCTTTTGAGCCATCCCCCTATAAATCTCCATACCCAAATTTTTTCGAGCCGCACCCAAATCCTTCATCTCAAACTCAAGATCGACAAGCTCCTTTAACTTCTAAACATCCGACTTGTTCCTTGCTGCTATCAACATATCATCTACATACATAACTAAGTAGATGAAAGATTCATCTGTCAGCTTGTTGTGATACACACAACAATCATATGAACTCCTGTTGTAGCCTAGCTCCATCATGTAGCTATCAAACCTCTTGTACCATTGCCACGGAGACTGCTTTAGCCCATATAAGGACTTCTTCAACTTGCAAACAAAATTCTCTTTCCCGGAACCTGGAAACCATCTGGTGAGCCATGTATATCTCCTCTTCCAACTCTCCATGTAGAAAAGTTGTTTTCACATCCAATTGCTCAAGCTCAAGATCCCGATGTGCAACTATTGCTAGTAGCACCCACGATAGATGTATGCCTAACTACGAGGTGAAAAAAAAAAAATCTCATTGTAGTCTACTCTCTCTCTTTGTGTGAACCCTCTTGCAACTAGTCGAGCCTTATGACCCCCTCTGCGAGATGTTATCCCCTCCTTTTTCTTGAAATCCCACTTACAAGTAACAATTTTTCTCCTTGGAGGCTTAGGCACAAGCTCCCAAGTCTCGTTCTTATGAAGTGACTCCATTTCATCTCCCATTACAAAGAAGCCAATGGTTAGACTCCGTACATGTAATTGCCTCTGCGTAGGTAGATGGCTCATAAACATCCACCTCCTCAAGAACCCGCATTACATTAGCCACCATATCTTCAAAACCATATCTATTTGGGGGTTTCCCAAAATTCGTCCTCATAGGACGCTCCCGGCAGGGCTAGGCGCATCTTTACTTGGTGTTGAAGAATGTGGTGCTTCGAGATTTATGTGTTGATTCTCTTCATGTGTTGATTCACTCTCATCACGATTGACTTGTTGCTCTACTTGCACTTTAACACTAACAATATACGATGCAACAATGGACTTCACAAGTAGGATTAACCATAGAGTTTTCATCAAAGACTACATTTCTACTAAATATAACCCTACTCTCAGACGGGAACCAAATTCTATAACCCTTCACCCCATCCCTATATCCTACAAACACTCCCTTTTTGGCTCTCGACTCCAATTTACCCTCATTTACATGATAGTAAACACTACAACCAAAAGCTCGCATATTAGAGTAATCTGAGGCTTACCCGACCACATCTCATATGGTATCTTGAGATTGATTCTAGAGTGAAGTCCACGGTTGATCAGATAGCATGCTGTACTAACGGCTTCTCCCCAAAACCTTCTAGTCATCCCAGCATTAGAGAGCATGCACCGAGCTCTCTCCAAAAGTGTCTGATTCATTCGTTCAGCTACACCATTCTGCTGTGGTGTATCCCTGACAGTATGATGCCTTGCAATCCCTTCATTCTTTCAGAACTCATCGAACTCAGACAAACATAACTCCAAATCATTATCAGTTCGTAGCCTTTTGATCTTCTTCCCAATTTGTTTTTCCACCAAAGCCTTCCACTGCTTGAAATTCTTGAAAGCTTCACCTTTTAATTCATTATGATCACCCAAATCATCACTAGTAGAAAAAACCTGATCTGATTCGGTCAAAATGGGCCTTACTGATCCATTTTTTGACCGAAACCGATGGGGTAGCATCAGTTAAAAGAAGTAAACTGATCCGGTTCGAAATCGGATTAGTTAGAAATTAACTAATCCGGTCATGGCACAAAACCGAATCTGTTAAGTTGATTAACTGATCCGGTTTTATGCCATGACCAAATCAGTTGATTGTCATAAACAATAAAAAAAACCCGACCCATTCAAGCAGTCACAACATCCATAAGAATACACACCACAACGTCAAATTATCATCACCAACATATCATCACAAACAAAAACACAAACAAACAAACCAAAATAATACAGATTAACACCCAAAAATAAAAAAAACTATCATCCACAAATGGAGAAGATGAGAAAATTATATAAAAAACGAAACTTAAACATTACAGGAAATTACAGAAACTTACAAAAGAAAAAGGAAAAAATGGAAATACTAAAATGACAAAATTACAGAACTCAATTTCTACAGAATATTAAGAGGCGAAAAAAAAACTCACACGAAAATGATAATGGAAATTTACAAACTAAAAAAGGAACAAAAACCTAGATCCAAAACTAAAAAAGGGAAAAAAAACCTAGATCCAAAACTAAAAAACAAAATTGAAAAAATACAAATGAAATGGAACTTGAAGTGAACGAACGAACTCTCGCCAAATCGTCAACGTCGGTGTGCAGGGGTGAGATTTTGTAGGCGTTGAAGAGAGACGACATCCCGCGGCAAGTGCGAGGCTGGGCACGAGCTGGCGGAGATGGATGGTGACCAGGGCTGTCTTGGTGAAGATGGATGGCGGAGATGGGCGGATGGTGGGCTGCGGCGAGGATCCGGAAAGCGAGAGAGAGAGAGAGAGAGAGCAAAGTGTTGGGTGGTGCTATTTTCGGGTAGGGTTGAAAGAGGATGTGAGATAATCGTTGCGGTGGATTGGTGGTGCTTTAGGGTTGAGAGGAAATTCAGAGGTTGAGAGAGATGTGAGATGAGATTGAGGTGAGAGAGTGAAGTAGAAATAAAAATAAGGAAACCTGTTATAAAGAAATGGAGCGGGCTGCGCACTCGTGACTCGTGAGCCATAATTTGGGCCGCGCAATATTGGAGCCTATTTACTGATCCAGTTTGCTAATGGACCGGATCAGTTAATGTCTCCAATATATGCGCCAATAAAATTTAAATTAACTGATCCGGTTACTTTGGTTAACCGGATCAGTTAATCTTAACTGATCCGGTTTAGTAAAAACCGGATCAGTTTTTTTGTGTCATATAAGGTTTTTTCCACTAGTGCACCCTTGAAAATCATCAATGAAAGATACAAAGTACCAGTGACCTTCCAAAGACTCAACACG
The DNA here is from genome assembly GCA_947646795.1 of Beta lomatogona. NCBI lineage: Eukaryota > Viridiplantae > Streptophyta > Magnoliopsida > Caryophyllales > Amaranthaceae > Beta > Beta lomatogona. The sequence continues at coordinate 540,448 of CANSNZ010000968.1, forward strand.
TGAAGGACCCAACAATCAGAGTGGATATAATCACGAGTACCTTTTGTTCTATGAATGCCTTTAGGAAACTTACTACGATGTAGTTTCCCAAAAACACAGTGCTCACAAAACACAAGGTTTATGACCTTGCGGCAACCCAAAAGATCTGCCTTGGAGAGGATTTACATTCCTCTCTCAATCATATGCCCAAGTCTCATGTGCCATAGCTTGGTCATATCCTCCTTCTGAATTTCAGATGAAGCAACATCAGCTGAACTTGAGAGAGTAGAACCTTGCAAGATATACAAAGTTCCACACTTGACCCCCTTCAGCACATCCTTTGAACCCTTGAAGACATACACAACTCCACCCCATCTTTGACATTGAACCCCTTATTGTCTAACAGACTAAGTGAAATAAGATTCTTGGTCATCTGTGGAACATGTCTAACATTATTCAATGTGCAAAATGTACCATCATGTGTCCAGAACTTGATGGAGTCAATTCCAACTGTCTTGCAAACTGCACTGCTGGCCATTGAAATATTTCCCCCATCTACCTGCTCATAAGTAGTGAACCACTCCCTACGAGGACTCATATGATACGACGCTCCAGAATCAAGAACCCACACATCATTGCAATGTGATTGTTCATTAGCAATTAAAAGTATGATCATCCTCAGAAGTCGAATTTTCTGCTGCAACAGCAGCAGAAGCAGACCTAGATTTATTTCCCTGATGCTTCTTCTTAGGACATTCCTTCTTCCAATGTCCCTTCTCCTTACAGTAATTACATACATCATTAGGTTTAGGACCCCCTTTGGAATTTCCGGATTTCCTAAAATTCTTTTTCCCATAATTCCCATGTCCCGTATTACTATTGGCCACTAATCCAGAGGCCAGATTATCTGTACCTGTACTACCAGATGCCCTATGGCGCAATTCCCTAGTATGAAGAGATGATTTAACCTCTTCTATAGACACATAATCTTCACCAATAATAAAAGATTGCACAAAATTCTCATATGACAATGGTAAAGAAACAAGACGAATTAAAGCAGCATCCTCATCCTCCACCTTAACATCAATATTATGCAATTCTAGCAAAATCGTATTTAATTGATGAAGGTGATCCCTAAGAGGTGTACCTTCATTCATGCACAGACTGAATAGACGTTGCTTTAGAAGCAACTTGTTGGTTAGAGTTTTTGTCATGTACAAACTCTCCAATTTCAACCACAGACCAGGTGCGGTTTCCTCCTTCGCGACTTTAGTGATGATGTCGTTAGCAAGACACAACATGATCGTTGAATGAGCCTTCTCCTCCAAAACGACAATCTTAGCGGTAACCGAATCCGATGACTTCTTTGCCAACGGTGCCCACAACCCTTGTTGCTTCAGTCTAGCCCGCATCTTGATTTGCCACAGACTAAAACTATTTTTTCCCAGTGAATTTATCGATTTTCAGATTCATCCAAGATATCTCTCTCATTCAGATCAAAACCAAAGCTCTGATACCAATTTGTTATAACGGATGTGAGAAATAACAAATAATGAACACAGAAAACAATAACGAACACACAGATTTAACGTGGTTCACCAACGATGTGTTGGCTACGTCCACGGGCAGGAGAGAGAGAATAGCTTTATTGATCTTGAGGAAAACAGAATTACAAATGTGTTTTTCATTAATGACGGCTTAAAGACCTATATAATATAATAATAACCCCGAAATAAAATCGCGCATACCGCGTCGAAATTCCAGTCGCCCTATCCGGTCGAGCGACAGCTGCCTGATCGGGCGGTTATTTTCTTCAAGCCAGATTTGTCTCGGGCAGGATCGGGCGCCGTTCGCCCGGTCGTAATTCGCTAAGGGCGCTCGATTAGGCGAGCCCGATCGGATGATCGGGCGCCTTGCTTTTATGGACCTGCTGAGACATGCGACCCCGCTTGGTCGGGTAAGCCTACCCCGACTAGACCGGGCGAGCCGACGAAACCCACTTCTGACCAGATTCCAGGCACAAATTCTTACAAACATTTTCTTGGGGCGGAGGAGTAATATGCAGTTTCTATCTTAGAAAAATGATGAAGGTATAAACTCCAACTTTTGCTAAATTTATAGGTTATGTACTCTATCATTGTTGCTTGTATCGTAATTTTATTGCATTTCTACTTTCATTATCAACTTTCTTCCTGATATGGACTGAAAAATATGAACTCAGGCCCGTATTTGGCCTAGGGCGAACGGGGCGGAAGCCCAGGGCCCCCTGCCCAAAAAAAAACGAAAAGCCAGTAAGTTGTAAGTATGACAGCAGTTTTTAAAAAAAAAAAAAAATAAATTTAAACTATTTCTTCTTTTCTGTTTTTATTTTTTATTTTTCAGTCTTGGAGCGAAGCTTCCTTCCGCCTCCGACAACGCGGTATGTTTTCTAGGGTTTATCATTCTTCGCTCACTTTTTTTCAATTTTTTTTATTTTTTTTTATTTTTGGCTAAGTCACAACGTAGGTCTTATAAATCTATGTCCAAAGTGATGTCCATTGAAAAGTATTTATCAGATTTGCAATTGCTCCAGCTAAAGGTCATTTTTTATTTTGGTTTTTTTCCTCATATTTGCACTATATTGAAATAAATATTTTATAAAAATATTTACAAAAATTATGAAATTAATAGAACATAGAATCTTATAGAAGAGAAAATTTGGTGAGGAATAAGAGAAAGTGGAGTACAAAGGAGATCCACACAAAAATACATGGTGATGTTTAACAAAACTCTTAATTAAATAATTTGTCTATGCTATGCCAAAAGGCATAAAATAAAAAGTATTCATTAATCGAGAAAGAAGGAGGGCTGATAACAAAAAAAAAAAGTTAAACTAATTAATTAAAGAAGTATTAAATAAGCCCAACTCACATTTCTTGATTAATAAATACTTCTTATCATAGACAAATCTTTAGAAAATTATGCAATACTCCATATGTCTCAAAAAGTTTAAGTTCACATTTCTCATTTTTCAAGGGAATTAAGCAAGTGGATTTGGTTTTATAAATGTGCATTTAATAATTTTTTTTTTTTTGGAAAATTCTGATATTTGGATCAACAAAAATATATAAAACATTTCAAAATGCTTGAAATATTGTACTGATTAAATGTAAATTTATTGGAAGTTGGTGATTAAAAAAAGCACATGAAAATGAGAACCAAATGTAGGCACACATGTCATATATGGTAATTGAGAATTAAATTTGGGAACAAACTTTTAAATAAATAAAAGTGAAATATTAGAAATAAGAACATATTTTTGGTGCACCTAAAAAGGAAATGAGAACATTGTTATAACGGATGTGAGAAAGAACAAATAATGAACACATAAAACAATAAAGAACAAATAGATTTAACGTGGTTCACCAACGATGTGTTGGCTACGTACATGGGCAGGAGGGAGAGAATAGCTTTATTGATCTTGAGGAAAACAGAATCACAGATGTAATAAACCAAATACCCGCGTCAAGGCCATATACTCTGCTTCAGTGGTTGACAAAGTCACCGTATACTCTGCTTCAGTGGTTAACCAAATTCCCTCCTTAAATGCTTCTATCAAGGCCATATACTCTGCTTCATTGGTTGACAAAGTCACCGTAGGCTGCAAAGTAGCTTTCCAACTCACAACATAACCACCAAGAGTGAAAACATAACCAGTCATAGATCTTCAACCATCCACATCCCCAGCATAATCAGAATCAGAGAAACCTGTAACTAAACATGTCACATCACCACCATAAACGAGACCGATATCTGAAGTACCTCTAAGATACCGAAAAATCCTGTTGATTGCCTGCCAATGCTCCTTACCAGGATCACCCATGAACCTACTAACAACACTGACTGCATGTGCAAGATCCGGCCTAGTGCAAAACATGGCATACATCAAGCTCCCTGCTACAATAGCATAAGGAACACAAGTAATGTACTCCTTCTCCTCAACAGACTTAGGCGCGAGAGCAACGGACAAATGACTATTGGTCGGAGTTGGAGTATCTATAGGTTTTGCTGTGGACATGCCAAACCTCGACAAAATATTCTCAATATAACCTTTCTATGACAAGAAAAACTTCTTTTGAGCCATCCCCCTATAAATCTCCATACCCAAATTTTTTCGAGCCGCACCCAAATCCTTCATCTCAAACTCAGCACTGACAAGCTCCTTTAACTTCTAAACATCCGACTTGTTCCTTGCTGCTATCAACATATCATCTACATACATAACTAAGTAGATGAAAGATCCATCTGTCAGCTTGTTGTGATACACACAACAATCATATGAACTCCTGTTGTAGCCTAGCTCCATCATGTAGCTATCAAACCTCTTGTACCATTGCCACGGAGACCGCTTTAGCCCATATAAGGACTTCTTCAACTTGCAAACAAAATTCTCTTTCCCGGAACCCGGAAACCATCTGGGTCGAGCCATGTATATCTCCTCTTCCAACTCTCCATGTAGAAAAGCTGTTTTCACATCCAATTGCTCAAGCTCAAGATCCTGATGTGCAACTATTGCTAGTAGCACCCTGATAGATGTATGCCTAACTACAGGTGAAAAAAAAAAAATCTCATTGTAGTCTACTCTCTCTCTTTGTGTGAACCCTCTTGCAACTAGTCGAGCCTTATGACCCCCTCTGCAGATGTTATCCCCTCCTTTTTCTTGAAATCCCACTTACAAGTAACAATTTTTCTCCTTGGAGGCTTAGGCACAAGCTCCCAAGTCTCGTTCTTATGAAGTGACTCCATTTCATCTCCCATTACAGCAAGCCAATGGTTAGACTCCGTACATGTAATTGCCTCTCTGTAGGTAGATGGCTCATAAACATCCACCTCCTCAAAGAACCTCGCATTACATTAGCCACCATATCTTCAAAACCATATCTATTTGGGGGTTTCCCAAAATTCGTCCTCATAGGACGCCCGAAGCAGGGCTAGGCGCATCTTTACTTGGTGTTGAAGAATGTGGTGCTTCGGAATTTATGTGTTGATTCTCTTCATGTGTTGATTCACTCTCATCACGATTGACTTGTTGCTCTACTTGCACTTTAACACTAACAATATCTGATGCAACAATGGACTTCACAGTAGGATTAACCATAGAGTTTTCATCAAAGACTACATTTCTACTAAATATAACCCTACTCTCAGACGGGAACCAAATTCTATAACCCTTCACCCCATCCCTATATCCTACAAACACTCCCTTTTTGGCTCTCGACTCCAATTTACCCTCATTTACATGATAGTAAACACTACAACCAAAAGCTCGCATATTAGAGTAATCTGCAGGCTTACTCCGACCACATCTCATATGGTATCTTGAGATTGATTCTAGAGTGAAGTCCACGGTTGATCAGATAGCATGCTGTACTAACGGCTTCTCCCCAAAACCTTCTAGTCATCCCAGCATTAGAGAGCATGCACCGAGCTCTCTCCAAAAGTGTCGATTCATTCGTTCGCCTACACCATTCTCGCTGTGGTGTATCCCACGACAAGTATGATGCCTTGCAATCCCTTCATTCTTTCAGAACTCATCGAACTCAGACAAACATAACTCCAAATCATTATCAGTTCGTAGCCTTTTGATCTTCTTCCCAATTTGTTTTTCCACCAAAGCCTTCCACTGCTTGAAATTCTTGAAAGCTTCACCTTTTAATTCATTATGATCACCCAAATCATCACTAGTAGAAAAAACCTGATTCGATTCGGTCAAAATGGGCCTTACTGATCCATTTTTTGACCGAAACCGATGGGGTAGCATCAGTTAAAAGAAGTAAACTGATCCGGTTCGAAATCGGATTAGTTAGAAATTAACTAATCCGGTCATGGCACAAAACCGAATCTGTTAAGTTGATTAACTGATCCGGTTTTATGCCATGACCAAATCAGTTGATTGTCATAAACAATAAAAAAAAACCCGACCCATTCAAGCAGTCACAACATCCATAAGAATACACACCACAACGTCAAATTATCATCACCAACATATCATCACAAACAAAAACACAAACAAACAAACCAAAATAATACAGATTAACACCCAAAAATAAAAAAAACTATCATCCACAAATGGAGAAGATGAGAAAATTATATAAAAAACGAAACTTAAACATTACAGGAAATTACAGAAACTTACAAAAGAAAAAGGAAAAAATGGAAATACTAAAATGACAAAATTACAGAACTCAATTTCTACAGAATATTAAGAGGCGAAAAAAAAACTCACACGAAAATGATAATGGAAATTTACAAACTAAAAAAGGAACAAAAACCTAGATCCAAAACTAAAAAAGGGAAAAAAAACCTAGATCCAAAACTAAAAAACAAAATTGAAAAAATACAAATGAAATGGAACTTGAAGTGAACGAACGAACTCTCGCCAAATCGTCAACGTCGGTGTGCAGGGGTGAGATTTTGTAGGCGTTGAAGAGAGACGACATCCCGCGGCAAGTGCGAGGCTGGGCACGAGCTGGCGGAGATGGATGGTGACCAGGGCTGTCTTGGTGAAGATGGATGGCGGAGATGGGCGGATGGTGGCTGCGCTGAGGATCCGGAAAGCGAGAGAGAGAGAGAGAGAGAGAGCAAAGTGTTGGGTGGTGCTATTTTCGGGTAGGGTTGAAAGAGGATGTGAGATAATCGTTGCGGTGGATTGGTGGTGCTTTAGGGTTGAGAGGAAATTCAGAGGTTGAGAGAGATGTGAGATGAGATTGAGGTGAGAGAGTGAAGTAGAAATAAAAATAAGGAAACCTGTTATAAAGAAATGGAGCGGGCTGCGCACTCGTGACTCGTGAGCCATAATTTGGGCCGCGCAATATTGGAGCCTATTTACTGATCCAGTTTGCTAATGGACCGGATCAGTTAATGTCTCCAATATATGCGCCAATAAAATTTAAATTAACTGATCCGGTTACTTTGGTTAACCGGATCAGTTAATCTTAACTGATCCGGTTTAGTAAAAACCGGATCAGTTTTTTTGTGTCATATAAGGTTTTTTCCACTAGTGCACCCTTGAAAATCATCAATGAAAGATACAAAGTACCAGTGACCTTCCAAAGACTCAACACGTGAAGGACCCAACAATCAGAGTGGATATAATCACGAGTACCTTTTGTTCTATGAATGCCTTTAGGAAACTTACTACGATGTAGTTTCCCAAAAACACCAGTGCTCACAAAACACAAGGTTTATGACCTTGCGGCAACCCAAAAGATCTGCCTTGGAGAGGATTTACATTCCTCTCTCAATCATATGCCCAAGTCTCATGTGCCATAGCTTGGTCATATCCTCCTTCTGAATTTCAGATGAAGCAACATCAGCTGAACTTGAGAGAGTAGAACCTTGCAAGATATACAAAGTTCCACACTTGACCCCCTTCAGCACATCCTTTGAACCCTTGAAGACATACACAACTCCACCCCATCTTTGACATTGAACCCCTTATTGTCTAACAGACTAAGTGAAATAAGATTCTTGGTCATCTGTGGAACATGTCTAACATTATTCAATGTGCAAAATGTACCATCATGTGTCCAGAACTTGATGGAGTCAATTCCAACTGTCTTGCAAACTGCACTGCTGGCCATTGAAATATTTCCCCCATCTACCTGCTCATAAGTAGTGAACCACTCCCTACGAGGACTCATATGATACGACGCTCCAGAATCAAGAACCCACACATCATTGCAATGTGATTGTTCATTAGCAATTAAAAGTATGATCATCCTCAGAAGTCGAATTTTCTGCTGCAACAGCAGCAGAAGCAGACCTAGATTTATTTCCCTGATGCTTCTTCTTAGGACATTCCTTCTTCCAATGTCCCTTCTCCTTACAGTAATTACATACATCATTAGGTTTAGGACCCCCTTTGGAATTTCCGGATTTCCTAAAATTCTTTTTCCCATAATTCCCATGTCCCGTATTACTATTGGCCACTAATCCAGAGGCCAGATTATCTGTACCTGTACTACCAGATGCCCTATGGCGCAATTCCCTAGTATGAAGAGATGATTTAACCTCTTCTATAGACACATAATCTTCACCAATAATAAAAGATTGCACAAAATTCTCATATGACAATGGTAAAGAAACAAGACGAATTAAAGCAGCATCCTCATCCTCCACCTTAACATCAATATTATGCAATTCTAGCAAAATCGTATTTAATTGATGAAGGTGATCCCTAAGAGGTGTACCTTCATTCATGCACAGACTGAATAGACGTTGCTTTAGAAGCAACTTGTTGGTTAGAGTTTTTGTCATGTACAAACTCTCCAATTTCAACCACAGACCAGGTGCGGTTTCCTCCTTCGCGACTTTAGTGATGATGTCGTTAGCAAGACACAACATGATCGTTGAATGAGCCTTCTCCTCCAAAACGACAATCTTAGCGGTAACCGAATCCGATGACTTCTTTGCCAACGGTGCCCACAACCCTTGTTGCTTCAGTCTAGCCCGCATCTTGATTTGCCACAGACTAAAACTATTTTTTCCCTGTGAATTTATCGATTTTCAGATTCATCCAAGATATCTCTCTTATTCAGATCAAAACCAAAGCTCTGATACCAATTTGTTATAACGGATGTGAGAAATAACAAATAATGAACACAGAAAACAATAACGAACACACAGATTTAACGTGGTTCACCAACGATGTGTTGGCTACGTCCACGGGCAGGAGAGAGAGAATAGCTTTATTGATCTTGAGGAAAACAGAATTACAAATGTGTTTTTCATTAATGACGGCTTAAAGACCTATATAATATAATAATAACCCCGAAATAAAATCGCGCATACCGCGTCGAAATTCCAGTCGCCCTATCGGTCGAGCGACAGCTGCCTGATCGGGCGGTTATTTTCTTCAAGCCAGATTTGTCTCGGGCAGGATCGGGCGCCGTTCGCCCGGTCGTAATTCGCTAAGGGCGCTCGATTAGGCGAGCCCGATCGGATGATCGGGCGCCTTGCTTTTATGGACCTGCTGAGACATGCGACCCCGCTTGGTCGGGTAAGCCTACCCCGACTAGACCGGGCGAGCCGACGAAACCCACTTCTGACCAGATTCCAGGCACAAATTCTTACAAACATTTTCTTGGGGCGGAGGAGTAATATGCAGTTTCTATCTTAGAAAAATGATGAAGGTATAAACTCCAACTTTTGCTAAATTTATAGGTTATGTACTCTATCATTGTTGCTTGTATCGTAATTTTATTGCATTTCTACTTTCATTATCAACTTTCTTCCTGATATGGACTGAAAAATATGAACTCAGGCCCGTATTTGGCCTAGGGCGAACGGGGCGGAAGCCCAGGGCCCCCTGCCCAAAAAAAAACGAAAAGCCAGTAAGTTGTAAGTATGACAGCAGTTTTTAAAAAAAAAAAAAATAAATTTAAACTATTTCTTCTTTTCTGTTTTTATTTTTTATTTTTCAGTCTTGGAGCGAAGCTTCCTTCCGCATCCGACAACGCGGTATGTTTTCTAGGGTTTATCATTCTTCGCTCACTTTTTTTCAATTTTTTTTATTTTTTTTTATTTTTTTGTATTTATTTATAATTTTGTTGTTGAAATATGTGAATGCAGAAACCTAGAGATGTCGATGAGAGTGACGAGGATGATGTGGCGGAAGCAAAGCCACATGTTGAAGAAGTAGTAGAAGAAGAAGAAGAGGATGAAATTGTTGAATCTGATGTTGAGTTAGAAGGCGATATTGTTGAACCTGATAATGATCCTCCTCATAAGGTCTTTTTCATCTTCTTCTTTTGTCTAATTTATATATTTGTTTCATCTAAGTATTAGAAATGTGTGATTTGATGTGTGCAATCAACTGTATATCACTTTTAATTTGTTCTAGAATTTTCATTATATATCATTGATTTTACTTGTTGATTAGGGTCGAATTTCTGATTTCGCCCTTAGGCCACCGTATACTCAAGAAACGGGGCTGTATGAACTTAGCATATGTGGGAAAGTTCGAAACACAAGGACAGGAAAGAGTAGAGATTCTGATCAAAGCAAATAACAAAAAGGAAGACGAGAGATGCATATGATCGGCCAACAAATCCAAGCACTGCCTACCTCTTGCAGACAATATAGTTGATCGATGGTTCACTAAATACTTCAAATCCATTTCTCTTCTTAACTACAATTTCCAAACTATACATATTGTTAAATTCTCATATTTTGCTTTAAAATGGTTCGCCTAGAAAAAAATTCGTTGCTGATTTAAGTCTTATATATGGTCTTCTCCTACAAAAAAAAAAAAAAATACAATTAAATGAAATATTATTTTTTAAATAAGACCATCTAGCTATATTTTTTCTTTTGGCAGCTATGGCCATCCAGTTTCCAGTTGCAATTCGAAAGTCAAGTATTAAGTCAGGCAGGGCCATGTGCCAATAAGCTCGTCATGTTTTAAGTCTTAGTAGTCATATTCATATGATTATTCGATTATAAGATAATGTGCCCTACATCAAATAATTTGGCACTCCAAACATCATTCAGTAGTTAATTAATTAAGGAACATGGGGTCCAACTGCAAATAATTTGGCACTCCAAACATCGTTCAGTAGTTAATTAAGGAACATGGGGTCATATAAGTAGGTCCTGAAATCACATGAGCATTTAAATTGTTCTGTTATGCTTTAGTACTAGTTAACATCAAACATGACCGCTCATAAATATTAAGGTTCTATGATTAGTATTTCTTATTTTTTCCATGTTATGTGTTGCTTAGGTCTAGAGAATGGCGACCCAAAATCCTAAATCAAGGCCTAACCGATCTCTTCATGTCGTTGTTGTGGGTGAAATTTCACCTAAGCTTGATTAGGATGTAGCATTCGAGTTGATTATCTACAATATTTGGTCAAGTAGTCAACCCCTTGGAAGTAGTTAACATCCTCAAGGGTTGTTACAAAGAACAAGTCAAACAACAAAAATAAGGGGAATCCCTTGTATTAAGGAGGCAGTTTCAATCCTCTAAAGAATAGGCGACATCCTAGGTCTTATGAGAAAATGACATTGTGAGGGTCCAATAACGAGCCGAAGTCCGAACATGTAGACGAAGTCAGAGCGTCTAGACGACATCAAGCTTGACTCGGATAAACATACAAGGAAGTAAAAGCTAAATTGATTTTGTTTTTAAACTAACAGTGATTGTTTTGCACAGTCATCACGAGATGGTTTCTTTTGTGGACATTCTCAATGGCTGCAATTGAGCACCCACATACCAAGGTGTTCAAGAGAAGTCGACACTTATCGCGTGTAAAGCCAACATGATGTCCAAAAAGTAAATAGGGGAACCTTGGATGCATAGACTGACGACGTGTCCGTCAAGTCGAAACAAGGCATCTGGACCTGACTAAGAGACCCTCGACGTGAAAGTAAATTTCATGAATTCCTCCTTCAAAATGCCCTCTAAAGGTAAAGTAATAACCATTATATATAGCAGTCATCAAATTGATAAGAGGTGCAATCCTCAAGCTTGAAGATGACAAGATGAAACTCCCCATATCATTTTAGCAAGTCTTTACATCACTTAGAATAGTTAGTTCTTGCTTTACCTAGGGCTTAAACCAATACATGACCTTGTTTAAAATATAACACATTACTTGTCAATGCTAACAATCTCATTGAGTCTTTAGAATTGAAGAATTCACAGGTTACGTGACAAATAATATCACAAATGCGACTTCAGACATGTTTGACTAAATTAGGATGGTCAACAACGGTGATCTCAACATTGGGCGCAACGCCACCTCCGACATGCACTTCATGTATCTAGTGGCCAACAAAAACTTCCAGGTCATGGACGTGTCGAAACATGTCGGACGTGTCCAACTGAACTGGCGACGCATCGTATCGAAAAAGGCGTCAACTTGTTGATGTGGCATCCTATCACAATATACGAAAATTAAGAGGTTACAAGGTTCATCCCTTTGCCGTCTGACAAAGTGCCATATGTTCTATGACATCTTGAGAAAAAACTCCAAGTTTGAGCGGACAGAGAAGCATGAGCTCTAGGGGTACTTGACCGATCCACCCTTATTGTCCAAGCCTAAGCCTGAGGAAAAGCTGTAACTCTACTTGTCGGTATCCGAAACTGCAGTCACCGCAGTCTTGACATGAGAAGAAGACGGTAAGCAACTCCTTGTTTATTACGAGAGTAAATTCCTTCTCGAACTGAGACCAGGTTCGCATACTTAGAGAAACTAATACTTGCATTCGTCATGTCCTTCACAAAGTTACGTCCTTATTTCGAGTCTCATCCTATAATTGTGAAAACTAACTATCCAATTAACACTGTCTTGAGAAAATCGAAGTTGACAGGTCAAATGGCGAAGTGGTCCATCCAGATCAGTGCCTATGACATCCAATATGAACCTAGGACAGCTATCAAATCGCAAGGACTAGCTGACTTTGTGTCCGACTTTACACCTGGTCTGCAAGCCTTTGCTAACCAAGAAGTCAATATGCTGACTGATAATGGGGCCAGTAAGACCTGGATGTTGTACACCGATGGGGCATCTAATGTTAGGGGTACAGGTCTGGGCATAATGTTGGTTTCCCCAGAAGGTGACGAGATTTTCTCAAGAATGGTACAATCCTACCTGGTGAAGACGCCAAGGCATTGATGATGAAAGCATCCCACTATATTTTACTTCGCGATGTTTTATCCAAAGTGTCTGTTTCAGGTCTATATCTTAGATGTCTAGAAGCTGCAGAGTCGAGTCGTGTACTCGAAGAGACACATCGTGGCAATGGGGGCAACCATTCTGCTTGAAGAAGTCTCTCCACGAAATTACATTTGATGGGCTATTATTGGCTCACCATGGGTCAGGACACTGCGGACATCGCCAAAAATGTGATGCCTGCCAACGCCACACACCGGTCCAACATCAACCATCTGAAGTCCTTCATTCTACTTGACATTGTGTTCATTCATGAAGTGGGGCATGGACATAGTGTGTAAGCTGCCTCAAGTAGGGGTGTGCATCGGTCCAAAACTGGACCGGACTCCAAATTTTTTTTGGACCGGGACCGGAAAAATTCCGGTCCGGTCCGATTTTGGACCGGTTGGACTAAAATTTATATTTTTTTATAAAAAATAAAACTTTTTCTTAGGTTTAAATATATTTATAAATTCAATATATTAAGATATAATAATTCTAAAAGCAATAATCTTAAAGGCAATAAATATGAGGTCTTAACTTTCTAACTTTTTAAGTTTTAAACTTTTTTTTAACATTAAAATTTTTTTTTTAAAAAAAAACAGGAATTCTGGTCCGCCGGTCCGGATCGGAAAATTCCGAGTTTGGACCGGAACGGACCGGAAACCCGGAATCACAAATTTTCATGGACCGGGGACCGGACCGGAATTTTCCGATCCGGTCCATTCCGATCCGGTTCCGGTCCGAATTCTGGTCCGGTCCCGGTCCATTCCGGTCACAATCCGGTCAGAATTCTGGTCCCGGTCTAAAAGTGCACACCCCTAGCCTCAAGCACCTGGCCAGAAAGCCTGGCCATGACTGATTATTTTTCAAAGTGGATAGAAGCAGAAGCATTCCAACAAGTAAGAGAAAAAGAAGTCAATTCATTTATAAAACGTAACATATTGTGTAGGTACGGCGTCCCGTCAGACATCGTTTGTGACAACGGTTTTCAGTTCATAAGTGATAAGACAAAGGACTTTTTTGCCAAATGGAATATTGGGCATGGCCAAGAAGTTCGATGGCTACCAATGCTACTAGTCCTTCCAGCACCATCCATCAGAAGTCATTTGTCCCACTTTGACATCATGACCTTTCATGAAGTGGGGGCATGGACATAGTTTGCCAAACTACCTTGAGCACTAGACAATGTGTCATGCTGGTCATAACTGATTAGTTCTCAAACTGGATTAGAGGGTTTTAGAAAAGGTAAGTAATTGATTTATATATATTACAACAATCTATTTTGCAGGATTTGCAGGATGGGACCGCATATACTCGAAAGAGATCTTGAAAATTAAGAACTTTGAAAGCGATATCTTCGAGACGTTAACTCCTTTCTCCCTTTCCTATTATTATGAGATGTCATTGCTACTAAAGTACAAGCACTGCCGGGTCTGTGTTAATAATTAAAGATAGATATATTGTTGACACCTAGATGAAGGAAAAGCCAAGTTGAAGATGTCACTACATCTCTCAGACGTTACATGGGGTATACCTTCTTATCAAAGCTTGATTGAGAGCCAATACCAAAGAGTTGACATGTCAAACACCTAAAAGAGTATCACTTCTTAAAAAAGACCCCGATCTCTCGTTATTTATATTACATTTTGAGAATCATTACCGACTTAAGCGTCGAAGGCCCGTTGGCAAACGCATTGCAGATCTATATCGACAACTAGAAACCCTAACCTTCTACGGGACGGGTGGAAGACGTCGAAGTCGTAACCTTCTACGGGACGGGCTCGACATGACACTATGTACAACTAGAAAGCCTAACTTCTACGGGACGGGTGGAAGACGTTGAAGTCCTAACCTTATACGAGAGGGGCTTGCTCGTGACACTTGTACCAAACATTCTAGATATCTCTAACTTGACCAACTACGCACTGGTCAAGGTATGTAGAATAAATAGAAATCATACAACCTACAACTACAAATACAATTACAAATGCAAATGAAAAATGGCAACTAAATTGACAACTTTGCAAATGACAAATGCATATATTCACAATGCAAACAAAGGAAGCTACCTAATACGGTGGACTAACTTTGAACACAAAGACGACTGACTAAACGAACGCAAAAAAGGGGTCATCCCCAATATCTCGATCTTGCAAAGACAAAAATCAATACATTAATTTGCTAACATCCGCATCTAGTGTTGGCTTGATCCGCAGGGAACAATAGCCATGATGCCATCCACCACGTCATCAGCCTTTGCATCGTCAACTTTCGCCTTAACAGCCAAGACATCTCCTGATTGACTTACATCTCCTAGTTGACTCACATCTCCTAGTTGACTAACACTCCCAGTTGACCACCTTCTAGTGAAGACGTTTCCATCAAACGTGGCAAAGAACGTGACATCTTTGTCAGTCATCTCCATCAGGCATGACACTTCCATGAGGCGTGACTTCTCCACTATCTTTATTTTCATTATTGATAAGCTTGTCTCGAATAGCAAGACATCACGAAGGCATCTGCCAACTTGCCAATGACATCTTCAGAGTTCCATGCAAGGTGACAACTTGCCATGCCAACATGACGACTATCTGAATTCAAACATATGTATTTCAAAGAAGAAAATTTAACTTTTGTAGAATGTGATCTTCAAAACCAAAATTTGGGGGCGATTGTTTTGGGTGAAATTTCACCTAAAACTGATCAGGGACGTAGCATTCGAGTTGGTTATCTACAATATTTGGTCAAGTATCCAATCCCTTGGAAGTAGGTAACATCCTCAAGGGTTGTTACAAAGAAGAAGTCAAACAAAAAAAAAGAACGGGAAGCCTTTGTATTAAGGAGGCAGTTTCAATCCTCTAAAGAATAGGTGACATCCCGGTGATTGAATCGGTCAACCAGCACATGAAACAAAAGTAGGTTGAATCGGTCAAGGTGGTTGCAGCAGCCAACGGAAATGATGCCGGGTATCTCGGACATGACCAACTAGACAACCTGATTAGTTAGGGTTTATTTGCTATGAATAGAGGTTAATGTATTAGTTTTCATTCTCATTGTCTCTCATTCTCTCCCACTCACTCTGACTCACTCTTACTTACTCTCACTCACTCTCATCTATTGTAGTCTAATTTTAAGCAATTAATACAAGTTTTCTTCTTGTTCTTCTTCTTAATTCTTGATCCTCGTTTGTAAAGAGAGGTTGCCCAATATACTTCTCTTTTTCTTCTAATGTCATTTTTTATCTTCTACATCAATGTATTATGCCCTAGTAAATTCTTCCTTAATAAACAATTTTAGACCTTGATTGATTTACTAACATCGATGGCCTCTTTTCTTAGGCAAATTGACCCCTTGGTAACATTTGTCCAAAACATAGTTTGCCAAAATCTTTAGCTTGTTGCGCTTAGTTTTGTTTGCTAAGAGTACTTGAAGGCAAATTCATGGCAATTTAGACAAAATCATTGTCATGCTGGTACATGTACTCCTCCCTCCCTAACCAAAGTAAATTACACAAATTAAACAAAAATAAAATGTGTGTGTATTAATACTCGAATACCCAACCTCTCATTTGAAATACAAATTCACTAACCAACTAATATATAATCTCATATTGGTCTTTATAAGAAAAAATATTTAAAGACAAGATAATATTTCTTTTAAAAAAGAAAAAAAATTAAAAGTATATGATTCACATATCTCGAAGCTTTATACTCTAATATTCATAACTCAGAGCTACAAACTACATTGCTTCTAATTTAAGAACTAAACCATAATAGCACACTCGCATGAATCGATTGCATATGTTAAGAGCTGTTAAAGAACCATGCCAGTTGATATATGAAAATTATTGTGAGATGAAGTAGCAAGTTGTTCTCGATTCGCGTCGTGACTCGTGAGACGTATGAAGGGATATACAACCTCAAAATCAAATTATATGCAATGAGACATCGTCCAGGCCAACAACTACTTCTTACATTCCACCAAACGATAATTAAAATTGTAAAACGAATTCCTCAAAAAAAAAAAATAAATTGTAAAACAGATTAAGGCTAATTAATACTATTGGAAAAGCGTCCAAAGATAACGCGAAGGAACCAAGCTCAGATGCGTCCCACACGTGAAGGTTGCTCCTAGTGCAGGTCGGTGCGTCGCGCACACATGGCTGCTTGCGCCTAGCGCCAGTTTGTGCGCCGCGCGCACCTGGCTGCAAGCTTGGCATAGGTGGTGTGCCCAGCCCGCACCAATCGGAACTTTTTATTTTTGGTTTGGCAGTAGCGATGGTGCCCCCGCACCAGGTATAATAGTGCGCCTTCACCTCTTTGCGGGCTATGCGATTTTTGCTTTTTCGGATTTAATTCGAGTTTATTTTATTAACCTTATATAAATACCTTATGGGCCTTTTTCTCTCTCTAATGATTATTCATTAACCTAAACCACATAGCCAACCCTCCCTTCTAAGAATTGATGAGTTCTTGAGAAACTCCAACCCTTGAGTTTGGGGTGTAGAATTCTTGGGTGTTGTGTTAACCTTGGGGGGCATTCGTCATTGAAATCCTGCACCGGTATAGTGACGAAATCGCTTCTAAGTCAGTGGCCTCCATACCACAGCATAACGCTGTTGTTACGAGATTAAATCAAGTTCTGCAAGTTCAGTTGTCAGATATCTGTAGATAAGTTTCTTATATCATATTGTTTGTCAATATTATTTGTTTGTTTGTTCTTCATGAATATTTCAATCATACTGATTATTTCCAACAATTTAGAAGCGATTGCTTGATTGTTATATTCATGTTGATGCACAATTGATAACCTAATTTCAATTATCTACCTTGGAAAGAATTCCTTGAGTATAGATTATTTGTTTAGGTATGCTTAGAAAAACGAAGTCTTGTGAGCTGACTTACAATGGAATTTTGAAGAGTGGATTGGAGGTACTATGCCTATCCTAATGTTAGGCTATGATTGGGAAACTTATACCTTTGAACTATATATTTTATATAATTTATGGAGAAATTTGGAATCGTAAATTCTAGTGCCCACAAGGTGTTCGATGAAATTACTCAATGAGTAAATTCATGAAGGGACGTATCCTATGGAATTTTAGTTTACTATACTTTAACTTTGCGATATAATTCATACTTGTGTTGATGTTTGTTGCACTGTTCGTCAATGTTAAGGTTGAGTTAAGACTTAAGGTGTTTAAGCAAGATCAACTTGTGTTGGATATGCATATCTTAGTGGCTCGAAATAACACTCCATAAGAACGTAGTTTCATGGAAAGGAACCATAACGTTGCGAAGTGGGAACCTTTAATGGTAGGATCACTCAAGTCCATATGGATTACTTAGGGAAGTTTTCTTTCCTAAATATAAAAATATATATATATATATATATATATATATATATATATATATATATTATCAAATCTCTAACTTTACAGGAATTATTTTGTGCCCTATTGCTTTATATAATATCTACTTTTGGTGATATGTCAGTCAATGTGGGGGTTGAGTTAGAGGTTGAGACACTCAAGCAAGCAAAATGGAGTTGGAGGAGTGGCAACTGTGTGGAATTCATAGCACCTTCAACAGGCTTAGCGAAAGGGAGGTTTTTTTTCTTATCGTTAATATTCCAAGTATAGCCTATTTGCATAATTTATTTTATGTGCCCATTGCTTGGTACTTAACTTATACTTGTGTCCTCAAACTGTTAGTTTCTTTCGAGAAATGAGTTTGTGTTTGCGAC
The DNA here is from genome assembly GCA_947646795.1 of Beta lomatogona. Classification (NCBI taxonomy): domain Eukaryota; kingdom Viridiplantae; phylum Streptophyta; class Magnoliopsida; order Caryophyllales; family Amaranthaceae; genus Beta; species Beta lomatogona. The sequence continues at coordinate 558,873 of CANSNZ010000968.1, forward strand.
TAATGAGTATATAAGTTTAGCTTGCTTGAGTAGACATGATGAGAAAACAAACTTCATGATTGACTTTTTGAGTTATGATCTATATACTTTTGCTTATGATATATATGTTGTATACATTTGATTATGGAGTTGTTCGTAGTACTCTTGAGGAGTATTTCTGCTGACCATGTTTAGTCGTGAGGACTTAAGATTGGTTGAATGACCTTTTGGGTTTCTTGGTTGCAACTCTACTGCTAAGTCATGCCTCAGATAATCCCTATAGTTATGTATTTTAGGGTTGTTGAAGTAATTGAGTTAATTCTTCTGGACTTAGCTTGTTTGGTAAACTTGGAGCAATAATTGGTGAATGCTATCATGTTTTATGTGTTGATTTATCAGAGGATAGCATTCCTTTTGTTCAAGCTCTAGATGGGACCATTTAGGACTCCTTGTTTAAAAGCAAAAGTTTGAGATTTAATGTGGCTTTGTGCCAATGACTAAAATCATTTAAGGATTGAAAGAACATGAAAATTTTTAAGAGGATTATGTGTAGTCTTCAGACGTTCTTTGGGTATCATCTTTCATGTGGAGGTGAATGTCATTTTCAGTAGTTATAACTTTGTGCTAGATAAGCTCATGAGTTGTTGGTTATTCTCCGTGTGTTAAGAGGGTTTATGGTAGTAACCTGGAATGTTCATGTTGTGGGGGTTTCTAACCATAGTTGGATTTCTATCCTTCGTTTACACAGCTAGTATGAGGATTTAGCTCTTTGTGGCTACTGTTGTGCTGAATCTGATGATGTGCTTATTTATTCTTGAATGAGCTTTGTTGGATGAATCTCATGATGTCATTGATGATTTGTTAGTCATTGGTATGATTGTTCAGTGGACATGATTATGTGCTTACTGCCTGATTCTCTTCAGTGTCTCTCCTAGTAATATTGATGTGTAGTTAAGTAAAGGAATAGCTTAAGTTTAATTCTCTAAGCTAGCAAAGTCCAATCTTTCTGGTAACCCCCCTTGGTTAGGAAGTCGTCTTTGTTTGATCGACGATGTGAAGCCTAGGGGTTATTATATTGAGGTGATGGTCAAGTTACAAGGGGATATTATGACTTCTAGTTGGGGCTAGTGCTTAGAGAAGAGCAAGCTATCACATGACTCGTTTGTGACCTATCAGACTCATTGTGTATGTCCTTGCCGGACCATAGTTGGTACTTTGGTTGTGTGTTGACCTTCAATAGACTTTGTCAGTTGTAAAAGCTATAGGCAAGGTACAATGTTCTGAGGTTCATTAATGTTTTAGTATTGACAATGTAGTTACCTCACATGTTGCTAAGGTTTCCTAGGCTAGTGACTATGTTTGAATTAGCATCTTGTTATTTGTTTGTGTATCACTTTGATTTGTAAAGTGTATACTTGAATGACATCTTAAAGGAGGAAGAGTCATTAGATCTTCCGGGACTTGGGATTACGCTGTGAGGTTTCCTTGGTGAGTAGACTTGAATGGTCTGTAGGTGGTCTATGGTTTATACCACTTGTATATTAGTTCTGTGTGATGAACTAAGTTTGTATTATCTTGGCTTATCATTATGGTATCTATTTGAGTGGTATTGATCAAATTGACATTGTTTGGTGATCATGTGTCTATGATTGATCTTATGTCTTGGGTGTTCACACTCTTGATGTCTTTATGAAACTGAAGGTTTCGATTCTTGAGCCAAGATGGAAGTTGGAGATAAGGTAATTCATGTGGTTCATCGATGTAAAGCTAATGTATTGGTAAATGTACCTCTTATCTCAATCTTGTTAAGAGATCATGGTTTGTAATAGGTTCATTTGGAATGTTGAATAGTTAGCATGAACTATTATGTTACGTATACATGTTTATGAACTGTCTCTAGAAAAGTGATTTTCTAAATCATTATGCTTATATGTTTATAAGTGTATATGTTGGCATATTGTTCTTGACTTAATGCTTTGTTAAGGAGATAAAGTAAGATGGGTTGCAGAGTCAACCATGAGAATAAGTTTATTGAGTTGAACTGGTTGAGTCAAGAAGCCGATTGAAGAGGAAATCATTGGCAAGTTACCTGTTGTGGGGGTAGTGAAATACTCACTTATTTGCATTGTGGTATTTTAGATGCTTACGTACATTGTCTTGTGAAGGCAATGGAGGCACATATTGACAGGAGTATGCAGGGGTTGGTGTTGATTTCACTAACGGGACCGATGGATGCTTTTGAGGTCCCGTCTTTGGGACTTGCCATGCGCACGTGGGGTCACATAACAATAACCAGTTTGGTGGCTCAACTAGTTCAATCTTAATGGATGTGCGAGGATCCATTACCAGTATTGGTGGTTTGATTAGTGAGCTTAATGGTATAATGACAAGACAATCCATTACCATTGTGGTGGTTCAATTTATTTGAGCTTGATGGATTGATGAATCAATAACCTTTATGGTGGTTCAACTGGCAATTGAACTTGATAGATTCATGGGTATCGGGTTGAACAATAATTGTCTTTAATGTGTCTATACTCAGTTATGCAGAGGTTGCATTTGATTGAGATCCTAAGATGGGATAGTCTTAATATGGGACTTATAGACACACCGCGGCATACAATGTGATGTTGTATGTGGTGTACAATGAGATATTGTATGTGAGGTTGACCTTGAACGCTCTTAATGTTTCCATATCCCGGCAGGCTTGGGTAGTCCTTGGAATGGACTTGATGGTTACACCGTTGTGATGCCTTGTGCATGATCTTACTTGGTCAGTATCATAGTCGTGTAAAAGGGATGGTCTACTTTGTTCAAATCTAATGGATCGTGAGAGTCTATAGCCTTTATGTTAATTTGACAAGTGGAGCTGATGGTACTCGGCGGCACCTAGGTAAGGGTTGTCTTGAAGTCCATGTCCTTTATGGCTGATTCAATTTAATTCAACGTAATGGACTTGATGTTTCTATGGCCTTCGTGGCTGATTCAAAATTTATTTGAACGTAATAGAACATCGGATTTGAGTGTGAAGGGATGGCCTCCTTCTGTCGAATATCGTACTTGTAGGCATTCTAGAGCGCTCACTGGAATCCCAGGGTGATGGCCGGGATTGTTGAACAATGTATATGTTCACATTCATTTGAAAGACATGTGACTTGTCTTAAATAAAACATGAATGGTATGATCAACTGTGTTGTATGTTGTTCAAGGTACAATTCAGGAACATCGCAGAGTTTTCAAGCTCTGAAGGTAAAGATATGGTCATCGGGTCACTCCTCTTTTCTGTAAGTTCAAATCTTTGGATACTTGTAGATGAGTGAACACCCTATTTCATTATGTGTTAGTTCAATCCCTGGATACTAACATTTATGTGTCTAGCCTTCCTTTTACTGCTCATTTCTTGTTTTTGTACCTTTGCATTTGTGGGGAATTGTTGGAAAAGCGTCCAAAGGTAACGCGAAGGAACCAAGCTCAGGTGCGTCCCGCGCGCTAAGCCTGCGCTTAGCGCAGGTCGGTGCGTCGCGCGCACATCTGGCTGCGTGTTGTGCACAGGTGGTGCTCCAGCACAGTTCTAAATGGTGCGCCCACATAAATCAGAATTTATTGTTTTTGGTTTGGCAGTAGCGATGGTGCGCCCGCACCAAGTATAATTGTGCGCGCGCACCCCTTTGCGGGCTGTGCGGTTTTGCTTTTCTGGATTTAATTCGAGTTTATTTTCTTAACGTTATAGGAAAACCTTCTTGGTCTTTTTTTCTCTTTCTAAGAATTGACCAGTTCTTGAGAAACTCTAACTCTTGAGTTCGGAGTGTAGAATTCTGGTTGTGGAATTCTTGGGTGTTGTGTTAACCTTGGGGGCATTCGGCATTAGAAGCCTGCACCGGTATGGTGACAAAATCGCTTCTAAGTCAGTGGCCTCCATACCATGGCACAACGCTGTTGTTAGTTGTTACGAGATTAGATCAAGTTCTACAAGTTCAGTTGTCAGATATCTGCAGATAAGTTCCTTATATATGGTGACAAAATCCTATTATTTTTTGTTTGTTCTTCATGAATATTTCAATCATAGTGATTATTTCCAACAAATACTTCCTCCGTTCTTTAATAATTGCTAGATGTAGGGGTTGTACATTTTTTAAGGAGATGAGAGAGATAGAAATAGATGGAAAAAGAGACCCATGTGATATGGAGAGAGATAGAGAGAAAACATAGTCAAATTTAGTAATGTTGCAATTAATACTAAACTTTCAAATAATGAAAATATTGCAATAATAAAAGAACGGGGAAGTAGGAAATAAGAGGTGAAATACTTGGGTGCTGGTCTGTGAGATATAATTGATAGCTTTTCTCTTCTTGAAGAGCCAACATTTTAGCAAATAAACATGCATGCATGTAAAAGAAAAATAGCAACTGAAAGCAGACATCCTTCCTCTTAGCTTGTTGGCTACATTCTCAAATGCAATGTATCCTACCAATCTTGTAATGATTACTTGGTAGTTATACAATCAATTTAAGACTACCAGAAGTTATTGAAATTCTGTAGTAGTATGATAATTCTATCCTTTTTTTTTTTTTTTTTTTGATTAAAAAACAACCTAAAAATTTCAAGTATGATAATTCTATCCGTTATTTAAAAACAACGCTAAAAATTTACAAGTGCTCCCCCGCTGCTTATTCACGTCACACTGTCACATGCTTAACTCTAAATAAATAATAATCGTCGGAAGTTGTCTAATCATTAAACTCAGATCCCATAAGCGAATATTAAAATCGACAAATTTCCCCAAAGAAAATGATATTCATACCACAATCATTAAAATAGGAACGACTTTTTTCACTTATTATTTTATATAGAGAATTATCTAAGAAAATAATTTATGATTTGAAATTAATTTTGTTGGTTAAGTCATGTGAAAATGATATAAAGGACAATAATATAAATTATAATTAAACAAATTAAATAAGACAATTTTCAAATTCTCACCAATCAAGTTAGTTAACATTAAAATAAATCACTTTATAATTTGTTAATGTAAGCTTATAGATTGATACTTCCCCAATTTACCTAAATTCTATCTGTTTACTATTCAGTGGTCAAAATTATAGAACTCTAATCGTGTTATATAATTCATTTATAAGAACAGAATTATAAGTTTGTTTAGATGTGTATTTTCATTATATCATTTTAATCAATATGTAATAGATGAATTTATTATTAAATGTGAGTATTGGTGACCACTTTAAATAAAAGTAGTTATAACTTAATAAAACAGAATTAGTATTAGAGATGGAACGAGTTCCTACTCTCTAATATATTTATCGTTGATTATCAACTATGCGTATTTCTTGTAATTATACGTAACGACATTACAGAAGAATTGTAAAATAACAATACGGGTAGACTACTTGTACAATAATATACTATTAAAATCAAACTACCGAACTAAATTACAGTTGGCCATGATTTTAGTTTATTTGTCGGGTGCAAACCACCAAAGATTCAAGGGATGCAAATGATTAGTAGCAGAAGATGCCATAAGACAATGTCCAGGGATTCGAGTAAGCCCAAGACTAATACAAGTGCATGGCACCGGCCACCATGCCACCAACCGGTTTCTCGTTTTGATATTTGTTATCGGGTATCGCTAAATGACGACCTGTTTTTCCTACTTACACCCTATATTTTTGTACAAAAATATATGGGTTTATTCCCCCATTCCCTCCTTTCCCCTTCTTTATAAAAGCTCCACACATGTCCCATGTGATTTACACTAAACCCACCCCACTATAATTTATTGAATTAATTCCTCACTTTCTCTTTTTTAACCCCTACCACTACATTTAAATAGTAAGATCTCCGACATTGACCACGACGTTGACTGGCATTGACCAATCAGAAACCTAGTTAGGCACGTACATTGGCCGATTCACCACAAGGTCAGGCGTCCAAAATAAACGTTTGATCCTGCGGTCAGACGGCTAATTTTGACGTATGCTCCAAAATATTAGGTGTAATTTAAGTTTTTTTTTCTTTTGTAAAAGCATTGTTTTTGAATTTATTGATGGATTTTTAGTTTATAAATTTGAAATATCATATTTAATATTTGAAATAGGTGGAAGTATAAGTAAATATATAGTATAATATATTTTGACATGTTTTGTTTTAGATGTTCACATGTAATTATGATCTATGATATATTATATGTAATTATGTTGAATAGCTGAAAATACTTTTGAATATTTGTAGTTTAATGTAACTGTAGTTTATAACTTTGAAAAATTTAATATAGTAGATATAATTTATTTAAAGAGTGGAAAATATAAGTAAATAATATAATATATTTGGAATATTTGAGTATTTATAAATTTCGCCTTACATAAAAAAGTTGAAAATAGGCCATTTACATTTATTTCGCCTAAAAACAAAGACAGGCGCCTTATTTATTCTTTTGGTCAGGCGTCTAAAATAAATGCTTATTCCATTGGACAAGCTCCTAAGTTAGATGCCTAACCAATGGATCAGCCGCCTAAGTTAGACGCCTGACAATGGATCATTCATCTGTTTTAGGCGCCCGTCCATGGCCCATGAGTCTTATTTTGGCGGTTATTTTGTACTCCCTCTTTTTTTTTTTTTTTTTTATCTTTCTCACTTGGAATCTTGGCACTATTCATACTTAGAGAGAATCTTCTCAATTTTTTTTCTATTTATAAGAAAAAATATAGTCATGTGGGGTCTTGTTTGATTCGTCTCAATTAGTACGTTATTAATTTTCAATCGTTATAATTTTTACTAATATATAATGAAAGATATCTAAGTTCAAAGATGTGCATTGGGAGACGCGCACTGGAAAGTGAGAATGATAAAAAAACAGAGGGAGTATTAGTTTATCGTTGGATTTGTTAGTGTCTAATTTTGATCTACTATATATTCACTAGTGGAAAAAACGTTAAATGACACAAATAAACTGATCCGGTTCTTCCAAAACCGGATCAGTAAATTCAATTTTTTTTTGGATGTAAAATATTGGGCAAATTAACTGATCCGGTTTGGAGGAGAACCATATCAGTTTTCTTACCTAATCCGGTTCTCCGAAACGGATCACTTAACCCAACAATTTCGCAAGCCCATTTTCCCGCATCCCTTGTAATACTACCCCTGGGCTCAATATCATACCCAACCTCCTTCACCTCTCCCCTTAAATTAATATCCCGATTTTCACGCTGACCTAACTCCCACCCCTCTTAAAAACCCTAATACTTCCCTCTCACCCCCGCTTCCCTCTTCCCAGTTCCCTCCCTCTTTTCCTCTCATCATCATCTGTAAACTACTTCCATAACCCTAATAATGCCACTTCCCACTTCGAGATTTACCACTCTCTCTCCTCAGTCTACCATCCCATCATCTTCCCCACTCCTCTCTCACAACTCTGTCAACCACCCTATTCCATTGCTCGTCGCAACCCAACAACCAGCACACTCGCTCGTCGATGACTCTGTCGCAACCAGACTCTATCCCTCTTCGCCGCAATCATTCTCTCTCCCTCGTCATCGCAGCCTACCGACTCCGTCGCTCGTGGAAGAATCAACGTGGAAGCCTATATCCTCTTGCCGTCGCAACCCGAAAACCCTCCCCACTTCGTTGGTCGTCGTCTCTCCTCTCTCAAACCGTCGTCTTGGCGCTCGTTCAAGAGCTAGGGTTCCATACTTATTTTATTTTTTAGTTTATTTGTTCTTTTTTTCGATTTTTAGTTTATTTTTTCAAATTTTAGTTTGTAACTTAGCCTTCGCCATCGGCTGGTGAATTTCTTTTTGTGTAATTTTATTTAATTTCATCTGTTTGTTTTGTCATATGTTTTTCCATTAAATTTCGTCTGTAAGTTCACCAGATGTAGAATGTATTTTATTTGATATTTAATGTTTCACTGATCTTTCATATTGATAATATTTTGGATTTTCTTAAATTTCGTTATATATGATTGAAGGTTTGTTGATGTTTTTTCAAATATTGATAATAGGTTATAGGTTGGTTGATTTTTCACTAGATGTAGCATGTTTTGTGGATTTCCTTGTTGAAGTCAATATTAGGTGTGCTGCAAAAACTGATCCGATTGTTGGTTGAAAATCTGATTAGTTATCTACTAACCGATCCGGTTTTCACCAAAAACCGGATAAGTTTATTTGTTAACTGGTCCTGTTTTTGTCAAAATCGAATTAGTTAATGAGTAACTGATCCGGTTTTCAACCGCTCCGAGCCCAACTGATCCGACCCAAAATCGGAATTAGTAACCCCTATTTTGACCAGTTTTTATGATATTTTTTCCACTAGTAACTAAATAGTTGAAAATCTATCTAAATGGTAAGATCATACGTGCATGCTTATTAATAGGTTCCATACGCGAGCAATGAGGGAGACTGTGTTAATTATCATAATAGATTTAATTACGATAAGAGAAGAATTCGATATGGTTAAAAAGGTAGTCGAATATCTTAACGAAATCGCAATTTCCATAGGGTTTGCATTAGTTAGAGAGTCGTATAAGAAGAATGCTTCAGGTCCCCGCAGGTGTTATGTGAAATGTTCTCGAGGGACGAGATACAAGGGGAATAAGGCGGACCAAAGAACTGTGAAACGACCTAATACGTCGACAAAGTATTGTGGATGTTCATTATGGATTAAATTGGTTTTGGACTCCTGGTGATCAGTGATGATTCCCGACATTGAATATGGGTTTCACAACTAGCGTTCATAGTGTATAAAGAGGGCCACATGCAAACTAGTGGACTCGATGATGATGCTTGGTGGACGGTCAAGCAAATGACTGATGCTAAGACGGCACCGAGAAACATACAAGCTGCTATAACTAAGGCATATTCGCATCTTTACCAAACGATCAAGCATATCTACAACGAGAGGTTATTTTACACCATAGAAGGGCGTGAGTAGCGGACTTCAGCTGAACAATTTCTACACCTTGCTAGGTTGTAAAATTACGTGTCATGGATATTACTGGATGATGAATGAGTTATTACTCATGCCTTCATGGCTCATCCTCATGGTACGAACGCACTTCGTACATACCCTTGGGTAGTTGGCATCGATCCAACGTATAAGACGAATCGATATGGTATGCTTTTCGTTGAGCTGGTGGGTGTGGCACCAACAAATTTGAACTTCCTCATCGTCTATGCCATAGTGAAGGATGGGAATGCAGAGAGTTACCGTTGGGTGTTATTGGAGTGCCTACATAATCTACTTAGCTATCATGTGACTCGTATGTCATATTTACAGATTATTAGTTGGGTTTGGTTAGGCCTATTCGTACAATTTTTCTAGATTCTACGTATCTCCTTTGTACATGGCATATTAACTTAGATGTAGAGGCACGAGTTACCAGAATCTGTGGATATAAGTCATTTGGAGAGTATTTTTGTGCTGGTTATTGGTGGAAAGTGCTAAATGCAGACACAGAGGATGAATATGAACTTACATTGGCAAAATTGAAAAACGTTTGGGCGTGGAAGCAACCCTTTATTGGTTATGTTGAGACAACATGGCTGAATCCTCATTAGACCAAGTTTGTGAAAGCTGGACCAACGACGTGCTTCATGCATTTTGGGAACACAACCACCTATAGGGTAGAGAGTGCACATTCAGCTCTCAAAGCCTGGCTACAAATTCCCACTTGTGCCTTGGATACACTGTGATCATGTGTTAATTTGTTCATAGAGAGCCAAATGAACAAGATCAAGAATAATTTAGAGAAATCTAGGTGCAAAATTGGTAAGCAATATATGATAGGATCTTTTTGTCATTTAGTTGGCCATGTCTCACATTACTGCCTCGATTTGCTCAAGATGGAAAATACTAGACATCCGAACTTAGGAGACGGTGTAATAACCAGGAATTTTTTTTATGAATATATTAGTGGCGGATTGAAGGTTAAAGTATGATTATAGGATAAACTAGTCCCTAAGATCTTATATGAGTTATTTTGTCATTAATATGATTATTTTAGGTAAAGTTATGTGTCTCCTTGGCTTTGTGTATTTGCTCATGGTAAGTTATAAGTGCATACATATATCATTTATATGAGCATTATAGTTTATAAAATACTTCAAGGATCAAAGATTAATAAAATTATCAATCACTAGTTTATAAGCTTATAAATATATCTAGTAGGATTTTTAGTAAGTAACGCATAAACCTAGGATGCTCCTAACTTATAAACGGTTAAGCTAATGACCAACGTAATTTAGTTTTTGGAATCTTCACTAATGATTTAACCTAAGGTCATACAATCACTTTCCGTTTAGAAAGAAAATATGTAAACGTGATTTTGTGACTGGAATTAGAAATATCAACTTGACTTTCGAAATATCATTTCAAGTAATTCTAAGATTGAATACGTAACTTAAAGGTAGAAAAGTATTCAATGCAATTTTATCTAGCTAAAGTACTTGTAGTTCTTCTATACGTAAGTTGAATGCTTATCTTCAAGCAAGTTTTTTAGTAGTTAACCTTGTTTAACCAATTATGTTTATCGCATTAACCGACTTAAGTCATCAAAAACCAAATTGATATTTTCCTCCTAGATCACTATAAATACTATGCAATAGTGCTCAGTATCTTGGGCATGAGCAATGGTAGTAAAAAAAAAAAAAAAAAGAGATAAAAAAGAAGAAGAGATAAGTCGAAGGTCGATAAGAGCAGTTTAACAATTGTCGTTTAGGTACATTCTTGAATACCCCTTCTTAGTGTTGTTTTACTACAATGTGTTGTTATATTAAACTTTTTAGATAAACTATTAGTATTAAAATAGATTTGCCTTAATAGTAAAGGTATATTGTGATTTGTAAATAATGTGTTTAAAATGCAAATGGTATTGTTACGTCATGATATATATACAAGGTGATTCAAAAAATGCTATTATATGTGGTAATAATGATGTTATATAAAGATGTTACTATGATAAAATGAAATGGAGGTTTGTGGTGGAAAGAAAAAAAAGAAAAGATGTTATTATAAAATGAGATGGAGGTTTGTGTTAGAGGAAAGAATTATATATATGCGAAGGGACGTACGTCAATGTAGGGGTGTGCACACGGAAGTGTCAGGAGAGGTTAAAGGCCTGCAAATATTATTATCCGGAGTGACGTACGTCATTATAGGGGTGTGCACACGATATTTGTCAGGAGAAACTACAATAAATGATTTTGTATAATCATAAGATTATAATCGATTATTTTATATAATTATCTGCAAAGTGTTTTTACATGGTATTTGAAATGTACTGGACCTTTTTGGGTGGACTGTTATAAAATATTTTGTTTTCAGGTACTAGTATTGGGAATGGGCAGGAGTGAGCAATATAAAATATTAGGATTAATATACTATATGTTGTTATCTTGTGTTTTATATTATTTGTATCATGTTTTATTTTGTCTTCGCCTAGTATTTATATTGTTAGGAATACGACAGTAATGTCTTGTAAACTCTATATTATCTTATAAGAATAAATAAGATATAATATTTGGTTCGATCTTGGTACTGGCATGTAATATTTCATTATTAGAATTATATAAATTACATGACGTTACAGTTTGGTATCCGAGCCACTTTTAAAAATAATATAACATTATAAATAAAAGTAAATGTAATACATATTAATAATTACATTAGTAACCTATTTGAGAGAAAGGGTTGGGGTATTTATAGTTTATTGCTTATTAATGTCATTCCATGATATTTATCGTGTGTTTATATTATCTTAGAATGGCAGGGCCAATCAGTCCACGGGCACTAGTTATGGATCCCGATTATAGTGTTTTGGATAATATTAATCGTTTAGCCAGATCTATTGATGAGTTTAATACTCAATACCCTAAATATGGAATGACCCTACCCTACCTTTGCTTTACTAGAAATACTTCCATTGAATGCCCCATGAGACTCTTTCAAAAATAAGTATAATGACTTACTAGTTAATGGATTTCCAAACTGGGAGAAGTACTTAAGGTTTGGACTAGGTAGGCCATGATGGACTCCGACTTTTGAAGAATTATCTGGAGAATTGTTAGCTTTTGAGAGAGACCATATGGTATTTGTGTCTGCTGACGAGTCAAAATCATGTGCAAGCATCGATCTTAACAAGGACCAGGGAGCACCAGGAGAAGATGACACTGATTAAGTAGGATATCAGGCTAAAAAGACTTGTTTATATGTTAGGTGTCAACCGTTTTTTTCTGTATATACATGCTGACGCTCGGCTTAAGGTGATGTAGGGTGCATGTTTTGTTGTTTTCACCCTATCGGATGGTTGAATAGAAATAGGTCTGGTTTGTATATGTAATGTACTAACTCTGCTATGTATTATTATATACATATATACATACATATATACATATACATATATACATATACATATATACATACATATATACATATACATATATACATACATATATACATATACATATATACATACATATATACATATATATATATACATACATATATACATATATATACATACATATATACATACATATATATACATACATACATACATACATACATATACATACATACATACATACATATACATACATACATACATACATACATACATACATACATATATATACATACTATATATATATATATATATACATACATACATATATATATATATATATATATATATATATATACATACATATATATATATATATATATACATACATATATATATATATATATAGATTTGTTTGTTTATTATGATTCTATTCATTTCACAATGCTATACTAACCTAACTGCAGTCCGATTTTAACTTCAATCTTTTATGTATTTAGGATAATGGAATATGCAATTAACCAATCTACACAAGAGAACCAACCAGTCCCAAATCATGATAACGGAGAGAGAAATGTTAGAGAAGTCACATCACTTTTTATTTGAAATGCTAAAAAACAACAAAAACCATGAAGAAGAAGAAAGTGCAATGTATTTGGAAAGATGGCTAGTTATAATCCTAAAACCTATGATGGAAAGCCTAACCCTGTAGAGTTTGAGGATTCAGTAAGAAGTATGGACAAACTGTTTGATGCTATAAATTGTCCTGAAAAATGGAAAGTAGGATTTGTTGTTTATTATCTAGTTAGACAAGCAGATCTTTGGTGGGAAACTGTGAAGGAAAGGAGAAGTAATAATGATTTTGGATGGAATCAGTTGAAAGATCTTATGAGAGCAAAAGTTTACCCATCAGCCCTGAAAAGACAGAAAGTGAAAGAATTTAAGCAATTGGGGCAAGTTAATAGGTCTGTTATGGAGTATATAACAAAGTTTATGGAATTGTCCCGATTTGCACCACACCTGGTGGCAAATGAAGAGTTAAAAATGAATAAATTTGAGAAGGGTCTTGACTGGGAACTTTGTGACCGACTTTCCACCCATAGTTGACATAACTACCAAGAGATGTATGATACGGCAGCAAACGCGGAGAGAATAATCAAAGAAAGATAGGGAGAAGATGCAGTGCATAAAAGGAAATGGGAAGGAACACGTACTATATATAGAAATTTTCAGAAAAGACCTAACATCGGGAATACAAAACCCCTTGCACCTCCAGTCCATTACCAAAAACCCCCTTGTGCAAAATGCGGTTATCTCAACCATTCACCCGAAAAATATAGGATTGCGAATAATCGTTGCTACACTTGTGGGAGTCCAAATCATTTAAGAAAGGATTGCCCTTTAAAGAGAGGTAGAAAGTAACTGCACCTAATCCCTACACCTCAAAACCTACCTCTAAACCTCAAGGTTGAGCTATTCAACGTCAAAATCCAACCTATGGTCGTGTGCTTATGATAAATCCACAAAAGGTCGAAAACTCAAGTGAAGTGGTTACGGGTAACATTTCTATACACTCTTCCCCGATACATGTTTTATTTGATACTGGAGCATCCCATTCGTTTAAATCCACTACCATGTCTAAAGATTTGCATTTGGATCCTAATGAGTCAAATTTAGAATTTTGCATTAGCCGCCCTACAGGAAATATTATCTCATGTCAAACTATATATAAAAATTGTCCTTTAAGCATAGAGGAAAATAAATTTCATGCTGATCTAATTCAATTTGGCCTTGAGGGATTTGATGTTATCTTAGGAATGGATTGAATGAACAAACATCATGCTATAGTAGACTGTCAAAAGCAATCTGTAACCATAGTAAATTCTGAAGAAAAGATAATCACACTTCATAATAATAAGACAAAACTAGAATATATAATCATTTCTTTTCTTCAAGCACAAAAGATGTTGAGACAAGGTTACCTTTGTGATGTTGTTAGTACTGAAAAATCTGAACCTAAAATTTCTAACATCCATATTGTTAGAAAATTCCAAAATGTCTTTTCCTGAGGAAATTGTAAATATGCCTCTGCAAAGAGAAATTAATTTCAACATTGAGTTAGTACCTAGGGTAGCACCTATCTCAAAAGCACCATATAGAATGGCACCTGAAGAATTAATGGAATTAAAGATACAACTTGATGAGTATCGGAAAAAGCATATATTAGACCAAGTACTTCACCATGGGGAGCACCTGTTTTATTTGTAAAGAGAAAAAGATGGAACCTTAAGGTTATGTATAGACTATAGAGAACTTAACAAGATAACCATTAAAAATAAATATCCTTTACCTCGTATTGATGACCTTTTTGACCAGTTGCAAGGTGCGTTGGTATTTTCAAAGATAGACTTACGATCTGGATACCATCAATTAAGATAAGACCTTTAGATGTTTAGAAAACTGCTTTTAGAATGTGGTACAGACATTATGAGTGTCTCGTTATGCCTTTTGGTCTTACCAATCCCCCAGCTGCATTTATGGATCTTATAAATTGAGTTTTCAAACCTTACATAGATCATTTTGTTATTGTGTTTACTGATGATATTCTGGTGTATTCCAAAGATAAGAAGGAGCACAAAGAACATTTGGGAATAGTTCTGGAGACTCTGTGAAAGAACCAATTGTTTGCAAAATTTTAAAAGTGTGAACTATGGTTAGACAAAATTGCATTTCTAGGGCATGTTGTGTCTAGAGAATGTGTGCAAGTAGATAGAAAGTATAAGCAATCACTAATTAGCCTCGACCCACCAATGTGTCAGAAGTATGAAGTTTCCTAGGTTTAGCATGATATTACCGTCGATTTGTGAAATTTTTTTCCCGAATTGCTCAACCTATAACAAACCTCATAAGAAAAACTACGAAGTTTGAGTGGAGTGATAAATGTGAAGTACCATTCCAAGAACTGAAATTTCGTCTTACCACACCTCCAATACTCGCTCTTCCTTGTGGTACCGAAGGTTTAGAAATATATAGTGATGCCTCCAGACAAGGGTTGGGATATTTCTTGATGCAACATGGGAAAGTGATAGCTTATGCATCTCGTCAATTGAAACCTCAGGAGTAGAATTACCTACCCATGACCTTGAACTTGCCGCCATTATTTTTGCATTGAAAATTTGGAGACATTATCTATATATGGTTAAGTGTAATATTTACACAAATCATAAAACCGGTAAGTACATTTTCACCCACAAAGACATAAACATGAGACAGCGAAGGTGGTTACAATTTATAAAAAATTATGAATTGGATATTCAATATCACCCTAGAAAGGCCAATATGGTAGCCGATGCTCTTAGCCGGAAGAATTATGCTACCGTTAACTTACTTACCATTCAGTCTGTTACCCAAAGAGACCTTCAGAGGTTAGAAATTAAGTTGATTGTAGGTGATCTGAAAGGATATTTAGCAGCCTTAGAAATCAAACCAACCTTGAGTGAAGAAATTAAGGAGTTGTAGAAAACGGATACACAATTAGAGAAGATTCGTGAAAGAGTGTTGATTGGAAAAGAAACTAATTTTCTGATACAAGAAGATGGGTCATTTCGTTTCCAAGGACGATGGTATGTACCGAACCAGATTGATTCAAAAAGAAGTATCATGAATGAAGCACATAATACCCTTTACTCTATACATCCAGGTGGAAATAAGATTAATAAAGATCATTGTGGTATGTTTTAGTGGAGTAACATGCAACAAGAAATTGCATAATTCGTTGCCAAATGTCTGACTTGCCAACAAGGAAAAAGTGAACATCAGCGCCCTTCAGGACTTTTGCAGCTTTTGGATATACCCACCTGGAAATGGGAATCGATAACAATGGATTTTGTTATGGGGTTACCAACATCTCCTCAAGGGATGAATTCTATATGGGTTACAGTGGATAGGCTTACAAAAAGTGCTCACTTCTTAGCAATTCATACTTGGGATCTTAAACGATTAGCAAGAAAGTATGTTGAAGAGATTATTAGAATTCACGGAGCACCTAGTTCTATTGTGTCTGATCGAGATTCCCGGTATGTGTCAAAGTTTTGGCAAAAGTTATAGAAAGCATTAGGCATGCAATTGAACATTAGCACAACCTTTCACCTAGCTACATATGGCCAGACACTAGTGGAGAAAAGCCCATCCGATTCGGTCAAAATCGGGCTTACCGATCCGGTTTTGGTCCGGATTAGGTGGGCTCGCAGTAGTCCCCATTAATTAACTGATTCGGTCCCCAACCTGATCGATTAAGTAGTTACCGATCCGGTTTTTAAGGAAAACCGGATCAGTTAATCATATTAACCGATTTGTTGGCGCAAAGTTTTGTATGCATTGCATTATAAACTGATCCGGTCATGTTAGTGAACCGGATCAGTTAGTGTTTTATATATACATATATATATATATATGAGAATTTACTACAAATGAAGTTGTAATAAGTACTAAAATCCAAAATGAACATCAATTGTACCTAAATAGCTAGCTAGTAACATAATAAGAACAAATAAACTCAAAGCCAAGGCATCATCTTCACATGCAAACGTCGGTAAGGTACTAGCAAATCCCGAACCTCTTTTATCTCGGTTGTGGTGAAAGAACTCTCCCTTGGTTTGCCATCGAGGAATACCTTATAATACAAACATAAGGAAACATGTATAAGATCATTTTGAGTTTGCGTAAGACTTTAGTTGACTCTAAAGAGATTGAGCAAATAATATAATGTAAGAAATTAAGGAAATCGAGCTTGAAAAGCAAAAATCGGCTCAAAATGACAATCATTTACCCAAAATGGGTTTCATAGCATGTGAGTGGACTTTAGTTGACTTTAATACTTTCATATGTACTTATTAGAACTATGTATGACCATAATATGAGAATAAATGCGAAAAAGTAAGTAAAATGAGCTTAAAAGGCTAAAATCGGCTTAAATGACTTTTATTTACCCAAAATGGGGTTGAAATCATGTGAGTCGACTTTAATTGACTCTAACGGTCCGTTTGGTTAGCGGTACAAAATGGTGGTAATGGTAATGGTTTCTAGTGCAAATTTTTGAAGGCATTCCCATGTCAACCTCCATGGTAATGCTGCTTTATCCCCAAATACCTATTTTCTTCCTAAAATTTCATTACCATCCATTACCACTTGGGAAGGTGGTATCGGATGGTAATGGAAATTTGTGAAGGAAAACACATGTTTTGACATCAAGTTTCATTACCATGGATGTTAACATTGGAATGTCTTCACAAACTTACACTAAAAAGCATTACCATTACCACAATTTAGTACCACTAACCAAACATGCCGTAATGGTTATATATGTACTTATAAAAGCTATACATGACCTAACATAAAACTAAATGCGGGAAACTAAGTAAATTGAACTTGAAAAGCCAAATTCAGTCCAAAATGGCCTTCATTTACCCAAAATGGGTTTCAAAGCTATTGAGTGCGTGGACTTTAATTGACTCTAATAGTTATATATGTACCTATTAGACCTGTACATAACCTAACTTGTGGCTAAATGTGGGAAATTAGAGAAAATAAACTTGAAAAGCTAAAATCGACCCTAAATGACATAGATTAACCCAAAATGGGTTTTAAAGCATATGAGTGGACTTAAATTCACTCTAATAGTTATATATGTACCTATTGAAACTATATATGAACTAACATGTGGCTAAATGCGAGAAACTAAGTAAAATGAACTTGTAAGGCCAAAATCGGCCCGAAATGGCCTTCTTTACCCAAAATGGGTTTCAAAGCATGGGAATGAATTTTACTTGACTCTAATGGTTATATATGTTGTTATTAGAACTATACATGTCCTAACATAAGACTAAATGCGGGAAACTAAGTAAATTGAACTTGAAAAGCCAAATTCCGCCCGAAATGGCCTTCATGTACCCAAAATGGGTTTCAAAGCTATTGAGAGCGTGGACTTTAATTGAATCTAATAGTTATATATGTACCTATTGGACCTATACATGACCTAACATGCGACTAAATGCGGGAAATTAGGGAAAATAAAATCGGCCATAAATGACATACATTTACCCAAAATGGGTTTCAAAGCATATGAGTGGACTTTAATTGACTCTAATAGTTCTATATGTTGTTATTGCATAAATGACTTAACATGTGCCTAAATGCGGGCAACTAAGTAAAATGAGCTTGAAAGGCCAAAATCGGCCCGAAATGGCTTTCATTTACCCAAAATGGGTTTGAAATCATGTGAATGCAGTTTACATGACTCTAATAGTTCTATATGTTGTTATTTGCACCATACATGACCTAACATGAGATTGAATGCGGGAAACTAAGGAAAATGAACTTGAAAGGCCAAAATTGGCCCTAAATGACATACATCTACCCAAAATGAGTTTCAAAGAATGTGAGTGGACTTTAATTGACTCTAACACTTCTATATGTACTTGTTAGAAGTATATATGACCTAACATGTGGCTACAAGCGGGAAAATAAAGAAATTGAGCTTAAGAGGCCAAAATCGGCCCTAAATTGAGCTACTTATTAGTTCTGCATATACCTTTCAAGTTCCCCGACTTCCTTGCAACTTGGGGTTATATCGAACATGAATCTCAACACATAGTAGCTGCACTCGGTTCCTCTCAGTTGTTGAGCACTCTAATTATAGAACTACATAAAAAAAATTATATAAGAAACATACATGTTTGTTTTTTGCTAAAAGAAAGAAGTAGCTTAAGTAATATGTATTACCTTCATTGCTTTCCACTGAGGAAGTTGTCGGGTTCTCTCAAATTTATTCAAAGAACTGTAGTTAAGTTAGTTTCATGTGAGAAGTGGCCAAATGATGAAATTAGTAAAACGTGTTATGCTAATAAGCATTTTAAATAACAAATATACCTATTTATGCATGATTTGAGGAATAAGGGTCGTGGTGGATCTTGAGCTACATAATCAAACTGATATATTGTGTTGTTTGAAGGACAAATCACAAGGAGCGACCAATGGAGACTAAAATCCCAAAAAAGTTAGGAAGCATTTATGTGAGTACTTCTGTTGTATAATGATTAAGTGGTAAAAATAGATACAAGGTTAAGAACTATACTCTTTAAAACAAGGGGAAGTATGAACTTGTGTTGTGCACGTTTAGATGTTTTGAGTGATAGCCAAATATACTCCTTAACCTCACTTGTATTGTGCAAACAATTGTCAGCTCGGATGAAATTTGGACATAACCACCCAAACTGCTCTAGTATGCAATCGCATCTAAAACGATCATCTGGGAGTAATCTGCAAATGAAAGCACAACCAAGTTCGTAACATAAATATATTATTGTATATTGCAAATTAATTTTATTTATTTCATAAGTACAAATGTTTTACCTCATGAAGACTTGAATGAAGGAAACATTCAGCATCTCTCCGCAAAGGAACTCCTTCACATCAACCATAGACACCCATGTCGATGTATCCTCAAGGTAGTTGAACTGCGTGGCACCCAACTTCACCTAGCTCCACAGTTGTATCATCTGGCATATCATGTGCATTTGCATGTAGCCATCAGCATCCCTTAATGAGACACTCAAGCTTTGGTTGTTCAATCCAAGGATCTTTAGAGGGCTTTTCTTGGCAACTTCAACCTTTGGAATCTTGCATTCCTTTACCTGAAATGACCTTCTTTGGCCTGCTTGAACTCTCCTTCTTCGCCTTTTCTAGAGGTGGTGAGTCCGCCTTGCTTTCCTTGGGATTATTTATTGTCTCCAAAACCTAATAATTCAAAGGTAAAAACATTCAACTTAGTTAGTTAATAGGTATAAAATAAATCAATATGAATATGGATTTTATTTGCTGCAATTAACCTCGTCTGAAAACCTCACCCATGCCGATGGCCACAACACATAACCACCACGAGCGTCGGTCAAGACATGTAAATCATATAACGGTTTAGGCACCGGAAGAGCAAAGTCTTCGTAACCAGGAGTGATGGTGACTAGATTAACTCCGAAGTGCTCATTGTCCACAGACTCGTGATGGACTGTTGCTCGTTCACTTCGTGGTTGTGCATTTCCTTCAGCCACCACAATTAAACCCTCATCTTTAACATCTAATAAAAGCTGGCAAGTCGTTTCTTCCTACAAAAAGTAAATGAAATTGAGTTTACGAACATGCAATTAAAGAATATAACATATTACATAGTTTTAAAAATTATAAGAAGGATCTTAGTTAGCTCTAACTCAAGTATAGATGGTGCCGATTTTTGTGTGTTAGGACGGCTAGCTTTGTTCTCCAAAGGACGATCCAGTTAAAATACCTGTTCAAAGTTAAATAGAAAGAATGAGAGAGAAAGTTAGAGAGAGAGACTCCAGCACCAAGTCCTCCAAAACCCGTCAACATAGAAACCCTAGCCAAAGCTATCCAAAAGATCCCCAATTCAATTTCGTGAGTTTTGTTGCCATCCAAAATACTAAAGCCTTCTTGGTTGTTTCTATCATCTGTCTCCTATCTTTAGTTCTTGTGATTAATGGAACCCAGTTCCAAAATTTGTTTACAATACAGCATAAAAGTTTCCCTCAATTGATTTCCCAAATTTCCCGAAAAAAAATCTCAGATTCTCAAAAGAAATTCTCAGTTGCTGAGAGTTATTTATCTCATCTCCTAGATGTTATACAAATAATTTCATCTGGGTCTTATGTAGGAATTTCATTCCATTCTTTAGATTGGATTAAAGGGTTCTTGTTTCTTCCATTCAAGTTCAAATTAGGCTTCTTGGCTAGGGTCTGTAGGGTGTGTTCTTTCGTCTTTGTCTGTTGGATTTGTGGTGCCGTTCAGCTTTGGGCTTTGCGTCCTGTTTCTTCGTTTTCCATTAAAAATCTTCTTCTTGGTGGTATTGCTGCTCTGTTGTTCTCAGAGTTCGTTGCAATGTTGTCGGTCTTCTTCCAATTTTGGGAGTTCAAATACTTTATATGGGGTGTGATTATGTGGTCAACTAATCACTCCTCCCAGTTGGAGTACTTTCTAAGCAAATTTGCAAATCTAAGAAGTGGATGCTGTGGCTTGCAATCCATTCATAATTCTGCATTTAATGCAAGCAGCAAATTTGTAAGTTTGCTTTATAATCTCTTCACTTTAGATATTATATCAAAAGTAGAATTGATGTTAGACACTGATGAGATAATTATATCTCATATTTATGTTCTTTGGCCTTATGTTAGTCATTTCATTAGAAAAGTACCTAAATTTTGTGATTTATTATTAAAAGTGGATGCTTTGAAGGAATTTGGATTCCCCTTGAAGTGTATCCTCATAGACCATTGCTGGATTTTTAAGTATGTTGTCATTATCATACTTTGGATTTGGTTAGTAATATGTTTTTCATCTATGGTTGTAGTAGCCAATTGTTATAGTTTCTTTGGAATGGTTGGCTATGTAATGTTAAACTCAATGAAATCCAATCTAGACTACAGAAGTTATTGGAGTGGATTTTGTTGGGTCTACCGCAAAGATTTGCTTTTCTATAAAAACTCCAATTTAGGCTACAGAAGCTACTGGATTGGAGATTTTTCAAGTTTTTTGTTCAAAATTTATTGCCATAAATTAGTCCTTTTGAGCCTAAAGAAGGCTTCCAAGAAAAATGTTGTCATTCTCAATAGCTTTCTGAATTTCATTAGTTATAAGTTATTAAGAAGGCATCTATTAATGAATATTCCTTATAAGCGTTTTTATATTATTATTGAGGATGTCATTCAAGCTAGTAGTTTATTGATTATTCTCCACATCAAGTTAATAGGGTGGTGGCACCCTATAAGAGTTTTATTGTTCAATGAGTATTTGTTATCGGATTTTGGGTGGTACCCTACTGTTTGTGAGCCCTCATGCACTTGGAAGATCATGTGGAAGCTTTCCATTTCAAGGTATCTGATAATGTTATATAGTATTGTCATGTGTGACTATAGATGTTTGGGAACTAATCTGCTCTCTCTTATGATGAATGGTAGCCAACTTTCCACCCTTTTATGATTAAATAATGTCTATTGCATGTTGGAATATTCGTGGCAGTGCTAGAAAAAACGCTTTGGTAGAAACTCGAGATTTTTGTCTGCATAACAATGTTAGAATTTTGATGCTTTGCGAAGTTAAATCACAATCCCCACCCTCCCAAGCTATGATTAATCAGTGTGGTTTCCACGCTTTTGACTTTATTCCAACTATAGGTTATTCTGGTGGATTATGGTTAATGTGGAAAACTTGTAATATCCAACCATTTAGTCTCTCTATTATATATAAAGCTGTGAGATTTATGTCTTGTTTAATTCATATTACAAGCTCTAATATTAGCTATGTTGCCATTTTCATTTATGCACCTGCCAAGAAAGAATTCAAGGAAGAATTCTGGTCTGAACTTATTGCATATGCCCTTTCTCTTCAACTCCCTTATGTAATATTAGGGGATTTTAATGAAATTTCAAACGCAAATGATAAAAAAGGGGGCGCTACTGTATCTGCTTCTAGATTCATTACCATGAATAATATTTTGAGTAATCTCCCTTGTATAGAACTGCCCTTTTTAGGCCCTCGGTTCACATGGAGGAAAAAAAAATCGGGTGATAACAACATTCATGAAAGACTTGATAGAGGTCTAGCATCAACTTTGTGGGTTTCTTTATTTCCACAAGCTAGATTAATTCACCATGTCTTCACTTCGTCAGATCATTGTCAGATTGTCCTTAATTATCTCCCTTCAAATAATTCAAAGGCTCCTCCTTTTCGGTTTGAAAAAATGTGGTGCCTTAGAAAAGATTATGACACCCTTGTAAAGAAAACTTGGTGCACCCATTTTGATGGTTCACATATGTTTAGACTAGTTAAAAAATGTAAGTTATTAAAAGATAAGTCCAAGAATTGGAACAAATCCCAATTTGGCAACATTTTTCGCCAATTGAGGAAAGTTGACGAACGTTTACGGAGATCCAATCTTCCCTCCTCGCTAACCCTTCTAATCTTACCTATCAAACTAAACAAGATTTGTTTCTTAAAAAACGTTCCAGTTTATTAACTTTTAGCAACGAATTTTGGAAACGGAAGAGTAAAACGATTATCTTCTCTTGGGAGATTCTAACTCATCTTACTATCATACTCGTGCGTCCATTAGACGTAATAGGAATCAAATTAAAGAAATAGTTTCTTCAACGGTGAAGTAATCACCAATATCGATTCTATCTCTCACGAATTATCTAATGCTTTCAAAGCTAGATTCTCCTCTGATAGCTCAGTTTATTTTCATCCTGACTATGATTTTTCTCTTTTGGATAATATCATCTCTGAAGAAAATAATGCTTTCCTAACTTCGACAGTCTCTAGAGACGAAATTAAATCTGCTACTTTTGATCTAGCCCCTGATAAATCCCCAGGACCAGATGGTTTTCCACCGTTCTTTTTTCAAAAATACTGGACCCTAGTAGGTAATAGTGTAATAAGAGCAGTTCAAGCCTTTTTCCATTCTGGAAAAATCCTTAAAGAAATAAATCATACTTTTTGACCCTAATTCCTAAAATTGATAATCCTTCCTCTCGCCAACCATTTCCGACCCATTAGCCTCTGTTCAACCATCTATAAAATAATCTCAAAAATCATCACTAATAGATTAAAGGAAGTCATGGGTCAGATTATCCATCCCCTTCAAGGTGCTTTCATTCCTGATAGGTTAATTCAGGATAATATTCTTATTGCCCATGAAATCTTTCAATCTTTTAAAACTAAATCGGGTTCTAATGGTTGGATAGCCATTAAACTGGATATGGAGAAAGCTTATGATAGATTAGAGTGGAATTATATCTTTTCTACTCTTGACAAATTGGGTTTTTGTCCGCAATGGATTGGTTGGATCAAGGAATGTGTTTCTTCTTCATCCTTTTTGTCTTAGTAAATGGGCTTCCGGTGATAAATTCTCCTCTTCTCGAGGGATTAGACAAGGTGACCCTCTTTCTCCTTATTTATTTATTTTGTGTGCTGAGCTTCTCGCTAGATTACTTTCTTCAGCTGCTTCTGGCCCTACTAAACCAATTGGAGTTCCTATTGGTAAAACAGGTATGCGAATTCCTTTTCTTACCTTTGCAGATGACACAATGATTTTTGCTAAAGCCACTAATTATAGTTGTCTGGTCATCCGTCAAATTTTGGATAAGTACTGTTCAATGTCTGGTCAACTAGTCAATTATCATAAATCTTCTTTCCAATGTACTGCTAATATCTCAGAGGCAGAAAAATGTGATTTTGCCTCTATCCTTCAAATGCAGGAAACTAATGATCTAGGGGACTATTTGGGCTGCCCTATTATTCATTCTAAAGTGACTAAAGAAACTTTTAGCTCGTGGTTAGTAAAACGACAAGCCAACTCCCTAAATGGAAAGCCAATGCTCTTTCCCAGCGGTGTAGGTCGGTTCTTCTCCAATCAAATCTTGCTGCTAAGGCTAGTTATCAAATGCAAAGTTTTCTATTGCCTAAATCTATTCTGGTTGATCTGGATAGAACTTATAGAAATTTCTTTTGGAATAAGGAAACCACTAATAAATCCCCTAACCTTATTGGTTGGGATCGAATTTGCAAACCAAAATCGGCGGGTGGATTAGGTTTCCGTAAAGCTGAAGCTAACAACCAAGCTCTCCAAATGAAGCTATTGTGGAGGATTGTTAAAAATGATAATAATTTGTGGGTCAAATTAGTTCGAAAAAGGTACATAAAAAATAATAGTATTTTTTTCGTTAAAGCTTCTAAATCGGCTTCCTGGCAATGGCGTAACCTCCTAAGTTTACGCGATATTTTTAAAAAAAGGTTTACGTTGGCGATTGGTGATGGTAAAAATATTAATTTCTGGATGGATAATTGGGTTTTCCAATATTCTCTAAAGTCTATCATTACTCCTATCCCTGGTTCTGAAAATCTGACTGTCAATAGATGTATCCTGCCTTCTGGACAATGGGACTCTCAGATGCTTCTTTCCCTTGTCCCACCTCACATTGTTTCGCAGATTTGTTCTATTTATATCCCCTTCCGAGTCCCAACCGAGATAATTTCATCCGGGGCCCTTACGGGTGATGGTGAGTACTCAGTTAAGAGTGGGGCTCTTCTTGCTCAAGGGATTCTTCCCTCCTCTTTAGAAAAAGTTGAGTTTAATTGGATTTGGAAGCTTAATATTCCTCCGAAAGTTAAAAACTTTCTTTGGAAAGCTTGTAATGATGGTATCCCGACTAAATTGCGTCTTGAGAAAAGTCATATTTTTTGCCGCAACAATGCGTGTTCTGTAATAATGCTAGTGAATCTATAGGCCATCTTTGTTTTGCCTGCCCTTTTACTTTAGATATTTTTTCCCATCTTAAGGCCTCGTTTGATTGGCCGAGCCCCCCTTCTTGTTTAGCAAATATAGATCTTACTTCTTTCCGTTCTATTTTGGAAGCTTGTCTCTCGCTGTCGTCAAAATCAGAAATATCGCTTTTTTCCTTTGTTTGGTGGTTTGTGTGGTTTTTCAGGAATAAGCTTGTTTTTAATGATGAAGTGGTGTCCTCCAGAAAGGCAAGTTTTATTATTAGTAATTTTGCTACCTCGTGGTCCAAAGCTCTTAATTCGGAAGAAATGGGCTCTAAGCCTAATCTATCTGCAAACACCAAGAGAGATAAACCTCGCACAGGTCCGGGTTCGGCTTGGTCCCCCCCTGCGCCTGGCTTCTGTAAACTTAATTTTGATGGCTCCAAATTAAATAACGGTAATGCTGCACTAGGCTTTGTGATCCGGAACTCTTCAGGTGATGCTCTTATGGCTGGAGCCCGGTCGCTTGGTCCTAACATTTCCATCCTACAAGCTGAAGCTTGGGGTCTCAAGGAAGGCATTATTGAGTCTTTGTCGCTTAATATTTCTAATCTTGAGATTGAAGGCGATAATCTCGCTGTTATTAATGCTGTTAGGAATATCTGGAAAGTCCCTTGGGAAATTAATAATATCATTTTAGATGTCAATGCTAACTTGCTTAAATTTGATATTTTTCAGGTTCAACATTGTTTTCGGGAAGCAAACAAGACAGCGGACCTTATGGCGCATCGTGGACACTCTCACTCGGATCTCGTATATAATTATCCTCCTTATGATATTGATTTTTCTCTTTTCGTCTGCAAGGATGTATTAGGTTGGCCCCCTGATTGATGGGTCTTCCTAAGTTTTCTCTCCTTATCAAAAAAAAAAAAAAAAAAAAAGGACGATCCAGTTTAGGTTGACGTATCGCCTGTAAACGAAACTGTGAGAGGACCGCGTTGAAAGATTCCGTGATTTTCTCCGTGACTTTCTCCGTAATTTCCTCTGTAAGCTTCTCCCGAATAGCTTGTGTAATAGCTTCTATGTCATGTGGTGCGGAACTACGAGAGCGTGATTTTGTACCCACGGAGGAATCTTTAGCATAGGTTTTTGTAACACCGAGACGAATACCACCAAAACCCCTCAAACACCCATTATGGTCCCTTCCCAAAGTCTTGTAAAGGGCATCTTTGTTGCCTTCGAGAGTGAACTCGCCGCTAACCTCTTTTTACTTGAGCCCCATCTAAAGAAATTAACAAGTGTAAGTGTAAAAACAAAAGTGAAATTAACAAGAGAAATTTAAAAGGGGGGGCAAAGCACGGGGGGTGTGCAGGGGCGGTTCAAGTTGTGTGCAGGGGGCAAGTGCAAGTTGTATGTAGGGGGAGGCATCGCAGGGGGAGCAAGGGGGGAAGTGCAGGGTGAGGCAACAAGGGGGGGTGTGTAGGGGGTGTGCGGTGGGTGTGTGCAAGAGGATGGGGGCAGTGCGGGGGGCAACAAGGGGGGAAGTGCAGAGGGGAGGCACCAAGTGGGGTGTGTGTGAGGGGCGGAAGTGCAGGGGGTTTGCAAGGGGTGTGTGTGGGGGCGTGCACGGGGAGGCAGCAAGGGGGAGTGTGCGGTGCGGGGGAGGGGTGTGCGGGGGGTTGGGAAGTGAAGGGGGAAGTGCAGGGGGTCCGGGGGGGTGTGTGTAGGGGGCGGTGCACGGGTAGGCAGCAAGGGGGGGTGTGTAGTGCAGGGGAGAGGTAGTAGGGGAGGGGGCCGCAAAGATATGACGTATTTTAACAAGGGGCGGGGGGTGTGAGGGGTGGGGGAATTTAAAAGCGGGGGGGAGCAATTTAAAAGCGGCACATCATGTACTTACAACGACACTGGCTATCTTCAATGTCCCCGGATCTGAAATGGTCATTTGATTGTTCGTATCACGCTTATGCATGGAGCACCACCAATCAGAGACACGGTCAACTTTGAAAGACTCGACCTTGGAGGTAGAAGATGGCGTTGTAGATGTATCAATAGATGAAGGATAAAAATTTTCTCCAATCCACAACTCTCTCGCCCTCGCATAAGTGTAGGAACCCATATGATGGTAGTGCTATCTCTGTCTTAAACTGTGTGCATGTTTCTCACGCTTAGCCTATAATATCACATGGGTAATTAGAGAACACATATAATTGTATTGAAAGTGAATATGCAATGTCCAATATAGCTTAAATCACTATACTTACAACCATCTCCGGCGTAGTATTTTGGGCGTGCCTCCCAATCTTCTGGCTTTATATGTCCCCGAATATGAAAAAGCAAGGAGTCCGGTTGTAGTGTATCTTCCTCTCCCCCTTCCTTTTATGTTTCTTCCGTCTCATTTTCCTTTGATTTTTGAATTTTCCTCCTCTTTGTAGTCCTCTTTCTTTGTTTCGTGATGCACCCACTCACTAGTTTGCGTTTGAAAGCTCTTAATCTTTCGGCCACCGCGGATAGAAACAATGCCTTTTTATCCTCATTAGGAGTAACATGGAAAAAATTCTATAGAATCAAGAAACAAACAAATAGTTAATTTCCCTATGCGTATATATATCAATGAAAACATGTGGTTAAAAGCGGAAAAAAAGGAAATTTAGCCCGAACTGGCCTTTATTTACCCTAAAATAACACTTAACTACCCAAAATGGGTTTCAAAGCATATGAGTGAACTTTACATGACTCTGATGGTTATATATGTTGTTATTAGAACTATATATGAACTAATATGTGACTAAATGCGGGAAACTAAGTAAAATGAAATTGTAAGGCCAAAATCGGCCCGTAATGGCCTTCGTTTACCCAAAATGGGTTTCAAAGCATGTGAATGAATTTTACTTGAATCTAATGGTTATATATGTTGTTATTAGAAGTATACATGTCCTAATATGTGGCTAAATGCGGGAAACTAAGTAAAATGAGCTTGAAAGGCCAAAATCGACCCGAAACGGCCTTCATTTACCCAAAATGGGTTTCCAAGCATGATAATGAATTTTACTTGACTCTAATGGTTATATATGCTGTTATTAGGACTATACATGACCTAACATGACACTAAATGCGGGAAACTAAGTAAATTGAGCTTCAAAGGGTAAAATCGCCCCAAACAGCCTTCATTTACCCAAAATGACATTTATCTACCTAAATTGGTTTCAATGCATATGAGTGGACTTTACTTGGCTCTAATGGTTATATATGTTGTTATTAGTGTCCTAATATGTGGCTAAATGCGGGAAACTAAGTAAAATGAGCTTGAAAGGCCAAAATCGGCACGAAACTACCTTCATTTACCCAAAATGGGTTTCTAAGCATGTGAATGAATTTTACTTGACTTTAATGGTTATATATGTTGTTATTAGGACTACATTTGACCTAACATGAGACTTAATGCGGGAAACTAAGTAAATTGAGGTTCAAAAGGCAAAATTGCCCCAAACGACCTTCATTTACCCAAAATGACATTTATCTAACCATAATGGGTTTCAAAGCATATAAGTGGACTTTACTTGACTCTAATGGTGATATATGTTGTAATTATAACTATCCATGACCTAACATGCCCCTAAATGCGGGAAATTAAAGTAATTTAGACAAAAATTAAACTTACACAAGTGTCTTCCCATAATGATTTCTTTATTCCCTTGGGCACATCTCTCCATTTGACCAAAATGTTGAGTTTGCGCACACAAAACCCAATATACTGCCCATACTTTGCACGCCACTTGCCACAAGGTTGACCCTTATCATCATACTCGAGGGTCATAGACCCCTCAACATTCAAACAATTGGTCGCACCCCTTCCTTTCCGCTTCTTTGTTGCAACCTTGCTTGGAGTTTTAGTGATAATATGAACTTCTTTCCCCGCATCTTTGTGTGGCACAATGATGGATGAAACACTAGGATAATCTTCCCTAGCATTGTTGTCAATGGGGGGGAGCATTATCGGCTAGCTCCTCATGCATTTCAACGAAGAGAATTTCCTTATCACACAAGCGCATTTTCTCATCATGCACCATGTCTTCAGGTTCACCTTTATCCTCCTCCTTCTCCTCATCATACTCATCATCATCATCATCCGACAATTTATCATAATCATAATCGGTTTCTTCCTCCACTATCACATCATCTCAGACCATGTTTGAAATGTCCTGAAATTTCAAATAAAATTAGAAATGCGCAAGATTAAAAAAAAAAAAAAAAAAATTGAAACACATGTGACAAAACTGGAATAAATTTGAAACAAAATCTCGGACCATGTTTCTTCCTCCCTACCCACAGCCTCCCTTCCCTTGATGCCTCCCACGTGCTGCCCCCCGCCGCCCCCCCCCTTCCCGCTGCCTCCCACGTGCCGCCCCCCTCCCGTTCTTGCCTCCCCCGTGCTTTCCCCCCGCATAGCCCCCCTCTCCCGCTAGCCCTCCCCCGCAGATTCGCCCCCTCCCCCCGCACCGCTTCCCCTACTTCCTCCACACCTTGCTCACCCCGAGACCCCCCCGCCTCTGTTGTCCCCTCCCTTGCACAGTCCCCCCACCTTGCACAGTACCCCCCCTTGCACAATCTCCCCCTTGCATATGCAATCAAACTTTTTGTTAAATCTCTTGATTTTAATTGTTCAAACCCCGTCTTTTGCCTTGATTAGATCTTTTAACGCTTTCAAGCAGAAGAATCATAAGATAGCAAGAGCCATTTCTACGGATCTTTTGGAAAAAATTCAGATTTTCTTTTTGATGCTTCAATCACGTAAAACATAAAAGTTGCCCCCATGCACAATCCCCCCCCCCCGCTCAATCCGTAATTCGGGCCCAAACGACATTCATCAACCCAAAATGGGTTTATAATCATGCGATTCGACTTCAAGTGACTCTAATGGTTATATATGTTGTTATTAGACGTATACATGACCTAACATGAGACTAAATGCGCAAAATAAGGAAATTGAGCTTGAAAAGCCGAAATCGATCCGAATTGACATTCACTTACCCAAAATGTGAAGGGAGTTTAGTTGATTGTAATACATATATATACATATATATACATATATATATACATATATATACATATATATATACATACATATATATACATATATATATACATACATATATACATACATATATACATACATATATATACATACATATATATATATATATATATATATATATATATATATATATATATATATATATATATATATATACATATACATATACATATATATACATATATATATACAATATATACATATATATATACATACAGTATATATATACATATATTAACATATATACATATATATATAAACATATAAACATATATACATATAAACATATAAACATATATACATATAAACATATAAACATATATACATATATAAACATATAACTATCTCTTAACATCAATGAGAATTTTAATAGATTAATTACCCTAACAACAAAGATTGCACTACAAGATATAAACATTGAATATGTTATAACCTTAAATAACAAAATAATATTAGGAAAAGATTTCTTAGAAAAGGTTAAGCCATGGAAAATAAACCAAGACTATTTTGAATTCACATATAATCAAGCCCAATATAAGATTAAAATAATGAATGAATAACACTATTCCCAGTTTAATTGAACTAGTAAAATTACAAAAACAGTTAGAAATAGCAAAAGAAGAAAAGGTTTATTTAAGTCAAAGACTAAACTATGTTAGATTTGCAGGATGTCATCACTATAGTATAAGATTATATTCTAAAAAGTTACAAGAAAAAACTAGAGACATAGAAATATTAGAACAGCGATTACAGAAAATGAAAAATGACTTAGTAATTCTTAATAAAAATGAGTAATTTAACCTATATACTTATAAAAATAATCTTTGAAGGATATAAGAGTAGGTACTATACACCAATGGTAGATACGGGAGCACAACCAACAATAATGAAAGAAAATTGTTTACCAGAATGGAAAAAATTAAACACACCATTTAAAATTAATGGATTTAATAACAATAGTAGTAACATTACCTTATATCAAACAAATGTAAAAATACAAATTTGGAATAAAATATTAGTTATACCTAAAGTATACTGTTTCGAACTAATAGGAAAAGACATTATATTAGGAACTAACTTCCTTAACCAATATAAACCTTTTAGTATAGGAAAAGAATGTTCTATCTCTGTAGTTGATACCGCAGTGTTAGATGATTCAGCCTTATCTTCATAACTTTCCATATCTTCGATTATTGGTACAGTCATCTGCTTAACTCCACACATCTTACATGAGTGGTTATTATTTTGTTGCATCCAACTGCAATATCTCTTTAAAGTATCTTCTGTTAGAAAATTTCTTGGTAAATATCGTGTAACTGGCGCTTGATCTGGGTGGAGCAGGCTCCATATCCATGACTTAATAGTTTCGATCGCATCATGGCCATATCTTGTGCTTTGCGAGATAATTAGTGTGTTTAACTCCTTATGGTTTATCCAAACATAAGTCTTGACCATGGTAATCAAGGCTTCATAAATTGCTTTTATCTTGACGGCCCTCTTTTCCCTGAGGAGGTCTGGTATCTCATGGTGGTTTAACTCTGGCTGTGCCTTTATTTCTTCAGGGAAGATAAAATGCGTTGTACAACCCATTTTAACAACCCTAATACATTGTTTTATCTCAGAAGAAGTAACTTCGCCTGGGGCGGTATAACATCTTACAAAAATCATGGGAGATTTCGTAATATGCAAATAACTTTTAGCTGCTTTATATAGTTCAGGAATTGATGATAGCTCCTCTCCATTCAATGTATATACTGAATTAAGAAGGCCATAATCATAAGCTGCTTTGATTAAATTTGCATTGCAACCAGGCAACGCTATTAACTCGTTTACCCTTTTTAAAGGGTTAGTAATATATCCGCCTTCGATTTCTCCATGGCGGTCTTTTGTGGTTATTTCTGGGAAGGTATTTAGCCTATTGGCAATAAGTAAGAAATTATCTATATATTGGCGAACTTGAGGGATCATTGTTTGTTTGGTACCTAGGGTTAATTTTTCTTTAAAAGAAGTAGTATCTGGTATTAAGCTTGGAAAGTTTATTTCATTGATAACTGGAGTAGGATTATTGGCTTGACTGGGGTTATAGGTTTGTAGGGACATACTTCGTTTGAAAGGGGGATTAACTTTTCTTGTGATAACTCGGCTTTTATATTTTTGGCTAGTGCCAATATCTGCTTGCTCCATATTAGGATTGCTGGAAGTGGCTTCTCTTTTCATAGAAGCAAGTTCTTCCATTATCTTTTTGAGTTGTATCTTGAGTTCCTGATTTTCTATAATCAGTTGTTGAACTATGTCTTGAGAGATAGTCTGCAAAACAGTTTTCTTTGGTATTTAGTAATTCAATAGTAAACTCATACTGATTAATATCTGCTACAATCCTGTTTATCTCCTTCCTTGTAATTGAATCCTGCAATTTTTGGGTTAGCCAACTTTTAACAGTTCTATTATCTGTTCGATTATAAATTTACTATAAACTATATAACATTCAAATTTTTTGATTCCATATTTTACTGCTTTGAGTTCTTTTTTATTTATATCCCAATTGATTTCATTTGCTTTAAATGTTCCTGAGTGATATCTGCAAACATATTCTTTTTTATCATTTTTATATCTATATTTTAATACTGCTCCGTAACCATTATTAGTTTCACTAGTATAGGAAAAGAATTTGTCACATTATTTACTCCTTGTAAACATAAGTTAAGAGCTAAAATAGTTAA
Source organism: Beta lomatogona (assembly GCA_947646795.1). NCBI lineage: Eukaryota > Viridiplantae > Streptophyta > Magnoliopsida > Caryophyllales > Amaranthaceae > Beta > Beta lomatogona. The sequence continues at coordinate 592,340 of CANSNZ010000968.1, forward strand.
AAATAGAGAAAGAATACCAATGGAATGGGAAAAATGTAAAATAGGCGAAGAACCTCAATTAGTCCAAAGAATGACAACCAAGAAAGAAAATAATAATAACTTTGAACTTATAGAAATTGGTATACTCCATTTAGATAAGCTTACCCCTTTAAAAAACTCAACTAGAAAAACTATGTAGTGATAACCCTTTAGAAAATTGGTATAAGCATAAAACGGAAATACAAATGACATTAAAAGACCCAAATAGCATAATATCACAAAAATCCTTTAATAATACCCAAAGAGATGAAAAGGAATTTAAAATGCATATAACGGAACTATTAGCTGGCCAATTAATTAGACCAAGCAACTCAAAACATAGTAGCAGTGCATTTATAGTTAATAAGCACTACGAACAAAAAAGAGGAAAAACCCGAATGGTTATAGATTATCGGATCCTAAACGAAAAAACAATTACATATAATTACCCTATACCAAATAAGATACTTAAAATGAGGCAAATACAAGGTTACAATTATTTTTCAAAGTTTGATTGTAAAAGTGGCTTTCACCAATTAAAATTAACCGAAGATTCTAAACCGTTAACAGCATTCAAAGTCCCTAATGGATTTTATGAATGGAATGTATTACCTTTTGGATATAAAAATGCCCCAGGAAGATTCCAAGCATTTATGGATAAATATTTAAATCAACTATCAAATTGTGTAGTCTACATTGATGATATACTAATCTATTCGAAAACTCAAGAAGAACATTATAAGTTATTAGAACAGTTTATAGAAATCATTAAAACCCAGTGGTATAGTTTTAAGCAAAAAGAAAATGGAATTATTCAAAACTCGGATTGAATTTTTAGGATTTGAAATAGATAAAGCAGGAATAAAAATGCAAGACCATATAGCTCAAAAAATTATAGAGTTTCAACAAGAAATTAATACTAAAAAGGAATTACAAAAGTTCTTAGGAATAGTTAATCAAGTTAGAGAATTTATCCCTAAACTATCACAATATACTGAACCATTAACTAAGAAACTAAAGAAAGACTACGATTTTAGATGGAATGATACTCGACACAAAGACTTTAGATAAAATTAAAGAATTAGTCGGAAAGTTACCAAAACTAAGTTTTCCCGATGAAGACAAAGAATTTACATGGATAGTGGAAACAGATGCTAGTGAAACTAATAATGGTTACGGAGCAGTATTAAAATATAGATATAAAAATGATAAAAAAGAATATGTTTGCGAGATATCACTCGGGAACATTTAAAGCAAATGAAATCAATTGGGATATAAATAAAAAAGAACTCAAAGCAAGTAAAATATGGAATCAAAAAATTTGAATGTTATATAGTTTATAGTAAATTTATAATCAGAACGAGATAATAGAACTGTTAAAAGTTGGCTAACCCAAAAATTGCAGGATTCAATTACAAGGAAGGAGATAAACAGGATTGTAGCAGATATTAATCAGTATGAGTTTACTATTGAATTACTAAATACCAAAGAAAACTGTTTTTGCAGACTATCTCTCAAGACATAGTTCAACAACCGATTATAGAAAATCGGGAACTCAAGATACAACTCAAAAAGATAATGGAAGAACTTGCTTCTATGAAAAGAGAAGCCACTTCCAAAGCAATCCTAATATGGAGCAAGCGAGATATTGGCACTAGCCAAAAATATAAAAGCCGAGTTATCACAAGAAAAGTTAATCCCCCTTTCAAACGAAGTATGTCCCTACAAACCTATAACCCTAGTCAAGCCAATAATCCTACTCCAGTTATCAATGAAATAAACTTTCCAAGCTTAATACCGAGATACTACTTCTTTTAAAGAAAAATTAACCCTAGGTACCAAACAAACAATGATCCCTCAAGTTCGCCAATATATAGATAATTTCTTACTTATTGCCAATAGGCTAAATACCTTCCCGAAATAACCACAAAAGACCGCCATGGAGAAATCGAAGGCGGATATATTACTAACCCTTTAAAAAGGGTAAACGAGTTAATAGCGTTGCCTGGTTGCAATGCAAATTTAATCAAAGCACTTATGATTATGGCCTTCTTAATTCAGTATATACATTGAATGGAGAGGAGCTATCATCAATTCCCTGAACTATATAAAGCGGCTAAAAGTTATTTGCATATTACGAAATCTCCCATGATTTTTGTAAGATGTTATACCGCCCCAGCGAAGTTACTTCTTCGAGATAAAACAATGTATTAGGGTTGTTAAAATGGGTTGTACAACGCATTTTATCTTCCCCGAAGAAATAAAGGCACAAACAGAGTTAAACCACCATGAGATACCGGACCTCCTCGGGGAAAAGAGGGCCGTCAAGATAAAAGCAATTTATGAAGCCTTGATTACCATGGTCAAGACTTATGTTTGGATAAACCATAAGGAGTTAAACACACTAATTATCTCGCAAAGCACAAGATATGGCCATGATGCGATCGAAACTATTAAGTCATGGATATGGAGCCCGCTCCACCCGGATCAGCGCCCGGTTACACGATATTTACCAAGAAATTTTCTAACAGAAGATACTTTAAAGAGATATTGCAGTTGGATGCAACAAAATAATAACCACTCATGTAAGATGTGTGGAGTTAAGCAGATGACTGTACCAATAATCGAAGATATGGAAAGTTATGAAGATAAGGCTGAATCATCTAACACTGCGGTATCAACTACGAGAGATAGAACACAGGCGTACAAGAATAAAACATCTGTCTACCAAGTTAAGCACTTGTAGAATAGAGATATTTTACCATGTAACGAGATAAACTTTGTAATAGTTACTACATGACAAAAGATAGGCGGCTAACGCAAAAAATATGTGAATAGTGAATAGTGAACAAGTACTTTTCTTTGTAGCACTTTTCACCGTAGCAAATAGTGTTTTAAACAAGTATGTAATTTTTGTACGAACCGTTGTAATCCTTTGGTTATAAATAAGAGCTTACCGATGAAGCAAAATCATCAGAAGGCACTTGCCTAACTACACTTCCACATTTCTTCTCTCAACTTTCCTTCTCTATCCTACTCAAACACACGCTTCACCCATAACTGGTATCAGAGCTTACTATTCATAAGCTTACTAGTTACTATTCACCGGAGCTATACACATAGAAGATATTCCACAAGTAAATATGGAAGCGAGATAAGGTAACCCCTTTTCTTATGAACTAAATTTAAATTCAATTCCCTAGTTTATAATAATACTTGAGAGTCGTTAAGATGATTCTATAATTTCATATAGGATGTATGCTATCTTAAATATGTTTTCCCCGATTAAGTAAAATCATGTTTAGAAACCAAGAGACAATTGGTAGCAGGAGCCCGTTTAGCCGTTGAAAATGAGAAGGCGTTGTAGGGTATGATGCATAAAACCTATGTGGTGAGGTTGAAAAACATGAATTTATTTAATTATGCTTAAGTGCTTAAGGGTTGTCAAAACGGATTAGCAAGTACTTATATGAAAGTTGATAGAATTGTTATTAACCGATTAAGGTTTATTATAAGCAAAAGGGATTGAGTCTTAAAAGAAGTTCATAAAGTTTAGTTACCTAAATATTTGTTTATTTGCTTACTTACCTATTTATGAATTCTCAAATAACGAAGGTTAGATTACGTGTTGAATGGATAAATTATGCTTTACAAATTAAAATTGATAACTTAAAAGAACAACTACGAATTTCTCTTATTCACTCAGCTAGAATAGAAGACCTTAACTTAGGTAATATTGTAGTTAATGAACTACGGGAAGAACACAACAAGATAAATAAAATTGTACAAATACACCTAGAAATTAAAAAATTATTAGATTTCTTAAAACAAATAGAACTTAGCCAATCATTAATAGAACTTGAACAATTAATAAATTCAATATGACTATTAAAACACAAATTAACAACGTTAAAGATCATATAAAAACGAGAGATAACATATTAAATGTTCAAAATAGAATTATACAAGATAAAATAGATGATTTTGAAGAATACTTATATGAAGCTTACGTAAGAAAAGATAATGAAATAAGAGATGCCTTGAGAAAATATTTAATTAAGTTGCAAGACAAGAAAAATAGAAACTTAATAGCTAAACAAGAACTTAGAGATTTACAAAAGTCTTTATACGTATGACTAAATCACAAATCGAAACGTTCTAGAAGATATTGAAATACGACAAAATATTCTAAATTTCCAACTAAGGATTCAACAAGATTTAATAGATGAATTTGAAAATTATTTATATGAAGCCAACAGAAGAAAGGATACTTGAACTAAGAGATGCCTTAAGAAAATATCTAACTAGTCTACAAGATAAGAAGAATCAAAAGTTAATTGCTAAACAAGAACTTAAAGATTTACAAAATTCATTATACGTATGAGTACTAAATCACAAGTAAATAGAGCACCGACAAAAGCTAATTGGCAATACTTTACATCACTTATGCAAGCGGATATTAAAAGTTTAGAATTAAGTAATCAAAAGCAAATAGCTATCATTAATAAACTACAAATATTAGAACGAGCAACATTAAATGATAATTATGACTATGAAAAAGAGTTAAAACCTTTTGATGATCAATTAGAATTACTAGAAATACAAATTAAGGAACAAGAACAAGTGGTAAAGAAAATCATAAAAGATTATAAAAATTATAAACTAAATAGAAAACCAACTTTATGCTTATGAGTGAATTAGAAACAGACGGACACTTAGGTACTAATTTAAAAATAATTAATACAAATATTTTATTTATTATAAAATTACTAAAAGAAAGTAAAAATACATCAGACAAACCAGAGCCAAGTAATACTAAGTTACCAATGGAATTAGAAGAACAAGGTTACGAAATATTAGGGAAGAAAATCACTAAAGAATATTCCCAGTTATTTCCTGAATTACTTTTAAGAAAGAAAATCGAAGTAGAATACGAACGAGTATTTAAACAAGAAAAACAAGACGAATAATGAATAAAAACGAAAAAACCATTGAAGAAGAAATTATTAGATATCCAGACGGTCCATTTAAAATACACAAGACTAATCAAAATAGACAATTTGCGAGAAATTAGTGAAGGCACATTTTATTTAATTAAAGATCGAAAACAAATGATATTAGAAAATGAATTTGATAGGGAAAGAAGATTAGCACTAGAAAATAATTTAGTACAACTAACAAACATAGAATGTAGCTATCGGGATAACAAAACAATCAACGATATTTATAAAAAAATTAGAAAAACTAGAAAGAAAATACGATGAACGAATGAGAAAAATGGAAGAATCTATTAAAATAATACATCTTAATACTAAACAAATATTAGATAAAGTATATAGAGTAGAAAATAATTTTCATGAAGAAATACAAAATCTTAAAATAGAATATAATAATAAATTTGATAAAATCGAAGAACAACTTATGAGCAATATCAAAGATAATAATGAAATATCAGAAATCCATGAATCAGATAACGAGACCCTAATTACAAAAGTTCTTAGGAATAGTTAGTCAAGTTAGAGAATTTATCCCTAAACTATCACAATATACTGAACCATTAACTAAGAAACTAAAGAAAGACTACGATTTTAGATGGAATGATACCGACACAAAGACTTTAGAAAAAATTAAAGAATTAGTCGAAAGTTACCAAAACTAAGTTTTCCCGATGAAGACAAAGAATTTACATGGATAGTGGAAACAGATGCTAGTGAAACTAATAATGGTTACGGAGCAAGTATTAAAATATAGATATAAAAATGATAAAAAAGAATATGTTTGCGAGATATCACTCAGGAACATTTAAAGCAAATGAAATCAATTGGGATATAAATAAAAAAGAACTCAAAGCAGTAAAATATGGAATCAAAAAATTTGAATGTTATATAGTTTATAGTAAATTTATAATCGGAACGGATAATAGAACTGTTAAAAGTTGGCTAACCCAAAAATTGCAGGATTCAATTACAAGGAAGGAGATAAACAGGATTGTAGCAGATATTAATCAGTATGAGTTTACTATTGAATTACTAAATACCAAAGAAAACTGTTTTGCAGACTATCTCTCAAGACATAGTTCAACAACCGATTATAGAAAATCAGGAACTCAAGATACAACTCAAAAAGATAATGGAAGAACTTGCTTCTATGAAAAGAGAAGCCACTTCCAAAGCAATCCTAATATGGAGCAAGCGAGATATTGGCACTAGCCAAAAATATAAAAGTCGAGTTATCACAAGAAAAGTTAATCCCCCTTTCAAACGAAGTATGTCCCTACAAACCTATAACCCCAGTCAAGCCAATAATCCTACTCCAGTTATCAATGAAATAAACTTTCCAAGCTTAATACCGGATACTACTTCTTTTAAAGAAAAATTAACCCTAGGTACCAAACAAACAATGATCCCTCAAGTTCGCCAATATATAGATAATTTCTTACTTATTGCCAATAGGCTAAATACCTTCCCGAAATAACCACAAAAGACCGCCATGGAGAAATCGAAGGCGGATATATTACTAACCCTTTAAAAAGGGTAAACGAGTTAATAGCGTTGCCTGGTTGCAATGCAAATTTAATCAAAGCAGCTTATGATTATGGCCTTCTTAATTCAGTATATACATTGAATGGAGAGGAGCTATCATCAATTCCCGAACTATATAAAGCAGCTAAAAGTTATTTGCATATTACGAAATCTCCCATGATTTTTGTAAGATGTTATACCGCCCCGAGCGAAGTTACTTCTTCCGAGATAAAACAATGTATTAGGGTTGTTAAAATGGGTTGTACAACGCATTTTATCTTCCCCGAAGAAATAAAGGCACAGACGAGTTAAACCACCATGAGATACCGGACCTCCTCGGGGAAAAGAGGGCCGTCAAGATAAAAGCAATTTATGAAGCCTTGATTACCATGGTCAAGACTTATGTTTGGATAAACCATAAGGAGTTAAACACACTAATTATCTCGCAAAGCACAAGATATTGCCATGATGTATGGAAGTTAATAACCAAAAAGAATTTAGAAAACAAGGCTAAACTTAATAACTGTTGTAAAAGATATGAAATACCAAAATTTGGTTGTTACAAATCGAATAAAAAATATAAAGCGAAAAGACCTAAATTAATGCGAAGAAGATACAAAAGATTTAAACCATATGGAAAATATAAAAATACGAAAAGATCCAATAAAAATTATTTTATAAAAAGAAAAATTTATAAATATGCAAAAAACCCTAAAAGATGTAAATGCTACAATTGTGGACAGATAGGTCATATAGCAAGAGAATGTAAAATAAAGACCAATAAAAATAATACTAAAAATACTAAAAATATAAATTTCATTGAACTCCATATAGCAGAATATGAATTAGGCAAAACCAATATACCACCGGGATGAAGAAATATATGTGCTTGAATATGAAACAGATAATGATGAAATCAATGGAATAGAAAGCCATGAAGAAAGTAATGAAGAAACAGATAATATTGAAACCGACGGTGATGAGTAAAGAACTACAACAAGTTGATTATGATGAAGATATTACGGAACAACATAGAAATCAAAGAGCTATTTTTGATTTGCAAAAATATAATGAATTAAAATATGAAGGATTTACTTTGTCACCCGATAAAATAGTAGATAA